>OY751355.1:6822890-7440891 GCA_963564715.1 Catocala sponsa
AGTTTGTGTCGTGCATCCTTTTCCTGTGATTTGAGACACTGCTTAGATTTGAAACACTTGCACTTATCTTATTTATTATCGAGTAGATTTAAAAATATTTGTACATTAGAGTTCGAGGAATGTAAGTATTTGACACAAATAATAAAAAATGGAGTGAACTGCCCTATTATGATATTACTTCGTTGCTTACGTAGCATGTGCTTGGCGCCAGTAGTCAAAAGATATTACGATAAAGTACTGCCATTGACACTTTGGATATGCAGACTCTTTGTGATGACTAGCAAATAAATGCAGCTATCATTTAACCTCCAAACCAACCCCCCTTTTAAGAAGCGGCGGTAGCCTAATGGATAAGTCGGCTTAGTAGTCGTTTAGCACGAATTTGTTCGCACAAATCGAATGGACACCTGCGTTTTCAGACGGGAACGATTCGCACGAAAATATATTCCATTTGTGCGAAACGACAACAAAAAAAAAATATTATTTTATAAAAGTGTCTATTCGCACGATATTTATATGCGGACAAATTCGTGCAAAACGACTACTAAGCCAATACCAGTCATTGGATTTGCGATCGAGAGGTCGCAGATTCGAATCCCACTCATTGCACTACTGACGTGAACCCACTCCTAATACAAGCATTCTAGCTTAGCTGGAGGGGTTAACGAGAATACTAGTAATTTGAAACCTAAACTGCTAGTAATCTTTAAAAAAACAATTATCAAAAATACAAAAAAACTATTCAAACAAAAGAAGACTCATAACAAAATTTACGTTTTAAATAGTCTGATTAAGCGCGGATGCTGGTGTTCTAGCGTTAGTTGAGAAGTTAACCGTAAAACCTTATCCAAATGCAGAGAACTGTGCAGCCAGAATAACCATGTTATGTTGCACAGGCCAGAATAAACAGACACGTAGTACCTATTTAAAAATATATGTAATTTTCTGTAATGGGATTATTTTATTGTCTTATTATTATTAACTGGATTTTGCTCATGGCTTCGCTTGCGTAAATGTAGGTTAGGATATGTTGACAACAGATTTTTTTTTATAAAAGGTATCCTTTGTCTTTTTCTGTACCCCTGACAACATGTATGCAAAATTTCATGATGATGGGTCGAGTAGTTAAGGTGTGAAAGCGTAACAAACAAATAAACTTACAAACAAACTCACATTGTCATTTATAATACGAGTAAGAGTGAATTTACCAATCTATCTGTTAAAGTGAAACTGACGAACGTAAGTTTAAGAATTTTGATGAAGCAAGACGAGATATGTTCAGGCTGATCTGAATAAAAATTTTTCATTCGATTAAAATTGAGTAGGTACAGTAAAATCAATTAAATCAAGCAAATCGCAAAGATCGATAATTGATTACTTCACCTACAGATATAAAAGTAATAAGATGTGCGACTTAATATGGCATCAAGTTCTTGTTACTTAGAGAACAAAGACTAATGGCTAATGTGGTCAGTTTCATTAATTTTTCCACATACTGTACTCGATTTTACCCGCGGCTTCGCTCGAATAAATGAAGGTTAGATTAGGTTAGTAACAGTACATTTTCTGGATGAAAGGTACCCTATGCCCTTTTCTGTTCTCCTGACAATGTGTATACGAAATTTCATGATGATCGGTCGAACAAATAAACAAACTCACATTCGCATTTATAATATTAGTTAGGATTTAGAAGTGAGGATAAATATTATTATTTCTTTGTTAAATATTTTATTGGTTGAAATACTGTGTAATATGTAAATGTAAGTTTTTTTATAGAAATATTCTATTTTTTTTTATAAAAATATAAAAAACTGCGATAGATTAGTGGGGAGACCAACAGACTGCAATGCAGAGGGTCTCGGGTTCGAACCCACGTCGCGCACCTCTGACTTTCAGAAGTTATATGACTTTTCAAAATTATGTGCGTATTGATTGACAATTATCGCTTGCTCCGTGCCTCGAAGAGCACGTTAAGCCGTCGGTCCAGACTGCCATGAACATCTATGGCAGTCCTTATTTGGAAGTCACTGCCCTCTAATATCTTGACACTGGTCTAATCTTAGGGTATCGTTAGCCTTCGGGTTGCGGAGGTCAGATGGCAGTCGCTCCGTGTAAAAACTGATATCCAGTCAAATCCGGTTACACTAGAAAGCCGACCCCAAGTGACTTGGGAATAATAAAGGCTAGGGAGAAGATTCAATTTTTTTTATTAAGAGATTATCATTTATCACATTATACATACATACCTATATAAAAAAGCATAAATTGACTGACCGCATTAAAGCAATGGATAAGCTTATTGCTATGATAGTGGTAGACTTCATACACCTGGGTACTAAGTATTTATTGACAGAACTAGGCTAGAATCAATCGTTGATCAATGATCGCCAATACGGCTTTCGGTCTAAACGATCAACGGGTGATCTTCTAGCGTTCGTCACGCACCTCTGGGGTGAGGCTATGGACAAGCACGGCGAGTCTTTGGCTATCAGCCTTGACATAGCCAAAGCTTTCGACAGAATCTGGCACCGGTCTCTTCTTTCCAAGCTGCCGGCCTATGGCTTGCCCCCTCAACTGTGCACCTGGATTGCAAGTTTCCTGCAGAAGCGTCGTATTCGGGTCCTTTGCGACGGTCGCGCTTACAAATTTATGCAGGTCAATGCAGGAGTGCCTCAGGGGTCTGTCTTATCCCCTACGCTCTTTCTTCTGCATATCAATGATATGTTGAATCTCGGCAACATACATTGTTATGCGGACGACAGTACCGTGCATGGGCGATATCTCGGACATCCTGGGGCCAAACAGGCTGAGGTTGAGAGGAAAAGGCAGAATCTTGTCGTTGAACTTAACCAGACCTTGGACCGCATCCATGAATGGGGTGCCAAGAACTTGGTGGAGTTCAACGCCAAGAAGACCCAGGCATGGGCGTTCTCAACAAAAAAGTCTCCGGTCCTTCCCCTCCCTTTCCGAAGAACACTCCACTGGGAATACGTGACAGCCTCTCCATCTTAGGTATGGATCTTTGCCGCTCCCTTAATCCCAAAACCTACATCGAGAGCGTCATTAAGCAAGCTTCGCGAAAACTCGGAGTTCTGAACAGGGTGAGGCGGTTCTTCGCGCCTGGGCAACTGTGCCTATTGTATAAAGGCACAAGTGCGCCCTTGCGTGGAGTACTGTTCTCATCTTTGGGATGGCTCCGCGCAGTACTTGCTGGACGCTCTCGACCGGTTACAGCGGCGGGCTGTCCGTATTATCGGAGATCCAGAGGTCACGAGTTCACTGGAACCTCTGCAACTCCGTAGGGACATTGCCTCATTGGCATGTTTCTGCAGAATATACCACGGGGAGTGCTCTGAAGAGTTATTCCACCTTATCCCGCCCTCCCCTTTCCTATCCAGAACAACGCGTGCTGGGCTCAGATGCCATCCTTACACGGTAGAGTCGATTAGAGTGCGTACCAAAAAGTTTGGGTCCTCATACCTCTGCCGAACGACCAAGGCATGGAATTCTCTGCCAAGGCACGTGTTTCCTTCTTCCTTCAATCCTGGGTCCTTTAAGCGGGGCGTGAAAAAGCACCTTCTCAGGCCGTCAAAGTAGAGACCTCAACATCGCCTCGGCTACTATGAGGGCGGTGTGGAGGCCACTGCTCTTAGACCACACGACTGCTTACCATCAGGTGGAGTGTGGTCATTTTGACGAGCAAGATAAAAAAAAAAAAACCCGTCTTCGCACGGGTAGCACAAAACCTTAACAAATTATACACTTAAACTTTCCTCATGAATCACTCCGTCTATTGGTGAAAACTGCAAGAAAATCTGTTTAGTAGTTTTTGAGTTTATCGCGAACAGACGCGGCGAGGGACTGTATTTTATAATAAACTAGCTTTTGCTCGCGGCTCCACCCGCGTGGTACCTGCCTCGATAAAAAAGTAGCCTATGTCGTTCCCTAGGCTTAAAACTATATCTGTACCAAATTTCATCTAAATGGATTGAGTAGTTTAGCCGTGAAAAGGTAACAGACAGACAGGGTTACTTTCGAATTTATAATACATACTAGCTTTTGCCCGCGGCCTCACTCGCGTTAACTTAGAACTTGACAATCAATTCGGGTTGTACTCTGCTTGTAATAATATAATTCAATCATAATGATGATGAATCATATGAGTAGTAGAGCCAAGCTGGTTACAGCAGGAATGGGCCGGCTCAACCGGGGAAGTACTACCCTCTCACAGAAAATCGACGTGAAACAACAGTGTTTCACTGCTGTGTTTCGTTCGGTGAATGAGAGCGCCGGAGGCCTAAGCATGAGGTGACGATTCTCGCAGCTTATGAGGGACCTGCAGAGCATCCGTAGAGTCATTGTGTGGGTGGCGCGAGTCGACCCGGCGGCCAGGGAGAGCCGTAGAAACGGTGCTCTGCTGGCCGCCCGCGGTATAGTCCAGAGGCCCAACCGAGTCTAACCAACTAGGTTGGCTGCCTTATCATGCCGCGCATAATCTTGAGGTGGCTCGTCGTGCCGGATGGTGACCGGAGGGTGGGTCCCGGCGACTACTTTCGGGAGGGTACGGGGGTCCTTCCGTCCGTCGGATCGGCTATCGCCATACCATACAGTTATATGACAAAACTTGCTCTGCGCCTTGCCCCACTTTGCTGCGAGAATAGCCGCCTCTTTTTTTCACGCTTCCCCTTCCTTTCACTCTATGGCAGTACGAACAAAGCATTGTCGTTCAACAGCAGCCAATCGCCGTAACCCCACTGCTGCTTCCTGTGTCGTGGAGTTTATTAACATCAGAGGACTCCACGCTAACCTTAATGCCGTCCATCACCACCTGGAGACGGCTCGGCCGGCAATGCTTTTTCTAACGGAGACACAAATACGCCGTCCTGCAGACACGAACTACCTGCAATATCCCGGCTACGTGCTAGAGGAGTGTTTCCTCGCGAAAGCCGGGGTATGCTTGTTTGTTAGGGCGGATATTTGCTGTCGCCGTCTACAATGCCTAGAGGACCCTTCCTTCTCTGTCCTTTGGGTACACGTAGATCATGGCTCTTTCAGCCAAATCTACATGTGCCTCTACCGATCCCATTCAGGAGACGCTGAGACAACTCGACTCTTCAATTACCTGAGTCAGGCGGCAGACGACGCGCAGGAGCGGTTTCCGAACGCTGAGTTGGTGTTCTTGGGAGATTTCAATGCCCACCATGAGACCAGGTTGGGTTCTCCCAAAACAGACCACGCGGGACGAACTGCCCATGCGTTCGCTCTCACGCATGACCTGTCTTAACTGGTACTCCAGCCCACCCGGATACCAGATATTGCAGGTCAGGCGCCCTCTCTGCTCGATCTGCTGCTGACGAGTAACCCGAACCGGTACAGTGTGTCGATTCGTGCTCCTTTGGGCACCTCAGACCACTGTCTGGTTTGTGCCACAGCTGTTGTTGTTACGCCCCCACGTCCCGAGGAGGCAAGACGACGACTGTGGCACTACTCGTCAGCAGACTGGGATGGAATGCGGGAATACTTCGCATCCATCCCTTGGGCTCAACGCTGCTTTGAGAACAGGGATCCATCAGAGAGCGCTACTGCTGTCGCTGGTGAAATCATCCTGGGTATGGAATATTATATTCCATACAGTGATGTCACGAGCGGCGGCAGGAAAAGGCCCTGGTTCGGACGTGAATGCGCCGATGCTGTTGAACGCAAACAGACAGCGTATCGCGCTTGGACCAGGGCTCGCACTCTCCACGACCCTAACGTGGATCACCTGAAGGCAGCGTTCAACCAAGCCACAAAGGTCTGCAAGAGGGCATACTTAAGAGCGGATGCCCAGCGCGTCGCACGGTTCGGCCAGGAATTAATGGCGCATCCTACGGGCAGTCGTAGCTATTGGCGCCTGGCCAAAGCCGTGCAGTCCAACTTCTGCCAGACCATGCTGCCTCCTCTGAGGTATCCGAATGGATCACTGGCTCATCGGCCGCAGGAGAAAGCAGATCTGCTTACAAATCTCTTTGCGGCCAACTCCCGAATCGATGACTGCGGTTCGCAGCCGCCTAACATTGCCAACTGCGGCTACACCATGCCTGATATATGTATCAGGCAACGAACCGTTCGTGCGATACTGCAGTCTCTCGATGTTCGGAAAGCCAGTGGACCTGACGGCATCCCAGCTGTGGTTCTTAAAAAATGTGCAGCGGAGTTGTCTCCCACACTTACGCGCCTATACCGGACGTCTTACGTCGCAGGCATTGTGCCTGAGGCTTGGAAGGAAGCGAACGTTCAACCGATTCCCAAAAAGGGGGACCGTTCCGAGCCAAGCAACTATCGACCCATAGCTATCACCTCGGTGCTTTCCAAGGTGTTCGAGCGGATTATAAACACCCAAATTGTCCGCTACCTGGAAGATCAATCGTTGATCAATGATCGCCAATACGGCTTTCGGTCTAAACGATCAACGGGTGATCTTCTAGCGTTCGTCACGCACCTCTGGGGTGAGGCTATGGACAAGCACGGCGAGTCTTTGGCTATCAGCCTTGACATAGCCAAAGCTTTCGACAGAGTCTGGCACCGGTCTCTTCTTTCCAAGCTGCCGGCCTATGGCTTGCCCCCTCAACTGTGCACCTGGATTGCAAGTTTCCTGCAGAAGCGTCGTATTTGGGTCCTTTGCGACGGTCGCGCTTCCAAATTTATGCAGGTCAATGCAGGAGTGCCTCAGGGTTCTGTCTTATCCCCTACGCTCTTTCTTCTGCATATCAATGATATGTTGAATCTCGGCAACATACATTGTTATGCGGACGACAGTACCGTGCATGGGCGATATCTCGGACATCCTGGGGCCAAACAGGCTGAGGTTGAGGGGAAAAGGCAGAATCTTGTCATTGAACTTGACCGGACCTTGGACCGCATCTATGAATGGGGTGCCAAGAACTTGGTCGAGTTCAACGCCAAGAAGACCCAGGCATGCGCGTTCTCAACAAAAAAGTCTCCGTTCCTTCCCCTCCCATCTCTGAAGAACACTCCACTGGTGATACGTGACAGTCTCTCCATCTTAGGTATGGATCTTTGCCGCTCCCTTAACCAGAAAACCTATATCGAGAGCGTCATTAAGCAAGCTTCGCGAAAACTCGGAGTTCTGAACAGGGTGAGGCGGTTCTTCACGCCTGGGCAACTGTGCCTATTGTATAAGGCACAAGTGCGCCCTTGCGTGGAGTACTGTTCTCATCTTTGGGATGGCTCCGCGCAGTACTTGCTGGACGCTCTCGACAGGTTACAGCGGCGGGCTGTCCGTATCATCGGAGATCCAGAGGTCACGAGTTCACTGGAACCTCTGCAACTCCGTAGAGACATTGCCTCATTGGCATGTTTCTACAGAATATACCACGGGGAGTGCTCTGAAGAGTTATTCCACCTTATCCCGCCCTCCCCTTTCCTATCCAGAACAACGCGTGCTGGGCTCAGATGCCATCCTTACACGGTAGAGTCGATCAGAGCGCGTACCATAAAGTTTGGGTCCTCATATCTCTGCCGAACGACCAAGGCATGGAATTCTCTGCCAAGGCACGTGTTTCCTTCTTCCTTCAATCCTGGGTTCTTTAAGCGGGGCGTGAAAAAGCATCTTCTCAGGCCGTCAAAGTAGAGACCTCAACATCGCCTCGGCTACTGTGGGGGCGATGTGGAGGCCACTGCTCTTAGACCACACGACTGCTTACCATCAGGTGGAGTGTGGTCATTTTGACGAGCAAAATAAAAAAAAAAAAAAAAAAAAAACGATAGACACGTGGCGCCATCTATTATCATAAGAACGTTATTGTTGTTTTCCACGGGAACAGTTTTTTTTTTCGGGATGAATGGAAGCCTATGTCCGTTTCTGTACACCTGACAACGTATAGGTATGCAAAATTTCAGGATGATCGGTTCAGTGGTTTAGGCGTGAAAAGGTAACAAACAAACAAACTAATTTTCGCTTTTATAATATTAGTTAGGATGGAATTAGTAAGGATATGCAGTGATAGAACATTTTAGGCCTCCCAGCTCACTCCCAGCCCAGCCGACCAAATAAAGATAATGAAAGAATCTACTAAATATATCTCACATTTAAAGATCTTTCAAAAAGCGTTTTAATTACTTAAGTTATGGTCGAATTTAATCAGCCTTCTCGATTAGTAGTGAGACGTTTTATAATTACTTGCATGTAATTAATCGATTACGTGCGCAATTAGTTGGACTTACAATTACATTCTTAATTTAGAGAAATATTGGCTACGTAGTATATTTTCGTGTAGATATTTACTACCGTAAAAGGCTTATATTAGTTATGAGTTTATTAATAGGAAAATCTTTGTTTTCCTGCGTGATAATAATAATAATAATTTTTACAGATCTCTTAGCCACAATAATCCAATTCATACTTAACAGCCGGAATATCCATCGTCCCAACAATTACATCAATTTTGGGCGGGCATCTGGGAAACCCCAGTACAACATAACAGTAACGCTGATTGGTTACCAAATATAGTTGACATAGCAAACATTAATCAAATGGAGTTTGAAAACATCCCTGTAGATACTTTCATTGAAATCATCAAACGCACTCATAACTGGAAGGCACCGGGTACAGATAACATACATAATTATTGGTATAAGAAGTTCAGCAGTACACATCCATTCATCCACAAACACATTTGCAAATTCATTGAATCACCACACACTTTGCCAACATTCATTACACATGGAGTCACTTATATGTTACCGAAAGGCTCAGACACAAAAAATGCCGCAAATTACAGACCTATCACATGTCTTCAAACTATATACAAGATTATCACAGGATGCATTAGCGAAATTATTTACAATCATTTAAATCAGTACAACATTTTAGCAGAACAACAAAAAGGTTGTAAGAAATATAGCCAGGGCTGTAAAGAGCAGTTAACTATAGACGCAATAGTAATGAAACAAGCACAGACTAGAAATAGGAATATACATACAATGTACATAGATTACAAAAAGGCATTCGATTCTGTTCCCCATAGTTGGTTAGTTTTTGTATTAGAACATTATAAAATTCATCCCAGTCTCATTTCATTTTTAGGTGCAGCCATGCTTAATTGGAAAACAAAATTAAGATTAATTGTAAACCCTTTATTGACTACTGGACTGATAAAAATTCAACGAGGCATATTTCAAGGAGATGCACTTAGCCCCCTATGGTTTTGTATAGCACTCAACCCATTGTCAGAACTACTTAATAATTACAATATAGGATTTAAAATTAAATGTAATAATTCGTTTCACCTTCTTTCACACTTACTCTACATGGATGACATCAAAATTTATGCAGCAAACAACACCGAACTTACAAAACTAGCCGACACCACACAAACATTCTCGACGGATATCCGAATGCAATTTGGAGTTGATAAGTGCAAAATACACTCTATAACTCGAGGGAAAACTGAACACAATATATGTATATACACTTAATACAGGTGAACAAATAGAACCCATGAACCAACACAGCACTTACAAATATTTAGGTTTTCATCAATCCAAGCAAATTCAGCAAAAACAAACAAAATTAGAGTTAACTAAACAATTCAAAGTAAGACTAAACCAAATTTTAAGAACCCAGTTAAATTCTCGCAACATCATAAAGGCACTAAATACCTATGCAATACCTGTTCTCATCTATTCCTTCGGGATTATAAATTGGTCTCAAAGTGATTTAATTAAATGACAGCGCACAATCAACACACATATGACAGCCAACAGAAAACATCATCCCAGATCATGCGTACAGCGTCTCACACTGCCACGCCAAAGTGGAGGAAGAGGCCTCATCGACATACAAAACTTACACAATAACCTAATAGACAAATTACACAAATACTTCTACTCCAAAGCTGAGCAATCTCAACTTCACAAATACTTAACGAATGCAGATAAAAAACTAACCCCCCTTAACCTATTGAATAGAAATGTACAGCCAAAATTATTGAGCAAAGAGCAGAAAATAGTTTTGTGGTCCCAAAAGTCTCTGCACGGGAGACATCGCGCTGATCTCGGCCAAGAACACGTCGACAAAGAAGCGTCGAACGAATGGCTACGGCGCGGAGAGCTCTTTCCGGAGACGGAGGCTTTTGTGATCGCCATTCAGGATCAAGTAATAGACATCCGAAATTACCAGAAACACATAACCCGTATACCTAACCTTCTCACTGACTTATGTAGACGTTGCCATAGTAGTTCTGAAACTATTCAACACATAACTGGTCCATGTAAATCCATAGTACAAACTGATTATAAGCATAGACACGATCAAGTCGCAGCAATAGTCCATCAGAACCTAGCCCACAAATATTCCTTTATTGAAAAAAAAAACTGCCTATTACAAATATAAGCCCAGTACTGTTTTAGAGAATAATTCCTTTAAAATGTACTGGGATAGGACCATTATTACCGACAAAACCATACACTACAATAGACCAGACATAACTATACTAGACAAAACAAAAAAAACTGTTTTCATAATAGACATCGCAGTATGTAACACACATAATCTCCTCACTACGCATGCGGAAAAAATGTCGAAGTATGTTGATTTAGCTACCGAAATAAAAAGGCAATGGCAGGTAGACACTGTAAAAATCATACCTATTGTCATATCTACAACCGGCGTAGTCCCTAAGACACTTCGAAATAGCCTGAGCATACTTGACATGCCGAAATCTACAATCACACTCATACAAAAAGCCGTTCTTCTTAACACATGTCGCCTCACACGTAAATTTCTTGCATCATCTACTTCTTAACTCTTTCCCCTCTGGCACACTTGGCTAAGGCCCGTGTGTCAGGTTTTTACCCCTTTTAAATGAAAGGGAGACTAAATATAACACAAAACTATAATAATAATAATAATAATATCTCAAAATGGATGTAGAAATGGGGCTCGTGGTACCAAAGAGCTACTCCTTATTGACATGACCATTTGCCAACAGGTACGTCGTCACCGAAGGGATTTGGCGACATGTTGGATAGATTATAAGAAGGCCTATGACTCTGTGCCCCATACGTGGCTCTTGAAGGTGCTGGAGTTGTACAAAATAGATACAACTTTATGCACTTTCTTGAAGACGTGTATGGGGCAATGGAGGACTGTCCTTCGCTATCCGGGATGTCGGCAGATTCCGAGTGATGGTATGCCTATATTGATCAAGCGGGGTATACAGTTTGAGTCCACTGTGGTTTTGACTGGCTCTAAACCCTCTTAGTACTTTACTGGAGAATTTGGAGCTAGGCTACCGGTTGCAGAGTAGAGGCCAGGTCATATCTCACCTTTTTTACATGGATGACCTTAAATTATTTGCCCCCACCCATCTTCAGCTGACAGAGTTACTAAAGGTAACTGAAAACTTTAGTAATTCTATCAGAATGGAGTTTGGTGTGGACAAGTGTGCGGTAATGTATGTAAAGCGAGGTGGGATTGTGGAATCTGATGGGATGGAACTATCGGATTCCTCAAGACTTAGGACTCTCTCTGCAAACGAAACATACAAATATCTGGGTATGTCGCAGGCGTTGGGCATTTCAGAGACTGCCATGAAACAGACATTGCGGAATCGCTTCTTTGGCCGCCTGACAAAGATACTCAAAAGTTATTTGTCGGGCGGTCATAGGGTGCGTGCTTGTAATGGCTGGGCCATGCCGGTCTTAATGTACTCCTTCGGCATACTCAGATGGACTCAGACTGAACTGGAGGCCCTGGATAGAAAGGTCCGTACACTGTTGACCGCATACCGGATGCATCACCCGCGCTCGTCTGTAATGAGGCTGTACATCCCGCGGAAATGCGGGGGTCGTGGCTTCCTAAGTGCCAAGACCCTCCATAATCGTGAGGTGTGCAGTCTTAGAGAATATTTTCTCCAGACCGGCTCGGGTGTGCATCGGGCTGTAGTCTCAGTGGACAATGGCCTTACCCCGCTGGCTCTGGCTAAGGAGAACTGGCGCAAACCTGTGGTACTCAGTACTGATGACCGCAGGGATGTATGGAAAGGTAAAGAGCTGCATGGACGCTTCTATCGGGCCTTACACGGGCCCGATGTTGATTTAATATCTTCTGTGGCCTGGCTACGTTTCGGCGATATTTTTGCCGAAACAGAAGGTTTTGTCTTTGCAATAATGGACGAAGTTGTTATGACGAATAACTACCGGCGGCATATCCTGAAGGATGGGACGGTCGACATATGTCGGGCGTGTCACCAGCCCGGTGAATCTCTCAGGCATATTGTCTCTGGGTGTTCCCGTCTTGCCAACGGCGAATATTTGCACAGACATAACCAAGTGGCCAGGATAATCCATCAGCAACTTGCCTTAAAGTACAATCTTGTGGATTCAGAGATACCGTACTACAGGTATGTGCCCGATCCAGTTCTCGAGAATGGTCGTGTCACTATGTACTGGTATCGATCTATCATCACTGATAGAACCGTTGTGGCTAACAAGCCTGATATTGTGGTGATAGATCGATTAGAGCGCCTTGCAATGATCATCGATGTCACCATCCCTCATGATGAGAACCTCGTGAAAGCTGAAAAAGATAAACAAATTAAATATCTGGACTTGGTTCGCGAGGTTGTCGACATGTGGGATGTAGGCTCGGCGATCATTGTACCGATAGTCGTGACGGTAAACGGGTTAATTGCCAAGAGCCTCGACCACCATCTGAAGAGGCTCGCGTTGAATAGCTGGGTCAAGTCCTCGATTCAGAAGGCAGTATTGCTCGACACGGCGCGCATAGTGCGGCGTTTCCTTTCTCTGGAGCCCTAACCACCGACAGCTTGGTCCCTGCACCCGATATCGGTGGGTCATTTCAGTTTTTATATTTTTAAATATATATAATTTTTATATTTATATTTAAAAATGTAATTATTAGAGAAAATAAGTAATAAAGAGAATAATAATAATAATAATAATTTATTTACCAAAAAATTACAATTTAGTACACTTACAAATGATATTGGTGAAACAATAATATTTTATAAACAATAAAAGTAAGTGTTTTTGTTGAACTCTAAATTAATACCTAATAATATTAGATCTGTATTAAACTGTCCCACTATTGGGCACGGGCCTCTTCTCAGTGTTAGAAGTGTTAAGCGTAGTCCACCGGCTTATTCCCGTGCGCTCCAAATCTATTGTTGTCTAAAATTCATTTTTCCATACATTAGTTACCAGGAGCTCCAAAAATTTTTATATGAAAATAATAAATAAAGCCACATTTACCAATTCCATTCCCTACAGCTCCAAAACATTCTCTAGGTACTTTGAGATTTTATTTCTTATCAAAAACTAATATTATATTATTACATGTTTGAATTCTGCTAACCATACAGTTTGTTTTGGAGCTGTCGGGAACACACTAGTAAGTAGGTCTTTATTTAATTATTTGTAATATAATTTGGCGCTTCAAGGAACAAATATATGGATATCACATGATTTAAAGAAAAAAAAATTCATAAGCTTTTGGAGCCCTTGGGAACGATTTTACAAAATAATAATTATATTTTATTTTAGTCTTGGAGCGCTTGGGAACAAAATAGCGAAGCGGGCGGGAATAAGCCAGTCCACCACACTGGTCAAGTGCGGGTTGGTAGACTTCACATATCTTCGAGAATATTATGAAAAACTCAGATATATGCAAGTTTCCTTCACCGTTAAATTAATACGCACATTAACTTCGAAAAGTCAGAGGTGCGTGTCTGGGAATCGAACTTGAGCGTCGATGTATAATTTTAAATGTATATTATGTAATACTATTACCTAGAAAACCACCAGTAACATAGCGGATATTGTACCCTCAATTTCAGAAAGAAAACCTTTGTGATTTTTGCAAACATGATATTGTGTCTGCTGTCTTGATGTACTTATTCATTTTATGGTTCATATAAAAGTGAAAATAAGTAGAAAGGACTCCATATTGTAATAGTTTTCAATCGGAATCGTCGGTGTCAGCTCTCTTTCTTTTTTCTATTTTTGAATAGACAACGCCCGTAGTAGCTATAACTCCTGTGTCGCGGGGGACTTTACAAACATTCAAACGACGGACACCAAGGTCACCCACACTCGGAACAACCATATCCGGTTCATACAAATTTTTGTCCCGTGTGGGAATCGAACCCACAACACTTGATGCGGCGGCAGTGGAGAGGCGAGGCGCCATCCGTGCAGCCGAAATCTGAACACACGTGGCCGGTGTTCTCGTTCCAAATAACAATAATCAGACATTCCTAAATAAGAGTATAAATGGTGGCAGTCTTTGAGGACTGTGATAGAAGTGATAACTTTAATCCTTGATCATAAACACTTCTTTATAAACCAAAAATAATTCAAAAATGGAAAGCGTTCGGTGACGATGACGCGAGTTCCATGATTTTTGTTCACCCAAGAAGTGATTAACGCGCATAAAGAAGTTTTCACTTCAAAAATTTAAAAAGGTTTCAATAAAATAAATAGTGAAACGTTGTATTTCGATAATTATAAACACCACGCGTGTCATGTGACGTAAAAGGATGCGGAGTGCTTTCGACTTAAGTTTTCATTACTTTATTTTTACGAAAAGCTAATCTACTAAGCTAATACAATCGCACCCACAATGGAATAAAGGCCTAAGAAGAATATGCGAATTAGAGGAGCGCAATAAAACTGTTAAACTGATAGGTACATACCTATTTATCATAGTGTGCAAGATTCTTTATGTTCAGTGAATAATATATAATGTAGAGGATGTTCTATACATCTGACGACGAATTTAAACGCAGATAGTGAAGTGATGATTTTATTAAGAGACCACTGACTTGTACAAGGTTGTGACAAATAATGGTTAACATTTATTATACTTACAGCATTACAATTATACTTACAATTATACTTACAGCATTACAATTCACGCCGGTTTTCTGTGAGGCCGTGGTATCATTGCGGTCGAGCCGGCCCATTTGTGCCCAAGCGTAGCTCTTCCACGGACTAAAGGCACCCTATGGCTTTTTCTGTACTCCTGACAAGACGTATGCGAAATTTAAAGATGATCGGTCGAGTAGTTAAGTCTTCAAAATGAAACAAACAAAGTCATTACTTATCGCATATATCGTTAAAACGCACATACTCAATGCTTATTGGTCGTTTTGCACGAATCTGTTCGCATGAATTGTGCGAATCGATACTTTTTAATAATAATATTTTTTTAGGTCAGTCCAGAGAGTATATAGGTACGGCACTAACATTATAAATCAATTTTACAATGTTTGCCTGTCTGTCTATTTGTTCCAGCTAATCTCTGAAACGACTGGACCGATTTTAACCTTTTGACCGCCACAGCATAAAAGTAGCGTCGTGCCCCCTACGCCCGGCGATGATTAATGTAGTTTTAAATAATAGGTAAAAGGAACACAACAAACGTTATGTTTATTTTGAACTGTAACTGTAACTGACCACGGTTTAATTTGACAAGAATGGACGTCCGTGGCGGTCAAAAGGTTAATGGGTCTTTCATTGGCAGATAGCTGATGTTATAAGAAGTAACTTAGGCTACTTATAATTTCGAAAATTAGGGTATCGCGAACAATGAAAATTGCTTTTTTGTTAAACTCCACGTGCACGAAGTTGCGGGTAACAACTGGTAAACAGATATAATTAACAACCTGTCTGTCCGTCCTTTCCTACCAATTATGTTGACAAAAACTTGTATTACGTATTTGACGATTTCAAGGGCTTAATGGTGAGCGAGCGAGCGAGTTTCTGATAATAATAACAGGTTCAATATCTTGGCCGGGGAGAATTTCGGTAGTTGGGTTGCTTGCGAGTTTGTTAAAAACCTGAATGTAGAAATGAGGATGTAATTTTGGGAAACGTAATTAGGTAAATCGTATAAGTAGTATATCGATGTTCCAATGGTATTGAATTTATGGTCAGAAACTCGAAAAGCGCATCTGGCAAGCGGACAACTCTCCGCTATCACAATATAGCACGATATAGATTCGACTCCAACACGGGACAATTATTTGTGTGATAATTCTGGGGCTGAGTATCCCTTGCGTATTTTAATTATTTGTTTATAAGGCTCACTGCGATACGATTGTGACACTTTGTGGCGGATTCGTTACAGCCAAGTTTTTAAAGACTCTTTTAAGGAAACCGACGCACTAGGCTTTGTGTTTGCCTAACGTTATTTGTCGTTAAAAAACAAATAATTGAAATCAATAATCAACATTTGCCATTGTAACCTTAAAGGTTTTGATAGGAATACTGAATAGGACAAGCCACGCTGTAGAGGCGTGGTGTCTTGAGGTTAAGTTAAGCAGAGATGATTTAAAGATAGTACAACAATTAACACTTTTAATTAACAACAAGTAACTAATTATATATGAATTACACTATATAAGAATTCTACGCGAACAACAAACAGGGCGTGGTTCGTTAAGGCTTACTACGTGGTTCTTAAGGGAAGAACCAGGAGATTTATTTACCGACTTCAAAAGAAGGAGGAGGTATTCAATTCGTCTGTGTTTTTTTTTTATGTTTGTTACCTCGTTACTTTCGACTGGGTGAACCGATTTTTATGATTCTTGTTTTATTTGAAAGCTGGTGCTTCCCGTGCGGTCCCATTTAATTTTGATCAAGATTTGACCATTCGTTTTCGAGTTATACTTAATAATGCGTATTTGGCTACATTGATGATTTCTCATATTTGGCAAGGTTCACTAAAAACCGAGAAATAAACAAAATTAAAAAAAAAAAGAAAACCGACTTCAAATAAGAATATTCTAAAACTTAAATGCACTAAAAAGTTAATAAATAATTGCATATTCTTGTAGATAATTAAATTATTGTTATTATTGGAGTCGGTGTCAGCCAAGGTAGGTTTGTAACTAATTAAGCATGAGGTGTCTTACTATAATCATAACATAACATTGGCATGCACAATTACACACATAGACGCAGCACGCGGCGCGGGCGGCTGACACCGACTCCGAAAATAACAATAATTTATTTATTCACAAGAATATGTAATTATTTATTAACTTTTTAGTGCATTTTAAGTTTTAGAATATTCTTATTTGAAGTCGGTTTTCTTTTTTGTTAAAATTTTGTTTATTAAATTAAAATGCATTGTACAGATTTGATCGCGTCGCGCGTCGTAAGACAATATGACGTTCAACTATATTAATTTGTAATTTGAAATATTTTGACATAAAGACTTTTTTATTGTGCCGGTGTGTGTAGTTAATCCGAGGTGTTGATAGACTCCGTTGTTTGCATGTTTGGAAATGTAACCGCGAAAAAGGAATTACTCTTGTTTATTAAATGTTTATAGTAAGTAAATGAAATGACGTAGCGATGTGAATGTTGGTGACTGACAAGGTGAGTGTTTACTTTTCGTTACATAATAAGAGCACATACCCGCCGGCCACGTGTCCTTACGTAGACTCTATCTATAATAATGACATATTGTGAGTAGGGTTGGCACTGTACTTTACAATAAAGTATTGTACGTTATATCAGGTAAACGTACTTTATACTATGAGGAAAATAAAGTACGTGGAAACACTTTATTTTACCTATGTCGACTTTTACAGGTTTTATATTCTTTACTTGTACAAACAAGAAACAATGCGATAGATAGAGCTACCCTAAATTTAATAAAACACTATTTATTTAAATAGCCAGTCATTGTAAAGATGCGGGTAAAACATTCCTTGATAATACATTTTTGTTAGATGTTGTTAGAGCAGCGATAGCTCAGTGGGGAGACCAACAGACTGCAATGCAGAGGGTCTCGGGTTCGAAGCCACGTCGCGCACCTCTGACTTTCGGAAGTTATATGACTTTTCGAATTTATGTGCGTATTGATTGACAATTATCGCCTGCGCCGTGCCTCAGAGAGCACGTTAAGCCGTTGGTCCCGGCTGCCATGACATGAACATCTATGGCAGTCGTTATTGGGAGAGTGTCGACACAAAAGATCCCACTGGGTCGAAGTGTCGCCGGTCTGCACTGACTGGCCTCCACATAAGATAAGATAGATGTTGCTAGAAGCAACAAAAATGTGGAAACATTACATTACACATATAGATTCACGCTTGTTTCCCAGAGGGGTATACAGAGACTACGGATATCCATTTACTACGATCCTGACACACCTCTCTGGCTTCGTTCACTTTTATAACATTCCCCATACACGCTCGCCAGTTTAAGGTGCTCTTAACCTGGCGTTTATGCAGAACGTCTCCGATCTGATCAAGAAACGTTCG
This sequence comes from Catocala sponsa, assembly GCA_963564715.1. Taxonomy (NCBI): domain Eukaryota; kingdom Metazoa; phylum Arthropoda; class Insecta; order Lepidoptera; family Erebidae; genus Catocala; species Catocala sponsa. The sequence goes on from OY751355.1 coordinate 6,841,193, forward strand.
CCTAGGTCTGCAAAAAAACAAAATAGCAAAATAAATAAATAAATAATACTTTATTTTCCAATGTTGTACTTTATTTTCTTACCTCAGGAAGTAAGTATACTCTATTTGTTCAAAATAAAGATGACAACCCTAATTGTGAAGCTACATTATATTATTATCTATTGTTGAATTGTCACACGCGTTTATATGAATATATTATTGTTAATGCATTTCCATTGTATAAGCAAAGAATATATGGGATATTTAATACATGACATGCGAGGCTTTCGAGACATTGTAAGAATTTCTATAGTTGATTTATCACTACATATTATAAAACAACGTCACGTCTCTCCGTCTGTTCGCGATAAACTCAAAAACAACTATACGGATTTTCATAGGGTTTTCACCAATAGACAGAGTGATTCATGAGGAAGGTTTAGGTGTATTATGTGTTGATGTTCGGTATTACCCGTGCGAAGATGGGGCTGGTCTGTAGTATATTCTAATTTTGAAAGTTACTACGTGGCTAAGTACCTGTACAAGCTGAAGACAGGGCGCTATGGCGCTCTTTGGGGGAGGGCTATGTCCAGCAGTGGGCTATTATAGCCTGATGATGATGAAGTACCTGTACGGATTTTGATAAGATTTACCTAGTATGAAAGTGATATGTAAGCTAGATTACTTACTATGTATTATGTGCATCTAAATATAGCTGGTGAAATCTGACCGCTGCTGTATACCCTTTTGAAAATATAAAGCGTCGCACAGTGTTTTTTGGCACTAAAAAGTGACATTCGCCTTTTATTGAATTTTCCTAATTAATAGTTCATTATAAATGCATTAGTGCTCCCAAGACTCAATATCGTTTGATTTATTTTGAAAAAATCTTAAGCTTTTCGTTTTCAACCAGTGCGGCAACCATACCGTCGTATTGATGTTATGCAGCTAATTATACATCATTAGTCGATTGACCTTCTTGTGATAAACCTAATTTTGAAATGTTGACTTTAGTACATTAAAATCATTTTCTCGAAACCTAGACCCAAGTAGAAAACCATAATTTTGTGGGTGATAAACCTTATTATAAGGTATCTATTTGTACAAGATAGAGGTTCTAGTTCAACCTAGAAAAATAATAAAAAATAGATATTGATTTGAGTAAAACATTTATTTTTGTAGATTCTATGATCATTTTTGATTAAATAAAAACGGAATAATATGCTCCTAGAAATCCTTACTAATATTATAAATGCGAATATGAGTTTGTTTGTTTGTTTGTTACTCTTTCACGCCTTAACTACTCAACCGATCAAGATGAAATTTTGCATACACGTTGTCAGGGGTACAGAATAGGACATAGGGTACTTTTCATCCAGAAATAGAACTGTCGCAAACCTAACCTAAACTAACCTACATTTACGCGAGCGAAGCCGCGGGTGAAAACTAGTACTTCATAAATCCGCAATGCAAACAAAACTCAATTATATATAGGTATTTTTCTACGAATATAAACAATCAAAATTGACAACTATCGACCCATAGCTATCACCTCGGTGCTTTCCAAGGTGTTCGAGCGGATTATAAACACCCAAATTGTCCGCTACCTGGAGGATCAATCGTTGATCAATGATCGCCAATACGGCTTTCGGGCTAAACGATCAACGGGTGATCTTCTAGCGTTCGTCACGCACCTCTGGGGTGAGGCTGTGGACAAGCACGGCGAGTCTTTGGCTATCAGCCTTGACATAGCCAAAGCTTTCGATAGAGTTTGGCACCGGTCTCTTCTTTCCAAGCTTCCGGCCTATGGCTTGCCCCCTCAACTGTGCACCTGGATTGCAAGTTTCCTGCAGAAGCGTCGTATTCGGGTCCTTTGCGACGGTCGCGCTTCCAAATTTATGCGGGTTAATGCAGGAGTGCCTCAGGGGTCTGTCTTATCCCCTACGCTCTTTCTTCTGCATATCAATGATATGTTGAATCTCAGCAACATACATTGTTATGCGGACGACAGTACCGTGCATGGGCGATATATCGGACGTCCTGGGACCAAACAGGCTGTGGTTGAGAGGAAAAGGCAGAATCTTGTCGTTGAACTTAACCAGACCTTGGACCGCATCTATGAATGGGGTGCCAAGAACTTGGTCGAGTTCAACGCCAAGAAGACCCAGGCATGCGCGTTCTCAACAAAAAAGTCTCCGTTCCTTCCCCTCCCTTCTCTGAAGAACACTCCACTGGTGATACGTGACAGCCTCTCCATCTTAGGTATGTATCTTTGCCACTCTCTTAATCCCAAAACCTACATCGAGAGCGTCATTAAGCAAGCTTCGCGAAAACTCGGAGTTCTGAACAGGGTGAGGCGGTTCTTCGCGCCTGGGCAGCTGTGCTTATTGTATAAGGCACAAGTGCGCCCTTGCGTGGAGTACTGTTCTCATCTTTGGGATGGCTCCGCGCAGTACTTGCTGGACGCTCTCGACAGGTTACAGCGGCGGGCTGTCCGTATCATCGGAGATCCAGAGGTCACGAGTTCACTGGAACCTCTGCAACTCCGTAGGGACATTGCCTCGTTGGCATGTTTCTACAGAATATACCACGGGGAGTGCTCTGAAGAGTTATTCGACCTTATCCCGCCCTCCCCTTTCCTATCCAGAACAACGCGTGCTGGGCTCAGATGCCATCCTTACACAGTAGAGTCGACTAGAGCGCGTACCAACAAGTTTGGGTCCTCATACCTCTGCCGAACGACCAAGGTATGGAATTCTCTGCCCAGGCACGTGTTTCCTTCTTCCTTCGATCCTGGGTCCTTCAAGCGGGGCGTGAAAAAGCACTTCTCAGGCCGTCAAAGTAGAGACCTCAACATCGCCTCGGCTGCTATGAGGGCGGTGTGGAGGCACTGCTCTTAGACCACACGACTGCTTACCATCAGGTGGAGTGTGGTCATTTTGACGAGCAAAATAAAAAATAAGTACTTGGAAGTTCTACTTATGCATTTATAATGAACCATTAATTAGGAAAATTCAATAAAATGCGGATGACACTTTTTTAGGGCCGAAAAAACATTGTGCGTCGATTTATACATATATGCGTCCATAGACTACGACTGTCTCTGACCATACTCTCGTTTACCTTAGTAGTAAAAAAGCTACAATGGTAGCATTCTGACTGAGGCGAAAAAGAGTGCCAGGGGCTCACATATTTGGTATAAGATTACCACAAGAGTCACATACCCATATTTTTCATTCCTTATCTTAAAGGATAGAGAGAGAATCGCAAGATGGAAAAATTCCATCTAGCATTTCTCTTCCCTAGGGACGAACACACGTGACCGATACTTCTGGCTACTATAAGCGATCATAAAAACGACAAAGACATTATGAAAAAAATAAAATAAAAGTAGCAAATAATATAATTTATAACTCGTGACAAATTTTATAAGTAATAAATGTTTTAACAGCTGTTTGATGCGCGCGAATGCATATGAATATCAATAATTAGTACCTACTTGTATTTAAGTATGACGAAAGAAAAATGTATTATTACTGTTTTCATTCGTCATAGATATAAAAACGGTAATAAACAGCAAATACCACCTGTAAAATAGAAGGAAGCGAGGTAAAGTGTTTAGTTGTAAATTAGTATTTAATGATATACCTAGTTACGTACAAATATAGTCTCATCTCATATTTACGAAGAGAGGCATATTCCGGCAGAGGTTTTTACACCCATATTCGCCACCTCGGGTTTAGATCTCACACATAAAAATACGAATAAGTATAGGACATCTTCTTCTTTCTTCTTTTCGTGTGGTTAGTGGCCAACCTGTTGTCAAGAGTTGGTCAAGCCGCCCGTAGGCCTCTGACATGGCTTAACGACTAACCGGGACCGACTTTTTACGTGCTCTCCGAAGCACGTAGACGCTCAGATGAAATACCACTAAGCGGTCACCCATCTATAGACTGACCGCACCCAACGTTGCTTAACCTCGCTAATCGTTTACCGATCAGTGAGTCCAACTGGCTAGGAGCGTAATAAGAACAGACTATGCCATCAATGCCACATCTATAAAAATCGATTCATGCATCCATGTTCTGCCTGGCTAGGATTGAGTGTCTGTCTATGTTATTTGTGTACCCATATCGTTGTTATTATTTTTTCTTGTCTTGTTTTTATTTTATTTACGTGCCCATGTGCGCTCTAATTATTAATCTTAGTTTTAAACATTGTTTCTCAGTAAGTGAATCATGTATGCAATTCTTTATGAGAAAATATAAAGTTGTTCTTAAACCTCACATATTTCATAGAATAGGACACCTTTTGTCCAGAAAAAGTCCTGTTTCCCAGGAATAGGAATATATTGTCAAAATCTAGAATAACAAAAAAAAACGCGCCAGAAACCAGTGCATTCTATGTATATGTAAGCATAAGATTATAATAAACACTTCTATTATCCGTAGCAATTTTATCTTAATCGTTTCTCATTGATGTCATAGTAGGGCCGTGCTATCAAAAATAAAAAAATATACCTATATGAACCGACGCACTTCGTAACGTCAAATGTTTTGCAATAATTAGGTAGTTACTATTTAAATTAGGTATCATATCAAACTAGTTAATGCGAAGTATGTCAAGGTATTAGCAAAAGGTAATACCCTAAATTATACCTCCTTGCTTAAGGTAAATATCAATGTTATCTACTTAAAAAACATTGTAATTAATTTATCGGATTATATTGATAATACTAATCGCGATAAATATTGGATTGACATAAGAATGGATCATGTACATATCTTTACGACAAAGAGAAACAATTAAAATATATTTTGTTGTCTTATAGTATTTTGACATCTCTCACATGAGACATAATTCCTGTATCGCGGGAGACTTTACTAACGTTCAAACAACGGTTACTAACACCTAGACAGACAACCATTTGTGGAAAAATGTTTGGGATTAAATACGCAAAATGCGTCTAAATAACAGTGGCGAGGCGTACACATATAAATTACCATTCGTATCGTCAACATATCACTTAGTAGTTTTTATAACCACTTAGTAGTTTTTATAACCACTTAGTAGTTTTTATATCGAACCGAAAACGAATGAGCCAGGTCGCAGGGTATCTTATCTTATGTGGGGGCCAGTCAGTGCAGACCGGCGACACTTCGACCCAGTGGGATCTTTTGTGTCGACACTCTCCCAATAACGACTGCCATAGATGTTCATGGCAGCCGGGACCGCCGGCTTAACGTGCTCTCCGAGGCACGGAGCAGGCGATAATTGTCAATCAATACGCACATAATTTCGAAAAGTCAAACTTCCGAAAGTCAGAGGAGCGCGACGTGGGTTCGAACCCGAGACCCTGTGCATTGCAGTCTGTTGGTCTCCCCACTGAACTATCGCTGAATCGCAGGTTGCAGGGTATCTCTCACTCTTTTACAGAAAACCAGCGTAAGAGTAGTAAAAATGTTAGGTACTGTTTTTCTCACGATAAGACTCACATACGGGCGATAGACTGCTTCTGAAGATGAGGGATAGGTACTCCAGATATTGCAAGCGATGCTACAAAAATTAGTTACAATCAGGCGCACCGCATAATGGTTTGATACCTTTGTAGTACAAACAAATTAGGATTAGTAGAAATTACCTGCAACCTACTTCAGTGGGACATGCTTGGGTAGGATAGGTATTTTAAGCCGTCAACTGTCGAGCGGTCATACGTTTGCCCGTAAAAAACGAGTCACTAAAAAAAAACAGACAACCGTATGTCCGTTTGTGTATTGTTTGCACAATAATTTTTTTTTCCGTGGATCCTCTTGACGCTCAGGTAGTTAACTTGTTACTATGGTTCTTGCTTGACTCGCAATACATTCATCATGCATGCTCGTTGAAGAAGATGGCAGTCAGCTTTTTAGAAAAATACTGCACGTGAGTTATCCAAATACGGATGCATTCATAATAACCAGCAATATATAATAACCAGCACTATCGACCTATAACTTTAATACCCATACTCTCAAAAATATATGAAAAATGCATGTATAGGAAGCTACTTAGCTATTGTGAAAAATATCATATCATAAAAAAGGAACAATTTGGTTTCCAAAAACAAAAGTCCACGACACTGGCAATCTACTCACTCTTAGATGTAATATTGATGAATGTCAATAACAATCAACTAACAACAGGTCTTTTTTTTGACTTAACTAAGGCATTCGATTTAGTTTCACATGACTTATTGCTACGTAAACTACAAGCTATTGGTATCAGAGGACTGCCGCTTCAATGGATATCATCATACTTAAGTGATAGAAGACAGTGCGTAGTAGTTAATAGAGTCGATGAAAAAGGCATTATGACGCCATACTCATCGGGTTACAGGGCCAACAAGCAGGGTGTGCCGCAAGGCAGTATAATGGGCCCTATTTTGTTCCTTCTATATATAAATGACATCATTGATATTACAACTCACAAATGCTTCCTCTTTGCCGATGATATTTCTATTATTGTAACGACGGACAAGAAAAATAATGCTATAAAAGAGCATGAATCACAAATAAATGAAACTATTGATTTTTTTATTCGCTGGCTTAATAATAATAATTTATGCATAAATCTCAATAAATCCGTGTACATACAATTTAATCAATCACATAATAATAAATACAACTTTAAAATGAATATTCCAAAACTTAGACAAGTGACCGACACGAAATTCTTAGGCATAATAATTGATGAACATCTTAATTGGAAATCACATGTAGAGAATGTATCGAATAAAATAAATAAATTTGTATATGCCCTTAGACAGGTTAAGAATGTGACTAATATAAAAACGGCTGTGATGTCCTATCGTGCATACGTGGAATCCGTACTGCGCTATGGGTTAATAGTTTGGGGAAATAGTACAAACCAAATTAGAGCGTTTATAGCTCAAAAAAAGAGCATGCGAGCAATATACGGTCTCAAATGTGATGACTCATGTCAACCAATTTTCAAAAAGCTTGGCTTGCTACCACTGCCTTGTTTATATATTTTTGAAATTTGTATGTTTGTCTGGAAAAGCAAGGAATTTTATAAAACTATGAATGATTTGAGACCTAGAAATCGACGAGGTCCAAATTGACTGGTTCTAAATTGTATCCCGAAAACCACAAAATTCAATAGCAATTGTATCGCGATGTGTATCCGAATTTATAATAAGATTCCTAATTACTTTAAACTGTTACATATAAGACAATTTGGTATTCAGTTATACAAATGGCTAACTGAAAATAATTTCTACAGTCTCAAAGATTTTTTTGATTTTAAATTGTGATAGTTGCATAATTATCTAAAATTTGCATGCTATGTAACCGTGGCAAAACATGTATTGCTTTATTGAATTATAAGATCATTGTATACCGTGTTTTTGGCAAATAAATAAAAAGAAAAGAAAAAGAAAAAAAAATACTGCAGCCAGTGCTCATGACAGATACCTACACTTTTTATACCTATAGGCATATGCCTATCATCTAATCTATGAAATATAACTAGTGGTCGCCCATCGGTCGAATTGCAACCACAATACATTAACATTATTGATATTATATAAGAGTAGTAGAGCCTCGCTGATTTCAGCATGAATGGGCCGACTCGACCGGGGAAGTACGACCCTCTCACAGAATATCGACGTGAAATAGCAGTATTCCTACTGTTGTGTTTCGTTCGGCGAGTGAGAGTACCGGAGGCCCAATCACTCCCTTACCCCCTTCCCGCTCTTTCTGCTTGCCACTTTCTTTCCTAAAGAGTCGGCAACGCGCTAGTGATGCCTCTGGTGTTGCAGGCATCCATAGACTACGGTGACCACTTACCATCAGGTGGGCCGGGCCGTATGCATGTTTGCCACCTTAGATGTATAAAAAAAAATTGTAGCTTTCTGCACTCCTTTTTATAAACTATAACTAAGCCAAATCTTACACTCCTCGCATAATATGCTTAAAAAGGGGTACGAAGTTTTCTCTTCACGTATTCAGTAATCTGCCACGGAGGTCTTGTGCCGTAAACTTGCACATGCACCAACGACCTATGTATAATTTCACATTCGAGCTGTTTGTCTTTCCATTATTTGATTCAACGTGATTACGTGTATTTTTTTAAATAATGATCTGGTAGAACTGCTAAACTGTAAAACAACAAGCAGTTGTAGTATGGCGCTTGCCGGAAAAACTATAAGTAACGCTGCACCAATGATCGCATTAACTGCTCACGTTTAACTTAGATGACGCTGATGATCGTAAACTCAACACAATGGACGTCCTTGACGAATTATATAACATTCGCACTCGACACACTCATTCATAATAGACGACTATTATATTGACTCAATAATATATATTTTTCAGCAGCGATGCTCTAAGTCTAGCTGAGATTAAGAGCATCGCTGCTGAAAAAACGAAACGTTGTGACAAGTTAGACTTGACAGTATGGAAAATAATAACGTATTCATTACTATTTATTATTCACCTTACTGTAGCATAGATTATGGATTTAAAAAGCAATTTGCAATAATATACCTACATAAACAATATAAATTATTTTAACCAAAAACCTCAAAATAAACAGAATTTATTTTAGATAGAATCATGTGATCGTAAGCAGTTTTGATTGGCTACATTTATGTTGGCATCACACGTTTGTATACATATTTTCATATTGCTTGCTATCTATTGCTATGTTGATTTACAAACGTGTGACGTCACTAGACGTTTTGACGCCATGCTGCCGGAACAATCGTTTTGACAGTTAAAATTTTATAATCAGTGTATTTTTGATGTTATGATTTTTTTTCATGGCATACTTAAAATAATTAAATATAAACATTATTTGTAGGGTCAATAATTAATGTAAGATAGTTCAGAAACTAGTTTAAAACCTATTCTAAAATACTGTTATAAACATTTTTATTGTCAGCAAAATAGGCTCTGACCTGATTACCAAGCCCTAAAATTAGCAACATCAGAGCTTAAAGATAGCTCAGTGGGGAGACCAACAGACTGCAATGCAGAGGGTCTCGGGTTCGAATCAACGTCGCACACCTCTGACTTTCGGATGTTATATGACTTTTCAAAATTATGTGCGTATTGATTGACGATTATCGCCTGCTCCGTGCCTCGGAGAGCACGTTAAGCCGTCAGTCCCGGCTGCCATGAACATCTATGGCAGTCGTTATTGGGATGTCAGTGCTCTCTAATATCCTGATACTGGTCTAGCCTTAGGGTATCGTTAGCCGTCGGGTTGCGGAGGTCAGATGACAGTCGCTTCGTGTAAAAACTGATATCCAGTCAAATCCGGTTAGACTAGAAAGCCGACCCTAAATGACTTGGGAATAATAAAGGCTAGGGAGAAGAGCCTAAAGATACTTCCCTGAATACTAACAATACTCTGCATTTGCATTTTTAAGCATTATCCGCAGAAAGCAAGTGCCAACTACATATTATTTCCAAATCGGGCATTAACCAGAGTGTAGAGCATTCTACAACTCGCCCATAAGACACAAAAAATATGATTTTGAGCCGTATTCAAAAGAAATAACTCATAGTATTGCATGACTAAGTATATGGTTTAGAATATATGTCAGTATATGTATATAAGACGTAAACAAAAGCTTATCTTAACATTATCATAATGTAGATAATGTGAAGGCAGTTAGTATTTATATGTCGACGCGAATACGTACACGAGTGTTTTGTAAATTATCACTGAGGTAAAAGACAATATTTGAAGCAGAACTTGAACTTGTGACCTTGACAAACCATGACGTCGCTGTACCAACTGAGCTACTAAGAGTTCTAAGACAAGAAAATGGCATAATGCCTAAAAGAAGTATTTTGTCTGTCTGTTAGATTAGCAAACATTGGACACGTACTTTTTCTTTTATCCATCGAAGATACAACGCGTTTTCTTGTTTCTTCACTTGTAGATACAAATTTTATAAGACAGTGACGTCACAAGCCCTCTACCCCCGAACTTTAAGGGTAGTATTTAACTGTTCCTCAATTTTTTGCCTTTGTTCCACCAAAAATACTAATTGCACATCAAAATATGCTTACTAAAATATTTTAAAGAGATCAAACTAAGTCGACGGAGCCCGGCTTCGTGGGACTCCTATTTTTGGGAGGGTTTAAGAAGGAACCTAACATAACCTAACTCTTCCGTGACGGACTGCAGTGATTTGAGGCGTATACTGCTCGTTATGATAATTTAGCTGTGCAATTAGTATTTTTGGTGGTCATTATATTTAATCCTGAACTTTAATGCATTATATCTTAGTCAATTTGTATTGTTTTTGTTTGTAAACAAAAAATAGATGACCAATATTTTTTGCTAATCTAAGAGATGAACTTACTAGACTCATTTATTTTTAACCCTGTCATCATGCCTTTTGATATAGCCTCTGTGTTTTGCATCTAAGGTAATTTGTCAGAGTAACGCCACGGTATGCCAATGTTCAATTCCTACTTCATGGGTTGTCTTTTCCTCAGTTATAATTAACACTCTACCTTAGCATAGGAAATGTTAAAATTTGGCTAAATTTATTACACAACTGTTTTGTTAACAAGAGATTACGTATATATCCTTGTTCCTACTAATATGAGTGGAAGTGCCACTTCTAACTGATGAATGGATGTACCTACTTTATAAGTTAGTTCTTCCGGAAAAGTAGAAGAAACCAGCGTAAGTGTAGCGGCAGAATTACTGCGTTTCGCTCGGTGAGTAATAGTGCCAGAGGCTCATATTATAAATACCTCAACCATTTATTTCTTTTTATCTCAGTTTGGGTGCTTTTTAGGGTCAAGTAGGCGCGCGTGATATCCTCGTTACTGTAGGCGAACATAAATGTTTGCTGACATTGTTCAATAAACAAACTAAATAATGTAAATTTTATTAATAAATTTGTATTCCACAGAAATAGATCTCTTTTTCATGGATGAAAGGTATGCTAAGTCCTTTTCTGTGCTCTTAACAACCTGTATGCGTAGTTTTATGACGAGTGTCACGGGTAACAGCTAGTCATTTAATATTTAAGCAGTAAAATGTAATTCCCCGCGGCCCATTACGGTAATTTCTAAAACAAGTTTTCGCGTCCATTTTTCCTTATGGATAAAAATTCTTATGTGTGTGCTTTATTTTATATTAGGTATCTATACCTAATTACAAAATGATTTGTAATGATGATACTGCGAAGGACGATAACACGAAATATTTCAGTAGGTATTGAATAGATTTTTTACGACCAGAGATATAAGTAGCTAAATCCTTACTAATCCTAATCCTATCCTAATCTAACTAATATTATAAAAGCGAAAATGAGTTTGTTTGTTTGTTACCTTTTCACGCCTAAACCACTGAACCGATCATTCTGAAATTTTGCATATACCTACATTGTCAGGTGTACACTTGTACAGAAACGGACATTAGCTACCTTTCATCCCGAAAAAAATTACTGTTCCCGAGGAAAACAACAATAACATTCTTATGATAATAGATGGCACCACGTTTCTTTCGAATCATGATTGAATTATATTATTACAAGCACAGTAGGTACAACCCGAATTGACTGTCAAATTCTAAATTAACGCGAGCGAAGCCGCGGGCAAAGGCTAGTAATATTATAAATGCGAATGTGAGTTTGTTTGTTACGCTTTCACGCCTTAACTACTCGACCGATCAACATGAAATTTCGTATACACATTGTCAGGGGTACAGAAAAGTACATAGGGTACCTTTCATCCAAAAAATGTTCTGTTTCCGAGGGACAGAAAATTGCAGAAACTTCGATTTATACGAGCGATGCCGCGTGCAAAAGCTAGTTTTGTAAATAAATATTAGGTACCAAAATATAGTAGATTAGTTTTACATAACGTTTACAGCATGCTATGTATATTGGTTGTACCATAGAGAAAAGTAGCTGCCTAGCTGAAAGCCAATCTTACTACTTATTTGTCGGCCTCGATCGCGTGGCGGTTAGAGTAACCGACTGCCACGCCTGAGGTCGCGGGTTCGATTCCCGCACAAGTCAAACATTTGTGTGCATGAACATGGATGTTTGTCTTGGTCTGGGTGTTTCTATGTATAATATGTATGTATTTATAAAAATATATATATACAGGGTGTCCCAAAACTCAACGTCAAGCCGAAACGGGGTGACAGGATTGATCATAACCATCACGAGAAAAATCTGAAAAAAAATCTATCCCATGCAGTTTGAAAATTATGGGCATTTTAAGAAAAACCTAGAAATTTGATCAAACTGTACCATTTTTCGGTTATTGTGGTTATTATTTTTTATTTTTGTTCATTTGAACTTTAGAAACGTAATCCTAAATAACATTTCTAGAATCCCAATAAAAAATAATGACACAATTGCCTTAAGTTCCCGAGAATTGAGACTATTTGTTAAACTACGAATTTAAAATTTTCAAGATTCGTCGACTTTGACAGGCCCTCCTATAAAAAAAATGTACTAGAGTGCCTTGGCAAGTAGCATTAAAAGTTGGCGCATTTAATCAGAATTCTAAAATGGTACAATACTTGTTAGTTCCATACAATAGAAAAGAGTAAAAAAATTAAAACCTCAAGTAACCCGATTTTTGCTATCAGATTTTACTCAGTTAAAATGTTTTTAATTCGCACAAGCTCTAGGTAGGTTCTTAATTTTAAGGCAAAATGATGAGAGAGATGGATAATGGGTATGTTTGCCATGAGTGAGCGAGACAGATAGTGACGCCACGCATTGAGACGGAGATGCGTCGTTTAAACGAGTGCGAATGAAACAGATAGATGCTATGGCATCTATCTGTTTCATTCGCACTAGTTTCAGCCAAGCAAATGGCTACGCTACCAGTCCGACACCAACCAGTTAGTACGTTTCGCTCATTCGTCTACTGCGCACGTTCGTATTCGCTTGTGTTGATTTAGTACTGACAACTTTGGCTTCTCTTTTTGGACTTGAATCTTTGTGAATTGGACTTGTTGATAACATACCGGCAACTTTGGCTTCTCTCTGGACTTTTGTGTTGGCATCCTTTTTATCTACCATGCCTACGCGCTACACTTCACAAGAATATGCGAACATGCACCTCATTTATGGGGAATGCAGATGCAACGCAAGTGCTGCCGCTAGACTTTATCGTGAAAGATATCCAAATTTAGAGCGCTACCCGGATCACCGCGTGTTTGTTAATGTGCACCGTTCACTCACAGAGGGCGGCCATTTCCCGAATCAAATACAGGCTGGAGGTAGACCTGTGTTTCCTTTCCAGGAAGAAGTATTGCAAGAGGTCGCACGTGACCGAAGTATTTCCGTACGTGGAATTGAAGAAAGAACGGGAATACCGAAAAGCACTGCTCATCGTATTTTACAAAGAGCCGAAATGCATCCGTTTCACGTACAACGAGTTCAAAGTCTTCTACCTCGAGATTATCAGGAAAGGATTTCTTTTTGTAGAACAATGCTACAGAGGCATAATGAGAATCCCCAATTCATCCAAAAAATTCTCTGGTCAGATGAATCGACATTTAAAAAAGATGGTTACATGAACTTGCACAATTATCACGAGTGGCATGTGGAGAATCCACATTTAATGCGAGAAGATAGATCCCAGTATCGTTTTAAAGTAAACCTGTGGACCGTAATTTTAAACGGTAAAATTATTGGGCCTATTGAACTGCCTGAGAACTTGAATGGAACTAATTACCTACATTTTTTAAGAGAAGATTTACCAACCCTGTTAGAGGACGTACCACTAGCAGATCTTCGCGACATGTGGTTTCAACAAGATGGCTGCCCAGCGCATTTCGCAGTGCAAGTAAGAGATTTCCTTGACCAGGAATATCCGGGAAGGTGGATTGGACGTTCGGGCACTATCTCGTGGCCCGCCCGTTCACCAGATTTAAATCCCCTGGATTTTTTCTATTGGGGAGTTCTCAAAGAAAAAGTTTACTCAAAGCCCATTGAGAACGTAGCCGACCTGCGTGAACGCATTTCTCAAGCAGCTGAGGCGATCAACTCTCGAAGATATGCCCGACTAATAAGTAGATCTTTTTTAAGAAGATGTAGGGCTTGTATTGAGGCTGATGGTAAACAATTTGAACATTTATTGTAATAAAAAACGTTATTTCTCTATCATCTGACTTTTATTCCAACAAACCTAATTATTTTACTAATTTTACTAACTTTTTTTCACTTTGGTAAAAGTGGCGTCACTATCTGTCTCGCTCACTCATGGCGAACATACCCATTATCCATCTCTCTCATCATTTTGTCTTAAAATTAAGAACCTACCTAGAGCTTGTGTGAATTAAAAACATTTTAACTGAGTAAAATGAGATAGCAAATATCGGGTTACTTGAGGTTTTAATTTTTTTACTCTTTTCTATTGTATGGAACTAACAAGTATTGTACCATTTTAGAATTCTGATTAAATGCGCCAACTTTTAATGCCACTTGCCAAGGCACTCTAGTACATTTTTTTTATAGGAGGGCCTGTCAAAGTCGACGAATCTTGAAAATTTTAAATTCGTAGTTTAACAAATAGTCTCAATTCTCGGAAACTTGAGGCAATTGTGTCATTATTTTTTATTGGGATTCTAGAAATGTTATTTAGGATTACGTTTCCAAAGTTCAAATGAACAAAAATAAAAAAGAATAACCACAATAACCGAAAAATGGTACAGTTTGATCAAATTTCTAGGTTTTTCTTAAAATGCCCATAATTTTTAAACTGCATGGGATAGATTTTTTTTCAGATTTTTCTCGTGATGGTTATGATCAATCCTGTCACCCCGTTTCGGCTTGACGTTGAGTTTTGGGACACCCTGTATATGTATGTTTATCCATTGTACTAGACAATGGATAAATATATATATGTATATATATGTATGTTTATCCATTGTACTAGACAATGGATAAACATACATATATATACTACCGTCCAAAAGTTTGGAATCACCCTAATTTTCGTCGACAAAAAAACTATACCGCAATAAATCCATCAAAAAACGTATTGTTATTGGTGATTAGTATTTTTACGACCGTACTAACAATAACATTTAACAAAAACACTAATTTCTTATCAACTGTCCAATGTTTTCAAAAAAGAGCGACACACGTGTTTTATGACCACTCAAGTAGCGACACCGCCGTTTGAAGATTTCTTAGAATTGGCGCTTTTAAGCATTTTTGTAGTAATGAGTAGTGTCTAATCTTTGGAATATGGGTGTATTATTGCAAAAATTATCAGTTTAGAGTTCAGTATGATTTGTGACGTTCATGTGATAGTTACAAAAGTTCGCAAGCTCATAAAATGGCAAAAAGGAAACAGATTTCGCTTGAACAGCGGAGTGCTATCTGTACTTTGAGCGAAGAAGCCTATTCTATGCGCCAAATCGCAGAAAAGGTCGGTGTTTCATACAAAGGTGTACATTATACTCTTGTACGAAAAAAGGCTACTGGAGGAAATCAAGACCGGAAGAGATCTGAACGTCCCAAATCTACGAAAAAGCAGGAAGATAACTACGTTGTGACGTTATCGAAACGAAATCGACGTTTAACTGCACCTCAAATTGCCGCTACTTTAAATGAAAGCCGAGAAAAGCCAGTTTCAATAACAACTGTAAAAAGGCGTTTGCTAGCTGCTGGTCTAAGAGGATGTGTAGCAGCCAAAAAACCCAGATTGACTAGTGTTCATAAAAGAAAAAGACTGGAGTGGGCCAAAACACATAAAAACTGGACAGTAGAAGACTGGAAAAAAGTCCTTTGGACGGATGAGTCCAAATTTCAAATTTTTGGATCTAATAGACGAGTTTTTGTGCGCCGATCAAAAGAAGAGCGGGCTTTAGAAGCGTGTACTGTGCAGACTGTTAAGCACGGCGGTGGTAGTGTGATGGTTTGGGGATGCTTTGGTAATAATAAACCCGGCCATCTGATCAAAATCACCGGGAAACTGAATAAAGAAGGCTATCTGAAAATACTTGAAGAAAATGCCATTCCCTCTGGAATTAATGTGATCGGTCGAAATTTTGTTTTTCAACAAGATAATAACCCTAAGCATTCATCCAAATTATGCCAAGAGTTCTTAGAGCAAAAACGAAGTGAAAAAGTTTTGCTAATTAGGAAGTGGCCCTCACAATCGCCAGATTTGTCTCCGATTGAATTAGTATGGGATGAACTGGATAGAAAAGTGAAGAACTGGTGTCCATCGAGCTCAGAACAGTTGTGGGAATATTTACAGAGCGAATGGAAGTCACTGGACTCCGAATACTTCAAAAAATTTATCAAAAGAATGAGTAAAATTTGTGAACAAGTAATTAAGAATAAGGGTGGCCATTTTGACGAAGCCAAAATTTAACGAAGACTGTATATTTTTGTTCTTATTTGTACTGATTATATTTAACTGAATGCTAATCTAAGGTTTGATTAAGATTTAAGTGTGATAAAGTATACTTTACACATATTATAGTCGTTTTAATTAAAATTACCCTAGTGATTCCAAACTTTTGGACGGTAGTGTATATTTAATCCTATATGGGTACTAACCCATAGTACAAGCTCTGCTTAGTTTGGGCTAGATGGTGTTGTCTGTATGTGATAGAATATTATTATTATATTTTCATACGTAACGTTTCGTTATTTACGCACCGCACGCGATATCTCGGCATCGGATTATGTAAGTGCGTAATTGTTTATGGACCTACTTATACTGTGCTTACTAAATTACAATGACTATACATTTTATGAAATAATTTTATCAGTTATAGACTAGGTGTGACGCAGCGGTATTGATTAAGACTGCTAGTGTGCATGAGGTTGTGGTCAGTGTTGCCAACTCTTGTAAAGTCGAGTCGCTAGATTCAATATCAAAAGTCGCCAGAAAGTCGCTAATTTTTTTTCCAAATATATCTCTTCGCATTGTATAATTCTGTGTCGAATTAACAAAAAATGTAATTATTACATGCCCTAAAATTGTTTTAATTTGTACTCCAAAAGTCGCCAGAGAAGTAGCAAAAAATTTTTTTGCGACATATTTTATTTTTTGTCGCTAAGACATACACAAAAGTCGTCATTTCTAGCGACAAAGTCGCTAAATTGGCAACAGTGGTTGTGGTTTTGATTCTCGAGTCGGGCAAAACGTTATTGGATTTTATAGTCTAGAAATTTTCAGTAGCATCTTAGTGTCTGGAAGTGAGCCTGGTAGACAACATATCACTGCCCCTTCACGGATAAATTTCTCATTTCTCATTTTTGTTAGAATTTATTTACAAGTAGTGAATGTTGTCTAATATTTAGAAAAGCACTCTTTTTTTACCTGGGGGAATGCATACGTCCGCGGGGGTGGGCGGAGAGGTTATGTTGGACTCACCCTGTAAAAGATGGCGACATCCTGCTCCTACCGACTAAACCTACCACGGTGTTCCTTGCCGTTACCAATGCCGGCGGAGTCGGGCGAATCATTTTCAAGAAGAGCACTCTTCTCATCTTCAGATGATGAGGATGCTATGTGATATCACGCTACCTCTTATCACGTTCACTCATCTCGTTAAAACATCCTAACTAATATTAAAAATGAGCATGTTAGTTTGTTTGTTACGCGTTCACGCCTTAACTACTCAATCGATCATTATGAAATTTTGCATACACGTAGTCAGGTGTACAGAAAAAAAACATAGGGTATCCACAAAAAAGTACTATTTCCTAAGGGATAGAAATTTATTGCCAAAATCTACAGTAAAGCGATCGAAGCTGCGGGCAAAATCTAGTAGCATATAAAATAGCGCATTATTATAGTGCAAAGTTGATTTAAACATAAACAAAATTTTAACAAAAAAGAAAACCGACTTCAAGAAAGAATATTCTAAAACTTAAAATGCACTAAAAAGTTAATAAATAATTGCATATTCTTGTGAATAATTAAATTATTGTTATTTTTGGAGTCGGTGTCAGCCGCCCGCGCCGCGTACTGCGTCTATGTGTGTTGTGCATGCCAATGTTATGTTATGATTATAGTAAGACATCTCATGTTTAATTAGTTACAAACCTACCTTTGCTGACACCGACTCCAATAATAACAATAATTTAATGATTCACAAGAATATGCAATTATTTATTAACTTTTTAGTGCATTTTAAGTTTTAGAATATTCTTTCTTGAAGTCGGTTTTCTTTTTTGTTAAAATTTTGTTTATTTCTCGGTTTTAAGTGAACCTTGCCAAATATGAGAACATCATCAATGTAGCCAAATACGCATTATTAAGGATAACTCGAAAACGAATGGTCAAATATTGATCAAAAGTAATGGGACCACCCGGGAAGCACCAGCTTTCAAATAAAAAATCATCAAAATCGGTTCACCCAGCCGCAAGTAACGAAGTAACAAACATAAAAAAAAATACAGACGAATTGAGTACCTCCTCCTTTTTTGAAATCGGTTAATTAGTAAATAACACAGCTATTGAGCATGACTTAAAGGTGCAATGATTTTAGTACTCGTATTGCCAATATATCCAGCCTAGTGTTATGGATTCGATCCCGGGCCAAAAATGATGCTACCCATGATAAATATATCCGAGTCCGGATATACTGTGAGTATATCCGGACTCGGATATATTTACCGTGATAGGCATAAGACTGAATTATTCCTAGAGCTAGACTTGACATGTCTTAAAAAATATTCACCAATTTTGATTCACAACTGTGCGAAGTGCATATTTATCCCGTTAGCAATACTGTATAGAAGATCATTTTTATTGGGAGAGATGCCCACGATTTGGAAGTCAGTGTATATAACGCCGATTCATAACAAGGGTCCAAAACATTGCGTTGATAAAATTACAGGCCGATATTCAAACTATTTGTATTTGCAAAAATTATAGAAAAATTATACACAAAATTACTATCCTATATTCAATCCTGGGTCCTTTAAGCGGGCGTGAAAAAGCACCTTCTCAGGCCGTCAAAGTAGAGACCTCAACATCGCCTCGGCTGCTATGAGGGCGGTGTGGAGGCCACTGCTCTTAAACCACACGACTGCTTACCATCAGGTGGACAGGTGGAGAGTGGTAATTTTGACGATCAAATTAAATAAAAAAATAATCCACCCCGTTAAACGACGGGGTCGATGAAACAATTTTTCCCAACTGTCCCGTTAACGGGGCGGGACGATCGGGGGGGATGGGATGCACCCCAAATTAAGTTTCGCGGATAATCAGCATGGATTTTTACAGGGTCGTTCTACAACCTTCAATCTCGTCGTGTGCAGTGATTACCTAACGGAGTGTATGTCTATGAAGTCTCAGGTCGACGTTATATACACTGATTTCAGCAAATGTTTCAATCATATAGATCATATCTTGCTATTACGAAAGCTTTTCAATATTGGAATCAGAGGAAACTTGTACCGTTAGTTCACGTCATATATACAGAATAGGTGTCAAACAGTAGCTCTCAATGTTTACACTTCCAGAGCCGTAATGATCCCGTCAGGAGTCCCTCAGGGATCCTTACTAGGTCCTCTCTTATTCAATGTTTTTTAAATGACGTCAGCGCATGCTTTCAGTGTTCTAAAATCGTATTATGTGACAACGCCATAAAAACATTGAGACAAGTAACGAGCGCCAAGAATGCCGAATCTTTGCAGGACGATTTAATCCGGTTCTTAAGCTATTGTTGTCGAAATAAATTGGACTTAAATGTCGCCAAGTGTACCTTTACCCGCAAACCAAACCCCATTAAAACTACTTATAAGCTCTGTAATGCACCAATAAAAACAGTCAATACCATCAAAGATCTTGGAGTAACATTTGACGCAAAGCTATTACTTGGTTCGCACATTGATGATATTATAAATAAAGCATCCAAAGCGTTGGGTTTTATATTAAGGCTATCATCTGAATTTAAGAATATCAAAACGATGAAAATTCTGTACTGTACTTTTGTCTGTAGTCACCTCAAATATGCATCGCAATTTTGGAATCCAATTTATATAATGTATATATTAACCAAAATATTATACATATTATACATACAATACCGGTCACTATACCTACTTCCCTAGCTACCTTAGTCATTGTAGAAAGTTTCACATGTTTCCATTATAGGAACGGAGAAAAGTAGCGTAGGTATCTAACGTTATTATACTGCGTTATAAATGGCTTAATTGATTCCTGAGTTAGTTAACAAGGTTGGACTACGCGTACCCACTGCACACCTACGAAGAACAAAATATATTCTCAATGTACCTCTAGCGAGAACAACGTAGACAAAATTTAAAAAATTGACAAAATAAAACGTGCAGATAAAATTGTTAAAGTATGTCGTACGTTTAATGGGGAGTATTCGAGAGTTGATCTTGACTTGTTTGCATCAAGTAACACTTAAAAAAAAAATCATTAGCAAACATTTTTTTGACATCTAGTATTAGATTTTCCTTTATGTATATTTTCTAATGGATAAATTATAGTGTAGTATATTTTATGTAATTTTTGTATAGAATACATTACTATCTACGTTAAAAAAATATTTATTTATAATTCGGACAACCAACAAGGTATACACTGTTACATGTTCTTATGGCTAGTAGGTACTTATAGCTAGTGTTTAGTGCTACCTTATTTAAAGGTTGCCACGGCATGCATATCATACAGTTAGAAACAGATTATAAAAATATACTATACTTAAATATAGCAAAACAATAATACTATATTACAAGTTAAACAGAAATAAATTATGCAGGTCATTCATCATATTATAATACTATTAATGTGTAAAAACTTGTAATTGACCTTTTGCTACTACGTTTTAACTTATAAGAATTATTAGCTGTAAGTTTTCCTAAAATAATAAAATTAAATAAAAAAAATATATATAATATACCAAAAATGAAAAGCAATGTATTTTACTGAAAGTTAGCCTAGTGAGAAACCACGCAGAGGTCTCAAGCTCGATCCCAAGGGTCATCTCTGACTTTTCGGAGTTATGTGCGTATTAAATAGTTAATTATCGCTCGCCTTAACGGTGAAGGAAAACATCGTGAGGAAAGCTGGATATCTGAGAGTTCTCCATAATGTTCTCGAAGATATGTGGAGTCTGTCGACCTGCACTGGGCTAGCGTGGTGGACTATGGCCTAACCCTTCTCACATTGAAAAGAGGCCCGTACCCAGCCATGGGACAGTATAATACAGGGCTGATATTATTACTGAAAGAAAGCATATATAGTGAAACACATAGCCATTTATATAATAATAAGTATACCTTTAAGCAAAAAGGTAGGCACATATACTTACCTACGAGCAAATTTCTAATCTTTTCAATTATACGGTCATGCATTTAATCCATCGGTTTTGCATTTGGCTTCAAAATTAACAATTTAATTGGAAGTTTACAGATTAATTCTATTAAGTCTACAACTACGATATTTCACTTACCATAATATATGAAAAATAAACCGTGGTTGCCCGTCGCGGTTACGTTGCCGGGTGTCCGGATAAAGCCAGATACAGTCAGGCTTTCTGGTTGCGTATGCGGCTAAATTAGACGGAGACAGGCCTTTTTCTTTTTACCTGGGGGAATGCATTGACGCATACCCGTCCGCGGGGGCGGGCGGAGGGGTTATGTCGGATTCGCCGGGGTAAAAGAAAGATGTTAAAACAATAAAGTGGACCTCCCGGAACACCGACTAAACCTACCACGGTGTTCCTCGACAAACCACTATCGGCGGGGCCGCGCGAATCACTTTCACATGCAGTCGCGACCCCGGCGAGGTTACGGCCCACCGTATGAAACGGCAGGCCACTACACGACAAGACCTACCCAATGGTCATCTCGACAGAAAATCCCTACTGTCCCCTAGAGGGGACACGGACACGACATAGAGGCGCGCGTGGGAACACACACGTCGCCTCTTGGACCTGGTGCTGAACGGATGGCGGGCAGGCCCACAAAGCCCGCCACCCCCAGGTCAAACCTCAGGGTGGCTGGAGGTCGACTCGCGCCCTCCGGCGCCCGGTTCTGCGGTTGGGGAGAGGGTTTAAACGCTCCCTCTCCCGCTCCACCGCCTCCTTGATGGAAATCACTTCCTCACAGAAGGAGGCGACGGCGTTCCACGACCTCTCACTCCGGACCATGGACTGAACTACGGCCGGGAACGAGAGGGCAACCGATCCGACTGCCGCGATCAACTCACGGCGCCGGCGCTGCGATGCCCAAGCGAGGCAAACCGCCAAAGTGTGCAGCGCCGTGTCCTCAACAACGTCGCGGCAGTCGCCGCAGTGGTGACAACCGGGCGTCTCTTACCGGCCTATACGACACAGGAACCGGCCAAAACAACCATGGCCGGTCATTACCTGTGTCAGCCGGAAGGTGAGGGCGCCATGCCGCCTCTCCAGCCACTCCTCGAACACGGGACTTACCGCCACGATCGTGGCGTGCCTGACGGAGACCGGCCTGTCCTTACTTAGGCTTTTTAAATTTGACCATGCTTTTTTTGCATTTGTCATGTATTGGTTGCCGTTATTATTGAAATTATAAAATAAAATTGTAATGAATATTGAATGATTAATAAAGAACACTGATTTATTCAATTTTATTGTTGTTTCAATAGAATTTTAGAAGATTTTATGGTGAATGATAAAAATGCATCGATTTACTATTTAGAAAATACGTTGTTTTATACTAAAATTAAAAACTTAAGTCATTTTACCTGGACATTTGGGTCCAGTGACAAACGTCCGACTAAACAGGCTGGTCTGTTCAGCCTTTCGGGTTCAGGACCTGGTCGTGGTGATCTAACCCGTAAGCAGCCCCGATCGATAACAGATAGGGCTGGACCTTTCTGTGCATTGGAAAAAATACCGTTGTATGTCGTAGGACCTATTACTGGTTAATAAATTTGGCATAAAATCGCGAGTGGAGTCTCAGCTGGAAAAGGGTGACAGGTAGACAATGTCCTCGCAATCAATCTTGAAACTTAAATCTTTTCAAATAAAGTTAATTATTCTGTTACAGAAAATCTTTACCCTCACCGATATGTTACTTTTTGAGAATTGCTTTTGAAATAACAACTACATTTAATGCTAGATAGTATAGAGAAATTACCATATACTGGCAAGGAGTTTTCTGATACTACGGATATTCGATTAAGAATATTTTACATCAGGCAAATTTTTTCATTCTTCAATAAAAACAATCCCAGCCTACGATCCTTAGTAATATTATAAATGCGAATGTGAGTTTCTTTGTTGCTTTGTTTGTACGTCGCTGGCGGCACACCGGTGGCCAGACACAATAGATTTTTAATTATCTCTGGTATTCTAAGATTTGACAGATTAATACACAAAATGACAAACATGAAATTTCGATAAGGACATCATAAGGTACTCTTCATCCAGAAAAAAGTAATGTTCGCGAGGAATATAAATTTATTGTCGAAATCTACATGACATAAAATAGTTCATAATATATAGGAAGTCCAGATTTATTCCTGGTTTACAAAGTGGCCTAGTTCAGACCAAGAGCTTATTCTTATGTTAAGAAAGATTAGGTCACAATCCATCGCGAGATAGTCCATCAAAAGCTTAACATTAATCGTAATGACGCTTTGATTAAATTAAGTCAAAGTTAACTTACCGTAAAATGACACGGGTGACGTCGCAAGCGGTAACTAGTTATTGTCGAGCTGATTACGAGATGTTGGAAGTGTGTAAGTGGTTCTTTAAACATTAAACTCACGCTTGTTTCGAATTCACTCTACTTATAAATCATACTTAAAATCATATTTTGTTCCAAACTCCATGGAAATATAACGCAGAATCGTTAAAAAGATATATTCACCAATTTTTATTTATATATTTTTTTGCAAATAAATTTGATTTAGCACCATATTTAATCACTTTGGCTCAACCTACTATAGAAATAGCTGATTTACTTATTAAAATCTTTAGCTATTAATGATTATTGTTAGGTAGTTTTAATTTGTGTAACTTAGGTTAAGATGCGATGAGGCTGGCATGCCATTGTGGATAAAAGCCTCGATTAAAAAAAAGAATATTACCTGCAGTTTGCGACTATTCTTACGTGCAAATAATTCTAAAATTAAATCTTTATTAAAAATTATCCAATTGTAATGTGGGGTAGTCAAGTGTAGCTGGTGTCTATGTGTGAAAGAGTTTTAAGCCTCCTGTACACAATGGTCCATGATGGGCGATTAAAAAAATGGCTATCCTCGCCGCGATTATGGGTTGCTCTCTACACAATCGTGACTGTTACATTTACTCACTGTCGTCTGTTGAAGATGTATGTCAAAGTGATAGCGGCTGCTGCTATCTATTTCCTCAGTACATATATAATCATTATCGGAATGTGCATCAAAAAAGGTCGTGAAAAATAGATGGAAGAAGAGAAGGTGGTGAATGTTAACTATTCACCGTAACAGAACAAGGTGCAGTAACTCTTTTATTGCTTTTTGCGTAGCTTTTGGCTTGCGACTTCATTTTGACATCTCCGTCCGTACAAATTTTGTTTTTTTTTTTGTATTGGCGTCTCACGTTCACAGCGTTCCCGCCAAAAAACCACTACCTTCTTACTTGACCTCTGTCGTGCGACTGATTGATAGACGATTGTGTGGACACGCGCACGATCATCGGCACGCATTCCTTTTATGTACCGACAATTCACCAATTAGTCACGATTATAGGCGACGATGGCCACTCAGATACAATTATGCTCTCTACACAATCGTACATGCCTGTACTCGCCCATCATGGGCCATTGTGTAGAGCGGCCTTTAGAATCGGATCGGTAATACCGGCAATTAATACCTACATATTAATAACCTATTCAATTACATCGTCGAATAAATTTGTATTAAAAGAATAATAGTTTAAAATATTATAACACGCAATTATATACCGGGGTGTAATACTTATAAAAAAGTACATCCATGTCTAGAACACGATCTGTAAATGCATTCTACAGTTTTCAATAACGCGTAAACTATAGAACGGATTTATCGGGTAACAATTTAATATCCAAATATTATCACAACCTTTGCAATTATAATATTAGTAATACTGGGTTAGTGAAGTAATAATATTTATTTAATCAGACAATCTCCATCATGCTACAAGTTACACTTCTTTTCCTTAAATTTTGTTAGCATATTAAAAAGTAATTTACTACATTTGTTCGGACAAATATGATGAATGGTCCATACACCAAGGATGATGAAATGATAGAGATAAGTTAACTTGTTATAACTTTTATTATCTCTACCAAAGTAATATTAAAATATAATACTATTTAATACTATATTATACGATATGTGTTACGGTCAATGACTCACTTGCTATGTCAACCGAATGAGTACGATGCTTGTTCGGTACTAAGTTGATTATATATAATTATGTCTAAAGTAAACAAATAGCAGGTGTCGGCATAATGCTGACACTGCGATGTACGGGTAATTTGCCCGTACAACATTATCAGAACGCGCATGAACAACTGTACAATTTTGGAGTACCTAGTACTTGTCGGTAAAGACCTTAAAAAGTAAAGAGGCAACCCTTTTGCGTATAATAGTATGGAAGACGCTTCTGGCCTGTTCACGGAAGCAAGAGTAGACGCTCTTGCTTCCGTGAACAGGCCAGAAGCGCTACAAAACAAGGCAGTCCTTATAGCGTTCTACAAAATAGTATGCCCTTATTCAGGCTTCAAATTACATAGGTATGTATCTCTATTCCAAACTTTGTCACAATCGATAAAGTGATTAAAGTTCCAAATTATTAATCAATCAAAACCAAATTCTTTAGATTTAAGATTAAAATTTGTTCTTATCTAAAATCTAACAAACTTGGATTAGTTATAATGTCGGCCATTATCAGTAAAATAGTTACAAACCTAATACTTATATCTTTAGTTCTTAGTAGCGACCAGCCCCGGCTTCACATGGGTACTACAAAACCTTAACAAATTATACACCTTAAACTTCCTTATGAATCACCCTGTCTATTAATGAAAACCGCTTGAAAATCCGTTAAGTAGTTTTTGAGTTTATCACGAACAGATAGACCGACTCGGCGGAGATCTTTATTTTTTTTAATATGTAGGTAGTGAAGTCTACAGTCGGTCGCCACCGTGGCAGCGTCCAGTCACAATGCTTGGTTTTCATTGTCCCTAGATATTTGGTTATTGGTTATATTGGTTCATTATGACAAATATTAAGATTATTAGGATTATCATCATCATCATGTCAGCCCATAGATCTTTTTTATATTTCTATGTGTCAGCCAAAAGACGTCCACTGCTGGATACAGGCCTCCCCCAAGGCCTCCTCCACACAGAGTAGAATTATACTTTAAGTTTATACACCTACCGTCAAAAATAAGTGAATGAAATTTATAATATTATTATTATTATCAGCCTCTGGTTCTCCTATTATAAGACTTGCCGTCCACTAAGAGTTCCTCACATATTTCTTTTCTTTCTCTTACACTTTTACTTACATAACCAAAGTTAACGTAAGTTTTTAAAATATAGTGTGTTCTTCAATCACCTTTAAAGTCTCAAAATTTTATGACAACCAATAGTTTTAATATTTTTATGTAATAAACCTCGAGGAGACTGATCAAACGCCTGAAAACATTAAGAAACTATATGTATTACTGATATTGAACATATATTATTAACATAAGTATGTAATTGTTGTAATGGTCAAAACTATATAGGTATCTAAAAATAAAAATCTTTTATAGAGCTTATCGATCTAAATTTAATTTACATATTATTCAAGTGAATAAAGAAAGGATTTAGATGTTTATCCAAAGTGTCGTTTTCTTTTACCCTTGCCTAATGATCTTAAAAAAATACCTCACATAACTGTTACATACTGTATGTATATCTATTATTATTTGAAACCAATTCGTTGAATGGGCTTTATCCCACGTCGTCTTCTTCTAGACCTTCCACGCTGTCACCTTATTTTAAAAATGGCTGTTAATTATTGGTCTGCTGTATTGTGTGCTCTTCCTCTCCGCCGACAAGATGAAAAATATATATTTTTTTTGTTTCAGATAAAATGCATCGCATCAAATTCTCAACAAAATCGAAACTTCGTTCTAATATGGACAGAAAGTGACTAATAAAAGTTATTGTTAATAACATTTAGGATACTAAGTGTGAAGTGATAAATATATTCTAGTCAATTTTTAATTTAAAATGGATGTGTTATATCCGCAAGAAGAGAAGGGTCAAAGCTCGGTAAGTGTGGCCAATTTCATATTTAAACATTGTCTTTTATTTTTTGTCTGATTGGCAATATTTAGTGAAGTCTAGTTGTTACGGCTACATAGCCTTGGCATTTGGCGTTTACTAACTCACCAGTGTCAGTCATCACTTTAACTTCCTAAATAAATTATTTTAATGCCTATTTTTACAATAAGCGTTCAAAGAGCGAGGCTGACGTTTTTTGGATTCGACTTTTAGAGTTTACGAATTTTAATTGGCTTATGTTTAACTTATCACCAGATATAGTAAATTATAACAGTCAAAAATAGTAATTGATCACCAAATTGCACAGCAAAAAATATTTAAAGAGATCAAAATAAGTAGTTTTTGGGTGGGTTGAAGAAGGAACCTAACATAACCTAACCCTTCTGAGACGGAATGCAGTGATTTGAGGCGTATAGGTGCTCGTTATGATATATTTTAGTAGGGGTATTTTGCTGTGAAATTACCTACTATTTTTGGTGGTCATTATATTTAATCTTATTTTAATTTAATGCATATTTGCTGTTAAATGTATAACTACAACTAATCGTTACATTTAGACAGAAATAATTACAAAATATTGTCATAGTGTAAATTATTCAGTATTCATAAATATTCTAAAAACTTAAATAATTTTCGAAATACACTTCTTTCTTTATTTCAGGATTAAGTAAATTAAGGTAGCACACAACTTAACTTTAAGTTAAGATCCGTAATGGTACTCTCAAGTAACCAAACATTTCTAAAATTAGATTAGCATTAGTAATGTAACTTTATCATTCGAAATAACTTGTACTGTGCACCCGGATTTGTTACCCTGTCAAAAGAAACAGCAGCGATAGCCTAGTGGCAGACCGTTGGACTGCCACGCAGAAGTCTCGAGTTCGATCCCAAGGCGCGCATCTCTGAGTTTTCCAAATTATGTGCGCATTAAATTATGTGCGTATTAAATTATGTGCGTATTAAATTATGTGCGTATTAAATTATGTGCGTATTAAATTATGTGCGTATTAAATTATGTGCGTATTAAATTATGTGCGTATTAAATTATGTGCGTATTAAATTATGTGCGTATTAAATTATGTGCGTATTAAATTATGTGCGTATTAAATTATGTGCGTATTAAATTATGTGCGTATTAAATTATGTGCGTATTAAATAATTAATTATGGCTTGCTTTGGTGGTGAAGGAAAAACATCGTGTGGTAACCTGCATGTCCGAAAGTTCTCCATAATGTTCTCGAAGATGTGTGAAATCTGTTAAACCACAGTTGGCAAGCAAAGTGTGCTATGGATTAACTCTTCTCACACTGGGAAGACGCCCATGCCCAGCAGTAGGCGGTTTAATACAGGACTGGTATGCTGGTTGAAGTATCTCTCTTATATCCACTTGTAACAGGTTCTTTAATGACGACCTACTTTGTTCAGTGAAATAGGAATGAGCGCCCGCGCAGCTAACAATTACGATAACCCGTACGATTTCTGGCTTTTCCCTCGTGGTCAAACTATTTCACCAAACTGATTTGGCTACGAGGAATTCCATTTCCTCGTGGCCACACTCGTTTCAAAATAGGAAAAGTACACTCGCCAACGTTGAGGATACTTATGATAAATTCTCTCTGTTGATAATGGCCACTTAGAATGACTTTAGATTGTCTATATACTTGACGGTAAGAAACATATAGTTATGACAGCGTCAATCTTTTACATTAATTTTTTTATTTTAACATTAATTTATCATAGTATTTAGGTATATTGTTCTCTAATTCTTATTATGCGATGGGACGACAATCCGACGCGACTGAAGAGATCCGGCGCAGAACCAACGGCTTGACGTGCTTTCCGAGGCACGGAGTTGTCTAACACCGCCAACTTTGGGCTGGTATTAAGATTTCTTAAGAGAAAAACCCAATAACTTTTTGTTGGTCCGACCTCATATCAACTCATATCAATAAGGTGAAGCCATTACGCCATTTATTACTGACTATACAAAGACCGGACGGGTGAAGACCGCGACTCGGCAAACGTAGTGTAGGACGCCCTCCGACCAGGTGGGATGACGATCTGCGAACGACTACAGGCAGATGCTGGATGCGGCAAGCTGAAGACAGGGCGCTATGGCGCTCTTTGGGGGAGGGCTATGTCCAGCAGTGGACTATTATAGCCTGATGATGATACAAGACACTCTACTTCGATCTTTAGGGGTACTCAAGCACACCTACTGTTCTACTTGACTGCACGGATGGTGTAGTGGTTTAAGTGGTCGCCTCGCCACTGCCACACCGCCGTGTTGTGGGTTCGAATCCCAAACGGGACAAAAATTTGTTTGATCCACAATTAGTTGTTTGTGAGTCTGGATGTTCTTTGTGTACCTTGTTTGAATGTTTGTAAAGTCCCCGCGATACATGAATTATTACTAGTGAAAGAGGTGTCTTGTTAAAGAAAAAATAAGGTATTAGGGTCACCATTAGTAAACTACACTATGACTTTATTGTTATACTAGCTGTTACCTGCGACTTCGTGCGTGTAGATTTTAACTAAAAAGTGTTTGTCTCCGCGGAACCCTAATTTTTTTTTCTAAAATCAAAGTAGCCTAAGTTACTCCTTATAACATCAGCTATCTTCCAGTGAAAGTCCCGTCAGTTAAAATCGGTTCAGCCGTTTTGGAGATTAGCCGGAACAAACAGACAGACAAAAATTTAAAAAATAGATGTTTTCGTTTAGGTACCTTATATACTTTCTTATGCATTAGATAAAAAGCTGTTATTTTGACATTACAAACAGACACTTCAATTTTATTTATTTGTATAGATTTTAATGACACAATCAATATCGATAAAGCAATTTATTTTTACGACACCGTCAATCGTTTTGTTTTAACGAACACAATTAAATTCTACATAATTACTAAAATGGATTGTTGTGGACTCGCCCGTCGGTCTAGTTGCATTTAAAGTTGTTCGTGCAGTCCTAGATTCAATTACGTGACTAGGCATGGTGTTTTTGAGTTTTCTGTAAAGAAAATCTCAATAGCGGTATAATCTGGCAAAGTGCCCAATAAACATCAATAAGACCAAAATACGAGGTATTTGGGTCTTAAAAATATAGCTTGCCGATATTATAGCAGCGATAAACGAGTCGGTAACCGTTGGTTGTTCGACCCCAAGGCGCACATCTCTGACTTTTCGAAGTTATATGCGTACTAGCTTTTGCACGCGGCTTCGCACGCGTTAATTTAGAATTTGACAATCTATTCGGGTTGTACTCTGCTTGTAATAATATAATTCATCATGATTCGAAAGACACGTGGCGCCATCTATTATCATAAGAACGTTATTGTTGTTTTTCTCGGGAACAGTAATTTTTGTCGGGATGAAAGGTAGCCTATGTCCGTTTCTGTACACCTGACAACGTATACGCAAAATTTGAGAATTATCGGTTCAGTGGTTTAGGCGTGAAAAGGTAACAAAGAAACAAATTCATTTTCGCTTTTATAATATTAGTTAGGATTAAATAGTTAATTATCGCTCGCTTCAACGGTGAAGGAAGACATCGTGAGAAAACCTGCATGAAAAAAACGCACGTTTTGTCATTCGACCTCCAGTTGTGGTGCATACTCGTTATCGTTATGGACTACGATACAGGAGTTGCTATCTGTATATATTTATTATTGCGTAAAAAAAGGGTACCCAAAGGATATTGGGTTCATCCCTTGACGGCCTAAGGCCTATGAAGGGCTTTTTTTCGTAAGATATAACGATCTACGTTCGTATCCAAAAAAGTTTTTTGCCATCACCGGAGAAACGCCAGGTAACGACATATCTATGTCGCGTCCCAAGAGCAACTGACTGAGCGTCTCGTGCGTTTTTTTCACCGCAGTGCGCGGCACTTCTTGAGATCTCTAATCTATGCGATACAAAAATATGTGCGGTAGATTCACCGCAAATTTGGAGCGGGAGGCCAACGACGACTTTACCCATTGCGTTTATTTCACCGCAATGCGCGCACTTCTATGACACTATATGCTTCATAGATTATGCGTTAACAAAACGCAAGGCAGTGCGCGCTAGGCCTTAACCTGGACCCTGATTGACGAATATACTAAAGCATCATAAACAATTTCCTACGTAAGGCAAGTAGGTAATAAAGATAAGTAATTATCGTGATTCTTCATAATTTATTTTACAGCATGCATTTAGACATGAGGTAGCATATATGATAGAGATTATGTTTCTCACGTTTGAGTTATGAAAATGTTAATTTAGAATTAATTTCGTCTCTGCAAGGTAATAACATTATTCAAAATGGGTGACACAAGTTTATTTAAAGACTAGCTGTTACTCACGACTACGGCCGCGTGGAATTTAACCACAAAATAGGTTATTTTTTCGTTCGCGTTACCCTACTTTTTCTAAAATAAAAGTAGCCTAAGTTACTTCATATAACATCAGCTGCCAGTGAAATTCCCGTCAAACCGTCCAGCTGTTTTAGAGATTAGTTGGAACAGACAGACAGACAGACAGACAAAAATTTTACAAATAAATTTTTGATATTGTTTCATATGCATTTAGTAAAAAGCTGTTAGTTTGACAGTACAAACAGCCACTTCAATTTCATTTATAATATAATAATATCAGCCCTGTATTAAACTGTCCCACTGCTGGGCACGGGCCTCTTCTCAGTGCGGGTCAATAGACTTCACATATCTTCGAGAACATTATGGAGAAATCTCAGACATACAGGCTTACTCACGATGTTTTCCTTCACCGTTTTAAAGCAACCGATAATTAACTATTAAATACGCATGTAACTTCGAAAAGTCGGAGATGCGCGACTTGGATTCGAACTCGAGACCTCTACGTGGCAGTCCAACTGTTTTCCACTAGGCTATCGCTGCTATATGAGTCTCCTCTAGTACGTATTAATAACTCAGCGTGAAAAATAAAGGCATTGGAAACAATTTAAACACTGAATAGAGTTGTTATTATTGATACAAAGTATATTTGTTTGTTGTATATACTATTGTTAATATGTTTATTATTTAATAATAACAAATACAACAAACAATGACGTGCCATATTGTTTTGTACGATATTTAGTATAAACTAGCTGTTACTTGCGACTTCGTCTGCGTAGAATTTAACAAAGAGTATTTGCTTAGTTCGCAGAGTTTTTTTTATAAAAGTAGCCTCAATTACTCCCTATAACATCAGCTATCTGTGTCAAAATCGGTCCAGCCGTTTCAGAGCATTAACCGGAACAAACAGACCGACAGATAGACAAAAACTTTAAAATATTTTTTGTTATAGGTACCGTGTATACTTTCATATGCATTTAGTAAAAAGCTGTGTTTTAGACATTGCAAACTTACACTTCAAATTTTTATTTGTGAGATATAGATGCATTAAATAGCAATATACTTGCAAAGCATGAAGTTTATTATTGGTCCATGGTATATATAAAGCGAAACCAACTGGATTTAATTCAGCAAATAATAACAACATGAGTGTTTTAATAATAATAATAAAAACATTGATAGTCAAGTTTATAATTTATTAAAATAAAATAATTAGTCATAGTTTTATGCATGTACTTAACTTATAAGGTGAGTTGAACAAAGAAATTGTGCTAAAATCTTAGACGTGGTAATGTAGATGACTTAATCGCTGATTGAGTCCAACATAAGGCAAACGACTCTCAGACTATGCTTCAGCACATTTTAGAGCGTCTTCATAACTTATTTAGACAAACTATATTAGTATATTTTAAGAACTCGTATAGTACAGAAACTCGCTCATAGGTATACGTCTTCAATTCAAGACTGCGCCGAGCGAAATGTGCCAAAACAGGCGGTCACAGTTAAATGAATAAAATCAACACGTTTTGTTTAATACAAATATAAAATATACATACATTTACCATAACAATGAATGTGTTTACAATTGCTCCGTGTAAAAAACTTAAAATAATTAATATTTTCGCCTACAAAATTACGTAAATTTGTACGAAAAATGCAAAAACGTAAGCTCGTGTTACGTGATTTTTAGATTATAACAGTAGAAATCTATTCTATTTTACAGCTTAAACGAAACATTAATAGTTATATTAGGTACAATTTGTTCGTCCCAAATATTTTAGTTATTGGTTGACAATACAGATACATATTTTTTACGTTAACTTATAAGTTTGATTTTTCCATAGCTTCTAGAGACTGTAGACCTGAGTAGGTATATCGTTTTAATTTCAACTCGATACCTCCACGCGTTCCCGAGATTATGAGACAGACAGATGGACGGACAGATGGACGGACGGACAGACGGACGGACAGACAGACGGACGGACGGACGGACAGACGGACGGACAGACCGACGGACGGACCGACAGACGGACGGACAGACGGACGGACGGACAACAAAGTAATCCTATAAGGGTTCCGTTTCTTCCTTTTGAGGTATGGAACCCTAAAAAATCAAGCATTAGGGTCACCATTATAAAACTAAACCATGACTTTATTGTTAACACACAATTATTATCGATGAAGCAATTTATTTTTCCAACACCTATCGCTATGTATATGTATCTGTAAAGTCCCCCGCGACCGAGGAATTATGCCAAGCGCGAGAGGTGTCTTTTAAAAAATAAAATACATACATACTTATGCGTTACCCGGTCCGCCGTCGACGGATCAAATCCACAAGGATACTCTCCTCACGGATCCGCTCCGCTACCTCCTTCTACGAGATGATGTCCTCGCAGAAGGATGCGAGTACTACTCATAAAATAGAAATTGACCCGAATCAACAATAAAAAAATTAATCACCATTGATTTTACCTAATTATTTGGTACTTGTGCAAAGGTCGGTTCGCCTGAAAAATTACAACCCTCTTTTGGAAAATCAGCCAAAGTAGAAACACTGATACCACGTTTCGTTTGAAGTTCTGAGTTGTCTGGTACCCCACTTACCTACTCACAATTCTGTCGATAAAAATATTATAGTTAATTTATTTTAAAGGGTCGGGCGAACTGTTATTGGGATTTCTGGACAGACATTGTCAGCAGCAGCACAGCATCTGGAACTGTGTCTGGTAGACGTCCATAGGCTCGTCCGTGAGACATACCACCATAGTAGGCGTAATGTTGATTATAGCTACCCTTCGGGGATATAGATTTGAGGATGTGTATAATAACAACCTTTTTCATACCTTTCGAATTAAGGATTGGATTTTAAATATAGAAAAGAACGTGTAACGTACCCTAAAGATGTGACCGTGCTAGTTGGATATCAGAGCTATGCCTGAAACGTTCAGTGTTCCTAGTGACAGCTAATTATCTTATCTTATGTGGGGGCCAGTCAGTGCAGACCGGCGACACTTCGGCCCAGTGGGATCTTTTGTGTCGACACTCTCCCAATAACGACTGCCATAGATGTGAGCCGGGCCCAACGGCTTATCGTGCTTTCCGAGGCACGGAGCAGGCGATAATTGTCAATCAATACGCACATAATTTCGAAAAGTCATATAACTTCCGAAAGTCAGAGGTGCGCGATGTGGGCTCGAACCCGAGACCCTCTGCATTGCAGTCTGTTAGTCTCTCCACTGAGCTATCGCTGCTCTTTGACAGCTAGTTAATTATATTATTTTCTTTGCAGACTCAGAAGGAAGATGAAGTCGAATCAGGAGCTACACAGCTAAATGGAAAGAATGGACAGGTAATCATTTTATTAATACTTTTTCACTAAAAAGTCAGGTGCTCTAGGAATAATCCCTTTATTGCGGCGAACTTACAAATATTTAAAACACGAAGACAAAGAACAATCATCCTTATATTCAAAGACTGTCGTCGAACTATCATATCATATACCTACATATATATACGCTAACGACCATCCACCCACACACATAAACACACACACACACACATACACACACGACACACAACAATTAATTATAAATCTCACACTTTATTAAGCAGACACTTGCGGATTTTGTATTCCTTCTATACAATAAAGAAAGATAGTTTTCTCCATCTTCCCTAACTCGATTTTGTACTTACTATTTTCTCACTATTTATGAGAATATCAATGATTGTAACCATTTGTGAGGCTTATATTAATGTTACTATCAGAAGGTAGCACTGGCTTCTAAGATACAGGTCTACACCTAGTTTAGAAGTCAGGGTCTCCAGTTTGTCATGTTTTCCTTAAGCCCTAGTTTTGTACTTAGATTAAGTGTTTTTCTTATGAAGTAATAAACTTATCTTTAAACTTATCTTTAACGGCTGTAACACAGTTCAAACTAGCACAGCCGTCAACGACAACCTCTTATTTTGTATGGATATTTTGTTTACCGTTCACTTATGTATCTAATATAAGAGCATTTTGCAAAATTTTATTGGTGACAATAAACACTATTATTATTATTTATTTAGCTAAGGACAACATGTGTGCAACATCGCAATTTAAGTAAAGAAGAGAGAATGAGAATGTCTTGTCAGAAAGACTCAATAACTTCCTGTTTGCTCAACCCGGGATTCGAACCAGAAAGTTCATGGTCATAGGTCATGCGCACTACCGCTTCGCCAACCTAGCAGTATATTACAGTCATAACCTAACCAATATTTGTTCTGTGCAGATTACGCACGAGTACTTAGACTACGAGCCGTCGGGGTGGCTGGAGACGACCCTCACGAAGGTGGGCAGCTCCACCGACAGCTTCCTCAAGGAGAACAGCTCCGCCATGAAGACCATAACGCTGTTCATCGTCAACGGACTTGTCTTAGGATTCTTCTTTGGATGTTTATATTATTATCTTACTTATAGTAAGTATCTACTAATCTATACTAAGTTTGTTTGTTAGTTTGAACGCGCTAATCTCAGGGACTACTGGTTCGATTTGAAAAAATATTTTAGTGTTGGATAGCCTATTTATCGAGGAAGGCTATAGGCTATATAACATCACGCTACGACCCACGGGGGCGGCGCAGTAACGATAAACGCGGGTGAAACCGCAGGAACATTTAGTCGTATCATAAAGACATAATTATATACCTAGTCTTTCGCCTATTTCACCTATATCACTGAAGGAAATACATACGATGAGACCTTACCCTAGTAGCTTAGCCAAGTTGTCTTTCTATGTACAATCGTTAACGCTAATAGATAATTTAAAGAATGTATGGGAATGGCAAATCAAACGAGTAGAAAATCCGTAGCCGACTTACCAAGTTAGCTATTCGTTCGCAAATTGTAGCTAGGTTGCAGTTTTGACAAGCATCAACGAACACTAAGGTCCAGTATAAGACGCTACAAAATGGCGACTTTCTATCAGCTGTGGACTGTGTGATGTTTATTATTTTTTAATGTTGTTGATATTTATATTGTAGCTTATGAAATCTATACTAAATATGT
The DNA here is from genome assembly GCA_963564715.1 of Catocala sponsa. Taxonomy (NCBI): domain Eukaryota; kingdom Metazoa; phylum Arthropoda; class Insecta; order Lepidoptera; family Erebidae; genus Catocala; species Catocala sponsa. Next base: position 6,877,871 of record OY751355.1, read on the forward strand.
TAAGGTATGCTACTTTCTCAAGTTATCGTCGCGTCGCAGAGAATCAATCCTTGCCTGAACCTCGTTGTTTCGGTGTAGCGGCTGCTGACGCTACAAATTTATATACAAGGCGCACTATTGTGTGTGCGCAGCGCAGCAGTCGTCTCCCCACACCCACTTAGTTAGGTTGCGTAATTATATAATTTATTTTTGTATATCTATTATAAGTTTGTGGTACCAGTAAAGAAAGTATATATCAATGTGACTATCGTTTCTTACACCACACATCATATCATTATATCGCCCCTACATCGGTATGATTTTAAAATAGGATAAATAGATTTTAGAGTAACAACAATTCAAGTGTTTTATTAAATCACATTCTTCATATTTCAAGTCTTAGTGCTAAATTAAGAGATAGTTAATTTTGACGTTTATAAACGCTAACCAAAGAGTATACTACTTTCAATGACTTTTTAGATTGAGCAACTTAGCGCTTTCTAAGACGCTTACGATTGTAGAAATAGGATAGATACAAAATGTTTACAACTCGGCTAAGGCTACTGTAACCGTTTAAAATTCTACGTAACAGTGGGCGAGCCCATTGCTAGACTGCGCGCTGTTACTGTCAATTTCCTATTAGAACACCCATTGACACTTTATCTTACCTACAAATCGAATTTGTGACCTTACTTTCAGACGCAAGTATGAGTGCACGCTAATGCTAAGAAACAAAAGAGATAGATCGTAAGGCTCCTTACACACAGTGCCGGTGGCACTACCACCGGCACTGCCGCCGGTCAAGCCGCGGTGCACCCGGCGGCATACAAAGCCGCCAGTTTTGCGGCACAAAGAAGCCGCCGGCAAGGCCGCCCGGGTATGCCGTTCTACACGACTGTCATAACTGGAATGAGACTCAGCGGCTTTGTGCACGTTTCTGCGGCACATGCCGGCGGCACAAATGCCCGGCAAAAGCCGGCGGCACGTGCCGTTCCGCAAAAGGCCGTTCCGCAAAAGCCGGCGGCTCGTGCCGCGGTCATTGTTTGCCTTTAAGATCCAAGAAACGTTGTTATTAGGTACATCAGTTATTAGCCTGAATTGAAGGATGCTATAATAGCAACCTTCAATTTAGAGTGTATTGGTCTTCTTGGTAATGTGGATGACGTAATCTTATCTGAAAATCGAATGATTTTTAGATCCAACCCATATAAAGACGACGGCAGTGACATAACAGTCATCGTCTTTAGATCGGTGACCATTACTGTAGGTAATACCTTTCGCGACTCCCAAAACACCTAATCTCGTTCCTTACGTTACGTAGGTAAACTTTGGAACATAAAGGTTAACAGCGATTACAGCTACGGGTTTTAAGAATAACTTTGTTTGAAATGGTAATAAATAGAATTTTAAGACATAACATATTAAACCCTACAATAGAAGCAGAAGGGTATAACACCGACCATTAGTCAGAGCCTCTGATAAGACTACTAGTTATACAAAACATGTTTTATTAGATATACAAAAAGATAATGACATATCACACATTGTGTATTTAGTTCTATGTCACGAAAAGTTGGAATAATATTTACATTTGAAATCGTCGCTTGCAAAACAAGACGTTCTAGTCATGAGTCACGAGACACACCGTGAAAGTTGACGACATTGTATGAATGACTGCCTCAGTGATCTAGTGACATGAATTTGCATCTAGCGGCTTACTAATCTTGGCTTCCCAGGTCGAGTAGACTGGGTTTTCTCAAATTTAAATTATTTCAAACTAGCTTTTGCCCGCGGCTTCGCTCGCGTTAATTTAGAATTTGACAATCAATTCGGGTTGTACTCTCCTTGTAATAATATAATTAAATCATGATTCGAAAGACACGTGGCGCCATCTATTATTATAAGAAAGTTATTGTTGTTTTCCTCGGGAACAGTGATTTTTTTCGGGATGAAAGGTAGCCTATGTCCGTTTCTGTACACCTGAAAACGTATATGCAAAATTTCAGAATGATGGGTTCAGTGGTTTAGGCGTGAAAAGGTAACAAACAAACAAACAAACTCATTTTCGCTTTCATAATACATACTAGTTTTCACCCGCGGCTTCGCTCGCGTAAATGTAAGTTAGTTTAGGTTTGCAACAGTTATTTTTTCTGGATAAAAGGTACCCTATATCCTATTCTGTACCCCTGACAACGTGTATGCAAAATTTCATGTTGATTGGTTGAGTAGTTAAGGCGTAAAAGCGTAACAAACAAACAAACTCATTTTCGCATTTATAATATTAGTTAGGATTAGGATAGTTAGGATTAGGATTATCAAAAAACAGGCAAAGGCGAGCTTTGCCAATCTGAAAATTTCGTCCTAACTGTTCCTGGCAAACAAAAGTATTATTGAAATAATCTTTACTCTTAATATATCTATTCATTTAGACAGTGTTATCTTTGATGCTTCAAGCGCTCTTTGGTAGCTCTTTCTTTTACTGTAGAGTAATGCTTATGCCTATCTACTTCCTTAGTAGCAAAGAAAAACATTCACTATATAATATTTTATACATACACAGATAGACTCATAGCTCTTTCTTTGAAGCAAAGACTTGCTACGATAATTGGCGTATAAAAGCGTAAGAAGCCTGGTGCGTTGTGTGCACGTCACAAACTTTGATGTTAGTTTCTGGAATAAAATCCTCAGGACGTTGGGTATCATCTCAAAAAGATAGAGTTTTACGCATTGCTGTTTATATGGCTGGCACATTTTTGGAAAATAGCTCCAGATACACCAATAGCTACAAACCTTGTACACCTATCCTTTTTATAACCACTCTTATTATCTCCACTTGCCAGGCAACGAACCCTTAGAACTATGCTACGGCTTCGGCAGCCTGATCGCGTTGCTCAGCATCGTGTACTTCTTCGTCCTCTACTTCAAGGTGTGGAAGAGTCTGTTCGGGGAATGGTTCGAGAACACTATCTGGACCAATGTGAAGAGTGCCAGCGGGTCTATGTGGAGTTTGACGTGAGTAAACTTGGTTTGATTATTTGGTTATCGTTATGATTTAGATAGTCATATCTTACTTATGCAGTGGGTTTGCATTTGTGCATTCTCGTTTGAAGAAATAATTTGCGTGATCCAAAGAGCTTTGATGTCGCAGCGGTATTGTGTATTGCTGTGCATGGTTTGATTTCCGGGTCAAGCAAATTTTGTAATTTATCTGTTAAGAAATTCTAGGTAGTACTGACGAAATGTGCGTGCCTCCCCTTATAGGAAGGTAGGCCTGAGACTACGATCCAAATAGTCAAACGGTTTGGTTTTGCATATAATAACCGAACACCTTTTACTCCAATTCTAGAACATACAGTCAGGTTCGCTTATAAACGCTACAGAAAGACACATTTTCGCAGCTTTGTAAATGCCACGCTATAGGCCTATAACTACCGTTTGCTGTTTAATTTGCCCAGTAATAGGCACCTTACTCCTGAGAATATCGTTACACAAAAATCCAATAATATTTGGTCCACACCAGGCAATTTTAGTTTCAACTTCTTTTTAGTTACCACTATTTCTAGAAATAGTGATGAAAGTGAATGAAGCCAGATGAGTGTGTCAGGATCGTAGCAAATGGAAATCCGTAGTCTCTGCCTACCCCTCTGGGAAACAGGCGTCAATCTATGTATGTATGTATGTATTTCTAGAAAGTAATTCCAGACCGGAGATACAGTGCATAGTATGATCCACATAAATTACTTCTAGGATGAGAGATATGGTCTACGCGGGCAAATGCTTCTCTATACAAATAAATAAAATTGGAGTGTTTGTTTGTAATGTAAAAATGACAGCTTTTCACTAAATGCATGAAAATACGGTACTTACACGAAAAAATCAAATTTCATATTTTTGTCTGATTGTCTGTCTGTTTGTTTCGGCTACTCTGTCTAAACGGCTGGACCAATTTTGACGAGACTTTCACTGACAGATAGCTGATGTTATATGGAATAACTTAGATAAAAAAATTATCTACTGAGAATCCAATAGCAAAAAGCGGGACTCTCATTACGTCACCGAGATTATATAACTGTCAACTGATCAGTCATAAAACCAATGATCATTTCTTTCATTCGCGAGGAAAGAAGCTTATAATTGAAGCAATTGTTATATATTTATTGTTTGCGACAATCGTAAACTACTTGGCCCAAAACGGTGTATGAGTAAGCGTGGACACGCCACGAGGGAAGCCACGCGAGACGCTAAGCGCATCGCTACAATATATTATTATGTGATACCTAAGGAAACTAAAACTCGCAGCAGTGGGGAGACCAACAGACTGCAATGCAGAGGGTCTCGGGTTCGAACCCACGTCGCGCACCTCTGACTTTCGGAAGTTATATGACGTGTAGTGCTTGCAGCAATGCAACTGCCACAGCATTATGCTGAGCGCATCACCGTTGTTTTTGTGCCGTCAGATGGGACGTGCATCTGCACATATTTACATTTTAATTGTTTTTAAAAAAAATATTTTACTTACATATTTTTATTTACTTTTAGTTATATTTGTTATATTCTATAATAATAATTGATAATGCATATCATGATGGTACAAAAATAAAAATCTTTTCATTTCATTATTATTATCATCTAATATTTATATGGATTACATATCTAGGGATCAAACGCACAACAATTACGCGTTGGCAAAAGGCGGCCACCTAAATCATTACGCCTTCCGTACGTTAAATTTTGATGGTATTAACCTAGGTACTGAAGGCAGGCTAAAAATGTTCGGCTTCTTCATCAAATTTACCAGATCATTTTGATTACATTTTTAGGTCTTGCAATCTCCAAGTAGTCTAAAGAAAAGTAAATTAACTTTCTAATTAGCAACTATAATCTAGATTTTTGGACCATAGAAAATTACTTTTGTTTAAGTGACGTAAATCTCAGGCTCTGGAATCCTGTACTACATGTATATTTACGTACTTTTGTGATGTTTTAAGCGAGTTACATTAGTCATAGACACAGGCGCAGTCAATGTCAGACCTTGTCAGTAAGTTCAATTTAAATCTACCTTGACAAATTTATTAATTTTAAACTACCAGTCGACTATGATGCGAACGAATTCTGTGCCGCGTGGTAGAGTTTTACTTATTTTTTTATTTCTTTTATATAATATTTTAGGCATTTAGTTCTAAATATTAATATAATCTCTAGCTAGCTCTAAATATCTATTAATAAAAATACTCTTTAAGCTGCCATAATTATTTTTTAAATTAATTAGATGTTGTCTTAGTCGTCAAATCAAAATAAGTTTACACGAACATTCTTCCAATTCGGGATAATCTAGGAACTTCCTTGAGGTAAGGTAGGTTTGTGTGGATTAAGTAGGTATTCTTTTTGACGGTCTACCGTGAATGGATAAGCTTAGAGCTATAAAAGCTGAACTTTTACAGCTCTACACTTTTCCATTGGTACATTTTAATTAGTTTTTCGACGTTGTCGCGGCTTAAAACATTGACAGCTTTGTAACCTTGTGCTTCGAACAGCAGGTAAAGACTTTAGTCATGCGCCTGATCTGCGATGGTGTTAGATGTTTGTCCGTATGTCTCCGTGCATATTTGTACACTGCGCAGAAGACTAGAGTCCACTAAGATTAGCCGATATGACCAAAGAACATTATTATACTGATTTAGTTTGGTCTTTTTCCAGATGGTTCCGCTGGTGTTTCTGTTTAGCGGTGCCGACTGCGTGCGGACTGTTCCTATACCTTGACGCAAGAGACAATCCAGACAGGCTCATCTCATTGTTGGGACTTGGCATACTGCTGCTTCTAGGTAAGTCAACATAATTTCATAAATACCTTCCGAGTTTCCATAATTCTGAAAGGCTCTTTCTAAATGGCTAAATCAAGTGACGTTCTATCTTTATGAAATTAGGTAAGAAAACACTTGTGTCAAGAAACATGCCATGTGGGCTATCGTGCTGATCAAGACAATTTAAAAGCTTTACTTACCAAGCAAGACGAACGTATAAAACTTATTAGATCTTATAAATTAAACATTAACACAATAAAAATTATTTATTACTCGAAGATCACAAATATTAACACAACTTTACTTTAAACGACAAATTAATTCAATCAACTTGTATGTACATAAGTTTTCGAACACAGAGACACAATGTTACTCGTTAGACGGTTGAACACAGAGACACAATGTTACTCGTTAGACGGTTGAACACAGAGACACAATTTTACTCGTTAGACGGTTGAACACAGAGACACAGTGTTACTCGTTAGACGGTTGAACACAGAGACACAATGTTACTCGTTAGACGGTTGAACACAAAGACACAATGTTACTCGTTAGACGGTTGAACACAGAGACACAGTGTTACTCGTTAGACGGTTGAACACAGAGACACAGTGTTACTCGTTAGACGGTTGAATACAGAGACACAGTGTTACTCGTTAGACGGTTGAACACAGAGACACAGTGTTACTCGTTAGACGGTTGAACACAGAGACACAATGTTACTCGTTAGACGGTTGAACACAGAGACACAATGTTACTCGTTAGACGGTTGAACACAGAGACACAGTGTTACTCGTTAGACGGTTGAACACAGAGACACAATGTTACTCGTTAGACGGTTGAACACAGAGACACAGTGTTACTCGTTAGACGGTTGAACACAGAGACACAGTGTTACTCGTTAGACGGTTGAACACAGAGACACAGTGTTACTCGTTAGACGGTTGAACACAGAGACACAGTGTTACTCGTTAGACGGTTGAACACAGAGACACAATGTTACTCGTTAGACGGTTGAACACAGAGACACAGTGTTACTCGTTAGACGGTTGAACACAGAGACACAATGTTACTCGTTAGACGGTTGAACACAGAGACACAGTGTTACTCGTTAGACGGTTGAACACAGAGACACAATGTTACTCGTTAGACGGTTGAACACAGAGACACAATGTTACTCGTTAGACGGTTGAACACAGAGACACAGTGTTACTCGTTAGACGGTTGAACACAGAGACACAGTGTTACTCGTTAGACGGTTGAACACAGAGACACAGTGTTACTCGTTAGACGGTTGAACACAGAGACACAGTGTTACTCGTTAGACGGTTGAACACAGAGACACAGTGTTACTCGTTAGACGGTTGAACACAGAGACACAGTGTTACTCGTTAGACGGTTGAACACAGAGACACAATGTTACTCGTTAGACGGTTGAACACAGAGACACAGTGTTACTCGTTAGACGGTTGAACACAGAGACACAGTGTTACTCGTTAGACGGTTGAACACAGAGACACAGTGTTACTCGTTAGACGGTTGAACACAGAGACACAGTGTTACTCGTTAGACGGTTGAACACAGAGACACAGTGTTACTCGTTAGACGGTTGAACACAGAGACACAGTGTTACTCGTTAGACGGTTGAACACAGAGACACAGTGTTACTCGTTAGACGGTTGAACACAGAGACACAGTGTTACTCGTTAGACGGTTGAACACAGAGACACAGTGTTACTCGTTAGACGGTTGAACACAGAGACACAATTTTACTCGTTAGACGGTTGAACACAGAGACACAGTGTTACTCGTTAGACGGTTGAACACAGAGACACAATGTTACTCGTTAGACGGTTGAACACACAGACACAGTGTTACTCGTTAGACGGTTGAACACAGAGACACAATGTTACTCGTTAGACGGTTGAACACAGAGACACAATGTTACTCGTTAGACGGTTGAACACAGAGACACAGTGTTACTCGTTAGACGGTTGAACACAGAGACACAGTGTTACTCGTTAGACGGTTGAACACAGAGACACAGTGTTACTCGTTAGACGGTTGAACACAGAGATACAGTGTTACTCGTTAGACGGTTGAACACAGAGACACAGTGTTACTCGTTAGACGGTTGAACACAGAGACACAGTGTTACTCGTTAGACGGTTGAACACCGAGACACAGTGTTACTCGTTAGACGGTTGAACACAGAGACACAATTTTACTCGTTAGACGGTTGAACACAGAGACACAGTGTTACTCGTTAGACGGTTGAACACAGAGACACAGTGTTACTCGTTAGACGGTTGAACGCAGAGACACAGTGTTACTCGTTAGACGGTTGAACACAGAGACACAGTGTTACTCGTTAGACGGTTGAACACAGAGACACAATTTTACTCGTTAGACGGTTGAACACAGAGACACAGTGTTACTCGTTAGACGGTTGAACACAGAGACACAGTGTTACTCGTTAGACGGTTGAACACAGAGACACAATGTTACTCGTTAGACGGTTGAACACAGAGACACAGTGTTACTCGTTAGACGGTTGAACACAGAGACACAATGTTACTCGTTAGACGGTTGAACACAGAGACACAATGTTACTCGTTAGACGGTTGAACACAGAGACACAGTGTTACTCGTTAGACGGTTGAACACAGAGACACAGTGTTACTCGTTAGACGGTTGAACACAGAGACACAATGTTACTCGTTAGACGGTTGAACACAGAGACACAATGTTACTCGTTAGACGGTTGAACACAGAGACACAGTGTTACTCGTTAGACGGTTGAACACAGAGACACAGTGTTACTCGTTAGACGGTTGAACACAGAGACACAGTGTTACTCGTTAGACGGTTGAACACAGAGATACAGTGTTACTCGTTAGACGGTTGAACACAGAGACACAGTGTTACTCGTTAGACGGTTGAACACAGAGACACAGTGTTACTCGTTAGACGGTTGAACACCGAGACACAGTGTTACTCGTTAGACGGTTGAACACAGAGACACAATTTTACTCGTTAGACGGTTGAACACAGAGACACAGTGTTACTCGTTAGACGGTTGAACACAGAGACACAGTGTTACTCGTTAGACGGTTGAACGCAGAGACACAGTGTTACTCGTTAGACGGTTGAACACAGAGACACAGTGTTACTCGTTAGACGGTTGAACACAGAGACACAGTGTTACTCGTTAGACGGTTGAACACAGAGACACAATTTTACTCGTTAGACGGTTGAACACAGAGACACAGTGTTACTCGTTAGACGGTTGAACACAGAGACACAATGTTACTCGTTAGACGGTTGAACACAGAGACACAGTGTTACTCGTTAGACGGTTGAACACAGAGACACAATGTTACTCGTTAGACGGTTGAACACAGAGACACAGTGTTACTCGTTAGACGGTTGAACACAGAGACACAATGTTACTCGTTAGACGGTTGAACACAGAGACACAATGTTACTCGTTAGACGGTTGAACACAGAGACACAGTGTTACTCGTTAGACGGTTGAACACAGAGACACAGTGTTACTCGTTAGACGGTTGAACACAGAGACACAGTGTTACTCGTTAGACGGTTGAACACAGAGACACAGTGTTACTCGTTAGACGGTTGAACACAGAGACACAGTGTTACTCGTTAGACGGTTGAACACAGAGACACAGTGTTACTCGTTAGACGGTTGAACACAGAGACACAGTGTTACTCGTTAGACGGTTGAACACAGAGACACAGTGTTACTCGTTAGACGGTTGAACACAGAGACACAGTGTTACTCGTTAGACGGTTGAACACAGAGACACAGTGTTACTCGTTAGACGGTTGAACACAGAGACACAGTGTTACTCGTTAGACGGTTGAACACAGAGACACAGTGTTACTCGTTAGACGGTTGAACACAGAGACACAGTGTTACTCGTTAGACGGTTGAACACAGAGACACAATTTTACTCGTTAGACGGTTGAACACAGAGACACAGTGTTACTCGTTAGACGGTTGAACACAGAGACACAATTTTACTCGTTAGACGGTTGAACACAGAGACACAGTGTTACTCGTTAGACGGTTGAACACAGAGACACAGTGTTACTCGTTAGACGGTTGAACACAGAGACACAGTGTTACTCGTTAGACGGTTGAACACAGAGATACAGTGTTACTCGTTAGACGGTTGAACACAGAGACAGTGTTACTCGTTAGACGGTTGAACACAGAGACACAGTGTGAGTCGTTAGACGGTTGAACACAGAGACACAGTGTTACTCGTTAGACGGTTGAACACAGAGACACAATGTTACTCGTTAGACGGTTGAACACAGAGACACAGTGTTACTCGTTAGACGGTTGAACACAGAGACACAGTGTTACTCGTTAGACGGTTGAACACAGAGACACAGTGTTACTCGTTAGACGGTTGAACACAGAGACACAATGTTACTCGTTAGACGGTTGAACACAGAGACACAATGTTACTCGTTAGACGGTTGAACACGGAGACACAGTGTTACTCGTTAGACGGTTGAAGGTAATTTCAATCAAAAATGTAACCTAACTGTCTTTTCTAATTTTATTTCAATAAAGTTGGAATGTAATTGCTTTTAAAAGTTTAAAGATAAGGTAAAATTTAAAAAAGTTAGTTTTCTTTCATTCGATATTTTTAAAATCAATCTCAATGTCGTGGTCAGATCTAGCGATCGAATTTTTATTTTAATTATCACGCGTTTGACAGACTGGGAGTGATGGTTTCGACCTTTAAATATTGAACCTGTCAGTTCACATAATTGAAGAAATGCTGTACCTGGCCGCCGCGCCGGTGAGCCGACCCAATAGTTTAAGTAATTATTAGTCATTAATTTTCAGGCTTTGTGTTCTCCGCGCACCCCGGTCGAGTCAATTGGCGCAGCGTATCCACTGGTCTACTCATCCAGTTTCTGTTTGGAATACTGTTCATCAGGTGGACACCTGGAAGGAATGCGCTGCAGTGTTTCTCTGATAAGGTACGAAGTTCCTCCCTTACTAGTTATTATATATGCTGTTGCTCTATCTCTTCGCTCTAGACCATTAGTTCCCAAAGTGGTCCAGGTGGACCCCCAGGGATCCACGGGAGACTCGAGGGGAGTCTATGTTGGCGTGACAAAAAAATGGGGGTCCACAATTCGTAAGCGGGGATCTACGAGATAATTTATTTGCTTTCTATAGTGAAGAACTAAAATGTTGGCTTGACTTCACCTATCAATGTAGGCAGATAATAAAAAAATAGGTCAGACCGTAGAGATTTCATAAAATTTTTAGAATATGGTAGAAATGTAGCCGGAGCCAGCTAAATTTTGAAAGTGGTCTATGAGAAAAAAGTCTGGGAACCTCTGCTCTAGACAGGTAAAATTGTGTTCTTTTACCTTGGATTTTTATAGGTATGTTTCGATTCACATGCGTATTATGTTAGATATTTGACGTAGGTTTCCATATATTTCCTAAAAGTGCTACTTGCAAAAATGTCGATAAACTATTCGAAATGTATGGAAAAGTATGCAGAGAACCAAACGTGGCGAAGACATTGGGCAGTCTCTGGATAAAATCCACTCAGCTATAAAGTGGCTGCTTGGATGACGCATGGGCTTCTGTGGTCACTTCGCCACGGCGAGTTTAGAGTGTTCCATTCCCACACAGGACTAAAATCTACAATAACTTATTCCTAATAAAATAGTTGTTTATTGTAACCGTAAGAGTTATTAAAAACTTTTTTTTTACGTGGGGAATGCTTTGACGTATACCCCTCCGCGGGGGCGGGCGGAGGGGTTATGTCGGACTCGCCGGGGTAACAGAAAGATGTTAAAACGATAAAATGGACCTCCCGGAATACCGACTAAACCTACCACGGTGTTCCTCGACAAAACCATTATCGGCGGGGCCGCGCGAATCACTTTCACATGCGGTCGCGACCCCGCCAAGGTTACGGCCCGCCGTATGAAACGGCAGGCCACTACACGAAAAGACCTACCCACTGGTCACCACTACAAAAAAGCCCTACTGTCCCCCCCCTAGAGGGGAGACGGACACGACACAAAGGCACGCGTGGGAACACGCATGCCGCCTCTCAGACCTGGTGCTGAACGGATGGCGGGCAGGCCCACAAAGCCCGCCACCCCCAGGTCAAACCTCAGGGTAGCTGGAGGTCGTCCCGCGCCCTCCCGGAACGTGTATCACGAGTGTGTACATATTTATTTTGAGACGACTTTTTGATGAAAATACCAATAAAACATTAACTCGTGCGTTTGGTCTCTTAAACAGTGTTTACATAAATGTAACTTTGTATATTATTCCATAGGTAGCCACGTTCCTGTCCTACGGTGTGGACGGAGCGGCGTTCGCGTTTGGTGAACTCCTAGTCAGGACCGAAGGAGTCTTTGCGTTCAGTGTAAGTATTATACAGGTTGATTTTGAAATCGTGTAATTCCTTTTAACCACGCATTCTACTGGTGGTATAGAATAACCCTCACCATATTTTTTTTGTGAATGTACCGTTTTTTTTCGTGAAATGGTTTCAGATAGTCATATATTAACCACCCGAGGCAATTTGAATTTTTTACTAATTAAAAAAATAACATATCAATAATTTATGTCGTAGGTAAATAATAACCGGCGGTCCTTTTTATTGCCCCTTATTATTTATGACATAAGTGTTATTTTTTTAAAATTAGTAATATATTAATATTGTGTCGGGTATAACAATATTTGATGTAAAAATATTTGAGGCGAGGGATGTCTTTTTCAATTAAATATAAAGAATAACATCGATGATTAAAGATAAGACGTTTATTTGTCAAAACATGTGTGAATATAATAAAAATAATATATAGTGAATGCATATTATTGATGTTAAATATTCGTTGGAATCAACATGTTCTACCAAAACTGGTGTACAAATATGATTATAATAAATTATAAATTATTATACAAAATCTTCTCAGTCCAATAGAAGTACTACTTATATATAGTTTCATATAATTAGTATCACATCAAAAAATAATAGCTTTAATAATAGATTAGCCTTTCCAAAACCTGGTGTCATTCGAACACCACCAATAACATATCAATAAAAAAGAATTAAAAAAAAAGTTTTATTTCGATATCACTTACATAAGTACTTATATCTAGGGATGTAAACCTCTAATTCCAGACTCTGCCGGTGATATTCTTCTTCAGCATGCTGGTGGAGATGCTTTTCTTCTGGGGCGCGCTGCAATGGTTCTGTCTGAAGCTCGGGGAGCTGCTGCGTGCCGCCACCGGCACCACCGTGTGTGAGAGCGTCATTGCCGTCGGCAACGTCTTCCTTGGGATGGTAAGCAGCACTTGGAAATTTAGGCTTCAAGCTACATTTGACTCATTCTCTTATTATAATATCAAACCAGTGTATAAACTGTCCCAATACTAGCACGGGCCTTTTTAACACGCTTTTACTAGCTTGGTAGGTATGTTTGATATTAAGCATATTATTAATCTCTGAACGTGATTTTCATCCCTTTCAAACAGACAGATTGATTTGATACTTTGCTCACTTATCGAGGACCGATGACAATACAATAATTAAGAAAAAAATAAAAAGAAGTATATACTTATTACAAAAAATAGTTAAAAAAAATAAAAAACACGCTTTATTAAAAAAACCAAACTATAAAGTAGAAAATAATTTAATAATTTTAATGTAAAAAAGCGTGGGTGCTTTCTAAGATATTTTGATAACCCCCCAAGCGACGCTTTTTTAGATATTACATATATATAACATATATTAGATAGTTGATTTAGTTTCTTTAGTTACGTGCAGTATTGTATCGTATGTTAACTCACTACGATAAATGTTGATGCCAAATATTTCATATTTAGAAATAGTTTGATTAAAACTACTTTTTAAGTAGTTTCAATCTACATATGAAATATTTGGCATCAACCAAATATTTCATATATTTGGTTGATGCCAAATATATGAAACATAAAGAACTACATATACACCTACATATAGAATTGAATCTATGTATTAAAAATTAATACAGTAAAAGATCCGTCAAAAATGTAACGGATACGGATCTTTTTTCTCCCGCGGATATCCGCGGATACGGATACGGATATATGTTGTAATAAGTACTTGTAATGTACTGACCTATATCCTATATGTGAGGCCGATGAGCCAAGATAAAGAATGTAAACACACGCTCAGCGGCTTTTAACATTTTTTATCTATACTAATATTATAAAAAGGAAAGATTTGATTATCGTTTGTTTGTTTGTTCATAACGATTTAGCTCAAAAACTACACAAACGATTTTAAAAATTATTTCACCATTAGAAAGCTATATTATCATAGAGTAACATAGACTATATTTTATTTGAAAAAAGTATTGTTACTAACCTAACCTAACCTACTTTTACGCGAGCGAAACCGCGGGCAAAAGCTAGTAATAACCGAGAACAACATCATCTTTCCTGGACGATGGAAGCAGGACCTGAAAATCTAGGAACATGATGTTTGAATCCTAATCCTATCCTAACTAATATTATAAAAGCGAAAATGAGTTTGTTTGTTTGTTTGTTACCTTTTCACGCCTAAACCACTGAACCGATCATCCTGAAATTTTGCATATACGTTGACAGATGTACAGAAACGGACATAGGCTACCTTTCATCCCGAAAAAATTACTGTTCCCGAGGAAAACAATAACGTTCTTACGATATAATAGATGGCGCCACGTGACTTTCCAATCATGATTGAATTACATTATTACAAGCAGAGTATAACCCGAATTGATTGTCAAATTCTAAATTAACGCGAGCGAAGCCACGGGCAAAAGTTAGTTATGAATAAAGTGGTATTTTTTTATCCTGCCTGTTGTTATAAAATGTTTGTTGGATTGTTTCAGACGGAATCGATCCTGCTGGTGAAGCCGTACCTCTCAATCCTCACACCCTCGGAGGTGTTCGTCGTCATGTCCTCAGGATTCGCCACCGTCTCTGGTAAGTTGATAGTACTTACAAACAATTATTTACTCCAAGTCTAACATGAAACTATATACTCCAGGTCATACCTCAAAATTATATTCTTCTTCTTAATGTGCCTCTTCAATCTTGAAGGTTGGCCGTCAGCTTCTTGAATTCTAGCCTATCAGTAGCCATATGGAACAGTTGTTCGACGGAGGTAATACCGGTCCACTCCCGGATGTTCCGCAGCCACGATTGATTCCTTCGGCCAGGGCGTCTCTTTTCTTCTATCTTACCCATCATTATGAGTTGGAGCAGCCTAATATCTTTCAAAATCAAAATTATACTTAGATGAAATCTCAAAATGATATAATGTAGTCCAGGTAAAATCTCGAAATTATATAGTTACTCGTAGTTTATATCAAATATTAAAATTATATAGTCTATTTATGTCTCAAAATATATATTCCAAGACAAATATCAAAATTATATCGGTCTAGGTGAAATCTTAAAATGCCAGTTGATTATAACTCGTATATTCCAGGCACTATCCTCGCCACATACATTGGTTTCGGCGCGGAGCCAGCTCACTTGGTGACGGCCAGTATCATGTCTGCGCCGGCTGCCATCTGTTACGCCAAGCTCATGATGCCGGAGACAAGGCGGTCCTTGACCACCGTGGATAACATCCAACCAGTAATCAGGTCAGTTCAGATATTATTTAAAAACTGCTTTTACAAAGAAAGACCGTTTGGCCAGAGACTGTGACGAGCGTTAATGTAAAAATAATACTAGCGGATGCGGCAGACCTTGGCTTGCAACCCGGTCGCAATGCCACCTACCTACAGGGTCCAATTGTAAATCTAGAATATCCAGGAAACCACCCAAAGACAAATAAAGAATTTCATCTATATTGATCCAGCCGTTTGAGTTCAGTGACAGTTCATAGTCTCCTCGAGACTACCGCTTTGCCAATTTTTGTGGGTTCGAATCCCACACAAAATCAGAATTTATACGGAAGATTGTTATCCACAAATGCTTTCCTCGCATCTGACTGTACTTTGTGTCTGTAGTTCGAATGTTTATGAACTTTCCCTCAGCACACGAAGATTTAGATGAAGATTGATTTCGTATCAATCTTCGGAGATTCATCGTAGAACCTCATTATTTTGTCTCTGCAGCCAGGACCGGTCAGCTCTGTCCGCTGCAACTAGAGGAGCCACCAACGGTATAGCCCTGATCCTCAACATCGTAGCCAACATTATCGCATTCGTCGCGTTCATCGCCTTTATAAACGGAGTGCTCAGCTACTGCGGGGGGCTGCTTGGTAACCCTGACATCAACCTGGAGTTCATCTTAGGGAAGATATTCATTCCTCTGTGTTGGGTTATGGGTAAGTACATATATACCTATTACGCTTGTATATCCTCGATAGTACATATTTGCAGAGACGATCCAAATTTCTATTTTTCCAGTAATACTATTCATGTATACGTGGGAGCGTATCTACCTTATATTGTCTTCATGTTGGGCAAAGTGGTGTTCAGATATAATATATCTAACCACGACGCCTATGCTCAAAGTCTCTGTCAAAGCGTACTAGTATTTATTTGGTACAAGAGGTTGCAACTGACCTGACCTGGTTATTCAAGATAACCTGCATAAAAAACTAGTTGTATATATATCTAATTTCATTTTTGAATCAATTTGAAGTTGATGCCAACCAAATATAATTTAACTAGTTGATGCCGACTCCGTAATGGCGAGATACACTTGGACGAATATATAAGACTTAAGCCAGGGATACACTAGGGGACAAATGTCCTGCGACACGTGTCGCCATCGACGTCGAGTGAAGTGGCGCGACGTTGCCAGATTTCGCTCGACATGTCTGGCAACATCGCGCAAACCGTATCACCAACGACGTCGAGTGAAGTGGCGCGACGTTGCCAGACTTCGTTCGACATGACAGTTGACAGTATTCAGTTGTGGAATTGACGTCAATTATTAATCATGAATTATAATTATGTACGCCGCAGCCAACAACACTACCTCGGCGGGTGTCATGGTATCGACTATCTTGTGAAACACAATTTTGTCATGTCGCCAGATATGTCAGGCGAAGTTTCGGCTTCGCTTGACATTTCGCCGACACATGTCGTGGAACATTTGTCCCCTAGTGTATACCTGGCATAAAAAGTTCATGGTATTTTTTTAGTTCTTTCTCCAGCGCTTACCAAATTTAGATTATAAGACTAACACGTGTCAGTGCTGGCAAATAACTTGCTATTATTTAATACTAGCTGCCCTTTTGCGCGCAGCTTCGCTTACGTTAATCTGAATTCGTCAATAGCTGTCTGTCCCTTAGAAACAGCGCATGTCCTTTACTGTAACCTCTGACAACGTGTATGGGACATTTCATAACGCTCGGTCGAGTAGACGTAAAATGTTAACAAGCAAACATACATTCACATTTATAATATTATTTAGGATATTTAATACTTATATATTAAGTTTATTTATTTTGCAGGTGTACCGTGGAAGGAGTGTGAACTGGTGGGCTCTCTAATCGGTCTGAAGACCATCGTCAACGAGTTCGTGGCGTACCAGCGCATGGGCGAGATGAAGGCACAAGGATTACTCTCGGTAATTATCCTATAAGTATTTATATTACACTCACATCCACCTGAGGCTTCAATTGCGAGTTTTTAATGTATACATAGCTTATGTCGCTCAGGCACAGGTAGTGTAGTTTTATACACGTGTGTGAAATTTAGAATAAGGTCATTAAAATATTTTTATTTTTAGGAAAATAAGCAATTGTACTTTACTTATACAATATGAGTAGGTACAATGCTGCTAGTTAATATGCTTATTAAACTAACTTATAAAAACTAAAATTATAAACGTTTTCCACAATTTACAAACAAGAGATGTTGTCATTAAGAACTAGAAGCACAAATAAAAATATTGCAACAGTTAAAGTATGGTTCCAAGTAGTAGTAGAAAAGACAAGAAGGTATTTGAGTTGGATTATTCCGCTTTCGGCACCATTTTTTTCGGCACCTATGGTTTCGGTACCTAAGCTATTCCACTTTCAGCACCAATAGGTATTTATTCCACGCTCGGCACCAAGCAAAAATACGTATTGGTGCTAAAAGTGGAATAGCTTAGGTGCCGAAACCATAGGTGCCGAAAAAATTGGTGCCGAAAGCGGAATACTCCTTTGAGTTGGGTAGTATAGTCGTGGATAGAATAAGCAGAGATAAACTTAATAATCGTATATTGCCATTTATGATAGATCAGGCATAGGACCAACATTTCTTAACAGAAAAACCCAATAATTTTTTGTTGGCCCGACCTAGGATTCGAATCCGAGACCTCATCGCAATAGCTGGAAGACAGCGTGCCGTTGCGGCAGACCGTATATACCTACTGCAGCGTTTTAAGCCTGTCTGACATCAGTTATTATTATTAACCAATGATGCTACCCCTCTCTCGTTAACAGAAGTCAACAAAGCTTTATTGAAGTCTAGCTTAACTCTTGAATGCCATATTCCAGCCTCGTGCGGAGCTGATCGCGACATACTCTCTGTGCGGGTTCACGAACCCTGGCTCCGCCGGCATCATGATCGGTGCCATCGCTGCCATTGCGCCCAACCAGAGGGAGACTTTGTCTTCTGTGAGTATAGTTGATACAGCTAAATAATTTTTAATAATCTAAATTTATATTTCGTTTTGCGTGGGTATTAAAGTAAAGTACCTCCACCATCTTATTTTATTTCTTTCTTTTATACACGATGACGTTTGTGATGACTAAAATTTAATTTTTATAAGCTGGCTATCTAGATAGCAGTAATGACAATTTTCATCATGTAAAAAAAATGTTAAATGTATGTAATAAGAGGGCTTATTCCCGAGCGCTCCAAATCTATTGTTCTCCAAACTTCACATTTCCATACATTCATTACCAGAAGCTCCAAGGATTTTTATATTCAAATAATTAATAAAGCCACATTTACCAATTTCGTTCCCTACAGCTCCAAAACATTATCTAGGTACTTTGAGATTTTATTCCCAGCAGCTCCAAGAAAAAGCCAATACTTCAATATAAAAATCGTTACCACGAGCTGTCGGGAACACACTAGTAAGTACCTAAGTCTTTATTTAATGTTGTAATATAATTTGGAGCTCTTGGGAATAAATGTATGGAGATCAGAGGTTTGAAATAAATAAATTAACATAAGTTTTTGGAGCCCTTGGGAAAGATTTAAAAAATAATAATAATATTTAATTTTAGTTTTGGAGCGCTGGGGAACAATATAGCGAAGCGGGCGGGAATAAGCCAATAAGAGTTATACATAAGATTACTGTTTACTTTCGGTCTGTTTATTGTCGAATAAACACAAAACGGTGTCCATAAAGTTTGAAATAGGTACGCTCCTATTGGTTATACATTGTTTGCCAACATGTTTGTTTTATCTTTAATCTATACTAATATTATAAAGCTGAAGAGTTTGTTTGTTTGTTTGTTTGCTTGAACGCGCTAATCTCAGAAACTACTGGTCCGATTTGAAAAATTCTTTCAGTGTTAGATAACCCATTTATCGAGGAAGGCTGTAGGCTATATATCATCACGCTAAGATCAATAGGAGCTGAGCACCAATGAAGAATGTTTCAAAATCGGAGGGTATTTTTTCCTTTTGAGAGCTTAGTAAACAGTTAAAGTTTCGCAAAAATCATGTATGACAGAATTGTTCCCCTTTAAAAGTTCTAAAAAAAAGTCCGCGACAGCATATGTCTATCTTTTAAGGTTGGCTCACTATAACCTTTTTTATGCTAACCAAATTTGTTCTAAAATAATGCATTATTTGCGAAGGTATTATTATAAACATGATATTAATCCTTATCCAAATAAATACGTTATACATCACAAGTATTTAATTTAAAACAAAATTGCCCTTTACATCATTCGATTTCAATGAATATCTTAGGAGATATCGGAGTTTTAAAATAACATTGCCGCAAAATAATTACCCATTACAGACATAGTACAAATGATGTTTCTCCTGGTTTATTCTGCGTGATTACTACTGGTTCGATTTGAAAAATTCTTTTAGTGTTGGATAGCCTATTTATCGAGGAAGGCCATAGGCTATATAACTTCACGCTATGACCCACGGGGGCGGCGCAGTAATGATAAACGCGGGTGAAACCCCGGGCACATGTAGTGTTTATATAATGATCGCGAGCTTGTTTTTAGATTTGTTTTATGTTTTAAGTTTTTATTGGATCCTGAAGTTGATAAAAATAAAATTAATGCTTTTCTAGATCGCAGTACGAGCTTTCTTCGCTGGATGCGGTATATGCTTCATGACAGCTTGCATAGCGGGTGAGTAGCTACGCGAAATCTTAAAATAGACCTGATAAAATATTTAACATCCCTTAAGTAAATTGCGTGAGATACAGTCAGCAACATAACTAGCTGAACATAAAACAAATTTGAAGAAGATTTTTCTGAATTAAAATGCTGGTTATTAATCAGTATTTTCTAAATGTGACTGAATGAACTAGGTACTTATTTATTTACAATTACTTCTATAAAAAACAGAAGCAAGAACCATCTGCCGTTTCTATATTCAGCACAGTCGTATCAAACAGTTCTTTTCAGAACTATCTGCTGTTTCAATATTAAACACAAAGTCTTATCAAACAGTTATTTTCGGAGCTATATGCTGTTTATATATTCAACACATAGTCTTATCAAACAGTTATTTTCGGAGCTATATGCTGTTTATATATTCAACACATAGTCTTATCAAACAATTCTTTTCAGAACTATCTGCTGTTTCAATATTGAACACAAAGTCTTATCAAACAGTTATTTTCGGAGCTATATGCTGTTTATATATTCAACACATAGTCTTATCAAACAGTTCTTTTCAGAACTATCTGCTGTTTCAATATTGAACACAAAGTCTTATCAAACAGTTATTTTCAGAACTATCTGCTGTTTCAATATTGAACACAAAGTCTTATCAAACAGTTATTTTCGGAGCTATATGCTGTTTATATATTCAACACATAGTCTTATCAAACAGTTATTTTCGAAGCTATATGCTGTTTATATATTCAACACATAGTCTTATCAAACAATTCTTTTCAGAACTATCTGCTGTTTCAATATTGAACACAAAGTCTTATCAAACAGTTATTTTCGGAGCTATATGCTGTTTATATATTCAACACATAGTCTTATCAAACAGTTATTTTCGGAGCTATATGCTGTTTATATATTCAACACATAGTCTTATCAAACAATTCTTTTCAGAACTATCTGCTGTTTCAATATTGAACACAAAGTCTTATCAAACAGTTATTTTCGGAGCTATATGCTGTTTATATATTCAACACATAGTCTTATCAAACAGTTCTTTTCAGAACTATCTGCTGTTTCAATATTGAACACAAAGTCTTATCAAACAATTCTTTTCAGAACTATCTGCTGTTTCAATATTGAACACAAAGTCTTATCAAACAGTTCTTTTCAGAACTATCTGCTGTTTCAATATTGAACACAAAGTCTTATCAAACAGTTATTTTCGGAGCTATATGCTGTTTATATATTCAACACATAGTCTTATCAAACAGTTATTTTCGGAGCTATATGCTGTTTATATATTCAACACATAGTCTTATCAAACAATTCTTTTCAGAACTATCTGCTGTTTCAATATTGAACACAAAGTCTTATCAAACAGTTATTTTCGGAGCTATATGCTGTTTATATATTCAACACATAGTCTTATCAAACAGTTCTTTTCAGAACTATCTGCTGTTTCAATATTGAACACAAAGTCTTATCAAACAATTCTTTTCAGAACTATCTGCTGTTTCAATATTGAACACAAAGTCTTATCAAACAGTTATTTTCGGAGCTATATGCTGTTTATATATTCAACACATAGTCTTATCAAACAGTTATTTTCGGAGCTATATGCTGTTTATATATTCAACACATAGCCTTGTCAAACAGTTCTTTTCGGAGCTATACCTATGCTGTTTATATATTCAACACATAGTCTTATCAAACAGTTCTTTTCGGAGCTATATGCTGTTTATATATTCAACACATAGTCTTATTAAACAGTTCTTTTTGGAACTATCTTGTTTCTAAAAAACAGTTATGGTGTTGTGTTGTCGCGCTTGTACTGTACCTACCTGCGGTGGCTATAGAGTCATAGAAGTAGACAACGGGCAAGATATAAAAGAAGAAATACAGACCAAAAATTTAAATCATAGATGTGCCCTCACCTCACTATAAAATGTGAGCTAACATACATTTACATGATGGAGAACGATAATAAATCAGTTCTCATGTTGGTATTGTGTTTCAGATAACAACTTAACGACCGGAAAAGTGACCACATTTAAACGTAGTTTTGGGCGCATCTATGGTTTAAATCTAAACATTCTTGTGTGGAAACGCACCAGTTTATAATTTTATTAATATTTTATTTGTTGCAGGTCTGTTGATGCCCGAAGGCGCGTTTGGATAAGATTACCTACAAGTGATATTTAATTAATTATGTTTAATGTCTATTTTATTGTTTACAATTGTTATTAATATTTATTGTAAATAAAGATTTAATTATATATTATGTTTATTACGTTAGTGGCAACTTCGCACTTGTACCTATATCCTATTCGTTGTGTGTGTTTAAAAGGACAGCCGAAGAGATCGCAGCGCTCGCTGTGGCAGAAATATGTTCTAATTCTTTATCTATACAAATAAATCAAATTGAAGTGTCTGTTTGTAATGTCAAAATAACAGCTTTTTATCTAATGCATATGAAAGTATATAAGGTACCTATACGAAAACACCTATTTTTTAAATTTTTGTCTGTCTGTCTGTTTGTTCCGGGTAATCTCCGAAACGGCTGAACAGATTTTGACGGGACTTTCACTGGCAGATAGCTGATGTTATAAGGAGTAACATAAGCTACTTTAATTTTAGAAAAAATAGGGTTCCGCGGAGACAAACACTTTTAGTTAAAATCTACGCGGGCGAAGTCGCAGGTAACAGCTAGTACTCTCATATTAAGTATTATAATCTGTGAGTGCACGGAGGGCGTAGTGGTTAAGTGATAGCCTCGCCACTGCCACTGCACCGAGTGTTGTGGGTTCGAGTGCCATACGAGGCAAAAATTTGTGTGTTCCACAAATTGTTTTTCCGAGTCTAGATATTCTTTGTGTCCGTTGTTGAACGTGTGTAAAGTCTCCCGCTAGGCTGACATTAAACCTATTACTTACATTGACGTCTAATAAACTTTTGTGTTCAAAGCATTTTGTTTATTTTGAAGTGAAAACTTCTTTAGCGGCGTTGTGCACTTTTTTTGTGATGGGTAAAAAATTTTAAGCTCGCGACAGGACACGTGACCTGGTCGAAAATTCGTAAGACGGAGTGAGAATTGTCAAACTCGCGTCAAGACACGTGACCTGATCGAAAATTCGTAAGACGGAGGGAGAATTGTCAAACTCGCGTCAGGACACGTGACCTGATCGAAAATTCGTAAGACGGAGGGAGAATTGTCACTCGCGTCAGGACACGTGACCTGATCGAAAATTCGTAAGACGGAGGGAGAATTGTCATGTTTGTGTACGATATCGCAATAAATGAATATTGTATTTACCACATAATTATTTGACATGTCCAGAATAGTTGAGACCGCTAAGCGCCGCTACTGTGAAGGACATTCATAGTATCTAATGAGACGAAAATCTGGTGCCCGTACCTATTATTTTAATTTTATTCACTTTATACGTGTTGGCAATTTGATTTAATAAGTAGGTACCGTAAAATGGTACCATAGGTACTTTGCTTGGAGCAATTCAGGCAATTAGTAATACCTATTTTTAATATTATTAATTATAAAATATAGTCAGAAGTATTTATTTAAAGAAGAACATTTTATCTACCACATTTTTATTGGTAAATCAACATTATGAAGTATTTTATTATATATATGAAACAAGGAGCAAAGTTACCCATTGATATGGGTATCTTTGATCCTAGATACAATTGTCAACCAATCTCAACTGTGAAAGTATTAGGAGCAAATTTACGCTTTTCTGATTACTACATATTTCCTATTAACATATTAGGCGATAAAACAGAGGTGCATATTTATGCATAGGGGAGCAAAGTAGGACCATTTTACTGTACCTAATGCAATAGATTTAGAAAGCCATTACGTGAAAGAAAAGCATTTGCTAGCATTCGAACAATTGCGCAATAGATTTTACTGAACCGATCAGTCTCAGACCAATAGGTCTCAGACTATATGTACTGTTATTCTTCGTTTACTATTGTATAACGAAGCAATGCACAATGGGGACGTTTTTGAGTATTGACTTTGAATGTCCTAGTAGCATATTATATATATTTTTATTTTCCTTGTAGAATCTTCTTGCTGGCGAGTATGTTTGTTTATATTCGTTATGTGCTTGATAGCAGCGCTGTCTAGCAGTTACAACTAGTCTGGACATGTCAAATAATGTCATAGAAATATAATTTTCTGTATTCATAAATCTATATATTAATACGTAAAGCAAAAACTTTGTACGCCTTTTTACGAAAATTGCGCGGACTAAGGAGTCTGAAATTTCATCATCATCATCATCATCAGGCTATAATAGTCCACTGCTGGACATAGCCCTCCCCAAAGAGCGCCATAGCGCCCTGTCTTCAGCTTGCCGCATCCAGCATCTGCCTGCAGTCTTTTGCAGATCGTCATCCCACCTGGTCGGAGGGCGTCCTACACTACGTTTGCCGAGTTGCGGTCTCCACTCAAGAACACGCTTACCCCAGCGGTTGTCGGTTCTTCGCGCGATATGGCCAGCCCACTGCCACTTCAGCTTGCTAATTCTCTGAGCTATGTCGATGACTTTGGTTCTCTGTCGGATATATTCGTTACGAATCCTATCCTTCAGAGAAACTCCGAGCATAGCTCTCTCCATAGCTCGCTGAGCGACTTTGAACTGGTGGACCAACCCTACCGTGAGTGTCCATGTCTTGGCTCCGTAGGTCATGGCGGGTAGCACGCACTGATTGAAAACTTTCGTTTTCAAGCATTGCGGTATGGATGACGAGAAGACTCGGCGTAGTTTCCCAAACGCTGCCCAGCCCAGCTGGATCCTCCTCCTAGCCTCCCTCTCAAATTTTTTTTACCTAACTGCAGAATCTGCCCGAGGGCTATTCCGAGGCGATTCTAGAGGGCGACCATGTACGACGATCGGTATTCGATCAATGTGGCCATTGATCATGGCTTTGGTTTTATCCAAATTCATGCCAAGACCGATACGTCGCGAGGCTGCAGCTAGGCCGTCCAGCATTTGGTTCAGCTCCTCTAGCGACTCCGCCATTAAGATTATGTCATCTGCGAATCGCAGGTGTGAGATGTAGTCGCCGTTGATGTTAATGCCCTTTCCTTTCCAGTCCAGCGTCTTAAACATATCTTCCAACGCGCTTGTGAACAATTTCGGGGATATAACATCTCCCTGTCTCACTCCTCTGCGCAATTGGATGGGTTTAGACTGCTGGCCCTGTACTTGGACGCTTATGGTGGCGGCTTCGTACAGACATCTCAGCACCTCGATATAACGATAGTCTACTTGGAATCGCTGTAGGGATTCCAGAACAGCCCATGTTTCGACAGAGTCAAAAACCTTCTCATAGTCCACAAAGGTCAGACACAGGGGCTGATTATACTCTTCGGACTTCTGTATAATCTGCCTCACTGTGTGAATGTGGTCTATGGTGCCATATCCTCCGCGAAACCCGGCCTATTCCGGCGGCTGGAACTCGTCGAGTCTCCTGGCGAGACGGTTCGTGTGTACTCGTGAGAACAGCTTATAGACATGGCTCAGGAGCGAGATGGGCCTATAATTTTTAAGGAGGGTTTTGACACCCTTCTTAAAAAAGAGCACCACCAAACTCCCACTCCACGCTTTTGGAGTTCTCCCACTGTGAAGGACGGTGTTGAAGAGGTTCTGTAATTCCTGTATAACAGGGGCTCCTCCAGCTTTTAGAAGCTCTGATGTGACTCCGTCCTCACCGGGGGTTTTCCATTTTTAAGCTGCCTCAGAGCTAACATGATCTCGTCTTGACTGATGTCTGGCAGTTCGACGGTGTAGTGGCGTATCAGGGTGGATCTGGAATCGTGGTCGTCTTGTCTGGAATGAGGGGCATGTGCAGCGTATAATCGGCCATAGAAATCCTCTATCTCGGCGGAGATCTCCGGCTTCGACGATACGGTCCTCCTGTCGTGCGTTTTAAGCTTCGTCAGGTGGCTCCTGCCAAGCTGCTGAGTGAATACTTTGGACCCTCGGTTTCGCTCTATCGCCTCTTCAATGAGGCATGTGTTAGAGCTCCGAAGGTCGCGCCGTACCATCTTCGCAATCTGCTTGTTCAGATCTGACCTCTCAGACGAAGTCGCTTGGGTGGTTTCCCGTCTTTTTGTCATCAACCCGAGAGTCTCAGCCGAAAGTTTGGATTTCTTGCCAGTCCGCTGCGTCCTGCAGAATTTGATGCCCTCGTCCCTCAGAGTTTCGATCAGATTGTGTAGGGTCTCGTCAGCGTCATTCGTGGGTTCCAAGGCAACAAATCTATCCCCGAGAAGCTGCTGGAACTTCTCGGTACCCGCCATGATTTGGATTGGGTTAGGTCGGAGCGTAGACTTCATCAGGCGGTTTCTTTTAAGCTTTAAGTTGATATTCAGAGAGCCTCGGAGGAGTCGGTGATCAGAACCGGTATTGAACCTGTTGATCACTGAGACATCTCTAAATATGTGCTTGCTATCCGTCATGATGAAGTCGATCTCATTTTTAGTCACAGTGTCGGGGCTTTGCCATATCCACTTCCCTTGAGGCTGTTTCTTAAAGAAGGAGTTCATTAAGAAAAATCCCTCTTTCTCAAGGAAGTTGACAAGCATTTGCCCCCTGTGATTCCTAACTCCATAACCATGCGGGCCTATGCGGGATTCGTTGCCAGTCTGGGTGCCCACTTTGCCGTTAAAGTCCCTCATAACAACATTGAAGTGAGCCTTAGTGGTGTTGTGCAAGGCTTTGAATATGTCATCGTACATATCCTCCACTTCATCTTCCGAGTGTGTCGAGGTCGGTGCGTAAACCTCTATGACCTTCATGCTGTAGCGCTTGGACAGCCGAAGGATCAGGTACGCTACCCTGGTCGACACACTGGAGATTTCTTCAACGTTGTTAGAGGGCCTTATTGACGAGGAAACCTACGCCACCCTGGGATGTTTTATCACCCTCGCGAAAGTAGAGAAGATGGCCCGAGTCTAGGGTCATGGTGTCCTCCCCCTCTCTACGGACTTCACATAACCCCAGAACATGCCATTAAATGTTCTCTAACTCCACTTCCAACTGCGCTAGATGGTGGTCAAGTCTCAGAGTGCGTCCGTTAAACGTAGCCAGGGTCAAATTTTGTAATGAATGGCAGCCTAATGTAGCCCGGGGATTCTTAGCACCCCCTGCCCCTCCGTTACCGTGGCCGCTGCCATGGCCAGGAATAGCGAGGCGGTCGAGAACTGGGGGCCATTTTCTTTTGGCGTGTACAATCATTAGGGGGTAGTGCCCATAATCCCCACGCTGGGCATGCGGGTTGGGAATCGCAGTTCACTGGTGGATTTGTATTGCAGGGAACGCTGCTGCCCGCTCCCTGGTTTGTGTCCCTTAGTCGCCTTTTACGACACCCACGGGAAGAGTTGGGTTGGTGCTATTCTATTTGGCCGACACCACACAGCACAGCACAGTCTGAAGTTTGGCACAGTTTATATGGAGAAGAGGCAAATTCTAATATTTTTATGAAATATGCATTAGAAATACATTAAACTAATAAAAAAACATCACACGCACAAAACCATGCATTTGACATAAGCAGTCGAATCGCGTTTGTAATATTTTGGCATTGTTCGGCCGATGTCGTAGAATTCTTCGTAACTATGGTTACATACTATGTATGATGAAATGTGATTATAAGGGTATAGTTAAGTATAGACAATAAAACCGTAATAACGATCAAAATTTATATCAATTATGGTCGAATTCCGACCACTTGGCGACCGCTAGTACCTAACATTAAATACGCAACATTGCAACATATATATTTTAGAGCAACATGTCATAAATAAGTTCAAAGATTGATAATAAAGAAAACAAATTTCAAAGCTTATTGTAATGGTTTTTTGCAAGTAAATCCGCATAATATATTTTCATACACCACTGCAAACTGAGCAGCCAAACGATTCGCAAAACTTTAACTCAACGCCAGGCATAAACCATATAATATATTACCTCAATGCTCTATAACCTATAATTTTTGTCACTCGCATAGTTCTTATACTTATAAATAAAATTCTTTCAAAACAAATACTGCCTTAAAAATTCTTCTTCTCAAAGAGAATATAATGTTATTATCTTCTATTTTTAAATCTGACGCACACCGACACAGATGTCACTACACTATGCACTCATCAGCATCAAGATCTTATTATGGTCTTGTTTCATAAAAACCCTATATCTATAAATTGTAAGCCGTACAGTTATGATATCTTATCGAAATTGCGACATATTCGCTAGTGTAATATTCTATTTTTTTATCAAAATTTTCTGTAGTTTCGTCGTCTGGTATCGCGGTATGTACAAGAAGCAACCTAACCTGACTAGTATACCGGAGAGGAGCGAAAATGAAGAGGATTATATGGCAACAAAATGGGTTCCGAAGAAAAAACACGAAGTCCTCAAAGCGAAGTATAAATGTTTGAAGAAACTCTTCCAAATTTACGATGCAAGCGTCATTGGCATCTTGCCTGAATCGCACGGCGCTGAAGGGTGCTTAGACGAGGAAATTCAAACTAAGAGGCGGAGGAAAAAGCGCTCGCACAGAACCAAGACTGACGCCTGCGCGGGAACCACTGAGGTATCGAGCGGTGACATTACCTTACAGTCCTGCACGGAGAATACGGAGAAGGAGTCTATCGCGACTGCCGTCATCAGAGACCTTAAGTACACCCAGCAGTCCTGCACCTCTACACAGATAGAGAAACCTGCATACAAGGAACAGAGAGTCGTCGCCACGCAGGACTCTAGAATCCTCCTAAATAACATAGTGGAACATGATTGCGAATGCACTCAGACCAGCGACCAACAACATCCAGTGCCTTACCTCGTTTTTAATGAGAAACGTAGATTGACAAGGTTCCAGTGCTTCATACATAGACTTTTAGGGATTCGTCGCGAGAGAACATACAAGAACTACGTAATGCCTAACGGCCACGTGTACGCTGCTAGCGACAACAACATCTCCCATAACTATAACTACAATTATTCAGAAAAGCGAAGAAGAAGAGGTCTGAGGTTTAGAAGGTTAAAACGGGCAAAGAAGATTCAGTCGGAAAGTGCCCTGCGAGATATGAAAAATCCGGTAATATTGACTTATGTGCAATCTGTACAAAGGAACTGTTTAATGGACACGACGCCTCGACAATGTCCGATTGTTGGCTGCCTGATGATGTTTTATGGTAAGTTCTTCTTAGACTATCGAATTCAATGATTTGAAGTGCCGTTATCACACTAAAGTAGAATAAATTGGGTTACAAATCACGTAGTAATTTCTGATTCATTACGTTGTCATCTTCCAATCTTAAGTTTTTCCTAGTTAATCCTAGTTTTCTTAGTAGCGCAAATTTAAGGTGAACTGCGGAGACGATTTCTATATGCAAAATAATAATTTCCAAAACGTTACTTACTTGTCATTATATCTTAAAAAGACTAAACACACCCAAAACCTATCTCGCCACGTTCACCTTGGATTCCAATCGGTTCGGTTCGATTTCTGATCTGTACAGATTTAATGATAATATACATGTACATGAGTCTGTGTGAAGCTTCACATATAATAGGTACCTACCAATATTTCGGATACGCTATTAAAAATATATAGTTTTAAGCATCGTTCCTCCATAATATGACGCTATATAATGTAAAACTAAAGACATTTTAGGGTACGTCCAAACTAACGTCCTAACACTTTAGATATAATTACTCGAATCTGCTCCATGAATACATGCACATCTACTATAAATAGAACTTACAGTAAAAAAACTTTTACAGGTATAATAAACTACAACGACCATCTAAACCTATGCCACTTCACGGACAAGAGGTACATCTGTCACTACTGCCACGAAGGATTTGAGAAGGAGTACGATAAATTCGTTCACGAAAACGAACACATCGGCATCGCCAAACTGAGCACTAACGTTTCGACACCGCTGAGTAACAGACAGTCTGCCCACAAGAAAGCTAGCGACACTCAAACTGACCCAGAAGTAACGAAATGCGAAATGACAGAAGACAAATTAAAGAAGATAGTTTCGTTCTTGGAGAAAATGAGTGACCCGGACCAGATTTTGACGGAGATTAAGAAGAATAGGTTTTCCGAGTCAAATCTACGCCAATCTAAAACCGAGACTACGCCGGGTGAAACTTCTGACTCCTCCGATAAACGGACGGTGAGCTGTGTGAATCTGAACCGAAAGGTGGATAAGTCGAAGTCGTCATCTGTTGAATCCGAGGTGACTTCGAAACGCACTTACGGTTCTCCAATTGTTTGCCATTTCTGTGGAGAAAATTTTGACTACAGGTAAGCGTATTCTACAACAATTATTTATAGTATACTAGCTTTAGCACGTGGCTTCGCTCGCGTTAATTTAGTCAAAGTCAAAGTCAAAAATCATTTATTCACTTAGGTCACAAAGTAACACTTATGAACGTCAAAGTATATAGGTTAGTGAGTTTACTAAGTTACTGAAGCTACATTTAGGTTAGTTGCTAGGTTCAGGCAAAGGGTAGAGCCTATGAGAAGAAACCTGTAAGAAACTCACGGCCACTCTTTTAAATCGTCAGTTAAATATAATTTCAGTATTTTACAACTCAGATTAACAAGGTGTTACAGCCATTATGCCATATACTACTGAATATAAAAACTAAAGATAATAACAATAATAACTTAATAATATTATAGGGAGGAAATAATTTGAGCTAAGATATATTATTTAATATAAATCTAAAATAGACAGTAGGATGGCATGATGGCGCATACACTTACACTTTGTGACTGTGCAAAGGCTTAAATTGACTTATAAGTAATAGAGATCTTTGAATCCTGTATGCAACAAGCAACTAGCTCCATGAGTTTTTGTCATTTAAGTAGTCGTTGACTGAATAATAACCCTTCCGAATAAGTTGTTTTTTAACAGCGTTTTTAAATTTAAACAATGGTAAATTAATTATGTTAATAGGTAATTTATTAAAAAAACGTATACCGAGTCCCGCAAATGTATTGTGAACTTTATGTAAACGATGATATGGGCCTACTAACTTATGCTTATTTCTAGTGTTTACGTTATGGATATCACTATTCTTATTATATAAGTAAATGTTATGTTTAATAAACATAATGTTAGCAAATATATATTGCGACGCAACAGTGAGTATGCCTATTTCTTTAAATCGATCTTTCAGGGAAACTCGTGGGCCTAAATTATAAATGCTACGTACTGCACGCTTTTGAAGAATAAAAATTGTCTCAATATCAGCTGCCTTGCCCCACAATAATATACCGTAGGACATGACACTATGAAAGTAACTGAAATATACTAGTCTTGCAGTATCTATATCAGTAAGCTGTCTTACTTTCCGAATTGCGTATGCGGCTGAGCTAAGTTTCCCTGCAAGACACGATATTTGAGCGCCCCACTGAACTTTATGATCTAAAGTTAATCCTAAAAAGACTGTAGATTGAACAAAAGTAATAATTTCATCATTTAAAATTATATTCACGTTAGGTTGGCAATGTAAACTTGATACATTTAGTTTTTGTAGAGTTAAGTAGTAAATTATTCGTCGTAAACCAGTCCAGGACTTCCGCGAGTGAATCATTAACAGCACATAAATTTGGTGCTTTTCGGTCTACTTTAAAAATAAGGGATGTGTCATCCGCGGATAAAACAATGTCACACAAATCCTGAACAAAGAACGGCAAATCATTTACGTACACTAAAAACAGAAAGGGTCCCAAAATCGAGCCCTGTGGCACGCCCATTGTGACTGGTAATCCAGAAGATCTACTTCCGTTGATATCAACGTGTTGTAGTCTAGTTGTTGAATTTTAGTTTTTAGGTAAAGGGACTTGGCAGTGGCACAAGTCTTTTAAAAATTTTTTAATAATTTTTAACATATTGAATAAAATTTGGATCGAAATTGTATTGTTTCATACCATATAATTCATATAGCTTTGCTCTACTTCTAAATATCCCAGATGTTGCCCAGTCACAAAACTTAATCCTATTATTCTGACTAAAAGTCTTACATTTAAAAATATTATTATATTCTAAAGTAATTATGTTAAGTAAAGACTCATATAGTTCGTCTGGACTATCCAGAGAAAGGTCCATATTGACAACTTTGAGACTTATGTTATCATTAAGTTCCTTTAAGCGATTAGATGTCATCGGTCTACATGTGACCTTATTCTCTATATGAATTGTACTCACAGAAAATACTACCTTTTGCCCACAGTGGTCAGATGTAAGTTCACTCAATATGGCCCTATTTAGAAATTGGCAGTCGCAAAATACATTATCTAAGCAGGTAGCAGAATGTGAAGTGATCCTAGTGGGTTCAGAAAATAAATGCTGTAAATTAAATGATCTAAATAAACTAATAAGTCTTAAAGAGACAGCTGACTGCTTAAGTAAATTAACATTAAAATCACCACACACTACTATATGCCTATTACTAGAACTCAAGCGTTTTAAAATATCCTCTATTAGGGTTTCAAATACACTAAAATCACTTTGCGGTGGTCGGTATACACAAACTATGACATGTAGCTCTAATTCCACACAGGATAGTTCAACAGTGCGCTCGATAGATAGACTTACTATATCTTTACGTTCTTTACATTTTAGATTGTTACATACATATATTAGAGAGCCACCATGTATAGAATTCTTTCTTACAAACGCACTTACAATTGAATAATATTCGTTATTAAATATTAATTGATTAGTTCTTAGCCAATGTTCCGTTATGCAACATATTTGAATATTATGTTGTTTAAAAAATAAATCTAATTCTAACTCCTTGCCGGATAGACCCTGAATATTCTGATGAATTAGTCTAATACTGTGTGTATGCCTATCCTTTGTCTCATCTAACAGTTTAAACTACTAGAAGTGTCAATATTTGAATTTGTAGTAGAAATACTACTATGTCCTAAAACCTTAATTACCCTACTGGTACCTGAGTCGCTACATATTATATTAAATGCTAATAATTTAGCAATTTGTTTTGTATAAAAAGAAGATAGATACATTGGATCTTTAGTCAATAAAAATTTATTAATAAACTTATTAGTGTCAAAAAATAAACTATAATTGTTATAACATGTACTGTTACAAAAAAGTAAATTAAGTTTTTCAATATTCCTATTTTGTTCATGTGTTAGTACATAGGAATATGGTAATGCACAAAGAATAAAGTTACACCCTACTTTATAATGTAATTATTCTATTACCTCTGTCAAATGGATTGCTTCTTTTTTAGTGACAGATAAGCTGTCACCATAAAGAAATATTACTGTTGAATCTGCATTTAATTTTGAAGTTTTTAACTTATCAATTATAGAACCTAACCTAGCCCCAGGGGAACAAATATTTTAGAATTTGACAATCGATTCGGGTTGTACCCTGCTTGTAATAATATAATTCAATAATGATTCGAAAGACACGTGGCGCCATCTATTATCATAAGAACGTTATTATTGTTTTCCTCGGGAACAGTAATTTTTTTCGGGATGAAAGGTAGCATATATCCATTTCTGTACACCTGTCAACGTGTATGCAAAATTTCAATATGATCGGTTCAGTGGTTTAGGCGTGAAAAGGTAACAAACAAACAAACTCATTTTCGCTTTTATAATATTAGTTAGGATTAGGATAGGATAGGATAATGATAATGAAGTAACAACTAACAAGAATTAAAGAAAACTAACTGAGCTAAATGGTTTGGATGAGGTAACAAGATTAGTCAAAATAAATTTGACTAGGATAGTTTTTAATGCCATGGTGAATGGAACATTTGGAAAGAATAAAGTTGAAAAAAGAAGAAGTTATGTATTGCACTTGTTTTACGTTGTCTCTTCAATTCTTGCTGCTAAGCCCGTGGAAATGTCCATCTTTGCACGTCATCTAATGCCTTATTTCCCAAAGTGGTCCAGGTGGACCCCCAGGGGTCCACGGGAGACTCGACGGGGGTCTACGTTGGCGTGACAAAAAAATGATTAAATAATTTCAATTAATTCTTCCAAAATAACCAATTATGTGTTTTTCATATTGCGAGCGAGGAGTTTCACATGTTGTAAGCGGGGATCCACGAAAATTTATTTGCTTTCGATAGTGAAGAACTAAAATGTTGGCTTGACTTCACCTATCAATGTAGGCAGATAATATTTTAAGAAGCTCAGCGACTGTTACTTGTAAAAACTTGCATATTCATATTCAGTACCAGTGGTCTCGAACCTACCGCTTTTTCGGTAAAGAATAACTAAAAATAAAAAAGGTCAGCTCGTAGAGATTACGAATGCCAAGGAATATGGTAGAAATGTATCTGCAGTGGATCCACCGGAACCAACAAAATTTTGAAAGTGGTCTATGAGAAAAAAGTCTGGGAACCTCTGATCTAATGCAAGGAACCTCCCATTAACTAACTTCAAATGATTGATCAAGCCCTTAGGCGATCGTCCAGAATATCTAGTATGTTCTGTTCTGCTTTTTCGCATGTGAAATTAACTGATATGTCTTTGTGGCGAAAGTTTTATTTTTGTTAGATGTGGTTGCCTGTAAGTAAATGAGCACAAGGCATGTCTGTAATGTATCTAGATGTAAGCAATGTGTATCATTTGTTGGCGATCCAAATAAATTAATAATTGCCCTTAATAAAAGTTTACGTGTCGACATTGTAACCTAAGGGCCAAGAAACAGACGCTCGCAACGAGTACTGTTTACGCGACAAAGTCAATTACAAATGGATGACACAACGCAACGCACTGAGCGTAGGCTGCGTAGGTATGCACTTGCGAGCGTATTTTTGACCCTCTGGTGATTTGCTAGTTACATAATAATATGTTTTTGTCCCCAGACGTCAACTAAGCCTGCACGTAGACCTGGAACACCGCGTGCACGACAAGTTCTCTAAATTCCACAGTTGCGCAGGCATTATCAACACCAGGTCTACGAACCACGTCGACATGGTGTCTGAAGACGGAAAGATTCAAGTCCAGAGCGTCGACCGCTCTAATAGCGGCATTAGAAGAGTAAACACATCTTCTACTTTGACTTCATACACAGAAATTTCTAGACGAAAGTCTGAAGAAAGTTTGAGCTGTGAACCCTCTACGAACAATATCGTATATTATACGTCTATGGAAACTGTGAAAAAGCCATCTGTTGTAAATAATATTGTCCAGAAAGTTCGAAGCGGCCTCAACTCGTATAAGTGGGAGCCGGGA
Organism: Catocala sponsa; assembly: GCA_963564715.1. NCBI lineage: Eukaryota > Metazoa > Arthropoda > Insecta > Lepidoptera > Erebidae > Catocala > Catocala sponsa. Next base: position 6,913,305 of record OY751355.1, read on the forward strand.
ACTAAAATTATTCGTGTGTAACGTCCTGTGTTGTGGTGTTGTGTGCTGTGAAGTGACATTTGTTTTTATGACTATTTTCAAATCTCTTGTGGTTTTATTGCAATATATAACATTTCTAGAAACTGTTTTATTTTGTATTAGATTTTGCCCGCGCCTTCGTTCGCGTAAATGTAGGATATTATGTCAATTGTCTATCTCTCGCGAACATTGTTTTTTTCTGGATAAATGTCTAATAGGTAATTATGTCAAAATTCATAATGATCGGTCGAGTACTTAAGGCGTGAAATGTGTAAAGCTCTGTACTCACATATGGTTTTACTCGATCGAACAAAAACTGAATAAAAATCAAGGCATCTTTCGTCCACACATTCAACATTTGTTGGCTAAGTAAAACATCCCACTTACCAATACTAAACGGGTTTAAATCCTATTTTACAAAAAATATTGTTAACCAAAATGACGGTTGCGCTGTTTATATCAAAACGTCCATAACACATTACGTAATTGAACCTGATTTTGTGGATGCCAATTGTCTTATATGTAACATGGACAGCGTGTCTATTATAGCTCTGTATCGCTCTCCCTCTAATAAAAATATCCGTAATTTTATCGATAGCTTGGACAAGGTGCTTATGCTTTCTGCGCAGACAGTCGTATTAATTGGTGATATTAATATTGATATCAAGTGTGGCAATAGTGATAGCCACTCTGATGAATACTTATCTTGCGCTGCCGCACACGGTCTTCTACCTGCTCACCTGTTTCCTACACGTGTTTCAAACTGTCTTGATCACATCCTTCTAAAAACAAACTTATCAGCCACAGCAATCGTTGTTGAATCATCTATTACCGATCATGAACCTTTGTTACTATTTTTGCAAAATAACAAAAAATACCATGATATACCACGTACCAAGTGTACAATAAACCAAAATTTAGTAATTGAGGCGATCAACTGTAGTGACTGGACTCCTGTCCTCTTTAACTCTGATCCGAATATGGCGGCTGAGATATTAGTTACTGGTCTCTCCACCGTAGTAAAAGCCTTACCTAGGAGATTAAGATGCCTAAAGCCCTGGATTACTCCTGGTTTGCTGCGCTGCATTCATCGTGACCGCTTGCACTTTAATTATAATAATAATAATAATAATAATAATAATCTTTATTTCCAATATTACAATTTTGTACATACAATGTGCTAAAACAAACATTATTTTTACAAATTGTAGGTTATTACAGTGTTGTAACCATCTGACACCCAAGCTAAGATTGAACTTGTGTTATGGGTGTCAGGGCCCTCAAATATTGACTCCTTTATTACAATCCGTAAATATATTATGTCGTGTGTGACGTGGTGTTTTACTTTCTAGATACATTTTTAAATAGGAGTAAATAAAGATATCTTACATGCAAGAAAACTAAAATTAAAAAAAATTTGAACTAAAAAAAGTAAGTATGTGTATAGTGTGTTTTGTGTTACAATATGTGTGTGTGTGTGTGTGTGTGTGTGTGTGTGTGTGTGTGTCTGTGTGTGTGTGTGTGTGTGTCTGTGTGTGTGTGTGTGTGTGTGTGTTGCGTGTGTGTGTGTTGCATGTGTGTGTGTGTATTGTTTGTGTGTGTGTGTGTGTGTGTGTATTATAATGTGGTAATGTGATGTACCTATAGCTTTAATGTGAATATAATTATAATTTTGGTTACACTCTATTAACTATCTATCCCATGCTTCAAGTATACTTTCAACCTCTTCATAGCTAAGACCAACGATCCATTTTCTAATTATTCTTTTACATTCAAATATATTGACTGTGTAGATATTACATTGTCTGTTAACTGCGTTGTATATACGACTGCCAAGAATTCTAAAATTTCGTTCTGCTAATTTTGTTTTATGTTTTTCAATGGAACACACATTTGCTATCCTTCGTTTTGTCAGGAGCTTGGGATCAAGCGGTAAAGTAGCGTGTTTGCGTAACGTGCTGTTTAATACATAAAGCTGCCTCACTGTCATTACCTCACATTCTTTGTACAACTGTGTAGTACTATATCGGTAGTGTTTGAAGGTCATAACCTTGAGAACAGCCCTCTGCGCCCTTTCCAATTGCAACATACTTGACCTTGGAGCACCACTCTAGACCGATATGCCAAAAGATAGAATAGATTGGCAGAGAGAGAAATAAACCATACGTAGGGTATTACCATCAGCACTATAACGCAGGTTTTTGAAAATGGCTATTAACTTTCTAACTCTGCAAGACAAAGCGTTAATTTGGTCTTTAACCTTTTGAACGCCAGAGTATAAACGCATCGCCGTACCCCCAACGCCAAGCCACTTTTTCTTTAAAATGACCTTCAGAAGTATAGGGATTCCAAAACTTTATCGAATATCAACTGAGTTTTTATTTTCGTCTTAAATTTTCTAATAAACCCTACTCATGACACTGATATTTATTTAACCACAAAAGTAATGTTTTATTTAGTTTTATTGTTCATTTTTATGTTAAGGTGCGACGTATTTTTTGTCATACATATGTGACGTTGGCGTTGAGGGCAAGATTTCGTTTGTCACGTATATGTGACAATGGCGTCCAAAAGGTTAAACGAGATAAGACTGTCTATCAATATTCCCAAGTACTTAACAGTGGTCTTTCTTATCAGGGGAAGGCAAGAGCATTGGTTTGAGTAACCATTGCAAACATGTGCTTTGATTGAGAAAGAGTTATCTGGTTGCGAAGAAGTTTTAAGTGTAAACGGAATATAGTTAGTCTTCTCAACATTTAACGTCAGACTGTTTGCGGATAGCCAAGACATGATAATACTAAGGACTGACTCCGCTCTATTGCGAGCTTCTGTCCAGGTTCGAGCATGTACTAAAAGGGCCGTATCATCCGCATATGTGTAAATGGAACAATTTGGCAGTGCTAGATCACATAGGCTGTTTACATACACTAGAAAGAGTGTTGGGCCTAAAATAGAGCCCTGCGGCACCCCATAAGACAATACACATTCATCGCTGATATATGAGATAACTTTAACACACTGCCTTCGTTCAGATAAGTAGCTCTTGAAGATAGCATGTGCAGGACCTCTTACCCCAATTCTCTCCAGTTTTTTTAGTAGGGTCGGGACAGATACAGTGTCAAACGCCTTGGATAGATCTAAGAACATTCCTAGGCACTTAGACTTCTCATCAAGTGTCCTAACTGCACTATCAATAAGGGCTGAGAACGCGTCTTCACATGACTTGCCCCTACGAAAGCCAAATTGATTGTCAGATAAGATCTTATGATTTTCCAAAAAAGATATGAGACGATTATTCAAGACCCTTTCTAAAACCTTTGACAGTACTGGCAGAACCGATATTGGTCTATAATTGTTGACGCTGTCCCTGTCCCCACCCTTATGAATTGGATGAACAACAGCTTTCTTTAAAACATTCGGAAATACACCTTCAGCGATGCAGATAGCACATATGTGGGTGATAAGGGGGCAAGAGTCTGCTTGCTCATTTTAAGAAGCTTTGGACTTATTCCGTCCCATCCTGGAGCAGAATCAGCACGGAGACTGGTTATTATATTCTCTATTTCCGCCTGATCCGGGGGGAGAAGGACAATTGAATTTAATTGAGTGCCATCCCTGACATACGACTCATGCGTCGTACCAATGTTAACATGCTTACCGGCGAGATCTTTGCCAATATTTGCAAAGAAATTATTAACCATATTCAGGGATGATTTGTTGTCAAGGTTGGACAAACATAATAACGCCGTCGGTGGAGGTTTGGACATTTGTTTATTAGTTATTGTATTTATAACTTTCCAGGTCTTTTTGGGGTCATTTTTGGCTTTGATAAGTTCATTTTTTTCGTAACTAATTTTAAGTCTATGAAGTAGTTTGTTACAAAAATTACGGTAACGTATGTATGTTAACTTCAAAGTATAGTTGTCCGGTGTTTTTTTATGTTTTTTATGCAGATCATCCCTATTTCTTATGCATCTCAATAAACCTGTGGTTATCCAGGGTTTGATAATCCTCAGCCTTGAAGGAACGCATCTTATTATAGTATTCTTATGAATTATTGACACAATCTTATTAATTAGATATTCAGTAGCCCAATTAGGTTTACTGGATAACAAAATGGTACTGAAATCGGTATCTGCTATCTCTGAAACTACACTGTTCAAATCAACTTTCGAGAAAATATTTGCCGTTTGACGTGTTGCAATAGTTTTAATACAAACAAGTACAGGCACATGGTCTGTAATATGACTATCCAGAATAAATGACACAATAGATTTCACCACCTTAATCATCACGTGATCCAGGCAGCTACTTTCTCTGGTAGGGCAAGTGTAAGCTGGTAAGAGACCGTGTGAGGCAGTTAAATTCATGTACTCATTGTAATTCGGGTCATTATTTGTTGGACTAATGTTTATATTTATGTCGCCCACCAGAAATATGTTTTTATAGGAAGATACCGAGGCTAAGACAATATTAAGGCTATTTAGAAAGTTTTCTATTTGGCGAAAAGATGGGGGCCTGTATACAGCGATAATAACAGTATCAGGGAGTTTGCAGATAAGGCAGTTTGCTTCAGAAAACTTCGGCTCCATAACACTATGTTTTACATTAGAATTTATGTATATTACAAGGCCATCATTTTTATTTAGGCTATTTGTTGATGAATAAGCTGAGTATCCCTGGAGTATTGGAATGTTAAGATTTTTATTAAGCCAGCATTCTGAAAATATCAAAACATCACACTTAATTTTTAGAGAGGCCAACATAACTAGGAAACTGTTAAAATTTTTATTTATACTTCGTATATTTAGATGTAGGAAATTGATAGTTTTAGTCGCGTGTCCCAGTAAATGAAGGCATTTATCAGGGGAACAATTAAAGGATTCAAGGGACCCATACGAATCTAAACTATTGATAATTTCATTAACGTTATTCATTTTTATTACGATAAATTCTGATTTTTACCTAATAATTTATCTAGAACATTACAAAAGCAGTTAAAATTATAACCAAAAGGGTTCTGAGTTACGTAGGATATTTTATACCGCTTTCTTTCAGCATAAAGTAACATTAAGCAAAAGCAAAAACAAAGGCCTAGGCTCATCAATGAACGTAGTGGTTCATGAGTGTTTTTTAGGGTCGGGAACGTGGGTAAATTGTATCTTTGTGTGTAGTAATTTTGAGTTGTACTGTGTGCTCGATTTGTGTAAGTATATGAGTAATATGTTTTGTAAAAAATGCAAATAGTTAAATAAAAATAAACAGAATTGTGCTTATAAAATACAGAATCTAATATTACCAAACTATATAAAAAATTACTTTTTATCATGCAAAATGTTTTGAAAAGTAGACTCTGAAAATATAGGTATTGGTTTTTCACCCTCTTTCTTTCGAATAAAAATTTTACCATTAGTGCTCCAGCAATATTGATACCCATAATTTTTTGCGAACCTTCGTGCATCATAAAAAAGTTTTCTGGTACTAGCCCCGAGACGATCAGTGATATATATAGGAGCGGATTCACCATTTAAGCCAATATGTTTGCTATTTAATTTTTCATTGAGTGGTTTGCCTTTGTTAAACTCACGTACAGCACGAAGTACGGTATTTTTTATGGTGACCGATTGAAATTCTGCAATAATTTGCTTTGATGGGCCTTGAATACCACGTACTCGATATATGTCACGAATATCCTGTGGTTTTACCTGTACTTCCAAGGATCTACACGCACCGACAACAATCTCCGTTAAGTCACTATCATTTTCTTTTTCCTTTGGAGAGATATTACGCAGCTCGATTACGGCAGACCTATGATTTTCTTGTAAATCCTTAATTTGTTTCTCCAGCTGATCAACATACTTTCGTTGCTCCGAACGTTCGCTTTCCATTTTTTTCATACTAGTCCGCATTTCTTCGTATTTATCATTCATTATATTTGCTGACTCCTCAATCTCTGTCTTAAGGTTTTGCAGCTTTGTATTTTGTGCTTTTAATTCAGCCAATTCCAGCTTTATTTTGGACATAAAATCGTGTAGAATATTTTCCTGGTTAGTATTCCATTTATTAAGCATCGTACGTATTTCTTCCTTAAAATCCCCAAGTTCACTCGTAGGACTGAACTCTATACGAGATCGCTTCGTTCTTTGTTGTATGTTTATAAACTCGCATTCAGTTGGCGCAACTGCGATATTGGGGCTTGATGAGGCACGTTGCACTTCTATAGATGGAGTAGAAGGTGGCGTTCTATTTACTTTTGGCATTATCAGAAATGTGTATGATTATGCTACCAAAGTATTTTAATATCATATACGCAAAGCCCAAGTAAAATAATCTTGATTATCTTGACTCACCAATTAAAGAAGGCGTTTTTCACCATCGCCACTAAACTGTGAGACTTCCAACTCTGCTGAGGACCTTCTCGCCAAGCTAGCGTGATGATAGTCTTGCGTATATATCCGATGAGAAGCGAACCCACCCGACAGCAGGCGAATGACGGCAACGAATTATAAGAACTCGACTAATAATGAAATCCTTCGCGTTACTTATAACCGATATCGAAATTATTGCAATTCATTGCTACGCAGACTTAAATGTGATTTTCAAAAAGCGGAGTTTTCCAAAGCGAAGCATAATATCAAGGCAACTTGGGATGTAGTTAAAAAAGTTTCGGACCTTCAAACTCATAGTTTTCCCCCAACTGAGCTTCTACATCTTTCTGATTCTCCTATTTCCTCGTTGAATTCTATAAATGATTACTTTGCCTGTATTGGCAAAAACCTTGCAAGTAATATTAGTCCCGTGTCCTCTGTACCATCAATCTCTACGTTAGATTCGGGAAAGTCCATGGCTCTTCTTCCTACTACAGAAAAGGAGATTGAAAATATAGTTATGAATCTCAAATCTAACTCTGCAACTGGTTGGGATGGCATTCCCATCAACATTATTAAGGCCACACATAAAACTTTAGTCCCTATTATAACTCATGTCTGTAATCTTTCTATTTCTTGTGGTGTTTTCCCAATAGTTTTTAAGAAGGCAATAGTTCACCCAGTTCATAAGACTGGGCGCAAAGACGACTTAAACAACTATAGACCTATCTCCGTTCTTTCTGCTCTTTCAAAGATTTTGGAACGTGTCTTGAATAAGAGCTTAGTATCCTTCCTCGAAATTAATAATATTTTATCCTCCAACCAGTTTGGTTTTCGGAAGGGAAGAAGTACTGAAGATGCTCTAATAACTTTGTCTGAAAACATAGTCAGGTCTCTTGATGGTAGGCGTAAGTGCTTAGGTGTTTTCCTTGATCTAAGTAAGGCTTTTGACACTGTCTCGACTTCAACCTTACTTATGAAGATGGAGGGCATTGGTATTCGAGGAATAGTATTGGACATATTCAGGGATTACTTGATGGACCGAACTCAAGTGACAAAAATAGGCCTATACGAGAGTACTGAGCTTCCTATTACATACGGTGTACCGCAGGGTAGCATTCTAGGACCCACTCTTTTCCTTATTTACATTAATGAGCTCTGTAATATGTCTATTGAGAATTGTAAAATAATTACGTATGCCAACGACACTTCCCTGCTAATTGAAGGAGTAGATTGGGTCTAGTGCTATAAAAATGCCGAGGCGGCTTTATCACGTGTAATGGAATGGTTGAAAAATAACTTACTTTCGCTTAATCTCAGTAAAACAACTTATTTGTCATTTGCTATTAAGTCAAATTTATCTCCTTCACCTTCACTTAATATTAAATCCCATGTGTGCTATCGCACTTCTCTTTGTAGCTGTAGTCACATCACTAAGTCGAGCAGCGTTAAATATTTAGGTGTGTATATCGACCAACATCTGAACTGGCACTAACACCTGGACACACTTTCTAATAGGACACGTAAGCTTATTTATATCTTTAAAAAATTACGAAGGTCTGCTGATATGGATACGTTAAAACTGGTATACTTAGCTCTTTGCCAATCGATCTTAACTTATTGTATTCCCGCTTGGGGTGCAGCCGCTGAGTGCTATTACATAAAACTTGAACGTGCGCAAAGAATAGCGCTTAAAGTTATTTTCTCACGGCCGCTTAGATTTCCTACAATACAGCTATATGAGGAATCGAATATGTTAACAGTTCGACAGCTTTATGTTCTTATGTCCATCCTGCGTAAGCACTCATCTCGACCCCCTACGGAGCCAGTTGGCAGATTAAAACACAAAATCTTCACTCAAGTTTCACATAATACCTCATTCGCAAAACGACACTACTACGTGGCTAGTTCTAAACTTTCTAACAATTTAAATAAAAAACTAAAAATACACTCTAAAACTAAATTTAAACTTAAACTTGTACTAAAGGATTTTCTTAAAAAACTTACCTTCCGTGATACCGAGGAACTCCTGTTGGGGAATTAACAGTTGCATAATACACATACACAGTTATGTAGAAAAATACTCTCACACAGTCATATTTATTTATATATACACTCATACACATTCAAACATCCTTTTAAACATCCACCAACACACATAAACACACACACACATACACAACAATTAATTATAAATCTCACACTTATTAAGCAGACACTTGCAGATTTTGTATTCCTTTTATACAATAAAGAAAGATAGTTTTCTCCATCTTCCCTAACCCTATTTTTGTACTTAGTATTTTCTCACTATTTATGAGAATATCAATGATTGTAACCATTTATGAGGCTTATATTAATGTTACTATCAGAAGGTATCACTGGCTTCTAAGATACAGGTCTATACCTAGTTTAGAAGTCAGGGTCTCCAGTTTGTTCATATATTCCTTAAGCCCTAGTTTTGTACTTAGATTAAGTGTATTTCTTAAAGTAATAAACTAAACTATTTATCTACCGTGCTTCACCTAGGTTGTCCACCTGGGTGAAGCACGGGGACTATATAGGGTCCCGTGCTCCAACTGTTACGGATAACGTTATTGTACAGTGATGCAGTAAATTGTTTCCCCTATATGATTCAAAAGATCTAAACAATTATTTAATAAGAGTGAATTTGTAATAATAATGTACAATAGGTAGGTGAAGCACGGGTCTGGATTCCTATCGAGCCGTTCGAGCCAAAAGATGTCTGTTAACAAAGGAGACACGGGCTACATTTAGCAAGTCGCGCCATTTTTTATTATAAAAGAATTAAAGTAAATAAATAATAAACAAACGTAAAAGGAGGTACTGTGTAGGTAAAACATTGGTTAGAACGCCGCTCTGATTACAACCATGTGAACTTGATTAAAGAACTGTCCCGAAGATTATAATCTTTTGACTTGACGTTCCATAAACAATCACACTGTCAATATAAGTTCATAAATTCCTCGTTAACCCCTTTGGAATAAACTCTTAAATCCATTTTTAATTAAGCACGTGTATAAAATAGATTCGCCAATGGCGCACTGACGCCGACTCGTTCAGACACGTAGGAGAGACTAGCCCAAAACGGGTAAGCATTTTAAATTTCGTGCTTTTCGCATTAGTTTTAATGTGTGCATGTAGGATGGCGCGGGTGTAGTCCAATCGCAGGCAATCTTCTCGTACGCGTGGATCACGCGGTTGCAAGGTAATTTAATTTTGTAATCAAATATTTTTGCTATGTTTGATAAAAATATGAATACCTATTTCATCATATCGTGCTAATGTGTTGCTACCTTTAAACACACACCATCATAATACACACTATATCATGTTGTAAGGTAATGTGTTGGTCGTTATCGACCTAAATCGAATAAACCTAGTGACAGGGTCAAAATAAATGAAACAATAAATAAAAAACCACACATGTTTTATTGTAGTTGTTTTTATATAATATGCCTAACACACCCCACGTCGATTCCGCGAGATCGCAACCGCAAATAATAACCTTTAGTATGGAAGCCACTTGAACCTCTATGTTATACAGAAAACATAAATATTTTACAACTTATACACTACTAATAACGTAAACTTACTATTAAAATATATGAGAACACACAAACATTCAAATCATAGATGCGCCCTTCTACTATATTAGCCAATAGGATTGCATAAAATCTTCGCTCCGCTCCAGTATGAACTCCTATTGGTTAATATTTCTCCGTTCCTTCGCTCCGCAGTCTCGCTCCCCTTCAATGGACAGGCAACCTTAACCTTTTTATGGTCACCTTTCTGTACGTTGTCATATGACACATGGCATTAGGGTGCTAGTGCGAGTTGCATTACGTTAACGCGATCGAAACGGTTACCGCGTTTCGCTCTCTGATTGGTTAAGAGCTTGGAGCGAGCCAATCAGAGCGCCGAACGTCATAAACGTGTCAATCGCGTTAACGTAAAACATACTTGCACTAGGCACTTTAATTATAAGTAGGTATATTATTATCAAGCTTATTCGTATTGAAAGTTGTACACTATCAATCTGTCTAATGTGTGAGCGCACTCTTCTTAGTGTAAACACTTTTTCATTTGATATAAGTACAGTGAAGGCTCATTTATGATTAAAATCTTTGATAATACCTACTGTTCATGTTTTACAACTGGTATACTTATGTGCCGGTTTGGTAGCTATAGAATCGATCTAAATCACGTATGTGCCCTAAGGCCTTGTGTGACAACGAGATAGCGCTTTACGGAGTGTATAGCTGTCTCATTTTCGCGCAAGCTATAAAAAATGCTTAAGAGATGGTGGTAAAACCCCTGGGTCTTTAACACCATCTCTTACATTATGATTGCGTATGAGCGAAAGGGACAAGGCTATACAGTCTGTAACATGCTATCTCGCTCTCGCATACGCAATAATGATTTTGTATCACAAGGATACATGTGTATCAGGTGTGCCCTTGTGTGCCAAAATAAAAAATATTTCTTTCTTCTTTCTTTCTATCATATTAGTGAGTCTATTGACAAAACAACAAAATTGGGACTGCCTTTAAAATGGAACTCTATGACATAGGCCATTGTCTAGTACCCATAGTACAAGCTCTGCTTAGTTTGGGCTAGATGGTGTTGTGTGTATGTGGTAGAATATTATATTAATATTATAGGTCTTCATAGCGTAGCTGTCTAGACATAAACCTAGAGACAGCCGAGCTATAAGGATTTTGCCAGAGATATCAACAGTTTTCGCAAGGAACATACACATACGGATCTATCATTATTTTCATTTAACAAATAGTATAAATCTATACTGTCTAAAACATGAACAGTAAGCAAAGAAAAGCATTGGGCCAACGTACGCAACATACACATAATGCAAGTGGCAAAGCAAACAACGTATATGAAATAATTGGTTTATCACACGCAACGTACACGTACAACCAGCTTAACATACCACAGAATAGATATACACAGATGTGCGTATCAATAGAACGCGTTATATCAAACAAACTCTTAGTGCATCATACAGCAATTTTGAAATCATAAAGCAAGTAATTTGTAACCGTTGTTTGTAACCGTCAGCTTGTGACCACGGCCGGTGTAACCTGGTCGAAACGTCAAGGTAAACATTATGCATGATCGCGTTAATACCCGTTAAATATCTATACAAATAAATAAAATTGAAGTGTCCGTTTGTAATCTCAAAATAACAGCTTTTTATCTAATGCATATGAAAGTATATAAGGTACGTATACGAAAACATCTATTTTTAAAATTTTTGTCTGTATGTCTGTTTGTTTCGGCTAATCTCCGAAACTGCTGAACCGTATTTGACGGGACTTTAACTGGCAGATAGCTGATGTTATAAGGAGTAACTTAGGCTACATTCATTTTAGAAAAAAAATAGGGTTCCGCGTAGACAAACACTTTTTAGTTAAAATCTACGCGGACGAAGTCGCAGGTAACAGCTAGTTATATATACATATATATCATGCAACGCGAAAGTTTAAAAGTTATCGTTGTTTGTAACGTTCCCCGCGGCCCAAGAATTATTCCAAGTGCGAGCGTTCATCGTTTAATGAGTTTTAATATATGAAATCGGATCCGAATGTCGATTACTGTGTTATCCTTACTAATATGTTAAAACATTATTGCATGTAAAAAACGAGACAGCGCGTTACAATGTATAATACAATGCCTCTTTCCCGCACATGCAATAATAAAGGTTTAAAAATGGTACTGCTGATGTTAAAACATTGTTATTACATGTGAGAAAACGAGACAGCGCGTTATAATATATAGCTTTGTCTCGTTTCGGCGCATGCATTAATAAAGCTCTTCCTGATCAGGAGCCCTACCATCGTAGGGCTCCTGATCAGGAATTGATATAGGTACGCACGTTTAGAGCACCTGTTTTCGGCATCATATATATTTAGTTAGCCATCTATATCCATCTAGTTTGTGACATGTTTGCCGTTGATACTGTGACGTCACTGAAGCAAATGAAAACCAAACATTTCAATAATATAATATACCTGAATGTAATGGTTTTACTTTTTATACGTGTATTGTTTTGTACACGTAGGCACAATGCGATTCTCTCACTATAATTAAAAGAGCCGCAAGTATTTCTTGTATAAATATTTCAACACTTTATATGAATACATAACGGCAACACTTTGCAGAAGTTTATAATGGCAACACTGGTTTATCATTCAAAAATTGCCGTCAATTTTATGTAACTGTTTTCCTGCAAAATCTTGTCACTGTGTGTGTATTAGGAATATATTAAACAGAACGCTGCCGTAGTTCCCTGCTTATTATATTCCTAAACTAATGATTTGGCTATCACTCAAGTCAATAATAATATATAAAATAGCTAAATAAGACATTTTACATATAAATATATTAATAATTAACACATATTCAACTAATATCATCGTTATCGAAAAACAAAACATTATAAATAACATTGGAAACAGATAGAAAACGACATTTCAAAAATCGAAGTTATGCGAGTCGACTAAGTCGATTAATTCATCAATTAGACGACTGAGCCATGAAATATTAGACTAAGTCATAACGAATCTTGTATATCAACGATGTGATGACTTTAATGTAAGTCAAAACGACAATTTGAAGTAATCAAAGTCGACAACGGTATCAAAATCGAAGCTGCAAAAAATGAAAGTCGCTTTCTGTGCCCTAAGTCGCATAAAGAGCGATCTCACAACAATCAATGATATTCCCCCTCGAGCCCACCTTTAGCACCTTGCCACGATATTAACCGTTACATCGAAAATGTATACATACTCATCAATCAAATAAAAATCAGTTACACAAAGTACTTGGCACAGTATCATGACGCTTGGAAGAAAATATTCCTATCTGACTAGTTAGATACTGTAGATTTTAGTATTTTTAATACCAAATACTACGATCAAAAGTACTTTAAATAGAAAATATTGATATTTAACCTATATATTATGAACTAACAATCCTTCGCCAAATGGTTTTTTTTAATGAAAGCTACTCTTTTCTCTTGTAACAAACTCACATTCGCATTTATAATATTAGTAAAAAATATCTATGTGATGATATTTCAACATTTGTGTTGTTTCCAGAGATATTAGAAAAATGTATTTCTATATCCACGGTGCTGGACCACTGGCCTAAAGTTTGACATCACATCCGCAGGTCATAAAGTGCACATGTAATATTTTTAACAAGATTTAGGCAAAGCCTATCTTTGGCAATAGGACCGCTTGGTCAGAATAGTCAGTAGATTCTGAACTGTATGTAACAATATAATTATTAAGGTCGTTTGTTTACACATAACCGTGTACATTCACATCTATGCCTGCCTGCCTCGGAAGGGACAGAAAGATGTGTACCTACATTTCGTGAACTATTTTACTGGAAAGCCCGGTAGAGCTTACCTACAAAGACTCCTGTTACTAAGTATTTCCTTATAGGAAATCCCTGACACAGGTCGGGTAGACCAGGGATCAAATCTGGCATCTCATGATCAGGCGGTATTGCAGCCTCGGGACTAACAAGGTATACAGAAACACCAAGTACTTCGCGCAACTGAATACTCAAAAATCAAGATTTAAAAACACATTTAATAGAAATCAATAACATAATTATATGACAATTTTGATTATCAGACATATTTCAAAAGTAAAATTCTAAAACATATTTTATAAATGATTTCTAAAATCGTACATTCTCATAAACTTATCTTGATAGAATGACGGCGTTTTTCTTTTTTAATATCGTTAATAGAAGCAGTTTATCTGAATGATAACATCCTCGACGATTCGTTTTATTTTACACATCGAACTCACTGACTGGCCACGGTCATCAGGTCATCACTTACCGTCAGGGTAAGCGATTACCGTAGTCGGTAACGTGCGAGTTATACGCTAGGTAATAGTCACACATTACTGCGCCAGACGCGCGCCGTAGAACTACTAACGTAAATTCTATAACACCTTGAGAGAGATTATCTTTTAATAAAGGCTAATTTGCCAATAAGTTTAATACTATAATAGAAAACTACAAAATCTAAATAAAATAGATACTATTTTATAGTAAAGCAGTTAAAACGCCGCCAATCCACTGCTAACCCGCCAACATTAAAACTCCGCAATCTTACATCTTAAAACATTTCGAAAATAACCTCTCTTTTAGCTTTTTTTGTATTTTATTTATAATAATATATGTGCCAATTACCTGTCTACGTGCCAGGGTAAAGGATGTCAGCGCAATCCCTGTGCTTTCGTTTTTAAAGTATTGAACGCTGTAGCGAATAGTTTTATCGATGAAAGCCACAGTGATATTATAGAAAGAAAATTCTAGCTAATATATATTATATGCGCAATAATTTTCTTTCGTTGTAGTTCAAATCACCCTGAAAGATTCTTAAGAAATCGGGTCAGAAACGGTGTACTGAGCCGAAAGATTCAATTATGCATAAAGACTAACACACATTCTAGTTTCTTTAAAACTAATTATAAAATGTTTATATGTATAGTTGTCCAAATTGTACTTTTTCAGGTACTGTGCCATAGGTGGGGAAAATTCTGTATGTTGTCGTTATGGCAGATAAAATAAACATTACGTCTGCGCAATATACATTTTATATTCTGTATTAAAAAATAGTATATTTTGTTTAAAAGGAAGACAAGTTTACCTATGTGGCAAATACACAGTTCAAATAAGAATAATTATATTTAAACCAATTCTAGATAAACAATATTTTACGGATATAAGCTAATTATACTGTAAATTACAGTATACTGTAAATTGATTGGATCTTAACTACTAACACATACCGCACCATTTCTCAAAAACTATTTCTGTACTTTACTATGATTTGTAAAAATCTATCCTCTTTCGGCTCAGCACCTCCTTGTATAAGTAAACAACGACACATTAATAATGATGTTTATTTAAAACTATTAACTATATACTATTTAATTGCCTTCAAATTGTACTTTCATTTTCATAATTTGTAAAACCTGATTGTCAAATTAATATTACTACTAGTACTATATTTAATCAAACGATTGATAAATTCATTCGCTACAACGCCTAACACTGTTGTACATATCTATCGATAAATAACTGCAATATAGTTACGATTACATTATAGAAAAAAAGAAAAAACTTTAAACGAAAACGTATTTACATTTTATTTTATTTCTCATATGTTTTGTGTGAATTATATAACAGCTTTAAAATAATCGCCTCACTCATTGTAAAGGCGATTATAATTATCGATACAGATCATTCGAATAAAATTTGCTCAAGCGTATTTAAACATCGAAAATGCAATAAAGAGATCGTATACGAAACACGCATTTTATTTTTCTCTTTTACTTCGCATAGGACTCAAACCCATTCTTCTCACAAAACATACAAGACAATCATCAACACACAACTATATATTGTGAAAATAAAAAATACCTATGTATACAATACATGATGTTTTTCTTAACATAATATAATAAACCCTTGATAAATGCATACAGCAATGGCTAGAACAAACTCGGTTATAACTGTTAAATATTATAGTGCAGACCACATTGTTCGATCGCTTGACAAGTCGACATATTACATAATAATATACTGGTTTGGCTTCTGCCTTCCCTTATTTGTAAGGATAAAGCGCTATATAATATAGGGGTTATTATCAGTTTTCAATAAAGTGACCGAGCATATTCGAGGAAGTTTTAAGATCTGCCCAATCGAAGAAAAACTGTCCGAAGCGCGTCTGAGGTGGTATGGGCATGTGATGAGAAGGCTCGACGATCATATGACTAAGCAAGTCCTCTACATAGATCCAGGTACAAGGAAGCGAGGCAGACCCCTTCTTACTTGGATGTCTGTAGTCAACAATGACCTGAAGCAAGCTCAAGTGAATGACTCGACGACCCACAATCGAATCATCTGGCGAAGAATGACGAGGAGAGCCGACCCCAATTGAAATAGGATAAGGCTAGGCAAAGAGAGAGAATAAAGTGACCGAGGACCTTCGTAATTAAAGAAAAGTTTTTTATAGAATTTAGATGACAAACATGCATACAATGGCATGGAGATAATATGGTGGTTGTGTATGACTTGCGCGTTGTCGCTAAAAAAGAATAAAGTAGCACACTGCTAGCTCAACTTTGAAGGCAACGCAGTTTAAAATTATACTGGAAACCTTACTACAGGAATTACAACATTCTAAATGTTCAACCCAGCAAAGAAGATTATGTGCAATTAACATCACAAGCAAATAAATAATAGAAAAGCAGAATGCTTAATTACTATTATCTCAGCTGAACAATACTCAACCGCACATTGGTTTACAGGTTATACGATTGGTCCTACAACTTAGCGGATATATTGGGCCAGAGAACTGATGCTACTTTCGGAGTGGTCACTCACTGTATCAACCAGTTGAAAATCAGTTAAATTGAAAAATTTGCATATCACCCATGCCGAGAGTATAATTTGCATATTCTATCAACATTATCACGAAGGTATGTGTAAATTTTCGAACAATAACAATATAAATTATACAATATGTCGACGTATCAAACGAATTATTTTAAAATATTAATTGTTTAATGTAACAAACCAACAAAAATCTCGTAATTTGCATTTATATACGTATAAAAATGGAGCTGGTATATGTTGTGTATCATCAATGAAAGAGCTCATCAAGAAAATGTATTTAGTAGTATGTTCAAAATAAGCTTAATAAGACCACGGAAACATTGTATTGTAGCACACATTAGATAAATAATTATGCTTAATGAAATCGACTTCATTCTTCATAACTATGTACGCTGTCTCCGTTATATGTGGATAAAGTTTTCGTATTAAACTGAACATGGCCCATACTCGTAATGAAAACTGTCCGAAATACAATCTGGTCTTATAAACATTAAATGTGAATTGAAATAATTTATGTTCTCATTCGACATTTTTGGTAAGTTAGGCGTTGTGTATCATGTGGGATTTATGACACAAAAAATAGATCAGACCTCTATACAAAACATTTTATTTTACGTGTATTGTCTCTCAGATGTTCGGTTTAATACAAATGTGAAAACTGATCCACACATATACATATAGCATGCAGTTATGGAGGATGCAGTTAATACTACATCCAGTATGGGAGAAATAGCCGAACGCTCTGTTAAAAAATGTCTAATGACTACAAAACGTAATCAAAACCTTTCATTTTTAAGCTTATTCCAGATCACAGGAATAAGCTTAAAAATGAAAGGTTTTGATTACGTTTTAATGTCATAAACATTTTCTCTTCTTTTTTAAACGCGTCTCGCCGCCCGAGTGGCGCTTCGATTCAATATCGAACACTCCGGCGGCCAGACACAAAAGTTTTCAACTATATCTGGCATTCCAACAATAGACAGATTAATTAAATTGATGGTAAAACATTATTACGAACTATTTTATCGGTTAATTATCGCTCGTCCATCAATAACACACAACATAACTAAGTCACAGACTAGTCGCCACGTGTCCGTGCAAAAAGTACACTAAGCTAGACATTTGGACGAACGGGTGCCTTTGTATCCATCACTTAGGACAATACATGTATAAAAATATCGTATATGTACGCTTTTCGTAGATGGTTTTTGCACGATAGTTGCCATAATAACAAGAAATTATAATGACTGCTTAGGAAAAATTATGGTCATTACCAGAGGTCGGAATTAGGTAGAGTTATTTATGTTGATATTAATATGGATCTGCCCGGGATTTCTAATAGACAATCCCGTGTGGCCATCAATATTACAAATAAATAATAATAAAAACCTCAGGGATAGATAGCGAGCGCATTCTACGAATCGAGGTAATGAATGAGCTGTGTGAACGAGTTAACCGATTTATTGCTAATAGAAAGTTTGAATGCGGTAGAAAGAGACAAAATCTAGTACATTTCGTTAAGCGAGAAGTGCTCCGCATTTCCGCTATTGTTTTCTTTTGTTCTCACAAGCTATGTTGTGCGAACTACAAATGTGACAACATCGCGCGTGTGAGCATTGGAATTTTGCAACTTCGGACATCCGATGTTGTTGATGTAAATTTGGCATCGTCGCGTGTGCAGTGGTTTAAATTGTGTAAAAGTAAATAACTTTTTTATTTAATAAATCACGGGATCTTTCTGCTCTTTAAAATTAATCTCGGGATTTGAGGCATATCCACTTTATTCTTTCGCTGTATGAAATCAGTGTTGTAAGTGCATAAATAACTCTACCTAATCCGACCTCTGGTCATTACACACGGAATAGAGGCTTTAATTATTTCTCACTAAGTGACTAGCACATATGATTTTATTTTTAATTGTTCTGTATTTTACTCCCTGTAAAATAGTATGTATAGTTTGGGATTGCAATCATAGTACTAAGTATCATGATAGATACAAATAAACAATACAAGAAATTAGAGCGATAATATATCATGTCTAAAATCAAAAAGTGCTTGAATAGAGAGAATGTATACCTATTTTGGCATTATAAGAGGAATGTGACGATAGCTCGAGTAACAGACACTGGTTTATCAAACCAGAATATTTTCTGTAATTGCCGTACTACAACAGTGTAAGCATTAATGCCATTTTATTTATCTTATATACCATCTCACATACCGATAAAAACCGTTAAAGGCTAGGCTTCTTGAAACTTAGTGTGTGACCATTAAATCCTGTGAACGGAAGTTATAAAACAGCAACTATCTCTCGCTAGGCGGCGCTACTAACACAAGCGATAAGACAATCGACTAAAAATAAAGTTTTAGACTGTTCTATATTTAAGTCAGTATGTAATACCGTTTGTGTTACGCGCGCCATCTATACTTCGCTTTCTTTATTATAAAATGGCAGTATTATTACTTGTTAGGACAAAAGACACCCTTTCATACAGTTTTAACGACAAAACAAATACTTTTTGCACAGTTAAAACCTCTAATTTATTAAAACATTTTATATGTAATTGTTTATTATCAAATATTGCAAGCGAGGGCACGGCGGTATTCATAGATTATCTTCACAACTTTTAACAATAAGGGACTATGGCAGTAATATCTTTCAGCTTTATGTCAAGAGCGCGTCATTCGCGCTTGAAACTAACCGATATTTTGATAGGTGACCCATCAAATTATCAGTGTAAGCTTTCAGCTCCGTAAACAATGTTTACATAATAATCTGTTTTGTTTACAGACCTGTAAGAAACATTGAAGCTTAAATCTTGGACCGCTTGACATAAATTACATAAAAACAGATCGCCGATGCATTACAACGGTCAAACATAACCCAACATTGTTACTATTACAAATCCGTTAGCTCAACTTGATCTGAAATCTGCTATACACAACTATGAGAACTTATGTGTGGTTTTGACGCGTTGTATAGAATCGTCCACCTGTACCTACTTAATCTGTGGCTAGATTGAAGCTTCAACAAGAGTTTTCAAGACATATTTAATTGTAACTGTTCTATAAGACACTTTCTGAGAAATTTCTAATATCTTTATTTTTTAGTTCATGGTGTAAATGCTCTATGGTTAACCTAGGAATACCGTTGTACCCTCATATATAACACTAAGACTCAAAATGGAGGTATTTATTTGTTTTGAGCTAAACTCTTTGCATTCGTATGTGATACTTGTTTTGAGTATAACATATTTCGTCCACCAGGTGTGCCTGAAAATAAATAACCATTCGTTAATTTATTGGTTATAATTAATGGAACAATAAGGACCAATGACAAACTGACAGCGGAAGCTGGTCCCCTTGAAATACGGAACCATAAAGATGTCTTATATAGTGGTCCACTTGGAATACGGCACCATAAAAATGTAGTATAGAGTGGTCCCCTTGGAATACGGCTCCATAAAAATGTGGTATAGTGGTTCTCTTGGAATACGGTACCATATAAATGTAGTAAAGAGTGATCCCCTTGGAATACGGCACCATAAAAATGTAGTATAGAGTGGTCCCCTTGGAATACGGCTCCATAAAAATGTGGTATAGTGTTTCTCTTGGAATACGGTACCATATAAATGTATTAAAGAGTGATCCCCTTGGAATACGGCACCATAAAAATGTAGTATAGAGTGGTCCCCTTGGAATACGGCTCCATAAAAATGTGGTATAGAGTGGTTCTCTTGGAATACGGTACCATATAAATGTAGTAAAGAGTGATCCCCTTGGAATACGGCACCATAAAAATGTGGTATGGAGTGGTCCTCTTGGAATACGGCTCCATAAAAATGTGGTATGGAGTGGTCCCCTTGGAATACGGTACCATATAAATGTAGTATAGAGTGGTGTCCTTGGAATACGGTAAAATGAAAATGTAGTATCGAGTGGTTCCCTTGGAATATGGTACCATATAAATGTAGTATAGAGTGGTTCCCTTGGAATACGGTACCATATAAATGTAGTATAGAGTGGTTCCCTTGGAATACAGCACCATAAAAAGTAGTATAGAGTGGTTCCCTTGGAATACGGTACCATATAATGTAGTAAAGAGTGGTCCCCTTGGAATACGGCACCATAAAAATGTGGTATAGAGTGGTCCCCTTGGAATACGGTACCATATAAATGTAGTAGAGTGGTCCCCTTGGAATACGGCACCATAAAAATGTGGTGTAGAGTGGTCCCCTTGGAATACGGTACCATATAAATGTAGTAAAGAGTGGTCCCCTTGGAATACGGCACCATAAAAATGTGGTATAGAGTGGTCCCCTTGGAATACGGTACCATATAAATGTAGTATAGAGTGGTTCCCTTGGAATACGGTACCATATAAATGTAGTAAAGAGTGGTTCCCTTGGAATACAGCACCATAAAAATGTAGTATAGAGTGGTCCCCTTGGAATACGGCTCCAAAAAACTGTAGTTTATAGTAGTAGGTATACGTACCGCGTTCAACCCTACGACATGGAGGAGCAAGGCAGGCGCGGCGACCCCATCTGCGTGAGCACGCGGTCCAGCCACTGCAGCGGCCCGTTCAGGTGCAACTCAATCCAGCATGGCGTCGACGTCACCGTCTGGCGTCTGGACAACGCGACAATATTCATTATATAATAAGAAGTTAGTAGGCAATGCAGTAGCTTGGCTGCACGTATGGCTCAATGCTGATTATCTCGCCAGTACGCTGTAGTCGTTGAAGTAGTTTTTAGTTGATCGAGACTAAATTGAAGTCCTCTAGCATAATAATACAATCGTATGTACATATTTTGAAGCTTTAATATAAATATAATTGAATTGGTCGAGGTAGTGTAGTACATCGCTGGCCAGACGCCGAGGCTCCAGGCCAAGATGGCAGAGCTGCGCAGGATAGTGGCCCAGCTCATGGACGAATCACGGATGCAGCAGGCTTCGAATTCCAGGCAGCAGAGTGCTATCGGTCGTCGATAATAATTAATTATGTCAACGCCCGCTTTGCAGGACTAAATGACCGGCTTCTCTCAGAGCTTAGCTACCGGCCGCGGGTTGGAGCTGTGCCGTCTGTGACTGTCGCTGTCGCCGTCTCTGCGGCAGCTATGATGGCACCATCTCGTTCTGTACCGCGGGCTCTTGTACCGGCGAAGGGAAGCGCGCAGAAGCGCCAGGCCTTGTCACCGTCGTATTGCGGAGCTTGTTCTCCAAGACGTATGGCGTCCGAATCATCAGGCAATTGAAGTGCGCAGATATGCACATTTCTGTCCTGGATGATTTCGTGTCCGCGGAAGACGTCCGGTCTGCGATTGTCGTGATTATCGGGTGCTTTGCAGAGAGCATTAAGTTGGACGTCATTTGTCCCGGCCCTGGAGGTGTAGGGTCTGTCTGGGCGTATTGCCCTGTGTAAGCGGCTAGCTAGCTAGTTGCCGACGGGAGGATTCTCGTGGGATGGAGTTCGGCTAGAATTAAAATCCTGGACTGGTGACTCATGAGGTGCTTTAAGTGTGGAGCATGCCCGCTTGCAGTACTGGAGTCCCATAGACTGCAACGACTGTTGTTACCGCTGCGGTCAGCCGGGGCACATTGCCCGGCGTGCGCAGAGGCCGAGCGCCCTGTAGACCTGGTTGCGGCTTGTAAAGCCTTACGGTCTGGGAGGGGCGGCCCATCGACCACAGGGTGAGTCCGCACTCTCGATAGGAGGGGATATCGACGTCATGGACTAAAGAGAAAGGGTATGCACAAAGTGCATTTCACCAAAAAAAGGACTAGGTTAGTAATAGTACTTTTGTAAGAGTGAAACATACCATTAGTCTTTCTGTTTCCCTGACAACGTAGACGAAATTTCACGATGATTGGTCGAATAATTAAGGCATGAAAACGTAACAAACAAACAAACAGACATTCGCATTTATAATATTAGTTAGGATTATCATGTTATACAACTTTAATTTAACCCCAACCACCTATAAATCTGTTTTAAAGACTGACGTTATGTCGAACTCCTTGTAGTTTTCGAGTTAAATATACATGATGGACTGACAGATAGTTTCTGCAAATTTTCAACAACTAAAAGCTAAGTAAATACCTGTACTCAGCGCCCCATCCCTTGACGAAGCTCATCCGTATGGTGCACATGCGCGTGAGCTGGAACACGGCTTCGAACCCCTGCGACACGGACTGCGACAACAACGCCGCGAACTCCTGGTTGTTGAAGATTTTCAGGTTACAACCTGCAAAATAAAATAGTCATTGTTATTTAGCTGCTCTTTGAATGTCTGGTTGGTTGGTAACAGATGTTACATACTAGCAAAATAATCGACCCGCCTAAAGGACTCGTTATAATAGTAGCTTGACATTAGAATGATTGTATCAGATAGTTTTTTTTTTAATATCTTGTAGGAATAACCTGTGTCAATAGGATAACAAACCAGGGTCACTCTAGGATCACCCCGTAATACATTTGACTTAAAATAATGCGGACGGTGTTATACACATTTTAGCACATCGCAAAATAGGCAGGCAAAGCTTTTTTACAGTTTTAAAGGTCATATTATAAGATGCGAGCTTACAGTCGCCCACCAGGCACAGATTTAGACACTGCGCGTGTATTAAACAAGAAGCCTAGAACTGAGTCTTTACCTCAAAAAAATTGTGAGTCGTCACGCGACGCCTGGCAGATATAAAACATCGAAATTATTTTGTACAAGTAATATACATAAAAGAATAGATTACGACAGGAGCTAATATGGCATCATGTAAAATACTATCATATAGCGTGGCGACGCGTCGCCACGGCATGCGTCGCCACGCCAGCAATCGGTTTACGTGTGGCTATAGATGTTTCACATCAAAAATTCTTTATACTATGAAACTTTTACGTTTTAGCTGGCCCATGAATCGAACACGAGACTTTATGCACCGTAGTAGCATACACTACTACTGTATCTCCGAAACAGAATAAGACAACGTTAAAGTATTGTTAAAAAAGCAGTGATGTACTAGCAGTTTACCAGGAGGTATTTTGCAGACGGTGGCGGGGTGCCAGCCGTAGCGCTGGTTGCAGTTGGGGCTCTGCACGAAGATAGACGAGTCGCTCAGGCACTCCGCGAACACCTCGCCTAAACACATACAACATGACTGCGCTTAGAAACGTTCTTACTAGCTCACTGATATGGTAAATAAAGGCAGCTTGCGACAGGCGTTCCAGATGTATTTTAATAGTAATTAATAAAGTGCACGCAAAACTGCTATACATTATTACAGAATGTTGGGATGGTGTTATGACAGGCACGAACAAAATCAGGAATAAGTAAATTATGTTAGAGGGCATTCATAGATATAACAATGATAGAAAAGTTGAATAGGTGTAATTTGAACAAGAAGTGTTAAACAAATGTGTAAAAACGATATAGATATAAATGTACTACTGAAAAGTAGAGGCACGTCAAAAAGAAGATGGGTCGAGTATCTGAAGAACGAAGAGAAACATAAACTGGGCACTTATGAGCTAATTACCGATATTCCGCAGAAAACATACTGCACTGATGCCCATTTAATAGGGTAGTTGCCTGTTTAATTTTGTACATTATTTTATACACATTTGACAACTACTAGATTTGAAATGCGTGTATCTTATGTTTATTTTCTTTTTATTGTAAGGTTCACTAACAGATTTTACATTTTAAACTATGAATATATTTACCTATGTAAATATAATCTTACACATAATGCAAATCCAATTATAGGTAAACTCGACATGCATTGAGATTGCACTATCAATCAAGTACTCTACACAAAATTAAAATATAAAACAAAAAGAAAAAACTAAAAGCAAAAAATAAATGAGATAAAAAAACTAAAAAGAAAATAATTAGGCTATCACAACTATTGCGACTTAAATTGTACAAGTCTTTTTTGTAAGAAATTAAGGACACTGAAAGGATATCGACTTTTACACGTTTAAAAAGGTATTGGGTTCACAACAGATTCTGGGAATCACGCTATTGTAACCGATATTTGTTCTATAATGATTAATGGCAAAAGGGCAGAAGTTAATTAATCTGTGACCAGTGCGTGGTATATTTAATTTTATTTTTCCAATAATAATGGGCAATCGAGAAGTTCCAACGGAATTTTGAACAGAAACACTTGATCTGCAACCCACTGACGATCCACAAGTGAATTTATGTTGAAAAAAGTTAATGTATCACGATAACTATGGAGAGAATGTAGTTAAATCTAGATAAATTGGATTGGACTCTTGTCACTACTTTGTGTAGTGACAAGAGTCCAATCCAATTTATCTAGATAAAAAACTTAATGTTTGTTTAGCAATCGGGTAACATATCTATTTGATAAATAATAGTGAGTCAACTACCCTATTGGGATCGATACGAATGTTTGAGACCTACATATAACCGAAAATGTGGCGTAATACTGCGTATAAATAACTTAAATATAGAGTATCTTGCATAGACGCACTCACCACCAATATAGTAGAGTCTGACGCCCTTGCCGATGTGTCGACGCGTTTGCTCCACCACCTCGTTTCTGTTCACATTAGACAACAGACCCAGGCAGAACCTACAATGTGATAAATAAGCCAATTAAACAAGTTGATTTATTAAAGCAAGAAAATCGCACATATGCAGCGGAGCTTACAACCACAAATATACATAATCTCACAGGATATGGCCAATCCTCGAAGGGGTGTATTATGCCTACATTTTGCCAGCTATGCTTAAAGGTACGCAGCTATAACTTCTCTTTCTTTTAAGAAGGCTTATTAGAAGACGAGCCTATAGCCGTGTATCGGGAATAGATCCAGAAACTACGTCGCTACTGAGACAGAAAATCCCAATAATACTGCCCGATCATGGGAATCGAACCCAGCGCGTCATGCACAGCAGTCCCATTTACTACAGCTAACGGAAAGGGATCATTTTCGAAAGACATTTTGCGACCGAGCGATTAGTAAGTAAGTATACCTTTCACTGTTGCTGGGGTCGGTGAAGCCGTCGACGGTGATGGAGGGCTGCGAGCTGTGGAAGGTCTCCCCGACCCTGGTGTTTAGCTAGTAGTAGCTGATGCTGCACTAGAACGATTATAAGTAAGTATACCTTTCACTGTTGCTAGGATTGGTGAAGCCGTCGACGGTGATGGAGGGCTGCGAGCCGTGGAAGGTCTCCCCGACCCTGGTGTTTAGCTAGTAGTAGCTGATGCTGCACTAGAACGATTATAAGTAAGTATACCTCTCACTGTTGCTGGGGTCGGTGAAGCCGTTATAAGTAAGTATACCTCTCACTGTTGCTGGGGTCGGTGAAGCCGTCGACGGCGATGGAGGGCTGCGAGCCGTGGAAGGTCTCCCCGACCCTGGTGTTTAGCTAGTAGTAGCTGATGCTGCACTAGAACGATTATAAGTAAGTATACCTTTCACTGTTGCTGGGGTCGGTGAAGCCGTCGACGGTGATGGAGGGCTGCGAGCCGTGGAAGGTCTCCCGACCCTGGTGTTTAGCTAGTAGTAGCTGATGCTGCACTAGAACGATTATTAGTAAGTATACCTTTCACTGTTGCTGGGGTCGGTGAAGCCGTCGATGGTGATGGAGGGCTGCGAGCCGTCGAAGGTCTCCCCGACCCTGGTGTTCAGCTCGTAGTAGCTGATGCTGCACTAGAACGATTATAAGTAAGTATACCTTTCACTGTTGCTGAGGTCGGTGAAGCCGTCGACGGTGATGGAGGGCTGCGAAGCGTGGAAGGTCTCTCCGACCCTGGTGTTCAGCTCGTAGTAGCTGGTGCTGCACCAGAACGATTATAATGAAGTATACCTTTCACTGTTGCTGGAGTCAGTGAAGCCGTCGACGGTGATGGAGGGCTGCGAGGTGTGGAAGGTCTCGCCGACCTTGGTGCTCAGCTCGAAGTAGCTGATGCTGCACCAGAACGATGATAATTAAGTATACCTTTCACTGTTGCTGGGGTCGGTGAAGCCGTCGACGGTGATGGAGGGCTGCGAGGCGTGGAAGGTCTCCCCGACCCTAGTGTTCAGCTCGTAGTAGCTGATGCTGCACCAGAACGCCGGCTCGTGGTACAGCACGGGCGCCGCCTCCGTCGTCAGACCCGGCGGGGACGGGGTCAGGCGGGTAAGGTCTGGAAAACAAAATATATTTTTTGTCAATTTATGAATGTATGTATTGTCTTATCCTAACTAATATTATAAAGGCGAATGTGAGTTTGTTTGTTACGGTTTCACTCCTCAAGTTCTCTACCGATTATCATTATCAATTTTGAGACTGTATGATTTGCATTAAGCTAGGTCTCATCGGTGAAAACAACATTTGACCAGTCTTCTATATGTTTCGCTTTCTCAAAAATTCGCATCGAGCAAGAGCAATATCATTACGTTCTATTAAAATTTTTCATTTATCAGATTTTATAAATACTCCAACTTGTCGTAATACTTTGGCTAAAGAAGACTACATAAACCACTATTTCGCAGTGATACCCATTTTTCTTAAGGTTGCAATTTCCTTTCTTTGGTAATAATCATATACATCAGCTGTAACTCGACGGGGCTGTTTTTTTTTTTTTTGCTGTTGAGAGCTTGCTTTGTTGCATTAGACTGCCACCATAGGCCTCTTTGTTGATTTTTGTGAAAAAAAAAAAAATGTTTAAGTTATTTCTCATACATTAAATCGATAAAATATATTCTAGCATGAAATCGATAACTTTAAATCGAATCAGTAACGTGTTAGGGTGTCACTAGTTTTACTACTTATCGAATTGTCAAAAAGATAATAAACAAATGGACAAACTATAGCACCAGCCCTACCGATCTAGCAAATGCCAAATTATACACCTTTTGCAATGACCGTGGGACACAAATGTCTTTATTCTAATTTAATTGTTTCTTTTTCTTTTTAAATCAATTTTATTAAGCTTAGGTTAGTTCATAAATCTTTGTTTTGTTTGTGATTTTTAAACTATCGCGTCTCACGGTCTTTTTAAATAACTTTACTATTTAATTAGTTAGATTCCCATCTCTAAGAGGTTTGGCCGTAATACAATGAGCTAAACTGTATATGTATGTAGAAATAATAACAAAATTGTCAACAAACTCACTCATGTTGTCGTTGTGGTCCATGGGGTCGCCGTCCTCGCTGATGTAGCCGGGCGGCGGGGTCTCCACTGTCGACGAACTCCTGCACCATCACATAAGCATAAATTAATATATATTTCGCTATTCACGGATAACTTTTGGAGGCAGTATACAGTAAAAACTCTACATGTTTGACGCACGTGTTAAATAATTTTTCGCTATTAACGGGTATTATTTGGAAGGCATATTCGAAGACATCTATCCAGCTAGTAAAAAAACTCTACATGTTAGACGCATGTCGTAAATAGTTTTAATCATAAAAGTAGTAAAAGATGGCTACCGAGGCAAAGGCCGCTATAAGTGCAGTACTATTGCTACATATAGAACCTCATAAAGCTGGCCTATAGGCGCTAATGATACTTTGTAATTATAATTGCCAATGGCGTGACGTCACGTATATGCAAATAGTAGAGTTGTGAACTAATCAGAGGACATATATATATATATATATATATATATATATATATATATATATATATATATATATATATACATAACTAGATGTTCCCGCGGTTTCACCCGTGTTTATCGTTACTGCGCCGCCCCCGTGGGTCGTAGCGTGATATTATATAGCCTATAGCCTTCCTCGATAAATAGGCTATCCAACACTAATAGAATGTTTCAAATCGAACCAGTAGTTCCTGAGATTAGCACGTTCAAACAAACAAATAAACAAACAAACAAACTCTTCACTTTTATAATATTAGTATGGATATGTAACGGGTATTAACACGATCATGCATAATGTTTACCTTTTATAGGCTTGACGTTTCGACCAGCTTACACCGGCCGTGGTCACAAGCCGACTCAAGTTTAAAAGTTATTAATCAGAGGACCTCGGGATTCGCGCGCTGGTAATATATATAACTACGGATACACAGTTCAGCCCAAAATCGCCAGTGACCCACGTGATGGTAAGCGGTAACCGACGCTCATGAACGCGGCTGATGCCAAAGAAAAACAGACAAACTGTGTCTACAATGGCTAGGTTGTTAACCATTACTACTTTTAGAGTAGTCTTCTCTTCTGTGTCAGTTCTATTGCGAATGTAGTCTCATATTGTAACCACAATACAACATTTATTTATTTAAGGATTTCCAACAAAGGAATATACAATAACATACATTATACAGCAATAATAAAGAGTTCTTAGCGTGTATAGTCCCTCAATTATAGGAAACAACAGCTTGCAAATTATAATTACAACTAAACTAACAACTTAATTAAAGAAACAAAAAGAAAACATAAAATTTTTAAACATAAAATTCTGCCTCTAGGGTAAACATTTAACAATCATTTTTATCCATAGGACTATTTATAATATTTAGTAAGAAGCCTTCACGAAATCTAAACAAGTTATGATGTTAAGTAATACTCACACATGCACAGTGGTGTTGCCAGGCACTTGTTGGGCCAACGTAGCTTCTAGATACATGGCGCTATGCGCTCCCACGCCCACGCCCACTCCTACTACACCACCCTGCTGCATCACACTGTAACCAAAAAGCATACTATTACTCAATAAATAACGTTTGCATTCAGTCATTAGTTGTACCTAATAAAAGCCCAAATATAAATACATCATGGATATGAATTACTTTATCCTTAAAAAAGAATAAAACTCCCGCACTATATGTAATTTTTGTATCGCAGGTGAAACGCGACACTGCTGACGCTCGGATAGCACGCTAAGCCGTCGATCCCGTCTGCCATGAACATCTATGGCAGTCCTTATTGGGAAGTCAGTGTCCTCTAATATGCTGACACTGGTCTAGCCTTAGGGTATCGTTAGCCTTCGGGTTGCGGAGGTCAGATGGCAGTCGCTTTGTGTAAAAACTGATATCCAGTCAAATCCGGTTAGACTAGAAAGCCGACCCCAAGTGATTTGGGAATAATAAAGGCTAGGGAGAAGAAGATTCAAGCGCAAGTATGCAGTAGCGCCGCGCGGCACGTCTCCCCGCAACCACTGAGTTAGGTCGTAGCTCAATAAGTATTTATATTATATACTAGCTGACCCGCGCAACTTCCTCTGCTTCATATAAGACAACTTTCCCCGTTTTTGCAACATTTTTCATTGCTGCTCCGCTCCTATTGATCGTAGTGTGATGTTATATAAGCTATAGCCTTCCTCGATAAATGGGCTATCCAACACTAAAAGAATTTTTCAATTCGAAGCAGTAGTGCCTGAGATTGGCACGTTCAAACAAACTAACTCTTAAGCTTTATAATATTAGTATAGATATCCATCCATACAGTATATTATTAAGTTATTTTAATTGAATATCCACAAGAACACTTCTCATTATCCCTACAGCAGGGTTCAGATAAATTCCCAATTCCGTGATTGAAAAATGCCGAACCCTCTGCGATTGACTCAAAGATATACCCAGACCCAGGAAAACCATTGTGTTGAGTCCTAGAGCCAAACGTTGGCCAATGATTGGACCACTAGTTCAATCATTTGGTCAACGTTTGGCCGTCATTGTTGTCTACTGCATGCTGTGGAGTTAACCACAGCTAGCTCTAAGGTTACATTATACACTAGATATCACTGGCTCACTATTACAAGGTCCTATGTTATTTTTAATTTTGGGGAAATGAGGTTTAGAATTTGCATATCAGTAAAATTAACTTGAAAAGTAACTTAGAACTATTTGCGATTTAATATTGTGAGGTGGTAAGTGCTTCCATCTATTACTATATTAGTTTAAACAAAAAGCAATGACATGATCCATACAATATTCAAAACTCTTTTTTTTTTTAATGTAACATATAACCTTGTAATATTGAGCCAGCGATATGTAATTTTCATAGCAATAGGTTTTAAAAATCTGATCGAAACAATTTTCTTATTAATAACTCTACTTATGTATAAATAAATAGCGTAATAAATAACAAGGGAGCTTACGTAAAACAAAATAGCTATCATTGGAACAATTGTGTTTTTAAATGTTTACAAGGGATTTTTTTGGTCCGATTTTATTTTGAGAACAATAAAAACAATCCTGAATCTTCTTTTGTGTCCTCGTATCAAATCTGTTAGGTCATCCTTAATCGATGTATGATGTATGTTGTTATCAGAGAGTGGTATGTGTGTTGTGTCGGTACTCACGTGTCCGTGTGGTCGTGATGCGCGGGGTGATGTTCGTGGTGGTAGTCCGTGTAGGGCGGGGGCGCGCGCACCTCCGACTCGCCGCACCGCGGCACTAAGATCGGCGGCAGTGCTGACAACACACACATATAATAAGACATTACTTTTTAAACTTGATAAATTTATTATTAGTATATGTTAATATAATAATTATGGCTTATGGAGAACGAGTGGAGTGAGTAATATAATTAGTATATTTGGGATTTGGCTTAGAAGAGTTTGTAAAAAATAGCAAACTTATGTAAGGTAGTGCAAGTTGGACATGGCAGGAAAGAAATGCAAGTAGAACAAATACAGTAAAAATGAGACCATTGAGAATTTTTTATGGTCTTTAAAGGGTAAAATCACTTAAACATGCGGTCGCGACCCCGCCGAAGTTTCGGCCCGCCGTATGAAACGGCAAGCCACTACACAAAGAGAACTACCCTTTAGCACTTCTCATTGTCCCCCTCGAGGGGACGGACTCGACACAAAGGCGCGCGAGGCGCGCGTGGGAACACGCACGCCGCCTCTCGCACCTGGTGCTGATCGGATGGCGGGCAGGCCCACGGAGCCCACCACCCCCAGGTCAAACAAGACTTGGGCTACGACAACCTACATTAACCGGTAACAGTGAGAAGCGGAACATCTGCCGACTGGAGCGACCACCTGAGGTACCGAGCACAGTCATCATGGCTGGATTGTTTAGCTAAATATTAAGAAGTGACCAAAGCAGACCATAGAGCAGGAGCGACATGGGATTTCCGGGATGAGGCGTAAGGCGATCCAAACTTGGGTGTGAGGCCAGATTCCGCACCAAGAAGAGGACTGCAGCATACCTGATGGACGAGGATAGATGGTACGGGACACGGCGGCGGTGGCACACAATGTCACAGTGCACGCGTCGTAGGTACACGCGTATCACACCTGGGGACGAGGCAACATACCGCACCGGTGTTGGATGGCGCAACCTGCCTGTCTTCACATGGACCAAAGCTCAAACGTTGTGTATTAGTGTAAGTCGCTGACAGTATGTGATTATCGCAAAGTGATCAAACGTGTATGTATCTTCGTACGGATAGCTTCTACGATAAGCGTCATACGGAGTGCTAATTATGTAAAGTCTAGTAGTAGTCCTTTTGTTTTATATCATCATCATCATCATCATGTCAGCCAAAAAACGTCCACTGCTGGACATAGGCCTCCCCCAAGGTTTTCCACACAGACCGAAAAAAAAAGGCAAAAAGGTTCTAGAGTGGCGGCCACGCACCGGAACACGCAGCAGGGGTAGGCCTCCCACAAGGTGGACCGACGACCTGATAAAGGTCGCGGGAAGCGGTTGGATGCGAGTGGCCCAAGACCGGTCTGTTTTATATATTTATAGGTAAATTATACAGTGCAGTAGTTTAATATGGAGAAATGGAAAGTAATCACGTGTTATAATAAATATTCTTTATTCAGATTGGTATATATTATAATTGAATTGCTTTAAAATGTTTACCCCATTAGGAATCATAGCCTTATATTCTAACAAGCTTTTGCCCGTGGCTTCGCTCGCGTTAATTTAAAATTTGACAATCAATTCGGGTTGTACTCTGCTTGTAATAATATAATTCAATCATGATTCGAAAGACACGTGGCGCCATCTATTATCATAAGAACGTTATTATTGTTTTCCTCGGGAACAGTAATTTTTTTCGGGATGAAAGGTAGCTAATGTCCGTTTCTGTACAAGTGTACACCTGACAATGTAGTTATATGCAAAATTTCAGAATGATCGGTTCAGTGGTTTAGGCGTGAAAAGGTAACAAACAAACAAACTCATTTTCGCTTTTATAATATTAGTTAGGATTAGGATGATGTCATTGTTTTGATTAGCTCGAAAGAGTAACTTGAGTTCATGTCGCGCTTACAGTATCATGTATCAAGTACATATGTTTATTATAAAGAAATACGCCGAGTTAGCCTTAAATCAAATTGTAGTGCTGTTTGTAATAACGTTGATTTAATTAGTTAAGAATTGTTTGACCATTTACGTACTTTTGGACTATTTACTTTTTTATTAAAGGTGGGAATATTGTAGCGACACTAGCGAGTTTGCTTGTTTGATTGTTACGCTTTCGCGCCTTAACTACTTGACCGATCATCATTAAATTTAGCATACACGTTACACGTTGTCAGGGGTTCAAAAAAGGGTAGGTACCTTTTAGAAAAATACTGTTTCCTTTTTTCTTTTTTTTTTCTTTATACAGCTAAGGTGGCAAACAAGAATACGGCCCACCTGATGTTAAGTAGTCACCGTAGCCTATAGACGCCTGCAACACCAGAGGCATCACTTGCGCGTTGCCGACCCTTTAGGAAAGGAAGTGGGAAGGAGAAGGAGCGGTAAGGGGCCTCCGGCACTCCGGCCCATTCATGCTGAAATCAGAGTTTACCATCGAGCGGGCTATATGCCATTTCGCCACTTTTTTAGTATAGTAAAAAGTTAGTTTATACAAGTAATCGTACTAACCTGGCGAGTCTATTTTGTTGTAATGGTACGGGTTGATGCAGACCTCGTCCTTTTTCAGCTGGTATGCGTACTCGCAGTGGTCCACCGGCTTTAGTTCATGCTGGCTCTGGAAATATTATATAAACAAAACATAAATATCTATATAGTAGGTATATACATACGAGATCCCAATGGAAATCACATATTTATATGTATACTGGATCTCCGGTAATTAATGGATAACCTTGAAATGTCTTATAGTAGAACTGATGGCCGTTCAGAAAAAAATATGAAAAAATTCTATCCTAGCTACTATCATATCTCAGGGATATGATTTTTTTTAATTACCATATTTAACTTGTACACTACCACCATAAATGAATGAATTCCATCGGTTTTTTGTTGTTTTATTATTAAACACTAATTATGCTAATAGATAGACAGTCAAAAGTATGACTAGCTATTGCAGTTTTTTAATTTTTTCATTTTTTCCCGGAACGGCAAACGGTTCTACTATTAGACCTTTCAAGGTTATCCATTAATTACTGGACAACCTGTATATGGTTAAGCAGAGAGGTATTGCACCCACATTTTACCAAGTAGGTTTTTGAGTATCACATGAAATGGGATGAGCCTATAACCGTGTACTGGGCACATTTCCTGCTCCATGCTGCTACTGAACATACTGCTGAATATAATGCTGAATATACTGCTGAGTATGCTGCTACTGCAATAACACGCATGCGGTCGCACACAAACATAAGCGCGTCTTCCGCTGGGCAGAAGCAATCGTCTTATATTCGGTCACATGTAATTAGGCTAAAGAACTGACTTTATCTGAATGAGTACCTGCTATAAAACTAGGAATAATAAATATACCAGAAGCATACGACAGTTTTTGAGTAAACTGTTTTTAATCCACGCGTTGATCGCGTGAAAGACGAACCTAATAAGGTTTGCCCAAACTGATTAATCTAATATTGGGCGCAACTACTACCGTTTATTGTCAACACGACTTAACCAAAGCTGACACTGAAACAATGATACATCCTTGTCTATCCACTGAGACAACGGAGACGTAACGCCCCGGAGAGAACATGGACTTCGCAATCCCAGCTGTTATAATCATCTTTATTTTAGCGTTGAAGAACTCGCTATTGCTAGTAATTTGCTTAGGATATGATTTGGTCCGACAAGTATTACCCTCATACAAGCAATTTACGTAAGCGTACATTTTATCTGCGTTCTGAGATATCTCATTTTAAGGCATTTTTCCAGAGGTAGGCAATACGCAAGTAGTACCTCTGGTATTGTTAACGACCTTTAGCCATTGTTACTTCTTGCTTCTTCTTCAGGCTAGATGTATAGTTTGTTGCCACATTAGTAATTAAATATTAAAAACTAAACATGCCACTCAATATAAGTAGTTAATATCCTCTAACGTTCCGAGACCTAGCTTCACTTCTGCAAACCGCTATTTCTTTGTGTTCGACAGTCAGGGAGCATCAGAGAGACCGTCAATGAAAAACCGATACTCAGAAATCATATTAGGTTAGAAGGCCAACCCCAAGGTCCAACCTAGTCTTATAGCCAGTCCCACAACTAATAAGTAAAAGTTATCCTAAAGATAAATCGCATGCTGTCTCTCTCTCTTGTTAGGTTAAAGAAGAGAGATGAGAGACTTATCTGATAGATTAATGCTATTTGGAGATGGTGGGACAGGCCCTTAATGTATTTTATTAGTAACTAGCTTTTGCCCGTGGCTTCGCACTCGTTAATTTAGAATTTGACAATCAATTCGGATTTTACTCCGCTTGTAATAATATATAATAATATAATTCAATCATGATTAGAAAGACACGTGGCGCCATCTATTATCATAAGAACGTTATTGTTGTTTTCCTCGGGAACAGTAATTTTTTTCGGGATGAAAGGTAGCCTATGTCCGTTTCTGTACACCTGAAAACGTATATGCAAAATTTCGTATGATCGATTCAGTGGTTTAGGCGAGAAAAGGTAACAAACAAACAAACAAACAAACAATCTCATTTTCGCTTTTATAATATTAGTTAAGATTAGGATAAGATGATCGTAGTTATAGTTACCTGTAGCTGCGGCCAACGCCACAGCCTGCAGTAGACAACATGCGGCAATCCCTTGCGGTATTGACCGTTTATCACGTTCTCGTTTGGTTTCACTCTGCAAACAAACAGTTAAGGAATTAATAAAAGTTATTTATATCTATATTAGTACGCGGCTACGTTTCAGTATAGCTTAGTCTAATAATAATTAATAGGGCAGTACGTAATACCCGTTCCCGTGGGAATGCCAAGTTAAAAAGCATACAAAAACACTGCAACATTGTATATAAAAGTGTTTTAAATCCATCAACTACCTACTTATCGAGTTTTGCAGACACCATCCAGAAGCTACATTTTATATCTATACTAATATTATAAAGCTAAAGAGTTTGTTTGTTTATTTGGTTAACACGCTAATCTCAGGAACTACTAGGTCGAATTAAATCATTTTTTTGTTTTGTATAGCCTATTTATCGAAAAAGGCTATAGGATATATAACATCACGCTACGACCCACGGGGGTGGCGCACTAACCATAAACGCGAGTGAAACCGCATGCACATCTAGTATAAAATAAATTGTATAGCCTATTTATTATGGAAGGATGTAGGCTATTTTAAATCAATATTATATATATTTATCAATTTATATTGCGTCACTTTCACGCTATGTACAACTGACATGAACATGTAATTACAAGCAATCATTAATTTGGAAAACTAGTAATGTGTAGGTAAGATATGCATTAATTTGTAGATCAAAAGTGCCAAGAAATTAATTCAATAATTTGTGGATACCTAATGATTTAGGTACACATTTGCCCATACATTAATTTCTGTATTAGTTGTAATTATAATATGTAACCATTTGTTATTCTAAATAAATAAATAAAGAAGGCAACAAAATACAGTTTTTGATGAAGTGATCACTCAACCCACTGCACAACTGGTGTAAATATATAATACTGTATCTATCTTTGATGTATCCAAATAAATATTTCAGTCATTCATTAATCAATAAGTACCTTTTTAACAGCATGAACCTAATCGTCTGCCAGGTGAGATGGGTCAGCAGATGCCAGACAATTACCTACTTAAATATTTAAAAGCAGTCTGTGTAAGTAGGCAATTATACTTTTTATTATTAGGTCAATTAATGTTCTATAAAAGCAAAGAGTATCTAATAAATGGACAAACTTGTAAGACCCATGGTATTAGTTCCTCCAAGATTCTATTAAGATACCTTGATCATCCACAACTGTTATTAAGATATTGAGTAAATATAATAAGAATGTTAAACTCCATGGAGACATACCTACACCATGATTGTACCAAATGTCAGTCTCCATTCTCCTCCTACCTTCCAGGAAACATGTGTATAATAATGAATATTAGGGAATTTTGAGTATGCATGAATATATTGAGAAGGATAGGATAATGGGACGTTGTTGCTTATTATTGTATTGGATAATTATCAACATTGAAAACATTTTAACTGTTAATTTCTGTTAGTTCAAGATGAAATGAATCATCACCAATTTCACAGTTTATTTTTATGTGACAATTTGTTTTTAAAATTGCAAAAGATTTGCTTTTAGTCCAGAGTAGACAGGGTAAGCAATGATATGAAATCATTGCTTATCCTGTCTCAATTTATTTCTGGCAAATTGCATAGGTCCATGGGTGTGACAGCAACCGTAATAAAATAGATATTACAAGATATTATATTCAATTGTTGTTGTACACTAACATTTGTTAAATATATGTATTAAATAAAAAAATAACTCTAAAAAAATTTCAATAAATACTATTGAATTATTTTATAATCCTAATCCTAACTAATATGATAAAAGCGAAAATGAGTTTGTTTGTTTGTTTGTTACCTTTTCACACCTAAACCACTGAACTGATCATCCTGAAATTTTGTATATACATTGTCAGGTGTACAGAAAAAGACATAGGCTACCTTTCATCCCGAAAAAAATTACTGTTCCCGAGGAAAACAACAATAATGTTCTTATGATAATAGAAGGCGCCACGTGTCTTTCGAATCATGATTGAATTATATTATTACAAGCAGGGTAAAACCCGAATTGATTGTCAAATTCTAAATTAACATGAGCGAAGCCGCTGGCAAAAGCTAGTAGAACATAAAATGAGCCTCTACATGCATACAGACACCTGCGTCCAGGCACTGCTTTCATAATTATAACTTGATATGGTTAAGCTGACAGTTTAGTAAAGTACATTAAACTTACAAGATCATACAAGATTTTTAGACAAAATGCAAGAGTATATTTTCGCCAACAAACTTATTGTTATTACACAAACTTCAAGACTGTTAAAGGTAGTTGTTCAAATGGGTGCGCAGTTCTATACCTACTTTAACTAATCTCATTTAGGAAGTGCCTACTATCTCAATTAATTTAGATATTTTTATTTCACACATATTTGCACTTATACAATAATAATTTTAATAATAATCTGTGATAAAATTCTGCAAATTCACATTTCTCATGATCCAATAATAGAGCATGGATAAATAAATCATACAGAATGGTATTGTTTCTAACTTATGACAATGGCTAATTAGACTGTAAAGGAAGTTTTTATCAAGGTTTCCTACCAAATTAATAATAAACAAGGTTTTAAAGAAAACACCTAAACATAAAACAAAGGAAATCTAAAAAAGTAGTAACAATGTATTATATATGACCCACTTCGTTTTATAAATAGACACATATAATAACCATCATCCAACAATTATATTTAAACTGTAACTAATTATAAATAGGCACAGTATAATTTACTTAATAAATAACTTCCTGTTAAATATTTGTAAAGCACAAAAAGAAGATCTCAGACGTAGCTATTTGGCGGCAAATGGTTTCTAAATGATTGTCATTAGGCATTGTCTATTCAGCCTCTTAGAAATCTAGATTTAGTACTCCAAATCCTGTTAGTCTTGAATTAGTTAGCAATATCCCACAATAAGTAAGTTTTTTACATGTCTGGTGACGTAAAATATAAGAATTATCATCCTGTGACCATACGGAACACATTATTATTTCCAAAAACCGTAATTGTCGCATAAATTAATAATGTTAAAACTCATTATACATAAAACGGAAATTACTGTGACAAATAATTACCTTCAAGGACGACAGG
The DNA here is from genome assembly GCA_963564715.1 of Catocala sponsa. NCBI lineage: Eukaryota > Metazoa > Arthropoda > Insecta > Lepidoptera > Erebidae > Catocala > Catocala sponsa. The sequence goes on from OY751355.1 coordinate 6,952,196, forward strand.
ATACGTGAATGTCCTTCAATGCGGAAATAGATCACACGAGTATCAAAACGACATGAGTTTTCTGTATAAACGCTACAGAATTAGCAATATAAAAAAATCGCAAGGTTCAAAACACGTCCGCCATATTGACAAGAGGCTTCGATTTGTTTTGACGGTGTCTTGACCTTTCCGATTTTGCGTCCTGAATGTTATTACGCAACTAAAATACGATGGTCATTACACTATACCGCATCAATTATTATGTGCGACTCTTCTATTTTGCAGGGTTATAGAACCCACCGAAATAACCCGACCACGGAAAAATCGTTCACAAACCATGTAATTTTCACGGTAGGCTAACAGATTTTAGCTAAATTTCGCTATCACGCACACAGTTATCATGAAAATGAAATAAGCTCTCTCTACGAGATCTAATTAGATTCTTATTTGCTACTATAATAAAAATTATTATACTAGAATTTGGCAACAATATGCCTAGTTATGCGATTTACGAACGCCTTTGATTAGCTTATGTTGTATTGTGCAGTTGTGCCGGTTGAAAAGCAATTCTATTTGCACAAGGATAAAGCCTAACAACAATGCAAGAACGTATTCGACACCGGAAACGTCACATATTCTGAAATGATTGTTATCACGAAAAAAATAAATCAATAGTGAACTGACCTAGGAATTGTAACGCATTTAGTATGACTATTCTGGCTTGAAATCGCCTTTTCTAATTCTTCAAGAGCTCCACTTTTCTTTAACTTCTTTACTAAACTCTTGACTGCCTTCTCAGACCATTTATCTTCAGCCGCGGACGATCCCTCAGGTCCCTTTTTCCACCCTAGAAGCCGTTTCACCACTGGCGGAGTTAAAGGAAACATACCGCGGCACTTCACTAACTAAATCATCAAAATAAACAAATTAACATTTGAACAATCAAATTATAAATTCGCGCACAATTATTATGTGCCGTATTTAGATAAACTATCGGCCATATTGCGAATGAATGACAGTTCCCTTGTCAATCAACAAATCAAAATATTGCTGTCTCTCTTACTCCCCGCTAAATTTCAAAATTTATTAGGTAGGTAGCGGTAGGTATTACAGAATATAATTATAATATATTTTATTGTAAAGCTAAACTTCTATACAATTTATCGTATACTAGTTGAGATACATAGCTTTATATAAAAAAGTAACATATCATCATATTAAAGCATTGATCCATCTCTTTCTCAGTAGCTATTTACTTTATAACAAAGGATCACCGTTTCCATAGACAGACAACAGCAAATGACATGTAAAATGAGTTCAGAGTGCAATAAGTTAAGTACTGTGATTGTATGCAGTTTAGAGAATGATATAATTATTCAAAATCTAGCGTACTTGTTGACTTTGCATTATATTATACTGATGGACATACGACACCTCAAAGTTACCCAAAATTTGTAGGGCCTACCTCAGAAATAAAGCAAACATCTTCAACTTAGCTCAAAGTAAAATAATAAAGTATCGAAATATATGATATATTACATAATTATCATGATTATAAATCATAATAATGACTAATGATTGATTATTAATTTATTATGATTAATAACTACAATACAATATTCTTAAACGACTGAAAACTGATATCTCATTTTCTTTAGAAAACAGAAATAGCCACAGAATTAAGGCACACATCGGCTTCGCTTTAATTTATAATTTAATATAATGAAATAGCTGAAAACTGATATTGCATTTTTTTTTAGAAAATATAAATAGGTACCTACTTAGTCACAAAATAAAAGCATACAATACATCGGCTGCGGTTAAATTTAACAATTCTTTTTTAATAATATTTATGAAGTATTCTAAATTTAACATTTCAAAGCAAGTATTCGATTGGATACATCTGTACTGTGCAGCAGCAGCGACAATCTCGGTTGCAAATTATTAAATTATATAACTGATATTAATTCTAAAACAACTAAAAACTGAAAGAATGTGTCGTAGCAAATTTATTAAAACTGACGAATATATGTATCTTTTATTCTAATATGTTCCAATCACATGGGTGAATACTTGTATATTTCGTATTTCAACAAGTACATAACCAAAGTCCAAACTACTTTCAAATTATATATTCTATACATTACTGCGTAAATAATTACAGATTAAGACGTCAATGTAGACTAAAACTTTATTTGATTATAAAGTAAACACTATTGTTTATGGATTACTTGAATGGCCCCAATTTCAAATTTGACACAAAGAACGAAAAATAATATTGTTTGATGTTTCATTTGTTATTTTCCAAAACATGTGCCAGTTGCCTAAGAAAAGTGATCACATTTTGTATAGAAATTGAAGATTTGGTAAGATATTTGTCATTTATAATGTTAATATTTGATATTATTATGTTTTTGAGACTCAAATCGTGATAAATTATTGACCGGTAGTACCATGACACTGGCCATTTGTATTTATTTTATTCAGTGGCCAGTGTCAGTTTTCCATTTTCACGCTTTGGTTTCTATATGGCTAGGCTGGAAAATATTAATAAGAATTTAACGATACTTAATTGCCGGCTTTATTTTATGAACTTAATTACAATTTATTTTCAATAAAGTTCTTCTATTTTATTGATCCTTTGAAACATTTACATACAATGCTATGTAAAGTGTTTATTATGATTATTCGATAATAATAATTATGAAAAAACTTTGCCTGACATTTAGGTACCTACCTATATTTATTTTAAGTACTTAATTAATATTTGTTATTATTACCAATGTTATGAATAGAATATCCATTTATACTGCTCATCACTATAGCAATTAGTCTTCATTGTCAAATGCCATGCTATATTATTATTTTATATAGTTATTTATTTATTCTCATATTTACCACTTGTTGATAGAATAGGTAGGTCAAGAATGATTGAGTTGAACAATAAAAAAGAAAACAGTATGCTTAGCTCTTATTACTGCATTTTTCTCTCTTATTATAATTATGCGGTTTCTGGTTTGATTTCCTGTTCTAATGTTATGGTTGGGCAGGTACATCGGAGGGAACGCTAGTTGGGACCAGTTCGCCTCAGGGTTTTTGGTTTTAACTCCAAATCTATGATTTTATGTTGGCCACTGCTATTAAGGGGCCATGTCCACTCTGTAGAATAAACCTAGATATGGCAATATATCAGGATTCCGGACAGACATGATGATTTCTTGTTTTGTAGGTGCTATCATGACATATTTCAAATTTTCATATACTTATTGTGCATATAATTTTTTAGTGTTGAACATATTAATTGTATAGTCTATACTTACTAGCTTTTTTTTGTGAATGCTATGGCTACTCATACAGGCAAGGTCTATCTCAGTGTTAAGTTTTATTCAAATCCATTCAACAGTTTATGCATGATTCAGTTATAAACAAGTAAACATCTACACCAACTTTCATAAAAAAAAAGTTTTGTTACTGAAGTATTTATTGTCTAAAATTATTGCAGTTTAAATAATGCCTTGGTAGTTCATATTGTGCTACTCAACTGCATCAAACTTTGTTACATAACCATTGTATATAAGGTTTTTTTTTTAGTTCAATATTAAAGTACTTTGCAGTAAATAATTAATTTCACTTGTGAACCTACAATTTGTGTTATTTAAATATATTTTTAAATACACTGACAACCATATTTGGACCGTGTTGTGCAGAAATGATCCAATCCCCAAAAACATAAATAAAAGTTATGCTGATTTGAAACATAAGTTCATTTTTCTTGTGACTGTTATCCTACTACATCATGTTATGCATATAGTTTTAGAAAGAATTGAATATAGATATTTGCATTACTTGATGTTTATTAAAAAGATCTTCATACGTTTAGATCAATTAAAAACAAACCCCTGGATCATTTCTGCATAACACGGTCCATTTGATAAGCTGCAGAAGGTCAAAATTACTTGCCTTGTTTTCCCTTCTTTTTCAGTAAAATAGGCAGCACTTTGGTTTTGTTTCTTTATATAGTATAGTAGCATTGTGTCTATGTTGCAATGTGTTACCCCTTGTATTCTTGCTAACCTGCACTGGGCTAACATGGTGGATTATGTGCATAGCACTTTATAAGGAAGGCTAATACTCTTTTACTAAGACTAGTGTGTTCAAATCTATCCTGTTTGTCATTGCTGGCAATCAAATCAACTTAGCAGTCAGAATTCGTGGAACAACATAATATAGCATTCATAACGCTGTCATAACTTTTTACTCCTTTATGTGAAGTAGAGGAACATTGCACTGTATTCTTGGCTTGAGTACAGTTCTACTGCATCTGTATGATGGTGCTATGTAGAGGGTAGGGAGACCAGGGGTCTTTATCCTGTGTGTTAGATTTTTGAAGAGTCACTAATGTATGTTTAAGCAGTTTAGGCAAATAATATGCCTCTATGCTGTCTTACATACATTAAAGACTTTTACCTGTATATTAGAGATGTGTAGCTCGCGAGTGAGTGATGTAAAAGATATATATCATTCCCAAAAAGCTAATGTATCAGTAGCTCATTTCACTTCAAACTATATCTTTATATCTTTACTGACAAGATTAAATTTTAATGTTGCGTTCGGCTTACAGTTCACTTCTCCACTCTCGTGTCTCACTCAATTGACTCAATTGACTCAGGCAAATTATTATCAGTATCAGAAATAATATATCAGTAGCTCACTAGCTCATTAGCTCACTTCCTCAGTTCATTTATTTTTAAAATACAGCTTTATATTTATCGGTGATAAAATTCATTTTTGCGTACGTATGTCGTGACTCCGCTCAAAGTTTGTTTCACTACGTCACTCTAAAAAGAGAGCGAGATGTAAAGCGTACATTATAGAGGGTAAGGAACACTCAGGAAGAGACAGACGCCCGAAGTAGGAGAGAAAGCGAGGGCAGCTAACTCGTTTAGCTCACTCAGACGTCAACGAATCATTAAATCACTAGTGAGCTACTGGTATAAAAGAGTGATATATATCACTGAGCCGAAAACATATATATATATATATATATCTCTTTTCATTTCAGTGATACATTTCGCTCATCTCTACTGTATATTGCAGTGGTCCGACCGCCGGCGAGAAAACGACTAACTATCGGCGATTTTCTATCTCAAGAAACGCACAATTAATATACTTTCCGTGTAAACGAAAGAGATGCATATATTAAAAGTTGCTCTCTGACTGTTCACACTGCCGGCGACGACTCGCTTTACTAGTTTTGTCGCTGAGCGACAAGAGCTTTCAAAAATAAACTTGCTCAGCGATACTCGTTCAGCGATGCTCGCTCGTCGCGCGCGCAGGTTTGCACAGGACTGAGCGACCGCGGTCGAGTGGCGCGAGTAATCGCTCGTCGCACTTGCACACTCGCTTATAGCCCGGCGACAAAACTATCGAAACTACACACTCGCTTCCCGCTGATCGTCAACTCGCTTATAGTTTCTAGTTCTACTCGTTTCTCGTTCATCGTCGGCAGTCGGACCACTGCCTATAAGTATTACATCCACTTTTGGTTAACTATGGTTTTAGTTAGTAATAGTTCATTATTGTTTTGCTGTTAAAATTCAGTTTCCATGCTGCTACTAAACTTTTTTAATAGGACAGCCAATTATCCGAGTAGGGAATTCTCGGGAATAAAACCCCTGACTTCATGACTGCATGCAAGCTTAAGGGCAAAGTTAATACCACAACACCAATAAGCCATCTTAGAATTATAAAAACATATCATAATTAATGGTTTGGTAAGCTATATTGACACTGATTTCTATTGTCTATTATTGCAGCATCCCCTGTAATGTCTGAACCCCAGCCCCCATTGATATTGTGTATGGAAAATGCTATTGGAGAAGATGTTGCCCTGAAGATAGAACCAGATGACATCTTTCAGACATTTCTCGATAAAGCCAAGTAATTATACATTTATATTATACTTGTGTGCTAAGATATAAGCAGCGATAGTTTAATGAAAGACTGTGGACTGCCACGCAGAGCAGACAGCTTTCCAAATCTTTATTTGACGAAGGGCCCTCTGGACTTCCTCAGGCGCTATTGGGGGGCACTAGTCCTAGGTTCGGAAGGAGGTCCGGTTTCTGCACCTCTTGGTGCTGCTTATTCAGCAGCTCGTGGAAGTACGTGCGCCATCTCTCCTTTACCGCGAGGTCCTCGCATAACAGGTTGCCTCCAGGATCTTTCACACAGCGGTACTTAGAGATTTCCTGTGCCGCTTTGATCCTGGAACGTGCCAACTTATATATGAGCTTCTGCCCCTCAGACGATTCCAGCTTCTCATAAAGAGGTTCCAAGTGGTCCTGCCTGGCTCTGGCTACAGCTCTCTTAGTAGCACGTTTGGCAGCCCTGTATGCGTCGCGATCTTCAGGAGATCTGGTCGCTTGCCACGTTTTATAGAGAGCTTTCTTCACCCTTATCTCCCTCTGGACTGTGTCATTCCACCACCATGGTGGCAAAGAGACATGTCTCTTTGTCACATTTGCGGCTGCCCTTTAAGACGCCCAACATCACCCGCGCTGCCCCAGTGATGGTTGCCTGAATTCTGTCCCATTGGTCTTGGGCTGGTTTGCCATCGTACCAGCGCACTTGACGCCAATAACCGAGGCGAACTCCTTGGACTTGATTTTGTCAAGCAAACAACAACGGATTTGACGATCACAAGGTTGGTAGGCGCACACGTTTTAAGGATATTCTCCCCTTCTTCGTTGCGTCTGCCGTACCCAAAGCCACCGTGAACACGTTCAAACCCTTCACTTTCTTCACCCACGTGACCGTTCAAATCGCCACCCAAAACGATCCCCTATGATAACGGGATACCGTGAAGCAGTCCAAGCCGATTCCAGAACGACGTCTTTTCGGCGTCATTACAACCGGTCTGTGGGGCGTAGGCACTTAGCAGATGGGTTATAACCCCATTGATAAGCACCCGTGTGAAGAAGTGAAGTGTGTCAGGATCGTAGCAAATGGAAATCCGTAGTCTCTGACTACCTCTCTGGGAAACAGGCGTGAATCTATGTATGTATGTATGATAAGCACCCGCACCGACATTAGCCGTTCGCTAACGCGGTTCACCTCCAAGACGTCGTCCTGCGACTCGTCAGACAGCACCACGGCCACCCCGTTCTTTCCGCTAGGTGCACCCGTATAGATTAGCTTGTAGCCATTCTCAATAGACTGCTGCCTTTCCACCGAGTCTCCTGCAGGAACGCCACGGCCACCCTCCGCCTGTGGAGTGTTTCGGCCAGTTCTCTCGGGCGTCCGGTTAGCGTGCCAAAGTGAGCTTTTTGGTTGGGGCTCTCGTCTTTAGCCGTGTCCCAGCCTACTTGTAACAGGAGTCGGGCGGAGCTCCTGCGCGCCGTTTTGCGGCGGCGCCCTATCTGTAACAGAGTCTCTTCTTAAACTTTCCATTTTTGGTTTGGCTAATTGGGTTATTACGAAAGCGACTGCCGTCTGACCTCCCATCCCTAAAAAGAGAAAGCCTGCGCCAGACCCTCGTCCATTGTCTGACAGGTGCACCGCTCGTAGGTGAGGTTGGGTTGGGCCCGAAGATGTTGGTGGGACCCCTAAACACCCATACTTTTAAATTATGTAATAAACTATAATAATTTCTCTATTCTAGACTATTACTGGGCTTCGACGTAGACATTAACTCGATAACAAGGAACCAGCCAGTCTCACTAACAGACAACATATACCAATTCCTTATAAACGCCGAACAAAACATGCAGCCTTCTGACTTGACGCAAACATTTGACCCACTGATGGGCAACAACGATGGGGCCAACGACTTAGTCTACATATTAGACGACGGCACTCAAATCAGAGCTTCTCAAATACATTTTGATAACGATGACCCTTTGATAGACTTGACAGCTGAAAAAATACCGTTTGTAAAGTACGCTGATGTCACTGATGATATTTACATTGAAAACCTCACAATTGAAGGGACAAAGAAAATTAATATAGTTGAAAGTCCCGTCTCTAGATGGTCCAGTAAGAATTCCAGTCCAAAATGCAGTTTCATTAACTCATTGCCGTTCAAACTGGTTTGTAATAACACCTCCGGTTTCGAAGCGCAATTTACTAAATACTTAGAAGCTAATACGAATAAAACGTATGCGACTTTGAACCCAGTGACTACACGAAACAAATCGCCTAAGAGTTTGATAAAAGATAATTTTAAGAACTTCGAGAGTTATCAAAGGAATGATAGTCTTTCTTACACTAGGGAGGACATTTTGAATATGTTTAAAGACTCTCCTATGACGTCATTGCCTTATGACCAAGGGTACAGCGAAAGAAGGCATGTTAGGAAGACAGATCCGTCGAGGCTGGTCCATAAAAGTTGGAACAAGACAATGACTTATATGAATATTGATGGAGTTTTAATAGGTGAGAGTGAGAGCCAGATATGTTTTATATGCGGGAAACACGTTGATAATAGTGTGGATAAGCTTTACCTCTTTGATAACGAAGACCAGAGATTACACAGGTGCTCTCCACAGAAAAAAATGTCGACCCAACTCAAAATTATATGCGAAAGCTGTTTAAACGAAAACTTTAGACCATGCAGAATGAAAAGCGCGAACCAATTTTTAAACCCAGATGAATTTCTCGTTATAAGAAATAATCAGCAATATATATTTCAGAAGGTTAAGAATTTTAATTTCACGCATTTTGGTAATAGTAAAGAGAAGATGGATTCTAAAGTTGATAAGGAAGAATTTGTTAAAGTAGAAATCGGTTCTGACGGTGAGATTATTACTAAACCCATAGACAATGAGCCCAGGTCTGATGACATTATAATTGTGCAGGATGATAAAAAAGAGGGTAGTTCGAGTGACGTGGAGATTATAGAGCGGGAACCGGAAATAGACAATATCATAGACAATTTAGAGGAAGCTGATGAAGAAGTGAAAGAGTTCCTGGGCAAATATTCTTGTGATAGCAATGAAGTTACTGAGTTAAAATGCAGGTAATTCTAACTAGGTATTGTCCGCGTCTTCGCTCGTGTAAATGTAGGTTAGGTTACTTACAGTACTTTTTTGATGAAAGGTACACTGTCTTTTTCTGTACACATGACAAAGTATATGGGAAATTTCATGATGACCGGTCGAGTAGTTAAGGCGTGAAAGCGTGACAAACAAACTCACATTCGCATTTATAATATTAGTTAAGATATAGGGACATTGTTGACGCATTAAGTTTTGCTTATTCAGGTGTGATGTGATAGCGACGCGCCGCTGTCTGCCAACAATTAGGCCGGTAGTTTAATTACATGTATTATTTGTAACTCGTAGACGTCGATATTTCTTAATTATTTATTTAATCAAACTTATACTATCTTTACAGGATAAAACCTAATGCGACAGTACAGCCAACAACAATAATATTACATATAAATTAGTAATTATACAGTACACTTATTTAATTTAATTACAATCCTAACTAATATTATAAAAGCGAAAATGAGTTTGTTTGTTACCTTTCACGCCTAAACCACTGAACCAATCATCCTGAAATTTTGCATATACATTGACAGGTGTACAGAAACGGACATAGGCTACATTTCATTCCGAAAAATATTACTGTTCCCGAGAAAACAATAATGATGTTCTTATGATAATAGATGGCGCCACGTGTCTTTCGAATCATGAATGAATTATATTATTACAAGCACAGTACAACCCGAATAGATTGTCAAATTGTAAATTAACGCGAGCGAAGCCGCGGGCAAAAGCTAGTAGCAAATAATCGCTAGTGCTACTCTGTTAAATTCCCTCAAAGTACATATAAATGAATAGGTCTGACTTGTTGTGTATGAGATTGAGAGTGCGAAGTGCGCGCGTCAGAGGCGACTCCTTGAGCAGGTTTGTTCTCGCCCTCGGCACCGCCAGCAGCGGTGGCCGAAGTCGGCGCCAAACGTATCTGTTAGGAACACATAGCCACAACCATTCCAATAAAGCTGTAGGTATTATAAAGCTTTCCTCGTAGTACTTTAAAATGTGAAGCACAAGAGCAAGTTCCCTTCTAACCCTCAGTTCATTATAGCCCACCATGCCTAAGATAAACAAGGTAGGATACATTAGAGGAAAGAAAGGGTAAACACCATAAAGTTTAATATATAAATACCTAATAAATTTGTTTTGTTTATAATATCAATACTAGCTTTGCCCCGCAGTTTCACTTGCTATGCTCCTAAAGATCGTAGCTGTTAGATTGACCTTCCTCAATAAATAGAGCATTCAATGCAAAATGTAATTTTTAGATCTGACTGGTAGTTTTATAATTCAAAACATTCATTTCAGACTTTTCGGTCCATAGTCTAATATTATTACTATAGTTTTATTGTGATGCTTTGCATTTCGCAATACACAGGAGCACTTACTTCATTGTAATAATAATAGATAATGTAGAAAGCTGCCAGTCATTTAATTTATTCACAATACATGATATTAGCAATACCTATAATATAATATTCTAATATTCTATCACATACACACAACACCATCTAGCCCAAACTAAGCAGAACTTGTACTATGGGCACTAGACAATGATGATAATGATCGTGATTAAAGCGAAAAAATTCCTTTCAATAAAAAAAAAAATTAATTTACAGACTGAGCTCAGAAGAGCTTTATTATTTTTAATATCTTGGCCAACGTTAGAACTAATTTCAGACACAATACGTTTCTTTTCCGGATAATTAATGTGTTAATTTTACAGATTCTGCGAAAAAATATTCACTGATGTATCCGAAGTCGCGGAGCACTGCGAGGCGCACAAACACGACTTAGAAGATGGAGAAGTGTTCCCTTGTCCACTCTGCAATTACGGTAAGACATCAAATATCATTCTATTGCAATTTGCGTATTCGAAAAATAATTATCAAAACAAGTTATGATTTGTAAACAAAATTTTTATTGTAAACTTGACGATTATAAAGAGCGGCAATTAATTTCTTGCCCGTTCTTCTCACGAGCCCTATACCCTTGCTTTGCTGAACGTGGCAGTAAATGGAAATTCACAGAACAAATGTCGTGTACCTCGATGGCGTAGTGGTCAGTGTAACCGACTGCCACGCTTGAGGTCGCGGGTTCGATTCCCAAACATTTGTGTGCATGGACATTGATGTTTGTCTTGGTCTGGGTGTTTCTATGTAGAATATGTATGTATTTACAAAAAGAGTATATATGTATGTTTATCCATTGTCTAGTACCCATAGTACAAGCTCTGCTTAGTTTGGGCTAGATGGTGTAGTGTTTATGTGGTAGAATATTATATTATTATTATTATATTAAATACTAGCTTTTGCCCGCGGCTTCGCTCGCGTTAATTTAGAATTTGACAGTCAATTCGGGTCGTACTCTGCTTGTAATAATATAACTTAATCATGATTCGAAAGACACGTGGCGCCATCTATTATCATAAAAACGTTGTTTTTCTCGGGAACAGTACTTTTTTTCGGGATGAAAGGTAGCCTATGTCCGTTTCTGTACACCTGTCAAAGTATATGCAAAATTTCAGGATGATCGGTTCAGTGGTTTAAGCGTGAAAAGGTAACAAACAAACAAACAAACTGATTTTGCTTTTATAATATTAGTTAGGATAGGATTATATTCACGTTCCGGGTTGGGACCTAAATGAGGTACTTGGGTCTCGACCTGGACGGGAGGGGGACTTTTGGGGCACACTTCTCCCAGCTGGCCCCAAAAGTCCTGGGAGCGGCGGCCGCCCCTGGGAGGCTGCTGCCTAACGTAGATGGTCCGAGCGCCACTTGTCGCCGACTGTACTCCGGAGTGATCCGGAGTATGGCCCTTTACGGGGCACCGGCCTGGGCGGACGCCCTCAGTCGAGACAATAAGACCGTGCTGCGACGTCCGCAGTGGGTCGTCGTGACGAGGGCCATTCGCGGTTACCGGACGGTGTCCTGGACGGCGGCGTGCGTGCTGGCCAGTGACCCCCCCTGGGAGCTACAAGCGGAGGTCCTCGTCGAAGTTTACCACTTCGTGGCGGCGAGGAGGTCCGGCGGGGAGCCCCCGGGGTGGGAGGAGGTCGCACGCATGCGGCGACAGGCGCGGGCCGCCTTGTTGAGGCGATGGACGAAGGACCTGGCTCCACCGGTCCCGGGCCAGTGGACGGTGGAGGCCATTCGCCTGGTTCTCCAGGGGTGGATAGGGCGGCGTTTCGGGTCGCTGACCTTCCGACTGGTGCAGGTGCTTTCCGGGCATGGATGCTTCGGAAAGTATTTGCACCAGATCGCGAGACGGGAGGCGACCCCGGCCTGCCACGAGTGTGGGGCGCTGGAAGACACGACGTCCCACACCTTGGAGGCGTGTGCCGCATGCGGACCGCAGCGGCACACGCTTTCGGCCATAATAGGCGGGGATCTCTCTCTGCCGGGCTTGATCAACGCCATGCTCGGCGGCGAGAGGTCGTGGCAGGCGGTGGTCTCCTTCTGCGAGGCTGTCATGGCGCAGAAGGAGGCCGCGGAGAGGGTCAGGGAGAACAATCCCCTCGCTGACCCTCTCCGGCGCAGACGGACGGGAGCGAGGAGGAGGCGATTTGCCCGCCTTCTCGCTCCTGGATAGTGGGGTCACTGGTACAGAGTCGGGGGACTCTGTACCGGATTACACGGCCCCACACGTTTGGGGTTGGCCTTGGTGAGCAAGGCCACCCCTCCACAGGTGCTGAGGCCCGGCCGGGCCAACCGCCGGGGCGGGATGGTGATTGCTAACGCGCCCCCATCCCGCCCCACCCCGTCGGCGGAGGGACTGCTCACCTCGGGTTTTTAGTGTGTATACCGACCCCTTCAATGGCGGAGAGTCTCACATAAACAACAACCCCCCCCCTCCCCCCCCCGGTGAGGGGGTATCCATAAAGGATTTTCCTGGGTTAAAAAAAGAAAAGTATTATATTCACGTCATGCCATGTGTCAACCTTAGCGATAGTTAGATCACACAGAAACTTTTGTCAAAATTGGTAGACCACTTTCTTGGCCGATGGTACGGATGGTACGACGTATGTAGCACGGAACCGATAGTAAATAAATTCTTGTTCTTAGCCCGTTTTCCGTTCTTATTATTTAATTCTCTGCCCAAGTTACTTAAATGGCGTAGTTTTTATAGTGTAAAGCTAGATAATAGCATAGCTTACTCAAAAACAACATTTCAATATGCGTCGTTAGATTACATGCCGTCACAGAATGCGTAAGAAAAATAAAGATTCACAGCTCCTCCCCCGTAGGTGATAGCGTGATAATATGTAGCCTATATGTTGACCCGACCTGTTAGTAATATTCATGCAAAATTTGAAGTAAATCCATGCAGTACTTTCTGAGTTTAGCCCGGACATACATACAGATAAACAGACAAACAGACAAAAATTCTAAAAACTATATTTTTGGCTTCGATATCGATTGTAGATCACGCCTCAAGTATTTTTTTAAAAAAATATTCAATGTACAGTTTTGACTTTCCTACGATTTTATTATATGTATAGATCATTCGATTGCGATTTGCGTATGCGAAAAATAATTATCGAAACAAGACCACACAGGAATAATTCCTGTGTCGCGGGGCACTTTACAAACATTCAAACTGACACAAATAACACCCAAACTTGGAACAACTATTTGTAGATCGCAGATCGCATAATTTTTTGTCCCGTGCGTGCGTTATATTTTGCGTAAGGATGTTAGTCACCTCCGTGCTTTAGCAAGCACGTAAAGCCGTTGGTCCTGCACTGACCTCTCTCCGGTCGTGACGAATCGCTGTATAATCAAACCTTTAAAGTGAGGAATAGAGAGTATACTCAAAAGTAAAGACTTGAAAGACAGGCCTTTAATCCGCTGCCGTAAAAAATAGCCACTAGATGCCCGATGATGACGTAGGCATAGCCGTTTAATATTCTACCACATACACACAACACCATCTAGCCCAAACTAAGCATAGCTTGTACTATGGGTACTTAGACAATGGGTAAACATACATATATCCTTTTTTTTGTAAGTACATACATATTATACATAGAAACACCCAGACCAAGACAGATATCCATGTTCATGCATAGGTACAAATGTTTGACTTGTGCGGGAATCGAACCCGCGTCCTCAGGCGTGGCAGTCGGTTACACTAACTACTACGCCACCGAGGCCGACGATATATATATATAGTCGTGTGGGTGATAAATGCAAATATGCGATATATATTTTTTTAGGATACGCAAATTTAAAATGGTTGAAGGGACATGTGAAAGCAGCACACGAAAGAAACAACAGTAATGAAAACGATAGACCAAAGGATATCAAAGATGGTACGTTCTTTCTTTATTGCTTATTTTTTTGTTAATCTATACTAATATTATAAAGCTGAAGAATTTGTTTGTTTGGTTGAACGCACTAATCTCAGGAACTACTGGTTCGAATTGAAAAATTATTTTAGTGTTGGATAGCCTATTTATCAAGGAAGTTATAGGCTATATAACAGCACGCTACATCCCACGGAGGCGGCGCAGTAACTATAAACGCGGGTCAAACCGCGGGTATATCTAGTTGTATAATAAGAAATAAGACGTTGGAGATTAAATAATCTATTGCTGTTGATAAAAATCAATTGCTGTTCGTTAGTCTCACTAAAACTCATGAACGGCTGGACCGATTTAGCTGATTTTGGTTTTGAAATGTTTGTAGAAGTCCAGGGAAGGTTTAAAAGGTGATTAAATATGAAAAAAAATCTTGGAACATAGTAAAAACAACAATTTCGCTTTCTCTTAGAAACTATTCCTACCTGTCAAAAATTTGATGTTCGTCCCGTTGTTTAGGAATCAATTAAATTTAAAAGTCGTTCAGAAATTAAGTTAAATTTAAAAGTGAAGTTCTCTATTTTCATTTTTTTGGTTTTAAATGTCAAACGTTTTATGTTCGTCCCATCGTTCAGAATTTCTGATCACAACTATAATATTTTACGGATTTTGGCGGGAATCTGGGCTTAAAGGTCGCGTTGTCTCGGTTAAATTTTATTTTTATGTGCATAATGCGGTTTAATGTATGATGTGATAGTGTATCATGCAGTAAATTAGTGTGTTCATGTGCAGCAATTGAATAATTCAAGCGGGCACACCACTGTCTAAGTTCAGATTGCTCCATAATTGGCATTGTATTTGGCAGTTCATCTAGAAAATTGACAACGAGTGTATTTCAATCAAGGGAACGCGGCGGATAGAGCGGCACGTCCACTGTCGACCACATTAACAAGTTTCTTCTTAGTTTGTCAAACAGATGTTTAGCTCGCACTTTGCTGTATGCTGATATGCCACGCTATTACACATGGAACGCATCATCGAAAACGTTTCAGCGTCGAAAACAAGGAACACCAGTTGAAGGACATCCAAATATATTTGCTTCAGACGCTCTAGGTCGCATCTACACAGTACATGCAAATAACGACGAATGTTATTATCTTCGATTGTTGTTGGTGAATGTTAGTGGTCCGACATCGTTTCAACAACTGAAAACAATTGATGGACATCTGTGTGCGACTTACCGTGAGGCGTGTCAACTATTACAGTTACTCGAGAACGATTCGCATTGGAATAATACGCTCAAGGATTCCGTCATATCTTCATCACCGCATCAAATTCGTACATTGTTTGCGATTATCATATCGACATGTTTCCCCTCGAACCCAAAAGATTTGTGAGTAAAATATAGGACCGTACACTACAAACTTTATTTTGTAAGCTCCTAACCTTTGTGACATAACAATTTTTCAAGCAACATCATGTGTAATTAAAAATAATTATTAAACCTAATTCATATCGAGCATTCTTTTTTTTTTTATTATGAATTCTTTTTGTTCTGATTAAGTTTTGACCACATTTTTTACTACAGTTGAAACATTCTGCATTTATCATTCAGCTTTTTTATTTATTAATTCTGAGGCGGTACGAGGTTTGCCGGGTCAGCTAGTTATTAATACATTCATGTCAGGAACCTATCCATATATATATATATATATATATATATATATATATATATATATATATATATATATATATATATATATATATATATTATTTGACTAAAGTGGCAAACAAGGGGGAAGAAGGGTGATTGGGCCTCCGGCACTCACACTCACCGAACGAAACACAACAGTAGGAATACTGCTATTTCACGTCGATATTCTGTGAGGGGTAGTCCTTCCCCGGTCGAGCCGCCCATTCATGCTGAAATCAGCGAGGCTCTACTACTTATAAAAACCAGTATACGAAAATAGGGATTGTCTGCTTGATGGCAAGCAGTTACTCGCCTATGATCGCTTGCAATCCTAGAGGTTTTAGAAGGAACGTAAAACATAGCAAGTCTCTACTATATTTAGTAGATACTTAGGGTCAGCGCCGACGGACGGAGTGGCGGCGAAAAGATTTTATTTTGTTGTACATACCAAATACAGTCATATTCTGAAGCACTTTAGGTTGAATTTAAATTGTTACTGAATTAGTCTCTTCGCCGCCACTCCGTCCGTCGGCGCTGGCCCTTAAGGTTCTATAATTTTTTTATAATAATATTGGTGTCTGTTTTGTTTATTTCTTGCCTAGACATATTACCAGGTTTTTAATCACTATTCTTGTCCATAATTCTTGTGTTGCGGCCGATTTCGAATATTGAAACAATGGTCACAAAGCATCCAAAAATGGCCTCTACGAGACATTGTATTATATAGGCATAAAACATGTAAGAACAAACAGTATCAGTGGCTAGCCGCTCAATAAAACTATAGACTGTTCGTGTAGTCAAAAAGCAACAAAATCTCTCTTTTAGAAATGGAGTCCAAATCGAAGGAGTCTTCGCCCATAGCAACAAGGACTCGCAGCTCCAGCAAGAAAAGTGATGATGAAAAGAAAGGTTAGTCAGTTACATCACAGTTATTGTCAGTTTTATGTAATAATAACATCAGCCCTGTATACACGCTCTGGTCCACTGCTGGGCACGGGCCTATTCTCGTAGTATGAGAAGAATGAGGCCATCCTAATCCTAACTATCCTAACTTCCTAACTAATATTATAAATGCGAAAATGAGTTTGTTTGTTTGTTTGTTACGCTTTCACGCCTTAACTACTCAACCGATTAACATGAAATTTTGCATACACGTTGTCAAAGGTACAGAATAGGACATAGGGTACCTTTCATCCAGAAAAAATAACTGTTGCACACCTAACCTAACCTACATTTACGCGAGCGAAGCCGCGGGTAAAAAATAATAATATTGTAAAAGCGAAAATGAGTTTGTTTGTTTGTTACCTTTTCACGCCTAAACCACTGAACCGATCATCCTGAAATTTTGCATATACGTTGACAGGTGTACAGAAACGGATATAGGCTACCTTTCATCCCAAAAAAATTACTGTTCCCGAGGAAAACAATAATAACGTTTTTATGATAATAGATGACGCCACGTGTCTTTCGAATCATGTTTGAATTATATTATTACAAGCAGAGTACAACCCAAATTGATTTTAAATTCTAAATTAACGCGAGCGAAGCCGCGGGCAAAAGCTGGTAGCTTATAAATTATTTTCCCTAACATAACAATAAAATATGTGGACCTGTCATAAGAATATTAAAACTGGTCTTAAATTAAATGACTGCCTCATCAGTTTTGCATGTGATCATAATGCCACGGGTTCGATGCCTCGGCTTGTATTTTTCAGACAGGGAATTCTATAATGCGCTTTATACTCTACCTCATATGTGGCAGTTATACCTATTATTATGACATTGAATCGCTGAGACAGTGCCGTTTATCTAGTAAAACTAAACTTTGAAATTATTTAATGTATAACATTCGCGTAAACATAAGACAGTATTATGTAGAACTAAACTCTTCTCCTTAGCCTTTATTATTCCGGTCGGCTTTCTAGTCTAACCGGATTTGACTGGATATCAGTTTTTGCACGGAGCGACTGCCATCTAACCTCCGTAATCCGAAGGCTAACGATACCCTAGGCTAGACCAGTGTCAGGATATTAGAGGGCACTGACTTCCCAATAACGACTGCTATAGATGTTCATGGCAGCCGGGACCGACGGCTTAACGTGCTCTCCGAGGCACGGAGCAGGCGATAATTGTCAATCAATACGCACATAATTTCGAAAGGCTTATGTTTAACTTATCACCAGATATAGTAAAATATAACAGTCAAAAATAGTAAATGTTCACCAAAAATAGTAAATGATCATAAAAATTAAAACCGCATTTTAATACCAAAAATATTAATTGCACAGCAAAGAGATCAAAATAAGTCGATGGAGCTCCGCTTCGCGGGGCTTCTATTTTTGGGTGGGTTTAAGAAGGAACCTAACATAACCTAACCCTTCCGAGACGGAATACAGTGATTTGAGGCGTATAGGTGCTCGTTATGATATATTTTAGTATGCATATTTTGGTGTGCAATTACTATTTTTGGTGGTCATTATATTTAATCCCATTTCGAAAAGTCATATAACTTCCGAAAGTCAGGTGCACGACGTGGGTTTGACCCCGAGACCCTCTGCATTGCAGTCTGTTGGTCTCCCTACTGAGCTATCGCTTCATGTATGTATGTAGAACTAAACTATTTTCCAATAATATTTTAGACGCCGAGAAGCTTCCAGAAGATAATACGAATGAGTCTAATATGCCTGCGGTTAGTTGTACTTCAGTATTGTTTAGCGTCGCATTGTAGTCATTGATCATGGGTGCCGGTAGCACAAGGGGGTGCACTTGCATTCCCCTGTCAGGAAAGAAAATATATAGAAAAATATTTTTTTCTATGCGCTAAATATTTTCACTCCAATACCCGCGCGATTTGAATTTGACATTACATTAATCTACATAATATACGTATATAATTCCATATTTTATATCAATTAATAGTAAAATGTGTAGATGTAGGTGCACCTCCCTAAAAGTAATCCTGGCGGCGCCCATGTCATTGATAGTAAATAATAATTTAAATATACGGTAGTTTATATTATATGGACTATTGTAGGATACTTTCGACGGTCTAAAATTCAGAAGCTTTTTGACTTACACACGTTTAATTGTATACCTACGAGGGGAGGTCCAAAAGTTCGCGGAGTGGCGGGGTTGGCGAGGGCGAATTTACTTATCCATGTAGGCGCTAATTGAGTGACTCAATGTTAGTATATATACCGAGCTTCAGCCTAATCGGGTCATTAGCTTTTGAGTTTTCAACGAGTAAACAAGTCAATCGGGAAGAAACTAGCCACTATGGAGAAAAGTGTCCGTGCACACAAGCCATGTTGCGACGGCTGCCATTCACCGGTGCGGTTTTGAAAAACTGCGTCACCCACCCTACAGCCTAGACCTGGCCCCAAGCGATCATTTTGGAAAAAAAAATGAAAGAACTGCGTGGGAAAAATTTTGCGACGATGATGAAGTGAAGTCGGTAATTTCGGCCTATTTAGACGCCCAAGACAAATCTTTTTTTTTCGACTTTATTAATAAGTTATTTGACAGATCTAATAAACGTATTAGGGTTAAGGGAGAATACATTGAAAAGGAAAAATAGTTTGATGTTTCATTTCATTATCCTTCCCTGTCATTCCGCGAACTTTTGGACCTCCCCTCGTAAGTATAATGTCTTAATATAGGTATTATGTAGATACGTTCTAAAGAGCAGATAATTGTAGTCATTTGCCGACATTAATGAAGGTCAAAAAAATGCTGCAATTATCTGTTTTCATCATATAAATCTAGACCATATGTGACTTAGAATTTCGAAAATTGTTTAGAGATTGATCACTAGATTATATAAAAATAAAGTAATTTAAGTACTGCATACATAACATCGATATTAGATGTCAACAATGTTATTAGCTTATTAGTGAAGTTTGACTTTACTCGAATTAAATTAACCACACTAATAAATGTATTGTTAAGTAATTTAATTCTTATCCTGTATTCTTACAAGTACTAAGTAGTATACTTCTTATATAGTTTAATTCTTCCTTAGGCTTACGGATACCGGCGTCCAGACACAATGCTTTTATCATTTTGTGTTGATATGGTTATAATAATAATATTCTACCACATTCACACAACACCATCTAGCCCAAACTAAGCAGAGCTTGTACTATGGGTACTAGACAATGGATAAACATGCATATATAATTTCTTTTTGTAAATACATACATTTTAGAAACACCCAGATCAAGACAAACATCCGTGTTCATGCACACAAATGTTTGACTTGTGCGAGAATCGAACCTGCGACCTCCGGCGTGGCAGTCGGTTATACTAACCACTACGCCATCGAGACCGATTATGTTGATAGGATGAATAAAAATTATTGTATCACGTAGTTATTTGTTTTTATATATTGAGATAATAAACAGTGGTTTTATATAATGAGTTTAAAAAATATATATAATCCCTGCATTAGGATTATTTGTTGTGTCGCGGGGTACTTTACAAACATTCAAACTATTTGTGAACCATACATATTTTTGTCCCGTGTCTCGAACAACAGCACTCGTCGCGTTGTTAGTGGCGAGGTGACCTTTAATCCACGCCGCTATCCGTGCAGTCATATCAAATTAATCTATACTAATATTATAAAGCTGAAGAGTTTGTTTGTTTGTTTGAACGCGCTAATCTCAGGAACTAATGGTTCGAAATGAAAATTTATTTTAGTGTTGGATAACCTACTTATTGAGGAAGGCTACAGGCTATATAACATCACGCTACGACCCACGGGGGCGGCGCAGTAACGATAAACGCAGGTGAAACCGCGGGCACATCTAGTTGATAAATATAATGATATCACATCTATATGGTGACCTCAGCAGGAGCATCATGAGCCGCCCCTAATAAAGACAGAAGTGAAACAAGAAGCATTAGACAGCAGTGAGGATGAGATCTGGATCGTGCAGACTGCTGACATGGAAGCTAGCCAGGAGCTGGAGAAACTATTGGGTAGCAGCAAGGTAACCACCAGCTTCTGCTCACTTTCATTATATTCCTTCCCAAGCATCGATCCCTTACTGTTGATTTAGAATTCTTATAATATCAGCCATCTCTTCAATTGTCCCACTGCTGGTCTGCCTCTTCTCAGTGTGAGAAGGCTTAGGCCGTAGTATATCACGCTGGCCCAGTGCGTCTTGGCAGACTTCACATATCTTCGATAACATTATGGAGAACTCTCAGACATGCATTCCTCACGATGTTTTCCTTCACCGTTAAAGCAAGCGATAATTATAATTAACTATTTAATAACCACATAACTTTGAAAAGTCAGAGTTGCGTGCCTGGGCTTCGTTTTAGTATTGAGCTTATGCAAAACTTTGGATATATATTTTCAGGGTGCTGAAGAAGCGAAGGAGACGAAAGCTGAGAAGTCATTCAAGTGTTTTAATTGCAGGTGAGATAATAGCCTAAGTAAAAATAATGAAAAGCAGACCTATTAAGGCAGTTCAATTCAGACTGTAAGGAAAACACGACAACGAAAAGACAAATTAAATTTTCAGCTAACATAAAGATGTGTGTCAGAATGGCTGGTTGCCTGTGGCTTTGGTCTATGAGAGTTGATTAGAAAATTGCTACATAATTGCTTATATTTGCTACATTTAATAAATAATTGCTACATAACATATTTTTTTTGTACAGCCATCCTGACGTTTGGTTGGCTGGTCGCCTCCTAGTTTAAAGCCAAGCATGCAGAGTTTCCCGAAATGTATTGCGTCAATAATTGCTACATATTTGCTTCATTTATCTAATTTAGTTGTATCTTCAAACATATGTTAAATAAAGGATGTAGCAATTATTTTAATTATCCCAAGGAAAAGTGCCTGATAAAACAATAAAGGCAAATACTTAGTTATGTTGAATCGGTTTAATCGTTTAGGCTCTGGCAACAGCGTAAGTAATGCGATTCTTGCGTTAAAAAGAATAAGTACCTACCCTCAATAATCCTATAATTATCATTATAACAATTATTCTTAGTCATTGCTAGTGCAGATATCGTATTGGAATCACAGTCTAGGCTTATTTAATTTTATTCGACAATTTAAATAGATCTATGTTATTATAAGGAACAAGTACCTACCTATAGAACCAATTTTTAATTCGTGTTTTGGGTAAATATTATATAATCTGTGGTTTTGGTGTTTGTGACGATGAAGAGGGGAAGAAAGTTCGTTGTGCCACTCGAAGAGCAAAAAAAGGTTTTCTTGCAATACAAAAAGTATTTTTCAAGTAAGTCAGATTTACCAGCATCTACTGATCCACTGTTTAGTGAAATTAGTACTGCCTTAGACAATAAGATTACGAAACAGGCACTGTACCTTTCGGTGAAGAAAAATTTTGATTATTTCTTTAGCCCAAATGATAATATTTGCTGTGAAGAACCAAGCCCAATTAATTTTTATAAATGTGATAATAGAGAAGAAAAAAATGCAAAGACGTGAACAACAAATCGCTTGGAAAAACAGTAATTTATGATGTTTTAATTGATACGTATCAATGGGAACGTCTGCAACCAATAGCTAAACGCATAAAATTAAATAAAGGATCTGAGTCTGTTTTTAGAATGAGAAATCTTTTGCCTAAACATCAGTGGGCCCATCAATTGCGTGAAAAAATTTGGGAGGTCCATCCAATAGCACTTAGCATCCACTTGGACATTTAAACAGTATTCTATTTCTATGAACACCAATATAACGTGCATCGGATCTTGTAAACAATGTGAAGCTGATGCGAAACTTATTATTAGCTGGCCTTCGGATAAAATAGCTCAGTGCAAATGCATAATAACAAATTACGACGAAAATTTCATTCATCCTCCAACGAAAAAAATAAAACTATCACCTGTAAAACGAACTGAAATAGCTGAAGAACTTAAACATGTATCCGCTATTTCATATCGTAACTCAATGGCAAATTTATTTGTTAATTCCGATGAGCCTGAACCTACTCATTTACCAACAACAGGGTGCTTACGTCAAATAAAACACGAACATAAGAGTAGCTCACTTTTTCATCGAAACCAAATACTTTCATTATGGCTAATGACCCAAATATCACCTTACAAAGAAGCTATTAAACATATCTCAGTGTATCCATTTTATATTTATTATTGGGACCCTTGCCAAGATCAATATTGCAAAGAATTTAAAAAAGCTGCTAAATTGATTGTTAGTATAGACGCCACCGGTAGCATTTTCAAACCATTTGACCCTTTAAATAATGTCACAATCACCAAACACATTTTGTTTTATGTATGAGTCATGAAACCATATGAAGGTCACAGTAGTATCCCACTTACCCAAATGGTATCAGAAAGCCAGTCTATGGACACTATACAGGGTGTCCCAAAACTCAACGTCAAGCCGAAACGGGGTGACAGGATTGATCATAACCATCACGAGAAAAATCTGAAAAAAAATCTATCCCATGCAGTTTGAAAATTATGGGCATTTTAAGAAAAACCTAGAAATTTGATCAAACTGTACCATTTTTCGGTTATTGTGGTTATTATTTTTTATTTTTGTTCATTTGAACTTTAGAAACGTAATCCTAAATAACATTTCTAGAATCCCAATAAAAAATAATGACACAATTGCCTTAAGTTCCCGAGAATTGAGACTATTTGTTAAACTACGAATTTAAAATTTTCAAGATTCGTCGACTTTGACAGGCCCTCCTATAAAAAAAATGTACTAGAGTGCCTTGGCAAGTAGCATTAAAAGTTGGCGCATTTAATCAGAATTCTAAAATGGTACAATACTTGTTAGTTCCATACAATAGAAAAGAGTAAAAAAATTAAAACCTCAAGTAACCCGATTTTTGCTATCAGATTTTACTCAGTTAAAATGTTTTTAATTCGCACAAGCTCTAGGTAGGTTCTTAATTTTAAGGCAAAATGATGAGAGAGATGGATAATGGGTATGTTTGCCATGAGTGAGCGAGACAGATAGTGACGCCACGCATTGAGACGGAGATGCGTCGTTTAAACGAGTGCGAATGAAACAGATAGATGCTATGGCATCTATCTGTTTCATTCGCACTAGTTTCAGCCAAGCAAATGGCTACGCTACCAGTCCGACACCAACCAGTTAGTACGTTTCGCTCATTCGTCTACTGCGCACGTTCGTATTCGCTTGTGTTGATTTAGTACTGACAACTTTGGCTTCTCTTTTTGGACTTGAATCTTTGTGAATTGGACTTGTTGATAACATACCGGCAACTTTGGCTTCTCTCTGGACTTTTGTGTTGGCATCCTTTTTATCTACCATGCCTACGCGCTACACTTCACAAGAATATGCGAACATGCACCTCATTTATGGGGAATGCAGATGCAACGCAAGTGCTGCCGCTAGACTTTATCGTGAAAGATATCCAAATTTAGAGCGCTACCCGGATCACCGCGTGTTTGTTAATGTGCACCGTTCACTCACAGAGGGCGGCCATTTCCCGAATCAAATACAGGCTGGAGGTAGACCTGTGTTTCCTTTCCAGGAAGAAGTATTGCAAGAGGTCGCACGTGACCGAAGTATTTCCGTACGTGGAATTGAAGAAAGAACGGGAATACCGAAAAGCACTGCTCATCGTATTTTACAAAGAGCCGAAATGCATCCGTTTCACGTACAACGAGTTCAAAGTCTTCTACCTCGAGATTATCAGGAAAGGATTTCTTTTTGTAGAACAATGCTACAGAGGCATAATGAGAATCCCCAATTCATCCAAAAAATTCTCTGGTCAGATGAATCGACATTTAAAAAAGATGGTTACATGAACTTGCACAATTATCACGAGTGGCATGTGGAGAATCCACATTTAATGCGAGAAGATAGATCCCAGTATCGTTTTAAAGTAAACCTGTGGACCGGAATTTTAAACGGTAAAATTATTGGGCCTATTGAACTGCCTGAGAACTTGAATGGAACTAATTACCTACATTTTTTAAGAGAAGATTTACCAACCCTGTTAGAGGACGTACCACTAGCAGATCTTCGCGACATGTGGTTTCAACAAGATGGCTGCCCAGCGCATTTCGCAGTGCAAGTAAGAGATTTCCTTGACCAGGAATATCCGGGAAGGTGGATTGGACGTTCGGGCACTATCTCGTGGCCCGCCCGTTCACCAGATTTAAATCCCCTGGATTTTTTCTATTGGGGAGTTCTCAAAGAAAAAGTTTACTCAAAGCCCATTGAGAACGTAGCCGACCTGCGTGAACGCATTTCTCAAGCAGCTGAGGCGATCAACTCTCGAAGATATGCCCGACTAATAAGTAGATCTTTTTTAAGAAGATGTAGGGCTTGTATTGAGGCTGATGGTAAACAATTTGAACATTTATTGTAATAAAAAACGTTATTTCTCTATCATCTGACTTTTATTCCAACAAACCTAATTATTTTACTAATTTTACTAACTTTTTTTCACTTTGGTAAAAGTGGCGTCACTATCTGTCTCGCTCACTCATGGCGAACATACCCATTATCCATCTCTCTCATCATTTTGTCTTAAAATTAAGAACCTACCTAGAGCTTGTGTGAATTAAAAACATTTTAACTGAGTAAAATGAGATAGCAAAAATCGGGTTACTTGAGGTTTTAATTTTTTTACTCTTTTCTATTGTATGGAACTAACAAGTATTGTACCATTTTAGAATTCTGATTAAATGCGCCAACTTTTAATGCCACTTGCCAAGGCACTCTAGTACATTTTTTTTATAGGAGGGCCTGTCAAAGTCGACGAATCTTGAAAATTTTAAATTCGTAGTTTAACAAATAGTCTCAATTCTCGGAAACTTGAGGCAATTGTGTCATTATTTTTTATTGGGATTCTAGAAATGTTATTTAGGATTACGTTTCCAAAGTTCAAATGAACAAAAATAAAAAAGAATAACCACAATAACCGAAAAATGGTACAGTTTGATCAAACTTCTAGGTTTTTCTTAAAATGCCCATAATTTTTAAACTGCATGGGATAGATTTTTTTTCAGATTTTTCTCGTGATGGTTATGATCAATCCTGTCACCCCGTTTCGGCTTGACGTTGAGTTTTGGGACACCCTGTATACAAATGGCTGGAAGCATGGCACGTGAGCAATCCAAAACCAGACGAAATCATCGTCGATGAGTCATCCGCGCTGATTGGTGCTTGCGTAAAAGCATTTACGAAACATAACTCTACTAAAGAATGTGTTACAGAATCTTACAGAAAACTGGAGGAAGACGAAAAAAGTGACGATTGCTACATTAGAATAGACACTAGTCATTTTGTTAAAATCATTTTCAATTTACCTTGTTTTAAACATGTCGACAACAGAGTAAAATTCTTTTATATTAAATGTCTGTTAGCGTTGAAGGAATGCGTAAATTTTGAAAAAGCCAAATAAATTTTGAAAGATATTATTACAGTTTGTTTGAATGAACACGACGGCATTAATAAATCCAATACTCCTTCTAGGTGTGAGTTGGCTAAGAGTCGATTAAAGACATTGAATCAGTTTCAGACTTTGGATACAGAGATAGTGATTCAGGATAGTAATAAAATAAATGATCTGCCTAAAGCTGTGGAAAAATCAGTGTTTGAAAATAAAACCAATACCAAATTAAGTGAAGAGAACAGATTTTTTAAATGGTTTACCACAAAAATTTAAACAAAAGTTTCTCGTAACACTAGATACTGAAGATATAGGCAGTCATGACAATTTGTATCATTATCCTGCTTTTATAGGAATTTTATCACGTTTACTGACTTTGTTTCCTTTGTGGTCAAACGTAATGAAGAATATTTATGATTCCGATATTGAGGCACCTACTTCTTCAAATGTTGAATCAAATTTTAAAACTATAAAAAGACTGCTATTACATCTAAGCACCAAATCTCACAGACTACGGACAGATGAATTCATTATGAAACATTTAGAATTCTTAAAAGGAGAGATAAAAGTTGCACCGAGAATATCGTTACTGCCGAATCTTACTGTACAAAGAAATACTGAAGCAGATTTTCCTAAGAAGGAAATAAAACGGGATTCCATAACATCTACGCGGAAAAGTAAATTACAGTCTAAGGAGCCTAAGGAAGAGTTTACTGCTGATTCTATTTTTGCTGAGGACCCTACCTTCATCGAAAACTGGAAAGGGAAAGGGAAAGGAAATGTTACTAAAAAAAGAAAAACTTTGAAGCCAGTTATTTTTTTGTCTAACGGAAGCAGGCTACAAATTGGTAAAAAATATATTATATTGAGAAATACTTGCGCGATTGATTCGGTATGTCAGGCTTTAGCTATAGCATATATCGATGGCTATCGTATAAGTCAAACAATACATGAGAGTGAAAATTTATTCTGTAAACTTGTCAAACTCATGAGTGGAAGAGATACAGAAGAAGTATACAAAATAAGATCTGAAATGACGCAAGTCTATTTTTCAAAAGTTGAACAAGAATCTTCTGTGGAAGTGAGATGTGAGTGCAATGTAAATAATATATTTGAACGCATTTTAATAGATTGTATATACAGTGCAGATGAAAGTGAACATTGTACAGAATCAGATTGTGAAATCAATAGAGTTCAGCGTAAGATACCTGTTCTACACGTTGATATCAATTCAACCATTAATGATTTACAAGAAGCCGCAAATACTTTAATTAATTCTCAAGAACTTACAGAATGCCGGCGTAGTAAATGTAAAGGTGTTAAAGCATTTAGTTTATCTTTACGAGATCTTATTGCATTTGAATTTCATTCCAATCAATTCATTTCAATAGATGATACACCAACATCTCTTTTTTTACAAGGATCAGAGTTTGATTTACTGTCTATAATAGAATTCGAGCCCCCAGTATGTGAAACACTAATAGGTCACTACAAAGCTCATTGCAGACGAAATTCAGAATGGAATGTTACGATGACCAATCGAAAAAAGTTACGAAGAGTAAAAAGAAGCTAATACCACATTGTATAATATATGCGAAAAAATAATATGGAAATTAAGTAAATTAATAGTTGAATATTTTTTAAGTAAATTGTAATATTATTAAAATGAATCTTATGAACGACCCGACGTTTTTATTTACGATATCCTTTTAATGTGCTTCCACTTGCCACCACTTCC
This sequence comes from Catocala sponsa, assembly GCA_963564715.1. Classification (NCBI taxonomy): domain Eukaryota; kingdom Metazoa; phylum Arthropoda; class Insecta; order Lepidoptera; family Erebidae; genus Catocala; species Catocala sponsa. Next base: position 6,980,341 of record OY751355.1, read on the forward strand.
ACTTACCTACTCATAGTAGCAATAATAGCCTCCTAAAGTAGCAATACCGTTGACTGAAGACATACTGCAACTATTTGCCTTTATTGTTTTATCAGGCACTTTTCCTTGGGATAATTAAAATAATTGCTACATCCTTTATTTAACATATGTTTGAAGATACAACTAAATTAGATAAATGAAGCAAATATGTAGCAATTATTGACGCAATACATTTCGGGAAACTCTGCATGCTTGGCTTTAAACTAGGAGGCGACCAGCCAACCAAACGTCAGGATGGCTGTACAAAAAAAATATGTTATTTCTAAATATATATAGTATGTAGCAATTATTTATTAAATGTAGCAAATATAAGCAATTATGTAGCAATTTTCTAATCAACTCTCATAGACCAAAGCCACAGGCAACCAGCGATACTGACACACATACATAAAGACGGTACCAAGATATTATGTTCAGTAGGTAAACCTAACTAATACATACATACATAAATTCATACATACATACATAGATTCATGCCTGTTTCCCAGAGGGGTAGGCAGAGACTACGGATTTCCATTTGCTACGATCCTGACACACTTCTCTGGTTTCATTCACTTTCATCACATTCCTCATACACGCCCGTCGGTTCAAGGAGCTCTTAACCTGGCCTTTGTCCAGAACGTCTCCGATCTGATCGAGTTGTTTGTTAAGCTTTCACGCCTTTACTACTCGACCGATCGTCATGAAACTTCGTATACACGTTATCAGGAGTGCAGAAAAGACAATAACAACTATCTATCATCCAGAAAAAGTTAATGATAAAATCAAACAAATCAATATTTCATTTTGGCGGCCTCGATGGCGTAGTGGTAGTTAAGTGTAACCGACACTCGCAGGTTCGATTCCCGCACACGTCAAACATGTGGTGTTGTGTGTATGTGAATATTATTATTATTATTTAATTTCATCCACACTTGCGGGGGCAGTCACGAGAAAATATTTTGTTTAGAATAGTCATGAAACTCAAATATCTCCCCCTCCCCCATTTGACTTAAGCCAATGAGGACATCTTTGCAATTCTAAATACAAATAGGAGTTCTTTATCCAACAGCCAAATATTTGCAACTGCCGAAAGTCTATCTTCACATCGGTGCAAGCGAAGAGGGAAACGGAAGACCAAGGATGGCAATCTGATATGTATACCGACGGAAGAGGACTTTTTAAAGGTACATAAGTTATCTTTTTCTTTCATCTATATTAAAGTACCTTTTTAAAAATAAAATATAGCCTGTATAATATACCTTTCTAATGGTAAAACATTTTTTTAAATCGGTTGATTAGTTTTTTAGTTAAACCGTTACAAACAGATAAACAAACAAAAAATCTAATCTTTCCTCTTTATAATATTAGTATAGATACCTAAATGACCTGTTTTCATAAATTGTACATATATTGACCCCATATTCCTGTTATATGCTGTAGTTGCATCTAGATAATTTATTTTTGCATCTGTAACAAAAATAAATAAATATACACGTGTGATATTTTTACAGAGAGCACAGGGGCGTTCCAAAAATCTTTTTTCACATGACAACGATCTTCTGGTTATGGTTAGTATATATAATCAATATCTGTAACTCGCTTTTCTTTTTTGCTCTTTGCAAAAGAAGCGAACGTCTTTGGGTCAAATTATCTCTATATCGAAATTATATTATTATAGTATCTAAACAGGCTACCTCGATGGCCCATTGGTTGTGAATGCGACTGTTGTGCATGAGGTCTCGTGTTCGATTCCCGTCAAATTGTTGGTGGGCTTATCTATCAAGTTTTTTTTGTAGACAAAAGTAATAAGATACTCACAATTTTCCGCAGCGTCCCAGAAAGCGTCGCAATAAGCAGCCGACAGGGAGCCCTCGGATCGTAACGTGTCACAACTGCAATGAATCATTCACGTCCAAAGTACGACTCAAGTTTCACATGTGAGTACTTACCAATATAATCGAGACGTTACGGGGTGGTACCCGTAACGCTAAAACAAGAGTCTTTGTGAGCAAAGAGACTGCAGAGCACCGATATGTGACACCCTACGCCTCCTTGAAGGAATATCTCACAGGCTGTAACGAAAGTATGTCCTCGTGATCGAATTTCGGTCACGGCAGCCAATCTTAACGGAGACTGCGCGGCGCAGGAGATATTATAGTGCACAAATGTGTGCGGTAACACAAGTGCACTCTCTGTTCTCTAACTCTCATGATCCGATGGGACGGTAATCCGACACGAGCGGAGAGAGATCTGGCGCAGAACCAACAGCTTAACGGGCTTTCCTAGGCACGGAAGTAAAAGTATTACTGATGTAGCTGTTCACACCCAGCCTAAGAGGTAGCACATCGCTTAGGGCTCAGTCAAAGCCAATGTCTCACTGAAGCGGACCAAGGTTTGAGCCCTGTGGGATACCGCAAGACATGGGCAACTGCTTCACCCATCCCAGACACTTCGAGGTAAACACTCATGCCTTTCAAATATGTGTTCTGGGTACATAGACGCAACGTAATATAGGAGCGTCTCCCAGAAGCACTTAAATTGCAGACTATTGAATGCATTGGCGATGCCTAAGGACATCTTCAATAGCATGCTCCACTCCCGGTACCGCCTTGTCGACTGCGGCCTTTAGTCGTAATTCTACCAAAACGAGATTTTGACATTTCAGAGATACGGGACAACCGAGCGCAAAGCTCGTTCAGCACCGCACAGCATGAGCGAATTTGTTGTGTACCTACTAAAATGAATTACTTGTTGGTCACAGGCAGTTCCACGAGAACACAAACATGATGACGTCAGACGGGCGCTACTCGTGCTCAGAATGCACGGGCACCACCTTCTCCACGGAGACGGAGCTGTTCGACCACGTACACTTCCAGCACGACAAACAGAAGAGGTGGCAGTGTCCGGTCGAAGACTGCGGGAAGACGTTTTTCTTGAGGTAACCAGTTTGCCTTTAATTAGAGAAAATTGTGTAATGTAATGTCATGTTTAGACTCACATCAATTGTTCTAGTTGCTATACTTACTTGTTAAAAGTTGACTTAATCCAGCCATCCAAAGTTATATACCCACAGAAGTTTGCAGCTTTACTTTGTGTTACGTACCTGAGGTATGTAAGATTTTCTTTCTCTTTATGAAGGTATTATTGTACTATTACTAGCTTATTTGTTGATATAACCATTTAAGCGTATCTAAAGACATGTATACGGGCGTCGGCGTCCGTTTCTTTAGGAAGTATGTGGGTCAACGGTTGTGGCCCTAGTAGCATCGTTGCTCCTATTTTGTAGGATCGGCAACGCAGTACGCCAGACAACGGCAATTACCGACTGCTGTGGCTCCCGTGCCCCACGCCCGATTGTCCTGCCTGTCGTCGCCATATGCGTAGTGATGTTCTTAACATTGCAATAGTCTGTGTGATTGTGGTACAGGGCAACGTTAACGAAACACAGTCGCACACACACAGACACGCGTCGCTACGTTTGCGTTACATGCGGGAAGCGCTTCTTGGACAAGCAGACGTTGGATGAACATGGAGTCACGCACCTACAGGTCAGTGCATTTAATCTATCTTTTATACACGATAATTTGGCAGAAATTTTGAGTCTGTCCGTTGTCAGTCTTTAACTCGGGAACTTACAAGAGCATGACGTAGATGCAGTTTAACATCTATATTAATATTATAACGTCGAAAGTCTAACTCTGTTTGTCTGTATGTCTATCTGTTACCCCATCACGGCTAAACCACTCAACCGATTTGCATGAAATTTACAGAGATTAAACTATCTCTGTCCCAAATTGCATCCTAATTGATTGAGGGAAACCTGAGGAAGGACATAGGCTTTTTATTGATGTAGGTACTACGCGGGCATAGCCGCGTGCAAAAGCTAAAACAAATACAAATTAGCAAGTTAACATTATACGCGTTGACTTAGGGCCCAAGTCAGGGTCCAACTTACAGGTGCTCGGAGTTCGGAACGACAACTATAATATATGAAAGTTATGGCGAAAGGTAGCGCATTAAAAAAAATTGCATCTTATAAAATGAGTTACGTTTAAAGTTTTTCATGTCAAGTATTGTGTGTGTAAAATTTAAGGCACAATTTAAGTCACAGTTTGTAAAGGTAATTCTAGAAACCTTTAGGTCACAATATATTAAGATATATACTGAGATTGTGACAAGTAATATACCAATAAGATATTGAACTTAACTATTTTTGTTATAAATTGGACAATGTTGTGTAACTGCGACATTAATGTTGATATGCATAAACAATGACAATAATATTCTAATAAACACATAATAATACAGTAATGCATAATAACTCTTTAAGATTTTACGGGAGATGCCTACAATTATGCTGAATTTATTTTTCTAAAGCATTTTGGTGACTATTATTTTTTGTAAGGCCTTTGATTGCGTTTTTATCAGCAATTATGTAGTAATGAATTAATTTCTGTACACTAAAATATTACATGGGCTGTTTTTAAGTCTTGTTTTCATTATTTAAAATGCTGACATTTTAAGTTACTAACACGGATGCTTTCGGCGTATTATCAGGTGGGGTACCTCAAGGATCTATTCTTGGCCCGAATTCTGATTTTAGGTTTTTGAAGGAGCAAAATACAAATACAAAAAACAAACAGCTGATTTGAAAAATGGCTGTCTCGAGGTTAGCTCTCTGGAATGATTGTTAATTACTGATTAATTTGCTGCATCTTAATGTATTTGGTTGGTCAGATCAAGCCGTTCCAGTGCCACATCTGTCTGAAGCAGCTGACCCGCCGCTCGCGGCTGCGCATGCACGTGCGCGCACACGAGGAGGAGCTCACGCCGCGGCTCGTGCGCGTGTGCGCCGTGTGCAAGCGCGCCTTCAGGGACTTGGCGCATGCGCAGGTACCTATCATCACTGAAGCAGCTGACCCGCCATATGATGATTATACAAAGCAAAAGCAAATATAGTAGTCGTTAGTAAACGTCTACAAAATATGACGTCGAGATCACGTATTTATCCAATTCTTTTTGTGTTAGGAGCATGCAATGAAATCGACGGAATGTATAGAAGCATTTGCAAATGAGCTGAAGGCGGAAGCTGAAGAGATGACGGTACAGCTGTCGCCCACTAGCGGCCTTGTGCGACACACTGTTCAGATCGTTGGTAAGTCATACACTTTAAAAGAGAAGTGCTAAATCATAGTTCCTTTCCGCTTAGTCACTTAGCAGAGTATTTTCACCAAATGAAAGCTATGTAGCAACTCTACACAGGCGAATAAGTAACGACTCGACGACAAGAGATGGCGCTGTACTCAATTACACACTACTCTATGCAATCCTAAATCGCGCTAACAAAGTTTGCAGTGCGACTTACTATATATACAAGTTGCCGACATTTGTCAGTACGATCACTCAGTTTGGTTGGAGGATCCTCACTTTGTGTTGGACGGATATTACACCTCATACCTTTACAAATTAAAAAGATCGTCGGTACAGTATAAAGACCCACACATGTACAGCTATCAACATAACGTACCTTTAAAGACAAACCGTTACTAAACGAAAATAGCAAATTGTACACCAGAACAAATATTACAAAAATCTCCTTATTTCCTTAATACAGCCTAAATTCGTCATACTTTAATCTATTGAAATTAAACACTTTATACGGATTTTGTCGCGTTGTTTATTTTACTAACACTTTTATTACATAACTAGCTGACCCGCGCAACTTCGTCTGCTTCACATAAGAGAATTTTCCTAGTTTTTGCAACATTTTTCATTTATGCTCCGCTCCTATTGGTCGTAGCGTGATGTTATATAGCCTATAGCCTTCCTTCTATAAATGGGCTATCCAACACTGAAATATTTTTCTAATTTTTACCCGTAGTTCCTTAGATTAGCGCGTTCAACTAAACAAAAAAAAGGTGAGTGAAGTCGGCGCGTGAGCGCCCCCGCCTTTTTATAAATGCAGCGGATGGCCGTTTCGCGCGTTAAACAATAATCAACCGTATAGCCGTACCCATACTGGCGCGGCGAGATTTGGAAGTTTTATTTCATCTATATCTTGTGTGTTTATAAACCGATTTCTATAATTTTATTTTTATAAAATAAATATTAAAGTGTACTTTTTGAATATGGGAGTTTGATAAATATATATCTATGAGAAATACAATATATTTATGTATTTAATACACTTTGAAGAAATGCCTAACGATTAAACACGTTATTTTGGCTAATTTATAAAAGATAGATATATACTATTGAGGACTTTTTTGTAGATCTTTTGAAGACCATCATCTTTGTAATACGTACTTTTGGTGTATGACACACAACAAGACTAACCCCTCTAAACTAACATAATCTAACCTACTATTTTAGCTAGCAAATTAAGCTAGTATCATATAATTTTAAAGGTTGAGGTTATTGAAATGTTGCAAAGGTTTATTACATGTATTAGACAGCAATTTCGAATCAAGTCGGCCTACATTTGGTTGAATTTTTGCCGAATTGACTCAAAATCTGCTGTGTCCTTTCAGAGTCTCCAAAGTTGTCAAAACCTATCAATCGTCAAGTGACGAACGAAGTGGGGGAACCCTTACTCACCCAGTTGGCTGATGAAGCACGAGCCCTCATACGCGTAGTGGAAATTGAAAAGGCGTTCAGATGCGAGTATTGTGAAGAGTAAGTTATCATTAGTCTTCTTGTGCCTATCTTAATACTATTATTGTGATGGACACTACCTTTAAAATTGGGTAATGTAATTGAATCAACTACCATAGATAATAGTTGATTTTTATTTTATTTAATACATTGTTTGCCAACAGCATTTACGTGAACTTACAATTAATTTTAACAAAATCTTTTACAGAATTTAAATCCAATGCTAGGCACACATAACATTTACTGAGTATAACACTCGGCTACTCACGTGATACTCATCAGTGGCATCACAAAATACTTAAATGTAAAAATAAAAAAGAAAATAGATCTAAATTATAAGTGAGTAAAAGGAAATTACATAAACGAAAACAAAAGAATCGTCACTTACTGGTTGACTTAAAACTGTACAATCCTTTTTTAAAAACCGCCAAAGCAATTTATTAAAAATAATTACATTACCCAATTTTAAAGAACAAAGAATTTTTAAAACTACTTAAAATTAAATAAGATACAAGCGTTCTGAATCTGGTAGTAAGGGTAATTGTCAAATAACAGAAAAAGGATGCACAATACAAACTATGACGTAACCGCTATTTCACCGCAGCTGTGCAACCGAGATAGCGAGTTATATATTCCCTTATTTTGAAACCAATTTAATATTTCTTTAGATTGCTTATTGCTGTTGTGTAAATAATGTACAACATCAAGCATAGGCCACTACACTATACGCTTTTGTTCTTAAAACTAAGACAGACCACGTCACCTATAGGTCAAACTAGCTTAGTAGGCCCGCTTTAGGTATGGAGGGCATTGACGCTGTGTTTTACCTCTAACTGACGTATCGGTGATTCTCGAAATTTCTAAAGGGATAGATTGAGGGCGAAATATTGGTTTAAGGTATTGAAAACCAAATGAAGTGTCATACCTTTCATCTATCCATACAAATAAATAAAATTTGGAGTTTCTGTTTGTAATATCAAAATAACAGCTTCTTACTAAATGCATATGAAAGTATAGACGATACAATATCAATTTGTATTTTTTTATTTTTGCCTGTCTGTCTGTTTCGGCTAATCTCTGAAACGGATAGACCAATTTTGACAGTACTTTCACTGGCAGGTAGCTGATGTTATAAGGGAGTAATTAGGCTACTTTTATCTTAGAAAATATACCTGCGAACTGAACAAACACTTTTTTGTTAAATTCCACGCGGATGAAGTCGCGGGTAACCCTAAAATGCATTTGTTTCAGTGTATTCTACTTGGAGTCGGGCCTGAACGAGCACCGCGTCATACACAAGGGTGTGAAGAACCCATTCACCTGTCACATCTGCAAAGTGAGCTTCGCTACGTACTCCAGGTAAGGCGATGTTTTGTAGTAGCAGCAAGTTTGCGATAGTGTGCCTTTAGTATGAAGCAAATCCGATAGGTTTCTTTAACAGTCAATTAAGTGAAATCCATCACGTCCCAATATGATTCTCCAGTACAGATTCACGGTGCAAGTACTGCCGAAGTTTTGGGCGGTACTTGTACCGTGAAACATATTTATTTCAAAATGTATCCTTAATTTTGAGACGTTACTCCTTGATTGTCCTAAACCTTTTCATCGAGTAAACTGAACAACGCAATAATTTTATTTTAAAAGAAAGAAATCCGAAGAAACTTCATTACAGGTTATATTCTTTCGAGCCTTAGTATCGGATAGACATTTTCATGGTAACGTGACAACCGTGTTGTCTGCAGATGCACGACGCACAAAACCACGCACGGCTTCTACAAGCGCTCATTAGCTGAAGCTAAGAAGCAGGCAGATGGCACCACGCAGAGAGACGCCGACCTACCCATCGCTGCCGGTATCCTCGGATACGGAGATTTTCCTGTTGTCAAGCATTTTCTATGCGAGGTAAGTACATTAGTAAACGTTAGGTAATGCTACAAAGCCAGGTGGACACGAAAATCGTGGTTGGTATACATTGTTTAGTAAAACCCTAAATCTAGATGGACCGATGACTTAAAGATGGCGACTGGTATTGGGCTATTTTTCTTATAGAGGACAACTTTCGCCCTAGGAATAACTCCTGTATCGCGAAGAACTTTAAAAACATTTAAACAACGAACATAAAGAAAACCCAGACTTGGAACAACTATTTGTGGATCACACAACTTTGTCCCGTGTGGGGATCGAACCCATAACACTTGGCGCGACAGCAAGGGCCCAGTTACACCACTACACCATCCGTACAGACAAACGGATTGTAGATGCAAATACTAATATCCAGCAGTATATTGTCACTGATATGAAACACCTTAAGTAGCTGCCCAAAGGAAGGAAGTTTAGTTTCTTGAAAGTAAAACGTAATAACTTTTGACTCGTCGAAGAAATCCTAAATATCGTAATCATTAGATCAACGAGGCAGTCATCATCACGATTTCGTTAATCAGCGCGGGCTCTATATAATCTTGTATAGGATTACTAAGTATAGTGAGCGCAGTTCAAACATTTGTAGCACGGCTGAATCGCGCTATGGTTTCGCAGGGTATATAAGAGCCCATTATTTATCGTAAAATGCCTTATGCTCTTAAGACTATTTGCAGGATCGTTACTTACTGAGCCTGACGTCGGTAGACGCAATTAGAGGAGATAGTTATTATTATATTGTTGTTATTAAACGACAAGCACTGTCTCATCCCGTGCCATAATAATATGTTTGCTTACAATCGGTCGTGTGTGTGTGTGTGTGTGTGAGTGGTAGGGCCACGCTGGTTACAGCATGAATGGGCCGGCTTGACCGGGGAAGTTACCACTCTCTCACAGAAGATCGACGTAAAATAACAGTATCTGTTATGTTTCGTTCGGTGAGTGAGAGCGCCGGAGCCCCAATCACCCTTCCCTTCCCAAACTCCATCCTGCTCCATTCCCCTTTTCCTACCGGTAGGCTGCGACTTATTTGAGTTTTTTGGACATTGCTTCTGTAATGCTAAGAAAACACAGCCATGTGTATTAGCCACGGTTCTCGCGTACTATCTGGTGAGCCGCTGGCTCGTCTGTCACCGACGAATGCAATTTAAAAAAAATACTCCGATTGTGAGGCCGGTTAAGCATAATTTAGCAATTTCGCGGCGTCTGGCAATGGAATAGGCCCAGTAGCTATTTACAAGGGATTGACTGACGAAATGTGGCTGTGGAACCCCCTGATAATCTATTTAAAATGAAATATGGGCAATGATAAAATGTAACTTGTTTCCGCAAAAGACCACCAATCTGCATAGTCTTCACATGATCTGACCAAGATTATGTCTGGACTTTAAAAGAGACTGTGACCTCTTGAGTTTGTTTCGGCCTTTCTTCTCAAAGTAGTCAGATACGAAACGCCGGCCTCATCTAGTTTTCAAAATGTGATTGACATGTAAAAGTGTTTCTACAAACCTACTTACAGAAATAAATAATTATCATTATCATTACCAGGACTGTGGGCGTTCCTACCTTCATTGGACATATCTTCAAGTACATCGTCGTATGAAACACGCCAATGCAAACTATTTATACAAATGTAACCAGTGCGAGATGACGTTCCCTAACAGGTAAAATTCTTTCCAATTTATTAAATTTTTTTGTGGTCCTCCTTAGTCGTTCACTCTTGACTGAGTGGTCGTGGTTAATGACGTTGCATTTTCATTGGCTAAAGCAGCCCCTGCGATGCGCCTCCACTTGTTGCGTTCTTCAGCGTCTCTGGAACTTTGGACCATGAAGGTATTTGTGGTATATTGCTATCCCTAATTTAGAGCTTAGCTTCTTTATGACCTTCGATTCTGGGCAAATCCGGCGAATCCAGCTCAAATCTGATCCAGAAATAGAAACCGGGTTACAGATTTAAATTTTAATGAATACCACGGGACCAACGAGGTAAGCATTCCCAAAGGAGTTGGCAAATACTAAGAATTGCCACTTGCTACAAGCCTAGCTCCTGGCATTTCTCTCTCGTTGCATACTATGTTACGTTAGTAAAATTATGTATAGATACATTTTTGTTGTAGTTGGAGCTTAGCATATCATCGTAAGAAAGTGCACGGTAAAACAGGCCCCGATGACCCCGGAACCAGTACCAAGACCACCAGAGATGATTTTAGGTGAGTAGACTCTTGTTGCTCCAGAGGTTTCCCCTGAAAGTTTCACTCATGTGCACGGAGCTGTGTCCAATTGATGGAAATCAAATCTAGTATTTTGCATATTGCGCGAGATAAAATAAATATTGGTTATGAAAATAATTTATGAATCATATATCATCCAACTAACCTATTGAGTCGCAATGGCACACCGGTGGCCAGACACAATATTTTTTTAATTATGTCCGGTATTTTAAGATATGACATTAATATAACGATTTTTATATTATAATATCTTACACTCTATAAAAAAATTATCACATCAGACGAATGTTATAAGAATTAATTAATTAAAACATAGGACACGAAAAAACCGAACCTTTCTCCCTCTCCATAAGATGGGCAGACGATTTAGTTAAAATACCGATGAGTTCTTGTAAGCTTCAGGCAAATCATCGATTGCTGTGCCAATTTGTTTGATCGGCCCTTTCTTTGTTCAGTAGTATACGTTATACGGCTTATACGGATATGATGATGTTGATGGAGTATATATGTATTGCTTTGCATGAGGTTTCGTAGGTGTGGTTCCATGCCCAGGTCAAACAAACGCCAATCGACTCGCTTCCTATCGAGCATTGGCAAAATGTGAGTGTAATATACTTCTGTTTACCTTTTCTATGATATAGTCGTGAGACGATGTATGTACTAAATAATTGTATTATTAGGATTCCTTGTCGAGACTGCGAAGAAGTCCTTCCGAACAAAACAGCGTTATACAAACACAGGAAGAAAGAACACAGTGATAGTAATTTCTGTGCCACGCGAACAAACACAACGCAAGGTAAATTAATATAATCATAATTTCGTATATATCTACAACGAAATAAAATGACGGCGAGCGACTCAAAGCGCGGCCATTTTATTTCGTTGTACCAAATACAGTCATATTCTGAAGCACTTTAGGTTGAATTTAAAATGTTACTGAATTAGTCTCTTCGCCGCCACTCCGACGCCGACGCTGACCCTAAAGAATCGTATCGGAGCTAGGTCGAAATATAAAGATAAAATGCTATTTAGTAATTTTGAATTTTTGAATTTATCCCATATATTTTCTAGTATTAAAAATACTATGAATTATCATATTTTTTTACGTAACTCACATTTAGGTTACATTGGTTACTGTACGAATTAAAAATATGGCGACAATTAACTGTTACGCACTGTATATAATCCTTTATGTTTAGGTGCTGCAAGTGGTGAGGCGAGCACTTCAAATGCGTGCACGCATTGTCCTGCCACGTTCACTCACGCAACGGATCTGCAGAAGCATGTCAAGTATGTACTAACTTTTGTATCGTATTATAGTGTGGTATTTATTGGACCGTATAGGCCACGGTCTTCTTCTTTTCGTGTGGTTAGTGGCACAGATTACCCCCAATAGATTCCGCATACAAGGCAAGCTACGCGCACAACACATCAGTGAATTTGGACTAATATAACTCATTGCACTGAATGCCATCTTTAGAGACGACCAGACAAGACCCGTGACGACGTTAATTTTCGATTCTTACAAGATTTACGTAAATTATTTATCTATCAGTAAAATAAGTTCATGTTCCGTGAAATGGTGTGGGAAATGTTCTAAGACATCAAACTATAAAAAAGATGGCATAATATTCCACCGGTAAGTAAATCATTTTAATATACCCAGTTAGTGAGAGCTCAAGATTTATTGGTTGATATCTGAAAACAACAATTTTAAAAGGTGAGCGTTGATGTCTTTTTGAAAAGTTTCTTTCACTCACTAGCCATTACTCCATTGTTATCTTTTTCACACGATGTGAGTGTTGGAAAAAATACATTTAACCATTATCGAATTTTATCGATATTAATCATTATTACGTAATCAAAATAATTTACATAATATACACCGTGAATTTGTAGTCGTTTTGGAACCGAAAATCCTATACTCTATATCAATCATAGAATCGATAAAAGTGATTATTTTAATAAAATAAAAATATATTTATTTATAAACATTAAATTTAATGTCGTTTACGAAAAATAAATGAGAACTCGTGGTAACGCCACTCAATTTCACGTACTACGATTACGCGTGTCACTACGATCGATATCATTAATGTTTAACTAAGCGGTAAAACATTTGCCAATAACAACACAGAAACCGCCGCGCCCGCGCCGCCCGCCAATCCGCGTTCACTAACTACCCTAATGTACCCCAGGCGCGAGGCGCCTAGGCACGGCGGCGAGCGCTCCCGACCCCGCACGTTGCCCACCCGCCCTTCAGTACCGCGGCAACCGACGCGCGAAATGGTTGCATAATGCATTGTTTATTGTTACGCGAAAATTACATAGTCGTCAGTACGAAAACTCTTTGACTACTTGGTTCAGCTGTATGCTGTTGCCAATTACAATTTGGAAGAGGCCAGACGGTTGTACTCCCAGCTGAAGCATTTGAATGTGCTGCGGCTACGAGGGATTGAAAGTCCTCAAGTTCCGACCACTCCCACCATCTTAGCTGCAACTCAGCACCTTCTCGACCATGGACAATTCCGTACGCCGACTCATGCGCAAGGCCGAGTACTCCTGAATGACCCCCGGAGATCGATGAGGATATTAGAGCGGGATCCGCGGCGAAGCACGAGAATGGCGGCTCGAGAATTTAATATTAGCCAATACTTATCATTTTTGTCGGGCTCACGTAATTAACAACAACGATGCACCAGCAAGGATCGCCATGTCAGTGCAGTGGTTGTTAAATAATACGAATGCGAACATACTGTGGACAGATGAGTCATTGTTTACTCGAGTGGGACTGTACAACGCTATAATCGCAACGCTGTAAACCCTCACTTAATACAGGAAGACCACCTCCAAGTGAGGTTCAGTGTGAATGTTTAGGGCGATATTATAAACGACGATTTAATAGGGCCTGTTTTTATTGAAGGTCATCTAACGGGCAGCTCGTATTTAGAAATGTTACGAACTAATATCCGAGCTATTGGAGGAAGTGCCGTTATCAATACACGATATGTATTACTAGCACAACGGCTGTCCCACTCATTATGCAAGTGCAGTACGTGCCTATCTCAACAATCAGTTTGGTGATACGTGTTACCTATCACACAGGTACACGATAGGCCGCGGCGGTCCCGTGGCTTGGCCGCCGAGAAGCCCAGACAAGCATCAATGTCGGAAATAAAAAGACTTGTGTATTTTCGTGAACGTGAAAGTCGTGAGGAGCTACGTAGTGCAATAGTGGAGGCCTTTAATTTACTGTCCATAGGTATGTAAGTTAATTATTTTGTAAATAGCTCTAATTTTTGAAATACGCCCGAAATACTCACAGTTCGTTCACCTGTGTTTGTTTTTAATTACATAATAAATAAAGTTAGCTATTTATCGAAAAGTAATGTTCAGATAAAGTATTTCCGACGGTCCTAAGCCCGTGTAAAGTATGAAGGAGAAATTTGAGTATCCATTTACGTATTAATTGTGATGTTTCACAATGCAGAAATTACATAGTAAAAAGAGAAAACGTATTGCCTCGTATCAGCTGATTCTGAACTGTGTTATGCCTATTATCAATTTCGTCGCTATTGCATTTACCTAATTTTATAATACTTGTGTAGCTTCACTAGCTTTTAAATGACGCATAGGACTCGGTCGTTTTACACGAGGTTCTGGATAGGTATTAGCTGATATACGTAGTTAACTATCGTGCGTCGTTCATAACTTCGCCTGTGCGCGGCGGCGCGGCGCGGCAACGCGGACGCCGCGACGGTGACGTATGCATGCGTTTGTGAATGAATTGTCCGTGCGTTACTACGATCAAACTCGAATAAGTGAAAAATATTATTTATATTCCAACTTTTTTACTATACGCAGTACAATTATTTTACTATTTTTATTGATACTACTAATTATCCTAAGTTACCACTTTTCGGTTCCAAAACGACTACAAATTCACGGTGTATAATTACATACATAGTTAAAACTACTATTTTTTAAATATGTTTTATTATTATTTTAATTGATCGTTTCTTTCCAGTTTGTTTGATAGTTGACTACAAACCACTCATGCGATTTGTTTTAGATTTCCCAAATGTATTGAAAATAAAACTAAATGGATTAATGCGACTTGTCGCGGAGAAGAATGGTTTCCTACCAAGTATACCGTTGTTTGCTCAACACATTTCACGGAAGACAATTTTTACTACATGAAAAATCGTATACACTTTTTTATTGCATGCATTATACATCGTAACCAACTTTTTTTTAATTATAGTCGTCTCAAACTTCATCTGCGTCGACTTCTACGGACAAAATTCAAAAATGTAATGTCATTAGTACATTATCGTCTCTGCAAAATAAGAATAGTTCGCCAGTACCAAATGAGTCTCCAAATAGAAAAAGACGGACCCATATTCCAATAGCGGATACACCATCTGCATATGATACACCTGTAAAAAGACGTCTATGTAGATTAATTATAGAATTAGGTAACATAGTGAACAAAAAAAATGTCTTATTGAAAAAAATGCGAGATTCTAACAGAAGACTAAAAAGACAGTTTAATTCATTGAAATCGCTACTGGCTGAATTAGAAAAGAAAAATTTGACGACTGGAGAAAATAACCAAATTTTGGAATCTTTAGGAATTAAAGCTGGTGAACTTCTTCGGTGCCAAATTTGAAAACGAAAATCTGGCACTATCATAAAGAAAAAATATTCTCCACAGTTAAGAGCCTTCGCTCTTACTCTGAATTTTTATTCTAGCAAAGCATATAACTACGTTCGCAAAACGTTCGATACCTGTTTGCCTTCTATAAAAACACTCGGTAAGTGGTATAGATCTGTGGATGGGTATCCAGGTTTCACTAGAGAAGCTTTTGCTGCATTGAAATTTAAAGCTGAACAGGCGAAAGCACCAATTTACTGTGCTATTGTATTTGATGAAATGAAAAAAGTGAAAATAAAATAGAGAAATCATATGGGTACGTGGATTTCGGAGGAAGCATCGATTCCGATTGCAAAGAGGAATGCACTGATGCACTAGTTTGTCTTGTTGTTCCGTTACACGGCAAATGGAAAGTACCAATTGGATACTTTCTGATAAATAAAATTACAGCGGACCAAAAAGTATTTCTGCTTAAACAAGCAATTGAATTATGTAATGAGGCTAACATTGTAATTAAATCTGTCACTTTTGATGGCTGTCCTGCTAATATTGCCATGAGTAAAAAACTGGGCTGTAATTTTGAAGCTCATAACTTAAAGACAACATTTAAAAACAATAATGATATCGCAATTTTTCTTGATCCAGCACACATGGTCAAACTTATTAGAAATAGCTTTGAACATTACAAAGACCTAAAAGATATTAATGGAAGTACTATTAAATGGAGTCATATAGAATTATTGCATCAATTACAAGAAGATGAGAAGTTTCACTTAGCCAACAAACTCAGAGCAGAACACTTGTGTTTTAAAAAGAACATTATGAAGGTCAAACTTGCGACTCAACTGTTCAGTATGAGCGTGGCGCTCGCTTTATTATTTTGTCAAAATACTTTGAGGTTGCAGCAAATTGGTAACGTAGAGGGCACAGCTAAAATGTTATTATGTATTAATGATCTCTTCGATATTTTAGACTCGAAAGTGCACGGCTACGGCTTGAAAAGGGCTTTAAATGCGGAAAACTCTGGTACAGTCCTAGCACGTCTTGATGAGTGTAAAACCTATGTAATTAATTTATCTACCAATTTAAAAACTAAGCAGACTTACTTGATTAACACACCAAGATATACTGGCTTTATAGGTTTATGTGTATGCATTGAAAGTGTAAAATTTATGTACCAAAATTTAATCATCAGTAAATACTGTAATTATATTTCTTTCCACCGCATTAGTCAAGATCACTTAAAGTTATTATTTTGTAATATTAGATCTTATGGTGGCGCTAATAATAATCCGACACCAAAGCAATTCCATGGTATTTATAGAAATATGCTAGTGCACATGGAATTACAAGAGATAAATACAGGAAACTGTGTCGCCTTAGAAAACATTGCTATATTAAATTGTTCCTCGGCTATACAGCGCATAAATTCATCAACAGAAAAGGGAGATACAAGCGATGATGAGAAAATTGTTGATGACGGATTTATTGCAGCCCTTCAACAAATCTGTCTTTCTCAATTTTCAGAAAGCATAATTGAATACATAGCTGGTGCTGTATTGCATTATTTAATAAAAAAAATTAAATGCAATACCTGAGTAAGTGCACTTGTGTCATTAGGTACTAATACCTCAAGTTTAATTTTTGTGAGAGATGTGGGCGGATTATTATATCCATCGCAACAGGTCACCAAAATTTGCAGGCAATCAGAAAAAGTGATCCGAACTTTTTTGGTTTCAAATAAAAATTCAAAAGTGTACTATGCTGATAAGCATAGAATTATAACCAATACATTGAAGAGCTTTATCAATGAAGATTTGTTTCCTGACATTACTAGTCACCAATTTGACCATGAAAGTTGAAATCATGTAATTGATTTGGCAAAGAGCGTTATGGAGAAGTATATCGACATTCGATTATTGTACTTAATTAGAAGTAATCCTAAAAACGCTATAAGAAACATTTACACAAAATTAATTCATTTTAAAAATCAATAGCATTATTCTTATTTTTTCGTATTTATAATGATTGCCACTCTGCCTCTGTTATACTGCCTCGCGTGTCCTGTGATATAATTATATGTGCGCGTGGAATCGAGCGATACCGGGTTTGGTTCCCGGGTCAGACTGACAGACGCAGACTACGGCGGATCTCTGTGCTATTCACCCGTCCAACCGCCTCACTGTTACCGACCGAAAAAGTGGTATGAGATTTTTGATTGACACGGGAGCAAATATTTCAGTTATCGGCAAGACACAGTAACAATATACACTTTATGCTGCTAATGGAACAAAAATCAAGATTTAAAGCGAAAAAGCTCTTGCTTTAAACTTGGGATTACGTATTCGTCGCTGATGTGACGCAACCAATTATAGGAGCAGATTTTTTAGAGCATTATAAGCTATCAGTCGACATAGCTGGTCGAAGACTTATTGACAGGGTAACTGAGCTTACAACGCCTGCAACCCTGATCAAATCGACGCAGCAACCAATTCGCACTATTGACATCGGAATGAATCCTCGCATAACTCAACTCTTAAAAAAATATGAGGACATTACGAGGCCTTCCTCCATGCGCACTACCCCAAAACACAAGATTGAGCACCATATTATTACTAAAGGACCACCCGTATCTGCACGTGCCAGAGCATTGCCTCCAGACAAATCATCGCTAAAAATAATTTCAAAGTATGATGGAACAGGGCATTTGTCGCCCTTCTGATAGCCCATGGGCTAGCCCTTTACACATGGTCAAGAAAAAGGATGGTGAATGGAGACCATGTGGCGATTATAGAATACTCAACAAAGCGACTGTGCCTGATAAATATCCACTTCCACGATTAACCGATTTTACTTATATATTAGACAAAAAATACGTATTCAGCAAGGTTGATATTCGGAAGGCTTACCACTGTATTCCAGTTAAAGATGTGGAAAAAACCACTATTATCACTCCTTTTGGAGTTTTCGAATATTTAAGAATGCCTTTTGGTCTACGCAATGCAGCGCAAATATTCCAACGATTCATGGATCCCTATTCAGAGATTTAGATTTTGTTTTGGTCTTTGTCGACGATTGCCTAATTGCCTCGGCAAACGAGATTCTACATTATCAGCACTTAGATACAGTTTTCAAACGCTTACAGGAGAATGGAATAACTATTAACCTCGAAAAATGCGAGTTTCTTAAAAGCGAGATAGATTTCTTAGGTTATCATATAACGAGCCAAGGAATACACCCAACTGAGAAAAAATTACAAAGCAATTGCAGAATTTCCTAAACCAAAGACAATCAAAGAATTAAGAAGATTTTTAGGCATACTTAATTTTTATAGAAATAACCTTCCGCACGCCGCCAAATATTAGATTATTTTAAACGACTATCTGTGCAACTCGAAAAAGAATGATAACTCTCTTATTCCTTGGGCAACAGAAGCTGAAAAAGCCTTTGATAAATGCAAGGAAAACATCATGAACGCAATATTAACAGTGCATCCCTCACGCACTGCCCCACTGGCACTTATGACAGATGCTAGTTCTACCTGTGTTGGCGCGGTTCTACAACAAAAATCTGGACCTAACTGGAAACCAAAAGTATAAAAAAAAAAATTAAGTGAAGATCAACAAAAATACTCAACATTTGATAGAGAATTACTTGGAGTATACATGGCAGTCAAGCATTTTCAAAGGTTTATTTAAGGAAGAGAATTCTCAATTTTTACAGATCATCGACCTTTGACATACGCATTCTCCCAAAAACCATCACCAAGTCAGGACGGACAGTTAAGCCCACAGTACGGTTCTGTAT
The DNA here is from genome assembly GCA_963564715.1 of Catocala sponsa. Lineage (NCBI taxonomy): Eukaryota > Metazoa > Arthropoda > Insecta > Lepidoptera > Erebidae > Catocala > Catocala sponsa. The sequence continues at coordinate 6,999,628 of OY751355.1, forward strand.
TCCGTGACGCAAGCATTCAATCAATATAAATACTCACGAAGTACCTTGACCTAGGCTACGCACCGTCACAACAAGCGTCAGCACATATTTCTACTCGACTATTTTTCGGAATCAGGAATGTATTATGTCATTAAGCATACGTTTGAGATTGTATCTATAAATAGAAATTGTAATAGTTAAGTAAGAATTGTAATAATTTTTTCATTTTTTAAAGGGTGTATATGTAGCGGCTACATTATTACACGTATTCCGATAGAGCACATCTTAAGATAAGTTAAAAATGCACACGCATGCAAATGTATACACGCGCCACACTAGTATATAAGCTTTACTTTCACTGAAATTAAACAGACTATAACACCATCTGAGTCTCGTTATACCTATTGCCAAAACTTAGGCAAACGTTTATCTGGTAGGAAATTTTCAGTAGTAGCGAAACGAGCCTATAGCCTTATTAGATGTACCACTTTGTTTTTCTTTTTTTTATTAATTATATATTTTATTTTACTGTGACATACCGTTTCTTTCTAAGCCCTCCTCCTCTTAGGACTTGTTACAAAATAAGATTTTATATTAGTGGGAGAAATGTAATATTTTATGTGCAGAATTATATAATATATTAATTTTAAAATCTACAATTTTATTTCTCATACAAACTTGAAAGTTATTTTGTGTGACATATCGATAATACAGAGGTTACATATGAACATTATAAATTGACGTAAAAGAGAATACGTTAATCTCCATTCCTTTTAAAAAATATCGACAACAGAATCGATGTTTAATGTCCCTGTCTCATCACTACGACAAGTGCACAATCGAGTGTGTCCTTGAAATAGCCAATCATATTGCAGTTGTCACTCGCCCCGCAACCCGTGCTTTCCGCCAAATTTTGTGAACTCTAAACAGAACAAAATGTTCAACATGCGGTATCTATTGGGGGTAATCTGTGGGTTAGTGGCCAACCTTTTGTCAAGAGTTGTTCAAGCCGCCCGTAGGCCTCTGACATGGCTTAATGACTGCTGTCAATTTGACAACAACCGGGACCGGCTTTTTACGTGCCCTCCGAAGCACGGAGACGCTCAGATGAGATACCACTAAGTGGTCACCACCCAACGTTGCTCAACCTCGCTAATCGTTTACCGATCAGTGAGTGCAACTGGCTATGAGCGATCTCTTCTTCTCTTTCTCGCGGTTGAGATCTTATATAATTCAAGCAATGGTCAGTCTTATATTTTGGGATATAGCGATTAAATTACATTTTGGACATCTTTTATAACATCGACGAATGTATATGTTAATCGTAGACATATCTTTTGTAAATTGTTTACCCGGTATTTGTTTGTTAGAAGATTGATAAGTCATACTAACAAAAAATCATTGAACTATTAACAGCTGTTTAGATTTTCATTTGTCGTCTAACATGCGCTTCAATATTTGAAAGCAGATTATTTCCTTTTATGAGCTTCCAGTAGAACGAGTAGATAACAGTTATTAAGGTTAAACATTTGTCGCCCAATATGGACGCTGATGACCTTGGGCACAAGACCAGATCTTAGTTAATTAAAATAACTGGTCTCTTGACCGTGTTTTATATAATATTTGTAATACTATCGGAATTTAATACTATCATGCTCATGAAATCTTGTTCTTATGGTGCTTTTTAGAGCGCTAGATTTTACAGGCAGGTTGCACTGACCGTGGCCCGTGGTCACAAGCAGATTCTAAACTCTACACGAAAACTTAGTTTAGAGTCTAGTTGTGAACTTCATAGGTAAACAATGTTCACATTGTAGACGAATAAACATCAGTACAAGCCAATCGCTCTAACGAGTGCTACGTATGTGTACCTCTAGAGACGTGAACAAGGTGGACCCGGGCGCGGGCGCGGGCGCGGGCGCGGGCGCGGGCGCGTGGGGAGCGTGCGCGGCGTGCCCGCGGCGCGCGCACGCGTGCCCCGTGTGCGCGCACTCGTTCCGCACGCTGTCCATGCTCAACGAGCACCTGCGCGTGCACACGGGCGAGCGGCCCTTCCCCTGCGACGTGTGCGGGGTCGCCTTTAGGAGGTACGAGTGTCCATTATAAACGAGAATAAACAATACATGATCGAGTGTTCATTATTATCGAGGAAAAAACAATCCATGTAGGTATGAGGATTGCACGTTTGTGTTAAATTTTATTAACGTGGAAAAAAGTCATGAAAGTTTTTCTAAAATATAAAATGAGTTATATACAATTTATTAACGTGTCTAAATTATAAACTAGGTAAAACAATCCGTGGACGTGTGTCTAAATTAAAAACGAAGAAAGAGATAATCCATGAACGTATGTGTAAATTAAAAACATGGAAAAGACAATCCAGGCCGTGTGCGCGTGTGTGTAAATGAAAATTAATTATCGCTCGCTTTTCCGGTGAAGAAAAACATCGTAAGGAAACCTGCATTTATTAAAGTTCTCCATAACGTTCATGAAGATATGTAACGTCTATTAACCCGCACTGGCCTAACCCTTCTCACACTGAGAAGATGCGCGTACCCAGCAGTGGGATAGTTAATACAGGGCTGATATTATTATTATAGCTTATCAGTATTCTTATCTTTACAAACATTTTGTTTATAGATCGACGGCGATGCGCAACCATCGTCTCATTCACAGCGGTGTCAGAGCGTGGGCCTGCGGCCGCTGTCCGAAACGTTTCCGGATCCGGTCCGATCTGCGCACACATCTGCGGCTTAAACATCCTGCTACATTGCTAGTATTCGAGGTAAGCAGTAATGCTCACTACTTGTGTTCCACAAACGCTGCAGATATTAAAATGTCAAATTCAATAACGACCTATTCTAACTTTATAGATCGCAGCGTTTAACTAAAAAGCTTGATGATTATATATAAAACATTCAAGGTTTAACTCTCTTTTTGTTTGTAGCCGGGACCGACGGCTTAACGTGCTCTCCGAGGCACGGAGCAGGCGATAATTGTCAATCAATACGCACATAATTCCGAAAAGTCATATAACTTCCGAAAGTCAGAGGTGCGTGACGTTGGTTCGAACCCGAGACCCTCTGCATTGCAGTCTGTTGGTCTCCCCACTGAGCTATCGCTGCTTGTACTTTTAACACCAACGTGACTAGTAAATATACTTAAGTACTTGTAACTAGTCTCAATATGACCACACCTTTCTATTACACGCCATTCACAGATGGAAGGTCTGAACCCGTCACCGGACGCTGTGATGAAGCACCTCGCGATGCACAACATATCACACGACAAAGTCATTGAAATCACCAAGATATCCTTTGCCAAGGTAAGCCTGTTTTATTACTTGGGTGGCAGATAACCCAGTGAAAACACATATTTACAATATATACCATGACAGTAGTGCTGTATTTAAAAATTATCTAATCTGTTAATTTCCAATAATTAATAGGCTAGATAATTTTGATGTCAGACATAATTAAGAGGTATTGTGTCTGGCCGCCGGTGTGCCGCTGCAACTCAATAGGTTAAGGAAAGACTTTTGACACTTAAGGTGGCCACCGTAAGTGTCAAAAATTGTGTCTGGCCGCCGGTGTGCCGCTGCAACTCAATAGGATAAGGAAATACCACTGACACTTAAGGTTGCCACCGTAAGTGTCAAAAGTAAAAGCAAAAGACGGCATGCTTCTTTGCCAAGAAGCATACCGTCTGATGGTTAGCGGTACCGATAGTTTTAGGACCACGGTTCTCTTACAAGCCTCATTTAAAATATAATGCCAACCCTGTTTATAAACTGTTGCCAACATTGCTGGACACGCGTCCCTTTTCAGTCAGACAAGGTTAAGGCTGTAGTCAGCTACGCTGATCCAAGTGCGGGTTGGCAGACTTAACACATTTTCGATAACTTTATATAGAACTAGATGTTCTCGCGGTTTCACCCGCGTTTATCGTTACTGCACCGCTCCCGTGTCGTAGCGTGATGTTATATAGCCTTCATCGATAAATAGGCTATCTAACACTAAAATAATTTTTCAAATCGAACCAGTAGTTCCTGAGATTAGCGTGTTCAAACAAACAAACTCTCCAGCTTTATAATATTAGTATAGATTCTGGGACATGTTTTATTTCACCATTAAAGTGTGCGATAATTTTTCATACGCACCAAATTTTGAAAAGTCGTAGTTGCTTTGATATTATTATCGAGACCTTTGCATGGCAGTCCAACGGTCTCACACTAGGCTATCGCTGTACTCTTCTCGCTTCACTTGCTAACCTTTAACACTAGGATTCACATTGGCGCTAAAGATAAAAATTACTGGTCCTTTCCACCACATGGCCTCTTTAACCTTTTGACCGCCACAGCATAAAAGTAGCGTCGTGCCCCCTACGCCCGGCGATGATTAATGTAGTTTTAAATAATAGGTAAAAGGAACACAACAAACATATTTTTTAATGTTTATTTTGGACTCTAAAATAGTCGTATTTTCGACGTGCCATGCCGTCGGGGGCGTCGTGAGCACGGTTTAATTTGACGTGAATGGACGTCCGTGGCTGTCAAAAGGTTAAGGGGATTAGCAACCTTACTCAAGGCAGGAACGGTATATACGTTTGTTTGGCTGTAATCTACTAACGCTTTGATACTCCAGGAGCTCTCTTAGTCCTGATTCCTAAATTTAGAAACGAATTGTGTTACTAAAGGACAGTTAATTTTTTATATATATCGTATGAAAAGTATGTCGAAGTTTAAGTGTCCGCAACTAAAACAACTTTGTTAGGCTTGGTTCCTATGTTTAAGACATGACTCGGTTTACCTATGGGCAGTTAATTTTGACTTTATTTTATGACAAATATGTCAAAATCTAACGTGGTTAAGACGGCTCGTTTTTATATATTATACTAATATAATATTCTATTCTTTCACATACACACAACACCATCTAGCCCAAACTAAGCAGAGCTATGGGTACTAGACAATGGGTAAACATACATATATACTTTTTTTTGTACATACATACATATTATACATAGAAACACCCAGACCAAGACAAACATCCATGTTCATGCACACAAATGTTTGACTTGTGCGGGAATCGAACCCGCAACCTCAGGCGTGGTAGTTGGTTACACTAACCACTACGCCATCGAGGCCGTCATATCGAAATATATCCTTATATAAGGTTTCGAATCGGGTGAATTAATAAACACAACTTGCTAACATGAAGTATGATTTATTACTCTCCTAATTCTAATGGATACATGGATTATATTATTATAGGCTTAATCTAGGAATAGCATGACATCATCATATTTCTATTTGTCTTACACCATAGTTAGCCGAGTTGTTCTAGAGCCCAGATTAGCTAGGTATAGGAACTGTCACATAGTGCCTTACCTCTATAGTAGTAGAAAAGCAAGCATATGTCACGGGAGGTTATCAAATGTTATAATTGCAGGGCACGTCCCACGTGGTGCCCAACAGTGCGCGCGCGCTGTCGGCGCTGGCCGACGTGCCGCGCGCGCACATCGTGTGCGACAAGCCTGCGCCGCCCCCTACACGTAACTATACACTACAGTGACTACATACTAACTACTCTATGTGTACGTACCACGTGGTGCCCAACAATGCGCGAAGTCCCATTTGACAGATGATCGTTGAACAGCGATAGTGAAGATACCGTTTCAATAGACATATCACGAAATCGATTACTGATTAACTTTCTAAACAAACTGTAATCGTGGGTTTAGAATCGAAACAAAAACAATAGAAACAGAAAAACAAAAAAGGAGTCCATCTAAGTTTGACATATCGAAAGAATAGTTACATCAAAGTTATATATTATTGTTTAATTGTAAAAAAAACTGGACTTATCCTTGATTAATTCCTAGTATTACATACTTATTCCATACTTAGTATAAGGGTGAAATAAATGTGGTATAACATATTTTGATTTTTAGACGTCTACTCTTTAAAACTATGGGATATTTAAACCATACGTCCAATATCGCATCTTCAAATCCATTTTTAGATATAGAAAATATATGAAGGTATTTCAGAATGGGATTTAAGGTACGTTGCAACGTAATAATAAATAATTAATACCAAATACAAATTTACAAAGGTATATCTCGGACAATTGTTTTTACCTCAAAGTTGTTTTATCTGATCGATTTTATCCGATTCATATTGTCGCGTCACCATGACTGAAAGTAAAAAAAATACCTTAGTGCGTAACTATGGTATTGTAGTAAAATATTATTTTATTTTGATGTTTAAATTATTTAAGACAATGGCAACTCCACACAGACGAAGAAGTTCTACCTACATCTAACAGATGGCGCTATATACAATAAGCGCATAAAATGACGTCATACAATGCCGAATCGCACAAGCGGAGTTTACAAAGCGACTAACTATATATACAAGCTCCCGAAATCAATCGTAGGGCTGCGGCCCGCCAGGCACGATCACCCAGCCTGTTCAGGAGATCACGTGGTGCTCCGAGGCGAGACAACAATAACCTTTACCTAAATAATGAAAATTGTAGTCTTAAATTACTTTATTTTATTGTTACACTAGTTTTCACCCGCGGCTTCGCTCGCGTAAATGTAGGTTAGGTAAGGTTAGGTTTGCAACAGTAATTTTTCTGGATGAAAGGTACCCTATGTCCTATTCTGTACCCCTGACAACGTGTATGCAAAATTTCATGTTGATCGGTTGAGTAGTTAAGGCGTGAAAGCGTAACAAACAAACAAACTCATTTTAGCATTTATAATATTAGTTAGGATGGAAAACTTACAGCTATAAGATACAGTAATAAAAATGAACATAAATAACGCCAATACTAAGTTTTCACAAACAGCTAAAAATAAATAAAACCACTCAAAAGTAAATATACTTAATCAACACAAATTAAATTAAAACAAACATATTAAAGACGATTGCAGACAAAAAAACTAATAGCACAATGTTTTCTTTAATGTGGTCAAATTGTTATAATAAATTATGTTAATATTGTTATAATAAATATTTCCAGTGGACGAATTCCAGCCGACCCGCCGCGGGCGAGGCATAGCGAAGAACCCCCGGCGGCCCAAGATATTGCAGCGCGGCATGAGCTCGCAGGACACTTCTGCCTACCCACTCGCCCCTGTCAACGTTGGCGGCGAGGTAAGACATGCACTTTTTATTTATATGTCAACCAATGTGTTATTATCTTTTTGGAATACGAGATGTGCTAACGGAGTCCTGTTTATGTAACGTAGACTATAAACCTCCAAAGGATAGTCAGAGAAGTACACCCATTTCGCTAGTAGCTATATTTTCGTTTTCGAAGTTTTATTTATTTCCTTAATGGCATCTATACAAATAAATAAAATTGAAGTGTCTGTTTGTAATGTCAAAATAATAGCTTGTTATCTAATGCATATGAAAGTATATAAGGTACCTATACGAAAACATCTATTTTTAAAATTTTTGTCTGTCTGTCTGTCTGTTTGTTCCGGCTAATCTCCTAAACGGCTGAACCGATTTTGACGGGACTTTCACTGGCAGATAGCTGATGTTATAAGGAGTAACTTGGCTACTTTGATTTAAGAAAAAAAATAGGGTCCGCGGAGACAAACACTTTTTAGTTAAAATCTACGCGGACGAAATCGCAGATAACAGCTAGATAAGAATAAATTCGGTTAAACTGGTTCGTATATCCTCAAAGGAGTAGATAAAGGTGCATGATTATCACCCATATTTGTCTACAAAAGTATTTATCGCTTCTGTAATATGAAGCGAGAGAGAGAGAGAGAGAGAATGTTTACTAGGTATATTTCAAAATGTCGTGCTGCTTTTTATAATTGTCTTTCAGAAAAACGCAATGATTCTATAGAGCTCGTGCGGTGCATATTCAAATCGGCGTGCGGCCGCCATAGTAAAATTGTATGGAGGATTTGAAGTGCTTTTTTGATAAATATGTATCTTTATTGTCAACTAATAACTTAAATATTTGGCAAATTGTAATATGACTATTTATGTTTCGTTTAAGCTGTAAAATAGGACAGATTTCTACTGTTATAATCTAAAAATCACGTAACACGAGCTTACGTTACGTTAATACACACAACACCATCTAGCCCAAACTAAGCAGAGCTTGTACTATGGGTACTAGACAATGGATAAACATACATACATACTTTTTTTTTTATAAATACGTACATATTATACATAGAAACACCCAGACCAAGACAAACATCCATGTTCACGCACACAAATGTTTGACTTGTGCGGGAATCGAACCCGCGACCTCAGGCGTGGCAGTCGGTTACACTAACCACTACGCCATCGAGGCCGAAAATAGTTTTATATCACGTGAACCGGGCATTAACGCGATCATGCAAATAATATAGTATGAGTGTGTTAATACTCGGTATACGTTTTTTCTTTACCGCTGTATAACTCTAGAATTAATCATGAAAAATAACTATGATCGTGGTTAATATTATTATAATTTTTTTTTTTATTTATTTAATAAGGCACACAAAACAAAACATAGTGCATACAGTATAAAACTTATAAACTAACAGTTTTGGTTTAAACTATGGTTCTAACTATGTGTACACATCACGATTATTAGATATAGATCAGTACAAGATGACGCTACAGAACTCTAATTAAAAATAAATACACAAATAATAACAATTGACTTAATCTTACTAAGTAAATTACAACATGTTTAAATAATATATGTAGGTATGTTAAGATGCTTATCTATGGAAATAAAGACAAAATATGCCTCACAGTATTTTTAAATTGTATAATTTTATAGTTAAAAACGTCTAGAGTTTTATGATATTCAGGTAAACGATCATTATACATTCGACACATTCTGACCAACGGATTGTAAAAAGATGTGTTATTGATGTGAACGTCGTATTTACTAGATGTTCCCGCGGTTTCACCCGCGTTTATTGTTACTGCGCCACCCCGTGGGTCGTAGTGTGATGTTATTTGCCTTCCTCGATAAATGGCTAACACTAAAATATTTTTTCAAATCGAACCAGTAGTTACTGAGATATTAGCGCGTTCAAACAAACAAACAAACTCTTCAGCTTTATAATATTAATATAGATAGGTATTTACGGTGGTCAGCGAAGTAGTTAAATAGGCTTTTATTAATCTCTCGTGTGTTTTGCACACCTGGTGTTCATAAGCGCCAAGGACATTCCTTTCACTTTTTTTTTCCGACACTCGACGGGTATAATAAAGTTATTTATTTTCAGGAGCTGCCTGATCTGAATCTTCAGTTGCTGTTGCGGGACGGTGTGTTAGTCAATGGTAATCAAATGGTACAATTGCAGTTGGACGATCCTATGTTGTTGGAGTGACCACTAACTATTGAAAAATTGTGTTTTTTTAGTCGATACTATTTGCCCGCGGCTACGCTCAGGACTAGAAGTTTTTCTGTACCCTGTGTCCTTTTCTGTAGCCATGACAACGTATAAGCGAAATTTTATAATGATCGGTCAAGTAGTTAAGGTGTGAAAGCGTAACAAACAAACTTACATTCGCCTTTTAAATTTTAGGAAGTTGGGATATTTTTTATATAACGATGCATGCTTTTATTATATGAATAGTTAAAGAAAATTGGGCATTTGATTGTTGGACTTATTTGTGCAAAGAATAATGTGTAAAATTATATTGTTAAGTTAATATTAATTAATAATAATAATAATATTCTACCACATACACACAACACCATCTAGCCCAAACTAAGCAGTTAATGTTAGTCTAGTAAAATTCAAAATTAGTATATTAATTATAATAGTATATTAATAGTATAAATAGTCTCCCCGTAACCATGGCTGCTGAAAAGCAACCGAAACGTCGGGGAAAGTGTAAAAATAAATATAAATAGTATAATAGTATAGTAATAGTATAAATAGTTTTAATAGTTTCAATAATTTAATTAGCTTAAAAATTAGTAAAGTTTAATAGTGATTATAGTAGTGTAACAGTTTTTCAAAATTTTGTAATAGTGTCAAATAAACAACGCGATAAAATCCGTATATAGTAGGTAGTTTAATTTCAATATATTAATTAAGTTATAAATTTCGTATTTTACTAAAATACTGTATGTTCGACTGTAGAAGTTTATGATATTGTATGATGTTTCGTCTTTCTATGGTTATTATCTTTGGTTGCGGTCCACCTCACGTTAATGTTACAAGACAAATGTATGTATTTAAAGTTTAATTTAGATTACAAATTCAAATATTTAAAGCACATAAAATGTAGTATTTATAAGACCTTTAAAATACATACATACATAGATTTACACCTGTTTCCCAGAGGCTACCCCTCTAGGCAGAGACTGCGGATATCCATTTGCTACGATCCTGACACACTTCTTTGGCTTCATTCACTTTCATTACATTCCTCATACACGCTCGCCGGTGGTGCTCTTAATCTGGCCTTTGTCCAGAACGTCTCCGATCTGATCGAGAAACGTTCGCCTAGGTCTTCCCCTTGCGACAGTTCCAACCACACTAGCCTTATAAACTTTCTTAGTCAGTCTTTCCTCGTCCATTCTTTCTACATGTCCAAACCAGCTTAACATACCCTTTTCTATTCTTGTCACTATATGCTACATCTCTCTCTAATCACACTATTCCTTATTCTATCTTTCAGAGTCAAACCACATAATATGTAGGTATCTCAGCGCTCTCATTTTTACAGCATTAAAATATATATTTTATAAATATATGTTTATATAAGAAATTAATTAGTAAAGTTGTTTTGTTCTGACTACATATAGACTATATTCTATAATTACGGTATATAATTATATTTGGGGATTCAATATAATGATCAGCAAAAATACTAATTGGTCAGCAAATATTGCACAGCATAACGAGCATCTATACGCCTCAAATCACTGCATTCCGTCTCGGAAGTGTTAGGTTATGTTAGGTTCCTTTTTTAAACCCACCCAAAAATAGGAGCCCCGCGAAGCGGGGCTCCGTCGACTTAGTTTGATCTCTTTAAAGTTTGCTGGCCATGAGTTGCTGATCAATTAGCTATTTCTGCTCACAGATTATATTTTTCTGCTTACAAGAATACCAATACTATGCTAACCATTTACATAACACCTTTATATTTGTAGTCCTTTTACTATGTAAATATTAGGTCGAAAATGTTTGATACGTAATGTGAATACCTAGTAGAAGATTACAAATATAATTATATTTGTCTATGATGCAGTATAGTGTATTAAAAAATGTTGAAAATTAAGTCCAAACAAAGGAATCACTTTTAAAAATCTCAAAATATGACACTCATTTGCGTCGTTGCCATTCGGAACATCGGAACGTACGACAAGGCGTAAGCGCTCTTAAACTTGCGTGACTAAGCGGGATTGACTGCGCTAAGCGATATCGCTTGGACTGTAACTGCTAACTGTTAATACATCTGCAATTATTCCAACACTAAATTATATATTTAAGTGCAATGTTTTAGTTGTTAATTCTAGTTATAGTTCACAATAAAGGTTTTGATTATCGCTTAACTGTGTTTTATTGGATACATCTATTACTTACGGCAAAGGTCTATTCCACTAATATAGTTATTAGTTAGAGAATGTGTGCACCAATTTGTTGCACTTTTTTGTCATGGTTTCCCAACCAGTGACGTCATGGTAAGGAACCATAGCGTCACTGGTTGGGATACCATTAAAGATAGTCAAAGTCAAAAATCATTGATTCACTTAGGTCACAAAGTAACACTTATGAACGTCAAAGGGGTTAGTGAGTAGCGAATAGGATTGATGAAAAGGAATGTGAAAGAGTTCCCATGTTTGGGTGTTCATTTTGTCTGTTTTTTTTTTTAGTAGTAGAGCCAGCATGAAGGGCCGGCTCGACCGGGAAGTACTACCCTCTCACAGAATATCGACGTGAAATAGCAGTGTTCCTACTGTTGTTTCGTTTGGTGAGTGAGAGTGCCGGAGGCCCAATCACCTTCTTTCCCCCTTCCCGCTCCTTCTCCTTCCCACTTCCTTTTTTTCTAAAGGGTTTGCAACGCACAAGTGATGCCTCTGGTGTTGCAGGCGTCCACTTAGGTGTCATCAGGTGGGCCGTATGCTTGTTTGCCACCTTAGTTGTATAAAAAAAAAGTGCGTGTGTTTTAAATTAAAAATGTGTCTTCGTCCTCTAAAAGCTACAAATCCTTTTTCCATAGACGCAATAACTTTATTTAGGCGGGATTATATTTTTTTATGTAAGGAATGATTTTTTATATCGGCATTGGATGAATCTGTGTAAGTGTCTTACAATACACTACTAGGTTGTCCAAGAATGCAACTTCCATTAATTGAATAACTAGGAATTATCATTAAAACATGCCAAATTATCTTTATGTATAAATTAATCACACCACTTATATCAGATAATATTGCTATCGAAAAATGATAAATTCGATAATATACATTTAGTTACTGTGATTTGGTTGTGCTAACGTTATATACTGTTAAATATTAAGGTTAGTATTATTATTTAATTATTATTTTTGTTTTGATATAGAGCCGTCATCATTTAGGTACGCTTGCTGACTTTTCCAGATACTCATTGAAATTTATAAGATTGATGATAAAAGAAAATAGTATGTACCTACATCTGAAATGTGATAGATAGAATTTTGTAATGATAAAGTAAATGTACATACCTAGGTAATACTCAATTAGAATAAAATAAATTTACTGCTTGGGTGATGTGGTTTAACTGGTCGCCTCGCCATCGCGACTGCGCAGAGTGTTGTGGCTTTGATATGGGTACACTATGGTGAGTGTGGTTTACCTGGTCGCATCGCGACTGTGCCGAGTGTTGTGGCTTCGATATGGGTGGTGTGGTTTAACTGGTCGCCTCGCCATCGCGACTGCGCCAAGTGTTGTGGCTTCGATATGGGTGATGTAGTTTAACTGGTCGCCTCGCCATCGCGACTGCGCCGAGTGTTGTGGCTTTGATATGGATGGTGTGGTTTAACTGGTCGCCTCGCCATCGCGACTGCGCCGAGTGTTGTGGCTTCGATATGGGTACACTGTGGTGAGTGTGGTTTAACTGGTCGCCTCGCCATCGCGACTGCGCCGAATGTTGTGGCTTCGATATGGGTGATGTAGTTTAACTAGTCGCCTCGCCATCGCGACTGCGCCGAGTGTTGTGGCTTTGATATGGTGATGTAGTTTAACTGGTCGCCTCGCCATCGCGACTGCGCCGAGTGTTGTGGCTTCGATATGGGTGATGTGGTTTAACTGGTCGCCTCGCCATCGCGACTGCGCCGAGTGTTGTGGCTTTGATATGGGTACACTGTGGTGAGTGTGGTTTAACTGGTCGCCTCGCCATCGCGACTGCGCCGAATGTTGTGGCTTCGATATGGGTGATGTAGTTTAACTAGTCGCCTCGCCATCGCGACTGCGCCGAGTGTTGTGGCTTTGATATGGGTGATGTAGTTTAACTGGTCGCCTCGCCATCGCGACTGCGCCGAGTGTTGTGGCTTTGATATGGTGATGTAGTTTAACTGGTCGCCTCGCCATCGCGACTGCGCCGAGTGTTGTGGCTTCGATATGGGTGATGTAGTTTAACTGGTCGCCTCGCCATCGCGACTGCGCCGAGTGTTGTGGCTTCGATATGGGTGATGTAGTTTAACTGGTCGCCTCGCCATCGCGACTGCGCCGAGTGTTGTGGCTTCGATATGGGTGATGTAGTTTAACTGGTCGCCTCGCCATCGCGACTGCGCCGAGTGTTGTGGCTTCGATATGGGTGATGTAGTTTAACTGGTCGCCTCGCCATCGCGACTGCGCCGAGTGTTGTGGCTTCGATATGGGTGATGTAGTTTAACTGGTCGCCTCGCCATCGCGACTGCGCCGAGTGTTGTGGCTTCGATATGGGTGATGTAGTTTAACTGGTCGCCTCGCCATCGCGACTGCGCCGAGTGTTGTGGCTTCGATATGGGTGATGTAGTTTAACTGGTCGCCTCGCCATCGCGACTGCGCCGAGTGTTGTGGCTTCGATATGGGTGATGTAGTTTAACTGGTCGCCTCGCCATCGCGACTGCGCCGAGTGTTGTGGCTTCGATATGGGTGATGTAGTTTAACTGGTCGCCTCGCCATCGCGACTGCGCCGAGTGTTGTGGCTTCGATATGGGTGATGTAGTTTAACTGGTCGCCTCGCCATCGCGACTGCGCCGAGTGTTGTGGCTTCGATATGGGTGATGTAGTTTAACTGGTCGCCTCGCCATCGCGACTGCGCCGAGTGTTGTGGCTTCGACGGGACAAACATTTATGTGATTCACTAATGATTGTTGCGAATCTTCTTTGTATCCATTGTTTGAATGTTTGTAAAGGTGCATGCGACACGGATTATTCCTAGTGAGGTGACGTCTTTTAAATTTTATAAGATTACCTCGTTAATTTCGCAACATTACATTTATGTATGAACAAGTGAAACCTGGTTGTTGCATTTTCCTGTTATGGCATTTACGGAGTCTGGATATATTTCCCGGTTGTCAGCAATATGCTCACCTCCCGCCCAAAGAGTAAAGTAATACATAGGGAAAAGAGAGCCCTCTTATGGTCAATTTCAGCCAACCCTATTTAAATCAGCGACATCTGAACTTTTGGCCCCGAACTAATCCTTCTATACATAGCTATAGCTATTCCGTATTCTGTGCCTATAGCTATTTATATTATGTATTTTATAATCCAGAATTCGTATTTAAATTGTTTTGTATCAATCGTATTTTTGTAACATAAAAATTGCAAATAGAACAAGTAGAATGTTACAAAAATAGATCCAAACAAAACAATTTAAATACAATAAGTATAAGGTGCATATCGTAGTATAAGAATAAAACAACAACAAATAACATTTTATTATGTTTATGTTTATTAAAATATAACTATGCAGCGGACTCTAGGTTCACAGTGAAATGCGCAGCGTCTCGGCATTTTTGTAGTTGGAAAAATCGTACCACACTAAACACTAAAAGCGTCACTATCGCACACTGATAACAACAGTTTTCGATGGGAAGATTAATTGACACAAGGTGAAGGAACACAGAGCTCGACTCAACGCTCTTACATAAGACCTTCACAGCCGAAAAATATACAATATAGGACGAAAACTACAAACGTGCGCACGGGCAAGATGCAGGCGCCATATTGTGACTGTCTAACAAATCCAATGTTTGAATCATAGTCTTTAACCGACATATTTACTAATTTGTATTTTATGACAGTTTGATGATAAAACAATTAAAATGAGAATAAAATATGATTCTAGATCAATTAAAAATATAAAAGTATAGAGGTAGGTAAGAACTCACTAAATAATAAATTAAATTTGGTTTAAGCGCCATCTTCTGCGATTGATTTACAGCACAAGTACGGAGCCAAAAACAGATGTCAGTCCTATCTTTGGATATAGGAAAGATATTGGGCAGTGTCCCCCCCCTGCCTCCCGCCCCTTATTATAAGTATGATACCACAGAATACATATCAGTATAGGTACCTACTGTATGGCCTAAAGATATAATTGACGAAATGTGCTTTTAATAGGCAAACTATCGACAGAACAGTTTCTTGGTGCGAGCAAGCAGCAGTTTTAACTATTTATGTAAACAGCACGATATACATCCATTTACGTCTAATGTGTCCTCAGCAAGAAGGTGTCTAAGTCTACCATTCTTTAAGTAGTCTTAACAGACTATTTTTTTATATTCATACATAGCATTAACTTGATGTTTGCTCTTTGTTGCTCACTATAATTAATTTATTCTATATCTATAAGTGAGAACTTGTAATTGGCTCTCAGATGAATATGCTGCCGTAATATCTAATGTGTTATAGCTGTAAGTTTCCATATCCAAATAAATAAATAAATCTCTGTTACCCTTACTGAGGTAGGTATACAAGCGTAAAACCACGAATATATTTGTACAATTGTTTGGACTGCCACGCAAAACAGTAGCATTCCAACGGACTCACACTAGGCTAAAGCAGCTTTTTCAAAATTCGAAGTATTAGTATTTTTGTTTACCTCTCTAGCTAAGCTTGAGACCCACTTCTAATGCAAGCACATTTTTAGTACCTAATACAATAATAGCCCTTTCAAGGCACATGTAAAAATAGCTAGGCAGAGTAGGAAGAACAGCTGCCTCTTCGATGGGACAACTGCCTCGATTTGTTAAGATTAGGCTCTGTCTATGACAGAGGAGCTAGAAAAAAAATGCAAGCACATTAGAAGTGGGTTTACGACGTAATGCAACGGGTGGGATTCAACCCACGACCCTTCAATCGCAAATATCTTTTTTTTATTCTTGCATAATAAATTTTTCTATATCCATATAATTATAGTAAACAGAATAGGGCTTATAATAAAAATATAATCACTTAACAGCTGTCTCAAAGATTAGATAAGTATGTGCCTTCACATACTTATATATGTGATTTTATTTCTTTTACGGTGCCGCACAAATAGTTAATCTGACATCTAATATTGATAAACATTTTTTATTAATATTTGTATTAGACGCGCGATACATCTACGGCCTTCAAATGTTCAAACCCGCGCGGATAGTCCAGCGAGCAATCCTTGTCGCTGCTGCCGTGCCGACATCCGTGTTCCAATATAAAGTAAGGCCAAGTGGTCTGTACCCACCCCAGAACTGGCTAGTGATGCAAGGATGTTAGGTCTTGACTCGTATTCCAGTATTGGATTTAGAGTCTACATACAGTCCTAAAACTCGAGTCAATAGTTAACGAAACGTCTACATTGTAGACATCTCTGTTTTCGCCTGAAGAATAAACTTATGTAGATACGCCAAAGCTCGCCGAGTGTTGCGGATTCAAATCCTATACGGACAATTTTTTGCGATGATTGTTCTAAGTCTAGGTAAACGTTATGTCTACTAGTTGTATGTTTTAAAGTTCCCTGCGATACAGGGCTTGATAGCCAATACGAGATACGAGAGATAAGTATTTATTCAAAAAAATACGAACTACTGTTTTGCTGGTGCCGACGTTCGCTTAAGACAAAATATATGTTGCCTCGCTACCTATTGATTCGATAAAACATTGGTTAAGAAGTTTTTCCTAATTTATCCGCTTCATAATAATGAATGAACAACATAAGTTTAATTTAGGTAGGTACTAGGTGAAAGAACGAATAAATTGATACTGGAGATAATGATAGGTTTGACCGCAATTGGCCCTGAGGGCTGAGGATATATTTTGCCCTGGTCTTCCTTAAGCAGATTTCCCTCTGCTAGAGCTACAACAGTAGGTACGTAAAGAGATCCGGTACCTTAATAGTAACACTACTTACCACAGAACCTAGAAGGCCATTTTTCGACACATTTTTGTAAAGTAGTGCCTTACTTAAAAAGGTGTTGCTACAATCATAAAATCGTGTACTGGCTATACTTATCTATATTTTAGGCTAGGTGTACCTACATGATGCGGCTCATACCATGTATCGGCAGTTACAATGAAGACGAGGACAACTCTAAACAGATCGATCGTGAGATCAAACAGTGGATCAAGACCTATAATGAAGTAAGTATCACTTAAGTAACTTCTTCAGGTAAACTATCGATCTATTTACAAATAAACACTGGGTCTAGGACAACATTTTCTTCGGTCTTTCAGTGTCTACGGTTGACATGTACATATATGTATATAGCTATAGATGCCCACAATGTAATTTGAACTGTATATATTAAAATATTACGTTCAAAATTGCTTGCATTATAATGAGATCTTAATCATGGTCGGACAGCCGTACGAGTACGTGAGTGAGATCTATTTGCCAGGACAGTGACTAAGCGTTTACAATCCGATACTTTAGCAGGAGTAAAGTGTTGAAATTTTCTTTAGTACACTCTCGTACGCCCTATATTATTTACTTCTAATTTTTATCTATCTAAAATTACCTATAATAAAAATGTGCTAGAGTAGAACAACGTCTGCTAATCCTAGTTATGAATGCACTTGCTTTTATTCTCCGCTATTATAATTCTCAGTTTAACCCTTTGACCGCTACATCAAAAATGCAAAAGCGTGCTAAACTACGATTTTATCCTTTAATTTGTCATGTAGTTGTGACCGTGGCGTGCTAGACACATTTTGCTTTGTCATTTATACATGACTGTGGCGGTCAAAAGGTTAAGCACAAAGTCTAGACTTACATTCGTTACACAGCCCAATGTGGCTAGCTCTTTAACGGCACTGTTAATGCACAGCAGTGGACAAGATGCGGACGATTGATACCTACATCTGCCTACCCATTCGGAGATATTACAACCGTGATGTTGTGTCATGGCATATTTTCTTGTTGTTACAGGCTATCAAATTATTACTGTTGGGCACAGGAGAGAGCGGAAAAACAACGATTATCAAGCAAATGAAGATATTGCACGTGCAGGGATTCTCATCAAAGTAACTTTTTAATTGTATTAAATAATACGTAGCTGTTAGAGAATGTATGCAAACTTGATGTTGGCATACATTCTGTTCGTCTGAAATTCTTCACAACTCTGGCAGCCAATTATGCTAAATTGCTGTGGATCATAATGCCCTCCACTGAATTTCGGTCACGGCGGCCAATCTTAACGGAGACTGGCCATCTGCGCAGGAGATATTATAGTGCACAGGTGTGTGCGCAAACACAAGTGCACTCTCTGTTCCCTAACCCTCATGATCCGATGGGACGGTAATACGTGTCGGATTACCGTCCGAGAGATCAGGCGTAGGACCAACAGCTTTACGTGCTTTCCGAGGCACGGGGTCTCTAACACCGCCAACTTCCTAACTCCGGGCTCGTATTGAGATTCTTAACAGAAAAACCCAATAAGTTTTTGTCGGCCCGACCCGGGATTCGAACCCGAGACCTCATGCACAGCTGTCGCATTCACTACCGCTGCGCCACGGAGGCAGTTTGTGAACCATACCTATTAGATGTGTCGGATCTAAACATAGCTGGGTCAGCTAATCTTTAAGTAGACGTGCAGACAACAGAGAAACCAACAGGGAGAATGAGACTATTTAATGGGATCTTGGGTTCGATTCTCGAGTCACATTTTATTGGATATTTTATTAATACATTTTTTTTAACAGCACGGTCTGTAGAACTGAACCCGGTAAAGGGCAATATACTCGCTCCATATTACATAGAATTTATAACCACAGCTAGTGAAATGTGGGCGGCAAGCTTCAGAGACTATGTACTCGTATGTATGACATTTAGTAGGATTACCAATAGACTTCAATAGACGCGTTTTGTAAAGTAACACGAGCTATTATTCCCAGAGAGCGAGCAGAGAAAGCGCTCCACATACGCTACAACGTGCATGAGTCTATCTACGACATCGTCCACAACATGGCTACCCTCAGCATCGCGCTACGGAACCCCAAGAACATCCAGTCGCAACAGTACATACTGCAGTGTGGTATTAGCGGCCCCAGAGAGTACACTGAGGTTAGTGATAAAAGAACTATTCAAAAACAATAAAAGAGTATTTTATTATGTTTTTAGAACTATCTAGTAAAATTTGCACCGTGCGTAAAATAAGTCTGGTTTCGTGAGTTTGTGAATGGTTGTGAGGAGTCACTCACACATTCGATTCGATCGGAGTAGGTACTTGGATTTTTTATTGTAGCAACCACCTACTAGGCAGCAATATGGTTATTCTAACCTTCTTTCTCTTTCTCTTTCGAGTGATGCGTTACGTGGTGCCATCGTACCTATATGTATGCGGGTATATCACGATGACTCTTCTCTATCAGGACTTGTGTGCCACCAATAGCAATAATATTCTATAACATACACACAACACCATCTAGCCAAAACTAAGCAGAGCTTGTACTATGGGTACTAGACAATGGATAAACATACAAGTACATATTTATATTATTTTTTTTGGAGGTATGTAGGTAGGTACATACATATTATACATAGAAACAACCAGATTAAGATAAACATCCATGTTCATGCACACAAATGTTTGTCTTGTGCGGGAATCGAATCCGCGACCTCAGTGGCAGTCGGTTACACTAACCACTACGCTATCGAGGCCGACAAACTTAATATATAAGATTTAAAACAATGCTGGCGAAATCCGGTTAAGTGCCGTAACTGAATTTTGCCAGCTTTGTTTTCAGACACAAAGCTGAATACCTCCAATGCCCACATTGCATATTATGTAGATATTGATTATAGTATCTTTTTCAGGATTATTTTGACCATGTGAGATCATTATGGCGGGATGGAGGCGTTAGGGAATGTTTTAGAAGGTCCAACGAATATCAACTTATTGATAGTGCTGAATAGTAAGTATACGAATAGACAAGCAAGACTATAGCCTTAATTAAATATGGTTACAGCGTTATCTATTATGTAATATATATTATGTAACATTCAAATCACATATTTTTGAACGTAACTTGCTTCAAATTAGTAACAGTGCCACCTAGTGTTTAGATATACCAACAAAATTTAAATGTCTGTTTGTAGTAGTTCAGGATTTGAAGAACAGATGTCACTATTTAATTTTAGAATAAAATAATTATTAAAATATGTGCGTTTTATTATTTATACATCTTTTTCAGTTTTTTAGACAGAATAGATCTTATTGAAAAGCCGGATTACGTGCCATCAGACGCAGACATATTGAGATGCCGTCAAAAAACTACGGGTATACAGAAAATTGAATTTAAAGTGAAGGTAAATAAGTTTATTGTTACACTCAGAATGTAGATATTGAGGACTACCTCTTTTGCTGACCCATTCATACAAGAGAATTTGCAAATTATGAGTTTCCAAGTCCTACTCCTGGTAGGTACAGGAAAAATAAAAACATATACCTAACACTTTTTATCAGTAATTATTAAAAGCACTTAAAGTATTATTTTGAATAATCTCGTATTCATACTTAAATGGCGGAATGGGGATGTGTCATGTGATACACATCTCCCTGTTCCTAAAGAGCCGTAAAGTCATGACGTTATGTATTATCTATGTATATCAATATAGGTACTTACTTTCCAATTACTTATTTTCACCATACGCAGTTAATTGCATTATTAGACATTCTTCTCAGTACCAGCACGTAAACATGCCCAGTGGATGGCAAAAGACTCGACTCATTTATACGTAGCTGCCCCCATGTGTGCTGTAATAGACTTGTATGAACTACTTCGGTAATAGTCTGTTGTGCGCACGCGCACAGTTGTGTGCCTATGCAACCGACGAATAGCATTGTGGTTTAACTAGTCGCCTTGACATTGCTACTACGTCCAGTGTTGTGGGTTCGAAGCCCATACGAGCAAAAAAGGTGTGTTGTGTCATTTGTGCGTCAAATGATTCTGGATGTTATTTGTGTCCGTTTAAACGTTTGTAAAGTCTTCCGTGATACTTACAGGAATTATTTCCTAGTGCGGGAATGTCTGTTAAAATATATTTAATGTACATTTGCAGGTACCTAAGTCTATGCATGGTGGAGTACAAGATTTCTGGATGTTTGACGTTGGCGGTCAGAGAGGGGAAAGGAAGAAATGGATACAGGTAAGTACCTACTCGTTACCGATTTGATTGATTTGTACTAACTATATACCCTTTTCTTTTATTATTTGTTTTTATTAAGTAACTCATTTGATGTTAATTTATAACAAAACATCAAAAGTAGCTAGTTGTTTAGTATTACTTAGATGGTAATGCGTATATCAGGCTAATATTGTAGTTTCCTCAAAATCGTTCTTCGTTTGCTAAGTTTTTAGAGCGGAACTTATCATTGTGCTTGTTTATACTAATATTATAAAGCTGAAGAGTTTGTTTGTTTGTGTGGTTGAACGCGCTAATCTCAGGAACTTGTGGTTCGGCTTGAAAAATTATTTTAGTGTTGAATAGCCTATTTTCGAGGAAGGTTATAGGCTATATAACATCACGCTACGACCCACGGGAGCGGCGCAGTAATTATAAACATGGGTGAAATCGCGGGCACAGCTATACACAATACCTATATCTATTAACAATATGTAGATTATTCTTTGAACCTGGATTAGAATCTGAGACGTCGACTAACTGTGTTGACAACTAAGCTATTCATGGAATTGAAATTTGTCTCGGTGTTTCATATTTTCGAGAACAATATAGAGAAATCTCAGACATATAGGTTTCTTCACGATGTTTCTTTCACCGTTACAGCGAGCGATAACTAACTACCGTAGATATATTTAATAAGTACCTATATAACTTCGAAAAGTCAGAGATGTGCGCCGTGAGATAGAACTGGAGACCGCCGGCGTTCCTAATTTATCTATAGGAATTCAAAATACCTATATATTATTATTAGCGTGAATTATAATTAAAGTTAAGTGACCAATATACACCACTATTGTCCTTATATATAAGATATAGGGCCATTATCTAAATTGCTGACACCAGACAAAAATCAAAAATTCATTTATTTGGGTAAAATTGAGGTTTCTTCCGGGACAATCACGATAAAAATGTTTTCAATAAAGATAATAATTATAGTTAGTACCTACTTACTGCGTAGTAGGTACCTACGTGTTGTAAGTGTCCTGGTTTTCTCCGGATCCTCTTTGAAAACCTCTTCGATCCTGGTCGAACTTCGGGCGTACTCTAGTAATTAGGATAAATCCGAGGAATGGAGCCTGAAGGTGTAGCTAAAAACATTACATTTCCAGGTGTTTGAAGGTATCCATGCCATTTGGTTCCTGGTTGCGTGCAGTGACTTTGACCAGACCCTGAGGGAGGACAGCACCACCAACAGACTGACGGAAGCACTTTCCTTGTTTGAAGACGTTTGGCAGAGCAGGTGACATTAAAAATCCTATCAATATTATAATGTGAAAGTTTGTGAGGATGAATGTTTGTTATCTTTCACGCAGAAACGAATGAACAGATTTTGATGAAACTTTACAGAATTATTGTTTATACATGAGGATGACATATAGACTACTAATTTATCTTAACATAAATCTACATTAACACTAGCGAAGCCGCGGGCAAAATCTAGTAATCTATATTTATTTATTTCACGACTACGGCAGTTATTACTTAATTTAAAATCTTTGCCAATCAGATTATGTATTAACCACACTGGCTATGGATGTATATAGCCTATGATATATTAACAGAGGTTCGCATACAAGCCGCTACATTTGTACAGTCAGCTTCTTATATAAAGTGACAGATAACATATCCAGATATATAGGAACT
The DNA here is from genome assembly GCA_963564715.1 of Catocala sponsa. Lineage (NCBI taxonomy): Eukaryota > Metazoa > Arthropoda > Insecta > Lepidoptera > Erebidae > Catocala > Catocala sponsa. The sequence goes on from OY751355.1 coordinate 7,022,881, forward strand.
CCTAAAGTGATCAATTATATTAATACAACCAAAGTCTTCTAATTATGTAAATCACCCATCTTGCACAAATATATCGGAATATGGACATAGTCAAATATATGAGTTCATTCAAAGTGTCATAATCATAGTAACAAACACAGAGCCAAAGGTTTGTAAGCATTCAAAGTATTAAAAAATATGTATGAAGCATTAACACACGGTACCGTGTGTTTGTTACCGGCTCGGATAGGAGCCATCAAGTGCGCGCCACTTTAAACCTTTTTGTATAAACTTTAACGCTTAAAACTGACTTGTTTATCGGCTACGAATGGATTTGTTTGAAAAGGACATATCGGTATTACGAAAATATAAGCATACGATAGGTGCCATACAGTCTAACTCCCGTCTCCGCGATGGCGAAGGCATCAGAAGTGTAAAACACTCATATTTCGGTAGCTGGATTTCAGATCCCGAGCAAGGGCTGGCTCAGGGGTCACCATTTGGGGTCCGTTTGTTCTAAATACATATATGGCCGTCGCGGTCCGTACGGTATCAAAACGCCACCCCCAAGGTAATGTTTAGTTTGCTAAAATTTCCTTAAACTTATCTCCGATTAAGAAATAAAACGAAAGGATGTCTGACTATTTGTTTCATAAGTAATGAACAAATATTAATGTGAAAAGTCTGTTGTCGAAATGACTGCTCAAAGACAAAGCGTGAAAAAATAATTATGTTAAATTACGAACTCAAGTAAGACTTAAGGCCCGCACAAAATAGTTACGCGATCGGCCATTTGGTGACCCCTGGGCTAGGTTATCGGGCACACGTCTACACGTGTGCGTCACTCTACACTTCGCACTGCTACTCAGGATTGATAAAAGACACACTTTGCACAGCTCGGGAATTGAATTTAAGTTTTTGTCCTTGAAGTTGAAGTCAATGCGGATTCACTTCACACGGCAGCCGAATTCACTACCGCTGAGGTCAGGCAGTCGAGGCAATCTTGTTGATGGCGTGGCTAAAAATATGCGCATACGTCTACGGTTGATCGTAGTGGTATTTGTGTCAATAGTAGCAGCACGGAGTTTGTAACAGTGCCCGGTAAACAGCAATGAGTTAACTCAAGTTTCGACGAGCAGCGATAGCTCAGTGAGGAGACCAACAGACTGCAATGCAGAGGGTCTCGGGTTCGAACCCACGTCGCGCACCTCTGACTTTCGGAAGTTATAATGACTTTTCGAAATTATGTGCGTATTGATTGACAATTATCGCCTGCTCCGTGCCTCGGAGAGCACGTTAAGCCGCCGGTCCCGGCTGCCATGAACATCTATGGCAGTCGTTATTGGGAGAGTGTCGACACAAAAGATCCCACTGGGTCGAAGTGTCCCCGGTCTGCACTGACTGGCCCCCACATAAGATAAGATAAGATAATAACTCAAGTTTCGCTCAGCATGACATGCGCAGTAGCACCTAACTTGGAAACTACACATCTGACAAATTGTGAGTGCCGTACACCTGTTTAAGTTCAAGATAAAGTAGTGACACTATTAGGTGTTTTGCGAGGATACAAGGTTACACTCCATCCTAATCTGAATACCTAATATTATGAATGCGAATGTGAATTTGTTTGTCACGCTTTCACGCCTTAACTACTTGACCGATAATCATACAATTTTGCATATACGCTGTCAGGGAAACAGAAAAGGATATAGGGTACATTTCATCCCGAAAATAGGATTTTTTTAGGTGATTTTTATGGTGATTAGTCACTCGACTAAAAATCCTATTTTATAAGGTGTGAAAGCGTAACAAAAAAACAAACCCACATTCGCATGTATAATATTAGTTAGAATGCTTAAATAAATTATTTGATGGTGTTTCCTAGGTTCTTGTTGGAAGCCGGTCTGATCGTGTTCCTGAACAAGCAGGACCTGCTGGAAGCGAAGGTGTCCCAGGGTCGATCCATCGCACCCTACTTCCCGCAGTACCAGGAGTTTACGGCTGCTGGAGATGAGTACACCAGGACGAAAATGTTCATCAAGAGTTTGTTTACTGTTAGTACCTACATATTTTGCTTTTCCTATAACAACTACTCCCGAAAAAAAATTAAAATGGAATGAAAATGGATCGCAAATGGAAATCCGTAGTCTCTGCCTACCCCTCTGGGAAACAGGCGTGAATCTATGTATGTATGTATGTATGTATATATGTATGTATATATATAAGTACATTTATTTATTTATTAACATCTGAGTCTTCTTCAGATATTAATGAAAACACTATGTGGGTCAGTGCGTCTGTCTGTTAGTGACAGGCATAACTCCGGAACCACTGGACCGATTGACTTGTAACTTGGTGTGCAGACACCTTGGGGTCATACCTCGGTCGAGTTTGAATATAGGCTCTGTGGGTCAAAAGACCCTCGAGATATAGGGGTCACAAGGTCACATGAAGACGAAGAGGTTAAATACTGGCTTTTTACACCCATCTCATTTATTTATTATGCGTTCCGTTTGACGTCCGAAGTCCATTATGAGAGTACATCACTTCCTTCACCTCGCTTGGTCGCTAGATGTCGCTTACTTCCGCTTCCTAGACGCACCTACAGCGCCCTCTATCATTTCCGGTAAACAACTAAACTTCCTACCAAACACAAGCCACCATCTTTGTCATTGTTGCGTCGTTTTTCGAACCGAACACATGGTCGTTACGAAAAATTCTATATAATTTGAATATAAGATTAAATTTTTTTTTTTTTTGTCGCAAATTTTAAATTAATTAACTTTCGAGATTTAAATAGAAAGTAATTTCAAACAGTATAGTTTGTCTTCCGTTACGTCTTGACCTCTTAAGTGTAAAATATGGGTGATAAAGAGGTTATCGCGCCTACTGAAAAGACTTTTACAAGTGAGGATAGTTCACCGGATTGCTCGTCGGATCAAGAAGGACCACCAAGGAAACGCCAAAAGCGGTCCAGTTCGCGGGATCTGGATGAAAGGTTTGACTTATTGTCACAGCAATTAGTGAGTCATTTGAACAATATTTTAACTGTATCACTTTCAAACGTGCATATGCCCTTATCTAATATCAACAGCATGCCACATACACCGAATTTGTTGGATAGTTCGCTACCAATATCCAGTGAGCGGTTTTTATGTCCACCTAAATTAGATGCGAGTAGTATCGTGAATTTGAACGTTTCGATCAAAGAACCGGCCGTACCCAAGGCAAAGCAAACACTTGTCGACAAAATTAAGGTTATGCAAAGATTTGACTCGCCCGATTGGAACGCGGTTCAATACACAGAGGTTCAGAAATAGTACGTGGCCTTTCCGGCCTTTACCGAACTAAGAGTGAATGAGGAGCTACGACGTCTGGAGGATCCCTTAACTCCTTTACGTTGGTTTCAAATGGAACGTAGTCTTGCAGCGTTATCCAATGCATTCTTGGCCCAAAATGAAGCCGTAAATTCGGCTTTGCAAAGTCTTGTTGATTGGTCGGCCTCTGCGGACATTCTGGTTAATGCGTCCGCATTAACCGGAATGTCCGCTATTTATGAAAAGTTAAACCAGTTATTTGGTAATGAGTCTGAATATGAGACTGTGTCACATGACATACTACAGGTAATTTGCGGGAAACGAGCCGAAGTGTTAGAATTGCGCCGTAGGGATATAGTTAAAAAATTAAAAGATAAATATATGAAAGAAGATCTAGGTAAAATACCTCCTTCTTGAGAGTACATGTTTGATCCGGGCCAGTTATCGACATATTTACAGAAAATTGGTGGTGTAGATAAATTACAAAAGTAGACCTCATCTTCTACCCGCACCCGGGCAAAATCGCCAGAACCCTCGACTTCGTTTGCTAACGCTAAGCCGTTTCGAGGTCGGCCCAATATTAATCATAAATCCAAACAGGCCGAAAACAAAGACTCCGAGTGATCTAATTCCAATAACTCGTTAGCTAGAAAAAGGGGGGGGGGGGGGGAGAAAATATAAAACAGACGGTAGAAGATCGGGATATATAAATAAATGACTTTACAGGATTTTCAGGCGGCTGTCTGAGACGCTTTCAAAGCACTTGGGCTCTTTTCAATCCACCCAGATCAATATGGAAGTTAATAACAGGTCTCAGAATACCATTCAACAAGACGCCGCCATTAGTTCTCCCAACTTTAGATGTTTTAACATCACAATTAATGTCAACCGAAATTCAAAATTTAATTCAGTTAAAAGTCTTGGAGCCAGCCCCTCTGACACCGTCCTTTATCTCTCCTCTATTCATAATCCCCAAATGTAACGGAAAAGTCGAACCATATTCAATCTCAAGGCATTAAATCAGTGTATGAAACCGAAGCATTTCCATCTCTTCTATTATCACCAAGTGCCCAATTTTCTACAACAAGGAGATTGGATGGTGAAACTGGATTTAAGTCGGGCCTATTATCACCTGCCAGTAAAAGATCAACAGAAGGTTCCTCCGAATCAGCTATCAATCTTCGGTAGTATAGTGGTCGGTATCCCCGCCTGTCACGCGGGAGACCGGGGTTCGATTCCCCGCCGGAGAGCCAGTCAGCTGCTACAGATGACGTGTCTGCCGTTCGGCCTAGAAGCAGCGCCGCGGATTTTTGCCTCGGTAACGAGCTGGACTACAGAAGTACTTCGCAAGAAAGGACTACGGTTAGTGGTTTATCTGGACGATTATTTGATAGTACATAGGACAGGAATACGCTAACAGCTCATGTAGAAATCGCAATGCAGTTTCTGGCCAGCTTGGGTTTCTGGGTCAATATGGAGAAATCAACACGAAAAAAAAAAAAATTCAACACGACGTCCCTACCCTCAGACAAGATACAACGAATTCGTCAGATGTTGCGAGTACGACTTGCGGCCGGCAGTTGGAACCTAAAACAGGCACAACGCCTAATAGGTCATCTCAACTTTGCAACTTTCATCACCCATCGGGGAAGGTTGCATTGCCGATTACTGCAGCGACACAGCAACAAACTCAGGAAGTGCCCGCAATCGCAGATTCAGTATCCAGAAGAGGTACAGTCAGAACTGAACTGGTGGTTGGAGAATATCAGTCAGATGACAGCGATTCATCCCCAGAGAATGTCCACGAACCACGTCATCACCGACGCGTCGGACATTCAATGGGGGGCTCTTGTGAACAATGACATGGTAAAAGGCCAGTGGGAGCAACATCAGACAAAATGGCATTGCAATATGAAGGAAATGTTTGCTGTGATAGCGGCTATATCAGCCAAAGCAATGTATCACAGTCGTGGCCTACATAAAAAACGAAGAAGGAGCCCGATCACGGCAACTGCTCGATTTGACCCAACAGCTGCTGAACCTTGTGGACCATCTCAACATTGTGCTTCGTCCTCACCACCTACCAGAGCTATTCAACACCGGAGCCGATCACCTGTCAAGAAATCGCACCGCCGCCGAGTGGCACCTAACAGACGAAGAAACATCGAGACTGTTCAGGATCTGGGGCACACCAGATCTAGACCTGTTCGCGTCACAGGCAGCTCATGTCGTAGCAAATTATGTTACGCTAGACTTGTCAGACTCGAACGCCTACTTTCACGACGCGTTCAGCAGATCCTGGCATTACCGACTTGCATGGCTGTTCCCGCCGCCCAGCCTAATACCCAGGGTACTGGATCACCTAAATTCAGCCTCAGGTCGGTACATCCTAGTAGCACCCAAGTGGAAGAAGCCCTTTTGGAGGCCAGATCTGAAGAACCGTGCTCTGAAGCGTCCCGTGAAGCTCAGAGATCTAAAGAAGACGCTGGTGGACACAGTGACAATGCTACCACCGCCACAAGTCAGCAAGTTACACCTGGAAGCCTGGCTCATTTCGGGTGGGATGCCCTGACAGATACGTGGACGCAGCAGGAGAAGCAATTATTGTCTTCGTGTTGGAGACGGTCTACTATAAAGACTTGTGCCCCTGTTTGGAGTAGATGGGTGAGATTTTGCCAAGAGAATAGCATAAATTTTCGTTTGCCGGATCCATCAAATGTAGCTAGGTACCTCAGTTTTTTAATTTTGACGGATGGTCTCTCTTACCGAACAGTTCTCGTTCATAAATCGGTTATTGCATCCGTTTGCGAAACGATATCTGATGTTAAAATTTCAGCTAAACCAATTGTAAAACACATACTGAAAGCTATCTCCTTGGCAAAACCTGCGCCTTCTAAATTACCGATTTGGGGCGCAGGGATTTTGATTAGATCGTTAAAAACGTGCAAAATTAATTTGAATAGTTTATATCAAGTATCCAGACACACTGCGGCTATTTTATTGTTATCTTCGGGTCGTAGAGTACATGATCTTACTCTTTTGCATATTGATAGGCAACATTTTATAGACAATACTGATTCTATTACCTTGCACCCTGTCTTCGGGTCGAAGACTGACTCATCAACAATCTAGTTGGACTTTTTTATCCGCTCCTGATAAAAGCATCGATGCCGTATATTGGTTACGCACTCTTGTAAATATGACACAAGGAACTTGGGGAAATATTTCTAATTTATTTTTAGCAACTAAAAGTCCAACAAGGCCAGCTACGGCAGCGATGATTAGTGGTTGGATGAAGCGTCTTTTAGCTGATGTTGGTATTCATGCATCACCTGGAAGTTGTAGATCGGCGGTCTCATCTTTAAATTGGGTAGAAAATTATCATATTAATGATATCCTAGCTAAAGCAAATTGGCAACATGAAGGTACTTTTAGAAAGTTTTACCTGAAACAAATCAATAATTCTAATAGGGTAACAACATCAGAAAAATCACTGTCCCAGTATTTTCAGCCTGATTAATAGTAGTTGTATAGCAATAGGTTGATTTATACGCGCCTTAATCAATGTACATTTAAGTTACATTTTACATATTATTATGTTCAATCACATTGTTGCGTTTTAATTGAATACCTACTATATTACCAAAAATACAAGCCACCAGGAGATAACAAACACTTTCTCATAATGGACTTCGGACGTCAAACGGAACGCATAATATAAAAATTTTACCTTCAAATAAAATTTGTATTATGCTTCCATAGACGTCCGAAGTCCCAGAAATTTCTTCCTGGTGCTAGGGCATTATGAGCCGAACAATGACAAAGATGGCGGCTTGTGTTTGGTAGGAAGTTTAGTTGTTTACCGGAAATGATAGAGGGCGCTGTAGGTGCGTCTAGGAAGCGGAAGTAAGCGACATCTAGCGACCAAGCGAGGTGAAGGAAGTGATGTACTCTCATAATGGACTTCGGACGTCTATGGAAGCATAATACAAATTTTATTTGAAGGTAAAATTTTTATATTATGGATCTTTTTCTTAGAATATACGTCAAAATTAACTGACCGTAGCTAAAACTATTCGTTTCTTGAACACTGTGTTTGACTGCACGGATGGCGCAGTAGTTTAAGTGGTCGCCTTGCTGCTTCCTCTGCGCTGAGTGTTGTGGGTTCGAATCCCACACGGGACAAAAATTTGTGTGATCCACAAATAGTTGTTCCAAGTCTGGGTGTTCTTTGTGTCCGTTGTTTGAATGTTTGTAAGTCTCCCGCGACAGGAATTACGCCCAGTGTAGGAGTTGCACTTCAAAAAAAAATACAATAACCGGGCAGTGTGCTGAACTCTGGCAGTGATGAGGTCACCTCATCACTGCCAGAGTTCAGCACACTGCACACTTACTTCCTCCGTTAAATGCTTTCGATTCACCGAAATCCTAGCTTTCAGCTCGAAGCCCATTGATGACCTTTACAATTATCATTATCATCATCATCATCATCAGGCTATAATAGTCCACTGCTGGATATAGCCCTCCCCCAAAGAGCGCCATAGCGCCCTGTCTTCAGCTTGCCGCATCCAGCATCTGCCTGCAGTCTTTCGCAGATCGTCATCCCACCTGGTCGGAGGGCGTCCTACACTACGTTTGCCGAGTCGCGGTCTCCACTTAAGAACACGCTTTACAAACCACGAGTTAATGTATGTATGTTTGTGTATAACAGGAGATAATAACAAAGAAGCGCGTGCGCCGCCAGCTGCACGCGTCGGCGGAGCGGTTCGTGGTGACGGAGGCGCGGCGCGCGCGCGAGTGCTACTTCCACTACACGTGCGCCACGGACACCGACAACGTGCGCAACGTGTTCCGCGACGTGCACCAGATCATCCTCACGCACATGCTCAATAATATCGGCGTTTATTGACCACCAACGTCACTGTACTGGCGTTTTAGGGATACTTCTAGGGGTTCCAACAATATCGACGCTTATTAACCAGCAAGATCTTGCATGAACATTTATAGTAATTGTGTACCAGGGCAATACATTGGCGTTTATAGGGTTAAGTATTTTCTAAAGGACTCAACGTTGCAATGACTTACATAAAATCCTAGATTTTTACTCAGAATTTGGCATCTTGGAGTGGGTCAAAATAGATAAAACCTCTGATATTTATACGCCAATGGGCGTTTCTAGGATAATTTTCCAAAGGACTGCAAAGTTGCAATAGCCTACAAAAAGCTCTAGATTTTACCTCGGTATCTAGCATCTTGTGTGTGTCACAATAGACAGCTCTGATATACGCCAATTGGGTCTTGCAGCGTTGAACAGTTAAAGATAAGTTTAATTTAGCTTAATAAAAGTAACTTATTAAGTAATTTGTCAAGCCTTACAATACCAGATGTACTTATTGAAAATCTATTGTGTCAGGCCGCCGGTTTGCCGCTGTGACTCAATATTGCAACGGAATTATTGGTTTATCATACTTAATACTGAACTTTTTGATACTTTGGCGGATACGGTTACCTGTAATAGGAGGCAAAGCACCCAGAATAGACTTTGTCTACGCAAGTCAAAGACAGCTCTATTACACAAAAGCGTATACTGTATCGCACCAGCAATTTATAATAGACTAGATGTTCCCGTGGTTTCACCCGCGTTTATCGTTACTACGCCGCTCCTGTGAATCGTAGTATGATGTTATATAGCCTATAGCCTTCCTCGATAAATAGGCTATCCAACACTAAAATAATTTTTCTAATCGAACCAGTAGCTCCTGAGATTAGCGCGTTCAAACAAACAAACTGTTCAGCTTTATAATATTAGTATAGATTACCAAATGAATTTAAAAACCTAAACATTAATTTATTTAAATAACAAGTACATAAGTTTTGTCGAATAAATGTGTGTGTTATTATAAAGTTAATGATTTTATAGAAGGCAATAAATTAGATAATTATTTTATTTTAATTATAATTTTATTTTGACATCATCTTATCTTACTTTATACACCTACTTGACTTAATTACCTATGAAATGTATTGACTACTACTATTATGGACAATTTACATTCTGACATCCTAACCAATATTATAAAAGCGAAAATGAGTTTGTTTGTTTGTTACCTTTTCACGCCTAAACCACTGAACCGATCATCTTGAAATTTTGCATATACGTTGTCAGGTGTACAGAAACGGACATAGGCTACCTTTCATCCAGAAAAAAATAACTGTTGCAAACCTAACCTAACCTAACCTATATTTACGCGAGCAAAGCCGCGGGTGAAAACTAGTAATATTATAAAAGCGAAAATGAGTTTGTTTGTTTGTTTGTTACCTTTTCACGCCTAAACCACTGAACCGATCAACTTGAAATTTTGCATATACGTTGTCAGGTGTACAGAAACGGACATAGGCTACCTTTCATCCAGAAAAAATAACTGTTGCAAACCTAACCTAACCTAACCTATATTTACGCTAGCAAAGCCGCGGGTGAAAACTAGTAATATTATAAAAGCGAAAATGAGTTTGTTTGTTTGTTTGTTACCTTTTCACGCCTAAACCACTGAACCGATCAACTTGAAATTTTGCATATACGTTGTCAGGTGTACAGAAACGGACATAGGCTACCTTTCATCCAGAAAAAATAACTGTTGCAAACCTAACCTAACCTAACCTATATTTACGCTAGCAAAGCCGCGGGTGAAAACTAGTAATATTATAAAAGCGAAAATGAGTTTGTTTGTTTGTTTGTTACCTTTTCACGCCTAAACCACTGAACCGATAATCCTGAAATTTTGAATATACGTTGTCAGGTGTAAAGAAACAGACATAGGCTACCTTTCATCCCGAAAAAAATTACTGTTCCCGAGGAAAAAAAAAAAATTCTTATGATAATACATGGCGCCACGTGTCTTTCGAATCATGATTGAATTATATTATTACAAGCAGAGTACAACCCGAATTGATTGTCAAATTCTAAATTAACGCGAGCGAAGCCGCGGGCAAAAGCTAGTTTAATGTAATTATTATGTTAATGAACTATTGAGAAATTGCTATTATTGTATACATTATAAATTATCTCAATTATTTGCTAATGTGATGTCGAATAGGTAGAATAAAGAGGACTGTATTAATTAAGCAAAATTTGTATAACATCTATGTCTTTGATTTTGAGGTATCTACGATTAAAAGGCTTTGTGTATTGTCTAGATGTAAAGTACATACAAGAAATAGATACAAATTATATACATATACCTACATTTTATTGTTAAGGTATTGTGTGGCAGCAACACACCGGCGGCCAGTCACAATAAGTTTTAATTATGTCTGGCATTCCAACAATTGGCAGATTAATAATATAGGCACTATAATACAATGTTATTGTAAGTAGTTCATAGAATAATTCTAAATTAATTTAATTGCAATTAATCTTAAGTTAGGTAAAAGCAATAAATTAAGCTAACATACATAAATTATTTATAGTTTCATTTCAATGTGTATCATTCACGTAGGTACTGGACTATTATGTGTATCATTCGCGTACTAGACTATTATGTGTATCCTTCGCGTACTAGACTATTTAAATCCACTATTTTATAAGTTGTAAAAAAATAAATTAATATGCGATTTACAAAAATGGCCGTGAGTTTCTTGCAGGTTTCTTCTCATAGGCTCAACCTTTTGCCTGAACATAGCAACTAACCTAAATGTAGCTTCAGTAACTTAGTAAACTCACTAACCTATATACTTTGACGTTCATAAGTGTTACTTTGTGACCTAAATGAATAAATGATTTATGACTTGTTTCGTATAGCAAGTCGAATTTAACGGCTTAGAATAAAGTTGATACATAAACTCAATTGCATTTAGCTCATAATCTGCTATCTATAGGTTAATAATCTAGGACAAAAACAATGTCTGAATGAATCTAAATAAATTGTGATTTATACTGTGATTATTTTATCAAAATATTAATATATAATGCGCGTTCAACTAAAAAAGAAACCCTATTCTCTCCACTTTCCACTCTCCGGGGCCCCACGCTGCCACTGCAGGATAGTTTTAACATCTTAGGCATAGACATCCGTCACGACCTTAACTCTAGGGATTACATCGAGAGTGTAATAAGAATAACCACTGCACGCAAACTCGGGATTTGCTGTACAAGGCCCAAGTCCGTAGCAGCATGGAGTACTGTTCGCATTTGGAATGGTTCCGCTAAGTCCCTCGATGCCTTAGATAAACTGCAGCGTCATGCCGTACGTATAATCGACAGCCAGGAGATTACGAAGGACACCGAACCGCTACAACTTCGTAGAGACATTGCGTCCCTTAGTGTATTCTATCTCCTCTATCATGGCGTATGCTCCGAAGAGTTATTTGAGAACCACACGTGCCGGTCTTCATAACCACGGATGGATGGTTAGCACAATCCCGTCTCGCACCAAAAGGTTCAGCAATTCCTTCTTATGCCGTGTACGGTGTGATGGTTACCGTACAGAGAGATTTATGTATGGTTCATAAATAAGTGAAAGATAGAGTTAAGCACAACTTGGTTTATTGACTTAACTTAATCTAATATGGTATGATGATAATTATGTGAGTACACGCGAACCGATTGGTGACTGAACGCGAACTAGTAAATTAATTAGTTGCGACAGCGCGTGTCTGCGTAAACGCTGACTACGCGCAACGTGATGTACGATGTAAAGAATCGTACATGCCGTACCATGCAACTTTGGAACAGTCTTCCGGCACATGTGTTCCCTCCCTTCTACAACGTTGGGTCCTTCAAACGTAGTATGAAGAAGCATCTGGTCAGACCGGCTTGACACTGGCGACGGCTAGAAGACATCTATGTTCTCCTCGTCGTCACTGTCTCTGGACTGTAATTGGGCTTTCCATCAGGTCCGTTACAATCACTTTGCCGTGTCAATATAAAAAAAAAAAAAATATTTAGTTCAATCAAATCAATTTGTTGTAAATAAATGTATTTTAATGTTAATTATATTTTCTTAGAAAGATCGTCAAATAAACGCTATAAACATAGTGTAACAATATGGTCGTTTTATTTTTAAATTACCCACCGACATTTTGTAAGTACCTACGGATTGTACCGTGATAATATATCTATACTAATGTTATAAAGCTGAAGAGTTTGTTTGTTTGTTTGTTTGCTTGAACGCGCTAATCTCAGGAACTACTGGTCCGATTTGAAAAATTATTTCAGTGTTAGATAGCCCATTTATCGAGGAAGGCTTATAGGCTATATGTCATCACGCTAAGATCAATAGGAGAGGAGCACCAATGAAGAATGTTTCAAATGTTTTTCCTTTTGAGAGCTTCCGCTATGTGCGCTGCGTAAACAGTTAAAGTGTTGCAAAAATTATGTATGACAGAATTATTCACCTTTAAAAGTTCTAAAAAAAAGTCCGCGACAGCATATGTCTATCTTTTAAGGTTGACTTACTATAACCTTTTTTATGCTAACCAAATTTGTTCTAAAATAATGCATTATTTGCGAAGGTGTTTTTATAAACATGGTATTAATCATTATCCAAATAAATACGTTAGTCATCACAAGTATTTAATTTAAAACGAAATTGCCCTATAAATCATTCGATTTCAATGAATATCTTAGGAGATATCGCAGTTTTAAAATAACATCGCAGCAAAATAATTACTCATTATAGATATACAAACGATGTTTCTCCTGGTTTATTCTGCGTGATTTTAAATTAGCACTGTAGGTATATTTATAAAATTTTGTTCAATGGTTCTTATGTGGTTCGTGGATTTAGCAAAGAAAGTTTCAGCTGCTTTAAAATTGTATTATAGACGTTCCCGCGGTTTCACCCGCGTTTATCGTTACTGCGCCGCCCCCGTGGGTCGTAGCATGATGTTATATAGCCTTCCTCGATAAATAGGCTATCCAACACTAAAAGAATTTTTCAAATCGAACTAGTAGTTCCTGAGATTAGCGCGTTCAAACAAACAAACAAACTAATATAGATAATTCTATTTTCTTATTCTTTAGATAACGTAGCACTGCCTACAGGAAATATGCTTAACGCAGAAACAGTTTCTAAAATATATTTAGGATGGATAGAAGGGGAATAGGTCACTATTAACATTTATTTAACAAAGATTATTAACATCTTTGTCCGACTGGGTATTCGAACTCGAGATCTCATTAATTGATAATCACATACACGACCGAGAAGGCCGTGACTGGACGCTCTGGACGGACAAAGCATTTGCTCATTTAAAAAACACATCTCATAAATTCCTTAAATCATTTATTAAAAATAATTTTACAATAAATTATTATTACCTAGATAATTTAATTAACTAATACAATTATATTTTCGATGTTCCGTCTTTTTTGTGGCTTTTATGATACATGCTGAGGGCCTTCAATGCTTCGATATTGGCGTGTGTGGCGAGCTCACCGGGAATGAGGAGTTTCACAGCTGCCTCGATCTCCCTGCTACTCATAGTGGTCTTCTTACTGTGGGCAACCAATCGTCCAGCTTCCTCAGCAATCTTCTCCAACATATCACATACAAAATTATTCATTATCAGCATAGATTTCCTCGAAATCCCGAGGTTTTCCTTTGCTACGGAACGTAGTAACTTATAAAGGTATATTGAGAAACTCTGGTAATTCTTTTTCTTGCTTTTCTTTGATTTCGATATGGTCCTTTCTATGGGTTTCTCCATAGGCTTGAGGGGTTTCTTCGGTTCTTTTATTGGCGCCATTTCGTCGTATTATATTAGATTTTCTAGTCAATTTCTACAATAATGTCAGATTTAATACAAGCAAGTAGGTACACTTATATAAGTTTTTGAGGTGTGACAAGTAGTGAGGGGTTGGGCGAGCTAAATATTTTAAATGGACCAATAGGCGGTCTTTGTGTAGCTATATTTTTTAGATAGTTCTGAAGATCGTTTGTAGTTAGCTTTGTTAATTATATATGTATTGAATATAACGCTGCGGCCTATCCATAATAATGCCTTTTAAAACGAATTTTATTTGTCACGGCGACAACTTTAGCGCTGTCTAGCCAACAGCGCTGGAAAGGTTTTACGTGATTTTTTAAAACACGGGGATGAAACATAACCAACTTCTTAAATCTGGGCTGTTACTGAGTATTTTCTTAACAGTAAATAAATAGTAAAACGTTATACATTAGATTAGTGATGTGGCTGGTGTATACTGGCGCTAGTATATATTATTATTGTGCTAAGTCTTAATGCTTAGAATTAAAACACACAAGAGGGCACAGCCAAAACATGAAGAAATAAAAAAAAAAAAAAAATACAAAATAAAAGCAGAACAATATGAGACATATCTGAGACTTCTCCATAATGTTCTCGAAGATATGTGAAGTCTGCCAACCCACTCTGGGCCAGCGTGGTGGGCGGCCTAAGCCTTCTCACAGTGAGAAGAGGCCCGTGCCCAGCAGTGGGACCGTTTGATACAGGACTGATATTATTATTATACTAGCAGTGGCCTGTGGTTCTATCTGTTTTAAGTAATGTTTACGTATGACAGGTATAGTAAGCACCGCTCCTTTAGGTCGTAGCGTGATGCTATACCTAGTCAAAAAAACCATTATCACTCGACAATGATTTTGCCTTCTAGTGCATGTTTTACCTCTTGTATATTGATGTGATCAAAGTAATGCTTAAACTATAATTAATTATATTTTAATATAAATTTTTTTGATATAAATGTGGTATATTTTATTATTACTAGAGTCTAACTTAATAAAAATGTGATATGTTTGCACAGACAAGTATGCACCTTAATAAACGATGTCTGTAAGTATATTCAATAATAAATTATCTATAGTTCGATTAGTAATCTTATGATGGCTTAATGTTATTTTTACTAATATAACCGAAATGTAGGGTGGGTACCTATAAAAAAAAATCAATCGCTTCTCGAAACATCATGTTCATAATAGAACCAAATATTTTTAATCCACCTTCAATAATTAGCAAATAAATAGAAAATCACGCTCGCTGCCATCTTATATAAACGCGTGCCGTCAACTGCACTTCATTCTACATTTGTTCCTATACAACAACGTTCAAAAACTATATCAACATGACAGGCCGCGGTAAAGGCGGTAAAGGTTTAGGTAAAGGAGGCGCCAAACGTCATCGAAAAGTGTTGCGTGACAACATCCAAGGTATCACCAAACCAGCGATCAGAAGATTGGCAAGAAGAGGCGGCGTCAAGAGAATCTCTGGATTAATTTACGAAGAAACCAGAGGAGTCCTAAAAGTGTTTTTAGAAAATGTCATCAGAGACGCTGTCACTTACACGGAGCATGCCAAAAGAAAAACTGTGACAGCCATGGATGTTGTCTATGCTTTGAAGAGACAAGGAAGAACACTTTACGGTTTTGGCGGTTAAACGGGGGAAGTTTTTATGTGAAGTTATGTTGACTTTGTTTTAGTTTGATTATTTAGGTATATTGACAAGGCCCTTTTCAGGGCCGCAGATGTTTGTTTCTATGAACTGAAAAGTCAAAGTGGAGGTGTGGATGTTGCTGACTAGACATCAGCTTCATCCGACTTATAAATATGTAAGTAACTTTATGTTGTTTAAGACTTATAAATATGTAAGTAACTTTATGTTGTTAAAGACTCATTTCCTAATTTGTTGGACAGATAATTTTTGATACATATGCCATGAAAAATATGTTAAAATTTAACTGTCTATAGCCAACACGTCTCGTTTATTGAATACTTACTAGGTTTTGCTCGTAGCTTCGCTCGCTTTAATGTAGATTTATGTTACGATAGATTTTAGCATATGTTATTTTAAGTATAATCAATAAAACTGTAGAGTTTCATCAAAAGCCGTTCAGTAGTTTTTGCGTTAAAGAGTAACAAACATCCATCCATTCATCCATCGATCGTGACAAACTTTCACATATCTATACTAATATTATAAAGCTGAAGAGTTTGTTTGTTTGATTGAACGCGCTAATCTCAGGAACTACTGGTTCGAATTGAAAAAATCTTTGTGTTGGATAGCCCACTTATTGAGGAAGGCTAATAATGTCCTCCAGACCGAATTTCAGCCACGGCGGCCAATCTTAACGGAGACTGGCTATCTGCGCAGGAGATATTCTAGTGCACAAGTGTGTGCACTAGAATATCGCCGCAAACACAAGTGCACTCTCTGTTCTCTAACTCCGATCATGATCCGATGGTAATCCGACACGACCGGAGAAAGATCGGGCGCAGGACCAACGGCTTTACGTGCTTTCCGAGGCACGGGGGTGTGTCTAACACCGCCAACTTCCCAACTCCCAACTCCGGGCTGCTACTGAGATTTCTTAACAGAAAAACATAACTTTTTGTTGGCTCGACCCCGGATTCGAACCCGAGACCTCATGCACAGCAGTCGCATTCACTACCGCTGCGCCACGGAGGCAGACGAGGAAGGCTATAGGCTATATAACATCACGCTACGACCAATAGGAGCGGAGCCTCAATGTAAAATGTTGCAAAAACGGGGAACATTCTCGTATGTGAAGCGGACGAAGTTGCGCGGCGTCAGTTAGTTTATAATATTAGGATAGGAACCGGGCCATAGTAAGTAGGGTAGTAGTAGTAGTAAGATACGTAAACAAAAGATCAATATAGTACCGCTTGTTTATGTTTAACTTTATAGTTTGACTGCCTTACAGTGGTAAGAGTTCCGAGTCGCGTCCAGAGTCGTGCATTGTTAGTGGATTTTTCTGTCGAGAAATTCTCAGTCATAGCATCTTAACGGCCTCAATGGCGTAGTGGTTAGTGTAACCGATTGCCACGCCTGAGGTCGCGGGTTCGATTCCCGCACAAGTCAAACATTTGTGTGCATGAACATGGATGTTTGTCCTGGTCTGGGTGTTTCTATGTATAATATGTATGTATTTACAAAAAAAAAGTATATATGTATGTTTATCCATTGTCTAGTACCTACCCATAGTACAAGTTTTGCTTAGTTTGGGCTAAATGGTGTCTGAAACTAATATTCAGTAGAGGTTTATAAGTTCGCCGTCTTATGTGAGAATTAAAAATAGCTGGTAATGGAATCACGTATACAGTCGACTAGTTTAAGTAAGTGATTATTTAATAGTATATGACGTTTGTATCTTAGTTTTATTTCTGGTGAAAGAAATATAACTTATATTTCTTTCATTTATATTATATAAGGCGCCTTGATATTTAGAATTTAGTTTAATATGGACAGTAACATATGGCATAATGACTGCAACACCTGGTACATAAATGAGTTGTAAAATACTGAAATTATAATTTGATGGCGATTTAAAAGTGGCCTTGAGTTTCTTGCAGGTATCTTCTCATAGGCTCAACCTTTTGCCTGAACCTTGCAACTAACATAAATGTAAATTCAGTAAATGTAACAAACTCACTAACCCCTTTGACGTTCATAAGTGTTACTTTGTGACCTAAGTGAATAAATGATCTTTGACTTTGACTTCGACTGCCATTCATTGTTCGGTAGCACCGAGCTTGATGTTTCTGGCATTAAGAAAAATATTTCTAAGATACCTACGGTAAAAGAAATGGGACGGCTTAAATGATCTAGCAGGCAGCAGCAGCCGTGCGTTGAATATGTTAGCGATGATGATCAGTCTTAAATTAAGTACAAGCGGGGCGTGAAAAAGCACCTTCTCAGGCCGTCAAAGTAGAGACCTCAACATCGCCTCGGCTGCTATGAGAGCGGTGTGGAAGCCACTGCTCTTAGACCACACGACTGCTTACCATCAGGTGGAGTGTGGTCAATTTGACGAGTAAAATAAAAAAATTAAAAAAAAAACCTAAGTCTTTACTCCGTGGTAGGTATATCTATTATTATTATATTATCTGTGTCTATACTAATATTATAAAGGTGAAGACTTTGTTTGTTTCTTTATTTGAACGCGCTAATCTCAGGAACTACTGGTTCGAATTGAAAATTTATTTTAGTGTTAGATAGCCTATTTTATCGAGGAAGACTATATAACATCACGCTACGACCCACGGGGGCGGCGCAGTAACTATAAACGCAGGTGAAACCGCGGGCACATCTAGTGTTTACATATGATCGTGAAGGTCCGGGTACGCAATTCTCAATAGCAGCACAGAAAATGCACTTGGTACATGTCAATTAAGCTTGCTTTGTATTCATGGCGATAATTATCGAATAAATAATAGCTGTCGAATTGTTGATGTAGGTAATGTACTTCTGCATACCCCATATATTAATACCAGCTGACCCGCGCAACTTTGTCTGGTTCACATAAGAGAATTTTCCCCGTTTTTGCAACATTTTTCATTGATGCTCTGCTCATATTGGTCGCAGCGTGATGTTATATAGCCTATAGCGTTTTTCGATAATAGGCTATTCAACACTGAAAAATTATTCAATTCGAACCAGTAGTTCCTGAGATTAGCTCGTTCAAACAAATAAACAAACTCTTCAGCTTTATAATATTATGTAATGTAGTATGTAGGCGTAAATATATTAATCTACTATAAACACTACCTATATTTATTTTGGCGTTTCATATACTATCTTTCATAGTTACTTTACGAAGGCGTTTTCAAAATATATATCGATAACATTAAGTATATGGCATCGAAACTAAATAAACATCAATTCAATTCACAAGAAATAACTAGTTAAATATCACTAAAAATAATTGCAGGCATCCGAAAAATAAATCATGTCAAATATATTACAAGTACCTACATTTTGCCAATATCACTCACCCCACCACAAAACATGTCTATATAAACGACAGACAACAACCATTCTTCAAGTTTCAGAAAGAAATCATTTTGGTATTACAAAATAAAGTGAAACGAAAAAGAAAAAGGCGAACGAGAAAAATGGCGCGAACAAAACAGACTGCCCGCAAGTCCACAGGAGGTAAAGCGCCTAGGAAACAGTTGGCAACTAAAGCAGCAAGGAAAAGCGCCCCAGCCACCGGCGGTGTGAAGAAACCACACAGATACCGCCCAGGAACTGTAGCCTTGCGGGAAATCCGAAGATACCAGAAGAGCACTGAGCTGTTGATCCGAAAACTACCATTCCAACGGCTGGTTAGAGAAATCGCGCAGGATTTCAAGACGGATCTGCGATTCCAAAGTTCAGCTGTGATGGCTCTTCAGGAAGCCAGCGAAGCTTACCTTGTGGGGTTGTTCGAAGACACCAATCTGTGTGCTATCCACGCGAAGAGAGTGACTATCATGCCGAAAGACATCCAGTTGGCGAGGAGAGTGCGCGGCGAACGAGCGTAATTTCGTCCCATTCGACAGTTTAGGATAGGTATTTATATTGACAAAGCCCTTTTTAGGGCTGCAGATGTTTGTTTCTAAAACAGAAAAGTCATTACAACATCCTTAATTCCAAACTACCTAATCCTAACTAATATTATATAAATCATAAATTATTACATAAATCCGAATGTGAGTTTGTTTGTTTGTTACGCTTTCACTCCTTAACTACTTGACCGATCATCATGGAATTTCGCTTACACGTTGTCAGGGGAACAGATAAGCATCCAGAGAAGGTTACATATTATAATATCAGTCGAAATGTATCCGAAAAGGCACGTTTGGCTGTTCATAGAGGATTATTAGTACCCACACTTATGTATGGAAGTAAAAGTTGGGTATGGCAAAAGAAGCATGAGAGCAGAATAAATGCTGTAGAAATGAGAGCGTTGAGAAGCATATGTGGTGTGACTCTGAAAGATAGAATAAGAAATAGTGTGATTAGAGAGAGATGCGGCATGAAAGTGGATATAGTTACAAGAATAGAAAAGGGTATGTTAAGCTGGTTTGGACATGTAGAAAGAATGGACAAGGAAAGACTGACTAAGAAAGTTTATAAGGCTAGTGTGAATGGAACAGTCGCAAGAGGAAAACCTAGGCGAACGTTTCTCGATCAGATCGGAGGCGTTTTGGACAAAGGCCAGGTTAAGAGCTCCTTGAACCGACGGGCGTGTATGAGGAATGTGATGAAAGTGAATGAAGCCAGAGAAGTGTGTCAGGATCGTAGCAAATGGAAATCCGTAGTCTCTGCCTACCCCTCTGGGAAACAGGCGTGAATCTATGTATGTATGTATAATACCTAAACGTATTCTAACTATTTTCAAGATAACTACGGCCAAAAGACCTAATGTTTAAAATACCTAAAGATCGTTTCACAGATTTTTATAATAACTAATGAACAAAATCTATAAAGGACAATTCACCTACGGCTTATTCAACTACAATTAATTACCCTAAGGTTGATTGAAGTAACGGACGATTCACCTACTGTTGATTTATCTGTGGTCAATCAAAGAAAACACAAAAAATCGGTTAATCATAGTTTATTTACACATAATTAGTGCATTAAATTGAAGTCAAAACATGAATTATTAACGAAAAGTAAAGGCGTTTGTAGGGTGCGCATTGTCTTACATAACTGTTCAACTCCTATCATCGGAGGTCCGATAATATTTCTCATACCATTTAAAATCATAATAAGCATTCTTCATAAAAAATTCAAAAACCAAATATTAAAAACTATAATCATTAAAATTCATAATATCACTAATTATACACTTAGTTTTTACTAATATTTGTTTTCATATATTTGTTTATACTAATGATAGAAACTCATAATCATTCGAATAAATAACTATAATATTCATAAATGTGTTTTATTCTAATATTTGTTTTTATAAATTTCTTAATAAGTGTTTTTATCCATATTATTGAAAATCATAATGTCTATATTCATACATTTGTTTACTCGAAAATCAAGTTGCTACCAGAAACGAGATGCTACCAGACAAGTAGGTTAGGTTAGGTTAGAACTGTGACTCCGCCGCCGGAGGAGGGGGCGCAGGAGACGCGCTTATGTCGCTCTCTTGCCCCCCACGTAAGGGTTCCGGGTGGCAAGGCTCAGGGGGGCCTGCCACCCACAAATTAAGAACCCCCAGAGGGCGCGCGCGGTGTTCCCGCGCGCCTTCCAATGTCGAAAGGGGAGAGCGGTGAGGCTCTCCCCTGGGGACGAGAGGTGGTCGGGTCCGTTTGACCCGGCCCGCACCCACGCGAGCTCCCAACAGGCCCCTCCATTGGGTGAGAGAGGGAACACCCCAGGTTTTTTAGTGGGTATACCAGTTTGGGGAGTCCCACACGCCCCGCCGGTGCCGTCCCCTAGCCGGCGGATAGTGCATCAAGCATTTTTCCTGGGTACCAAAAAAAAAAAAATAGGTTATAGAACTGTGACCCCAACAACGCGCGAGCCGAGCGAGCGAAGCGAGCGTGCCGGGGTAGCGGCCGGCGAAGCGCCAGAAACTAATTTTTGATAGAAAAGTAGACAGACACACCGACAGAAAGTAAGCTATTCTGAACAACGTTTTCAGCCATCATTACAATATTAATAACAATTTGGACTCGGTTTAACACAAAATGTGTAGGTACACGTAACGTGTAAAGACATTGATATTGTAATATTGTAACTACCCACCACTTTAAAACAATCCAGCGCGCAGTATTAATAAACTGTAGGCGAGTCGTCCATTAGGTATTTCATACATAGTCGAAATATCCAATATCTTAAAAAATCATTAGGTTAATCGTTCGTTAGTGCGATTAATTTTAGTTTAATCAAAACTAAGCAAGTAAAACAGTACTTGAGTTGACAAATATGCGTTATGAACATATGTGAATCGACCGTAGTTATCTTGAAAATAGTTAGAATAAGTTTAGATATTATAATATGTAACCCCAGAGGAAGGTACCGTTACCAATCTAAACCATCCTATTCTACTCTATGCAAGCGAATCCGCGGGCAAAATCTAGTAATATTATAAATGTGACTGTGAGTTTTATTGTTTGTTATGCTTTAACGCATTAACTACTTGACCGATTATCATAAAATTTTGTATACACGTTGAAAGGAGAACAGAAAATGACAGGATAGCACCCAGAAAGAGTAGGTACTGTTCCCAATATTGACTAAATCTATACTAACGCGACCGAAACCGCGGGCAAAATCTAATTAATATGTACCTAGCAATGGGACAGCATGGGCCTCATCTAACTATGGGAATGATTAGGTCATGATGACACTTCACACATCATCGGCAACAAAGGCGTAGTGGTTAGTGTAACCGACTGCCACGCCTGAGGTCGCGGGTTCGATTCCCGCACAAGTCAAACATTTGTGTGCATGGACATGGATGTTTGTCTTGGTCTGGGTGTTTCTATGTACATATAATATGTATGTATTTACAAAAAAAAAAGTATATATGTATGTTTATCCATTGTCTAGTACCCATAGTACAAGCTTTGCTTAGTTTGGGCTAGATGGTGTTGTGTGTATGTGCTACAATATTTTATTATTATTATATTACTAGATGTTCCCGCGGTTTCACCCGCGTTTATCGTTACTGCGCCGCCCCCGTGGGTCGTAGCGTGATGTTATATAGCCTATAGCCTTCCGCGATAAATAGGCTATCCAACAGCTCCCGTAGGTCTCAGCGTGATGTTATAAAGCCTATAGGCTTTATAACATCACGCTGAGACCTACGGGGGCGGCGCAGTAACCATAAACGCGGGTGAAACCGCGGGGACATCTAGTATTGTATATAATATTATGTAAATAAAAATACACTATATATGTAATGGGTACAAAATAGATAATTATAACAGATGTTGGATAGTTATAAACACAAAGAAAGACTATTCAATACCAATTGCATTCGAATATGCATTAAGGTATTTGCTTAAGACTTTAGTAGTTCAATTCTTATGGCCGGCTGCTGGTTTTAGTTTGTTGCTACTCGCATAAACTTTAGATTTTAGCAATAGTTTATATTTCATATAATATAATTTAAGCAAAATCTTTAAGGTTACCAAACTGTTAAGCTTCTTGGCTACCAGCTTAAATACTTAAGTGTTGTGTATAAAAAATAATATTTATAAAAAAAATAGTATATATAGGTATGTGTTTATCCATTGTCTAGTACCCATAGTACAAGCTCTGCTTAGATTGGGCTAGATGGTGTTGTGTGTACCTATGTGATAGAATGTTAGATAAATTATTATTATTATATTACTAAGTTATAACTTATTAAATATGAAAAAATATGTAATATTGGTTGAATCATTAGATTGCCGCATAATGTTATCCTTCGCTGATTATGCCAGCAAATCATTAAGTATTTAACTTATTGAGTCGTGGCAGTAAACCGGCGGGTGGCTAGATATAATATAATTATATTTAATTTCTCTGGTATACTAGGACTAAACAGAATTATACGCACATTACTTAGAAAAGTCAGAAGTGCTTGTCGTAGATTCGAATATAAAAGAGACTAACATATTGCGGTTGTCATTGTATATCTTATTTTGTAAACAATGGACTGCCTAATAAATAAACATTATTATTATTATTATATTATTATTATTATTATTGCCGTTCCAAACTCAGTACCGCCAGCGCCACTGAGAACTTCATGACAAAATAACACTTTGCCTGACCGACACGAACATCGAGTCTGAAACCTGATGCACAGACATCGCAAGCACGACCGTTGCGTCATCGAGGCAATGATATCAATCCTCATATTATAAATCTGTCTGTCTATCTGTCCGCCTATATGTCTGTCTGTCTGTTACCTTTTCACGGCTAAACCACTCAACCGATTTAGATGAAATTTGGTACAGATATAGTTTTAAAGCCTGGGGAAGGACATAGGCTACTTTTTATTGATGTAGATACCACGCGGGTGCAGCCGCGCGTCAAAGCTAGTACGTTATAAAAGGGACGACTTTTGACTACATGTCATAGAAACAAGAAAAATCTGCAGTCCTGAAAAGGACTTTGTCAATATTCAGGTCATTATTCGACCATCATCTTAAAAAGTACCCTCCATCCTATCCATCACTCTTCATAGTCTTCTTTGGCAGCAGTATAGGATTTATAGCTGGCACCACTCCACCTTGAGATATTGTCACTCCTGACAGCATCTTGTTCAGTTCTTCATCATTCCTAATCGCGAAGAGAATATGCCTTGGGATCACCCTGCTCTTCTTATTGTCTGATGCTGCCTCCGCCGCCAACTCCAGGATTTCAGCAGACAGGTATTCCAACGCTGCAGCCAAGTATATAGGAGCCCCACTTCCAATCCTAGGCGCGTAATTGCCTTTTCGTAATATCTTGTGGATCCTTCCCACTGGGAACTGTAGTCCAGCTCGGGAAGACCTGGATTTGTAATTCGATCTTGGCACTTTGGAAGACATATTTCTTGTTCCTTCGTGGCGAATAAAGATGTCGGTCGTTGGGAATAGGTGTTGTGCGTTTTATTAAGATTATTTTGGTCAGACAAGAAGTGGTAGGTGTAGCGAGTTGGAATGGCTATCTTATTGGATGATTTTTATGATTTTTTATTTATTTATTTATTTCCATCACTTACAATTGTATGTATTTTTTATTAGTAGTTAGATGTTTTTGTAGCATGTAATATTTGAATACACTTGTGGTTTAAGTCGTCGCTTCATGCACCAATGCACCAATAGGTGTGGGTTTGATCTAAAGCTAAACAATTGAACAAATTGTAGTTCCGCGTAGGAACGCAGAACTACAATTTGTGTGATCTTGAAATAGTTGCTAGCCTGAATATTTCTATGTCCGTTGTATAAATAGAATTCTAACTAATATTATAAATGCGAAAATGAGTTTGTTTGTTTGTTTGTTACGCTTTCACGCCTTAACTACTCAACCGATCAACATGAAATTTTGCATACACGTTGTCAGGGGTACAGAATAGGACATAGGGTACCTTTCATCCAAAAAAAAAATAACTGTTGCAAATCTAACCTCACTTAACCTACATTTACGCGAGCGAAGCCGCGGGTGAAAAATAGTAATATTATAAACTAAACTATTGCTATTATAGCAACCGGCGCTGCGCACTCACACCGAGATTTATAATTTAAAATGTGTTTTTGCCAAGGCTTAGTTGGGTGCACAAATCATTTCACACGTACGTATACGTTGCCTGCCACGTCTGAGGAACAGATTAAAAACTTAATAGTCGATCGCGCGTGACGTGCAGTCTCCATGAAGGTATAGATAAACAATTCCTTCATGGCAATCTCGTAGCGTAAGCGGGTGACCAAAGTTTATTAATATGTATTGGTGGCACATTTGAAACGTGGCATTTGTGGCGCAGGGCTGTGACTTTTAATTAATCTTTATTAAATATGTAGGTAACTATATGTTCTCTTAAAAAATTTACATATTTACATGATATTGTGAAAGCTTTCGTGTTTTTAGAAATAATGTATGTTTTCTTTCTTCTTTCTTTCTTTCATTTAGTGTAAATATAAAAATTCTCTCATTTCTTTACAATTATTCATCCTATCTTTAATGCTTTTACCTAGCAGTGCCCCAGCGATATCAATATTAGTGCTCATAAGGTACGTATCACCTATGTATTATCAGACGGGCAATGGTTTGTTTTGCTCCTACTTGCCTTATTAAACTAACTTATTAGTTAAATATTAAGCAATTGTTGCTTTATTCTATTTGACACATTGACAATATAAATAATATATCACAGTATATTATATTAGACGTATTGAGCCATTATGTTGTTTTCCTCGGGAACAGTAATTTTTTTCGGGATGAGAGGTAGCCTATGTCCGTTTCTGTACATCTGACAACGTATATACAAAATTTCAGAATGATCGGTTCAGTGGTTTAGGCGTGAAAAGGTAACAAACAAACTCATTTCCGCTTTTATAATATTAGCCATTAAAGAATTATCTATACTTAATATTATAAAGCTGAAGAGTTTGTTTGTTTGTTTGAACGCGCTAAACTCGGTAACTACTGGTTCGAACCGGAAAATTATTTTAGTGTTGGGTAGCCTTTTTATTCAGGAAGGCTATAAGCTATATAACATCACGCTACGACCTACGGGGCGGCGCAGTAACGATAAACGCGTGTGAAACCGCGGGAACATCTAGTTATATTATAACGAGACAAGCTATACAGTTATTATATAATAATGATCATTTAGGTTTCATAAATGATGATTATTGATATCCTCGCTGATTTCAGCATGAATGGGCCGGCTCGTCCGGGTAAGGACTACCCTCTTACAGAATATCGACGTGAAATAGCAGTGTTCCTACTGTTGTGTTTCGTTCGGTGAGTGAGAGTACCGGAGGCCCAATCACCCATTACCCCCTTCCCGCTCCTTCTCCTTGCCGCTTCCTTTCCTAAAGGGTCGGCAACGCGCAAGTGATGCCTCTGGTGTTGCAGGCGTCCATAGGCTACGATGCCAATTACCATCAGGTGGGCCGTATGCTTGTTTGCCACCTAGGTTGCATAAAAAAAAGAATCGATACTACACGCTCACCGAGACACCGAGAGGTAACACCATTTCGTAAATTATCACACCCAACGATCATGGTATATTTGATCGATGATCACACCCATCTATAGGCATAATGGTGGTACTTATCATTGGTTAAGTAAATTATAATAACATGGTACAAACATGTTATTATGTCTGTACGACATAATGACATGGTACAAACATGTTATTATGTCTGTACGACATAATAACATGGTACAAACATGTTATTATGTCTGTACGACATAATAACATGTTTGTACAAGTAAGTTCGACCAAGTAAGTGCTCGACAACTATTATATTTATAACACTTTGCTTTGAATGGCTTACAACGTGTCGTTATACACACATACATATAGGTATCTACATAATTATGTATTATACACTCCCATATTTTACTAGGAAGTTTATATTTTATACTAGCTGTTACCTGCGACTTCGTCCGCGTAGATTTTAACTAAAAAGTGTTTGTCTCCGCGGAATCCTATTTTTTCGAATATAAAGGTAGCCTAAGTTACTCCTTATAACATCAGCTATCTGCCAGTGAAAGTCCCGTCAAAATCGGTTCAGCCGTTTCGGAGATTAGCCGGAACAAACAGACAGACAGAAAGACAGACAGATAGACAAATATTTTAAAAATAGATGATTTCGTATAGGTACCTTATATACTTTCATATACATTAGATAAAAAGCTATTATTTTGACATTACAAACAGACACTTCAATTTTATTTATTTGTATAGATTCAGTCTATTCTTCGCTTTAGTTGCAATTCTCACTTTGCCAAATGAGGACGCGTATTTTATTTTAGTATTCAGATTACCTACGGCTTGTTTTGTTTATGATTCCGATCTTAATTATCTTGCTTCACTGTAGACCCTTGCGTGTTTGCCTAGACAATTGATTTAATACATTGTTGACTTATGCTGCGTACTACTAGACCGTTGAATGTTTTCCTATTTACTCTGGCTGTGGTATAGATATTGGATTGTTGGGTGCTCTCTAGTTAAATGTGCGTGTTAGGTGGACTTAAATATTGATTATTAGTGGCAACACTTATGTATGGAAGTGAAAGTTGGGTATGGCAAAAGAAGCATGAGAGCAGAATAAATGCTGTAGAAATGAGAGCGCTGAGAGGCATATGTGGTGTGACTCTGAAAGATAGAATAAGGAATAGTGTGATTAAAGAGAGATGCGGCATGAAAGTGGGTATAGTGACAAGAATAGAAAAGGGTATGTTAAGCTGGTTTGGATATGTAGAAAGAATGGACGAGGAAAGACTGACTAAGAAAGTTTATAAGGCTAGTTTAAATTGAACAGTCGCAAGAGGAAAACCTAGGCGAACGTTTCTCGATAAGATCGGAGGCGTTCTGGATAAAGGCCAGGTTAAGAGCACCTTGAACCGACCTGAATGAAGTCAGAGAAGTGTGTCAGGATCGTAGCAAATGGAAAACCGTAGTCTCTGCCTACCCCTCTGGGAAACAGGCGTGAATCTATGTATGTATGTATGTATGTAAATATTGACTAATAATGATAAATCAAACCAAATAGTAGTCCGTCATAAAGAGACATTAAATGAATGTTCCAATATTCGCTGGCCATTTTCCAATTAATACATATATCTTCTTCTTCATATTTAAGAGCATTGCTCTTGTCGGTGGAGTATCGCCATCTTTCTCGATTTGCGGCCAATTCCTTGACCTCCTTGTAAGACACGACCTTCGTCTTTTCGTTTATTTGGTTTTCAAGTTTATATCTTGAGGTTATAAGCGCATCTATTTCCGTCACGGGACTAACAAGACGTCTAGGTATTGTAAGTCTACTAATATCTACTAAATACTGTAAGTTCCTGACGGCCAGTTTCACCACTATCAAGTAAAAGTTATCCGAAAGATAAATTGCATGCTGTCTCACTCTTGTTAGGTTAAAGAAAGATGACGAGACTTTTATCTTATAGATAAATGTTATTTGGAGGTGGTGGAACAGGCCTTTAATGTCATCATATTACTATACAGAAAAGCGGCGTCAATGTAGTTGTTTACGCTGTTACCGTGACTCCTTGGTGCGTCAAATTTCAAAGGCCTGCTAACCTATATCTCCCGTTCCATTTTTACTTTTATTCCCTAGGGTCGACAACACACGAGTGAGATCCTCGATATTACAAGAGATCGACCGATGGTAATGACTTTCCACCCACACTATACCTAAGTTTTTACATATGTATGTACAATTTGGCCCCTTCATCTCGCAGAAGGAGGCAGCGGAGCGGATCCGTGAAGAAAGTATCCTTGCGGATCCGAGCCGTCGCCGGCGAACCGGGCGGCGGAGACGCGCTTTCGCGCGCCTAATGCCGCCATAATGAAGGCCGCGGGCGGGAGCACGGGGATCTCTCGCCCGCCGGCCATTAAGTCGGTCCGACGCCCTATGTAGTGCCGGCGTCGCCGAGGAGCTGTAGACTGCTGGGTGGGTCGCTGAGGTAGTAACTTTTGCCAGCGGCCCATCCACTACAAGGCAGCGAGCGTGCACACCGTGGGGTTTTGGTCCGTAGACTCGAAATACGGGCGAACCGGACATAACCCTCTCACCTCCCCTTGTGGCGAGAGGGTATGGAACAGGCGTATTTCCCCACGAAAAAAAAATACCCTAGGCCAACGCGAGCGAAGGCAAACTGATAAAAGGCAAGTACTACCGTCTAGATGTTCGGCAAGTTTGAAGAAAACCAATGCAAACGGCCAATGTAGACGAGCTTTGTGGAGCTGTCCACACGTTGCCTCACGTTGGGCGCTGTCCGTCTTTATTGAGCATTGAAACAATATGGACGTCGTAAAAGTTATTGCAGCTGCTGGTATTTATTTGATTATGGCACTCCAACGACTTATTCACGATTAATGAGCGCATATAATTATTATCAGTGTATACGGTAGACTTGTAAAAATAGTACATTTTGTACGTATAACGGCGATGTTTGCCAAGCGCGAAATGGCAGCCGAACCAACATGACTATTGGCCGAGCGCAGACCACTGACCAACGCCTTTCATTTGTGTAGAAAAACCGACACCACTCCGAAGTGAGACAAGTGGTCGCGAGATCGTTAGTACTATTTATTCTGTGGCGAGACTGCGAGTTGCGTAGACGGAGAAACAAGCTACGCAAATTAAGCTCTATACACATTGGCGCTTGCCTTCACTAGGCTACTACACTCGCGTGCAAGTAAATCGACTCAAGGCTCAAGTGCGCATAAAAAGTGATATAACTTAAAAATGCCTTATTTTACCTCTATATAATGTTTTACATAATTATAGCCTAGTAATTAGGCTTTAAAATGGTAGCATAATTTCAGTAATTTAAATAAACACATGTCCTTAGAATGCAACTGAACGCAACCTCCCATAAACTGCTCTGCGCTCTATACACAACTTGCGCGACACAACCCGCTATAAAAACCCCCTGTAATCGTTTTTTCTTATCAGTCGCTCACTAGACGTTGACCTGAACACATCTCTGCAAATTGAAGCCGTCATTTGAAGAAAATTATGGATACAACACCTGAAGAAGCCGCTCAAGTCGTTGCCCTGTTGCAAGAAGGGTTGAACCAGCGAGAAGTCGCTCGTCGGTTGAATATGAGTCAGTCTGCTGTCTCGAGAGTGTACAGGAGGTTTCAAGAAAGTGGTGCCTTCACTCGGCGGCCTAATACCAGCCGACGCCGGTGCACCTCGGAGCGTGACGACCGGTTTTTGGTCTCGACCTCTCTCCGAAATCGACACCTTACCGGCGTGGATGTGCAGCAGGAGCTACGTCAAGTTCGCGGAGTAACTGTCAGTCAGTGGACAGTTAGAAGAAGGTTGAAGGAAGCTAACCTTACTCCGAAAAGACCCGCTACAGGCCCGAAGTTGACCACAGCCCACCGTCAAGCACGCCTTCACTTTGCTCGAGAGCACTTGGATTGGAGCATAGAGCAATGGCAGTCGGTCCTGTTCACAGATGAGACGAGGATGTGTCTCCATGGCAGCGACAGGAGAGGTCGGGTGTACCGGCGTCCTGGTGAACGGTTTTCACAGTGCTGCTTTGTTGAAACCGTTGCATATGGTGGCGGTTCTTGCATGATGTGGGCTGGAATTTCCTTAGAAGCAAAAACGGACCTTGTTTTCGTTCCTGGGGGAGGCCGGAGAGGAGGTCTGACCAGTGATCGTTACATTGAAAATGTTCTACTGGATCAAGTTGTCCCTTATCAAGGCTTTATTGGGGATAATTTCATCTTGATGCATGACAATGCCCGATGTCACACTGCTCGGGCCACACGTGAGTTCCTGAGTGAAGTTGGAATTCACACTATGGATTGGCCAGCGCTCAGCCCCGATTTAAATCCCATTGAGCACATATGGGACGAGCTCAAAAGTAAAGTTAGGGCGAGGAATCCAGCTCCGACAAACATCAATGAGCTCAAGACTGCGTTGGTAGAAGAGTGGGGCCGAATACCACAATCATCAATTAAAAAGGTGATAAGGTCGATGAAGAATCGCTTGAGAGCAGTGATCAGGGCTAGAGGAGGGAACACCAAATATTGACACGAATAAATTTTTTATCTTATGCACATTTTGTTTCATTTATACCCAATAACCCCCCATACTGTGAAATTGTATGAATTTTCAAAATTTTTTACAATATCTTTGACATTCACCTTTTTTACTAACCTACTGAATCGATTTTCATGCAACTTACATAATTTTAAAGCTCAATTACTAGGCTTTAATTATGTTAAACATTATATAGAGGTAAAATAAGGCATTTTTAAGTTATATCACTTTTTATGCGCACTTGAGGCTTGAGTCGATTTACTTGCACGCGAGTGTAGTATAGTATTATATTATCTGTGACTCGGCCAACTAGGCGAGTAACCTAATAAGTAGATACGCGGTTTAAAGGAAAATTATAATAAAAACCATAACTATTTTCTTTATAAGTATTTTTATTATATTACACGCTAATTACTTAACAGATAAGAAATATAAATTAAACATGAAATCACTAAGTATTTATTTTTTAATAAGGTACCTACTAAATAAATTTGAACTGGGGAATAATAACACACGAGGTATCTGAGGTTTGAGGTATTCACCATGAGCATCAGTAGAAGCCGACACAATGGGCATCGAATTGGATAGCAATTGAAACTTAACTTTAATGTATTTTGCATATGGTTGAAAATTCAATAACGAAAAACTTGTGTTAACTATTTATTTTCGTTTTGAATAAAATAGTTATCGAAGAATTATTATAGCGAAATGTTTTAACCAATAGGATATCAGTATTTCATACCTCACCGGTAAAAGGCGGTGGACACAATACAAGCAATGAGTGTAAGATGTGTTAAGATGTGAGTCGAGTGGTGTACTGCGATTAGGTAAATAATAGGTATATAGTGGAGCGAAGCGAAGATGAGAGAAAATTATAGCCGTAGGTAAGTCCGTGGCAACAAACGTTTCTCTTGCGTGTACTCAGTGCAACTTTATTTTATTTATTTATTTAAGCATATTTACAGGGCAATCACAGACATTCACATATAATTAACAATTATCAAAGTGCATGTGCAACCCAATTACAAATATGTACAGCATTGGCAGATAGATAACATGCAAAACTAAAACTTAACGAAGATTAAGTGTTTCTTAATAAATAATAGTTTAAAAAACTAAAAAAAGACGCGCTTTATTAAAAAAGAAACTAAAAAGTAGAAAATAATTTAATGATTTTAATGTAAAAAAGCGTGGGGTGCTTTCTAAGATATTTTGATAACCTCCACCCACGCTTTTTTACATTGAAATTATTAAATTATTTTCTACCTTTTAGTTTTTTTTAATAAAGCGTTTTTTTTAGTTTTTAAAATTATTATTTAACTATGTATTTTTTTTAATTATTGTATTGTCATCGGTCCTCGATAAGTCTACAACGTTTAAATGAAATCTGACCGTTTGAAGTGGGTCAAAATCGAGCTCAAAGGAGGCGGTTACATACAGACAAACATTCAAGTGAAACTAATAAAAGCGTGTTAAAAAGGCCGCTTCTTATCTTATCTTATCGTTTACATTTACTATTATTTATTCAGATCTTATCTTCATCATTCATATTTACTTCCATTTAGTGGACACTGAATTAAAACTGGTTTGTAATTTTTCGTAATTAAATTAGTTAAGTATCCGCTCACTCAATTACCTTCACTCAATCTGGCCTGATAAGCTACTATAGCCTCAATTTTCCTTAACAATAACTTCAAAATATACCAAATACAAGCTAGAAAAATTATACAACTACTTATAACAATAGTGAATAATTCTAGCTCGAAATATTCTGACCAAGTTATGTTCGATGTTGGCGATCTCAAGTGCGTAGCGCCGGAGTGTTTTAGTACATATTCCACCCAAGAGATGGCGCTGTCTAAAGCTGATGTGCGCCTGTCAAAGACGAGGGTGCGGTACTTGAGGATATTGTCGCGATAGCTGTAAAGAAAAAAGACATTGGTTTATACTTTGAAACGGTAAACATAGACACGAGTACATAGATATGCATTTTGTTTTAATTCACTCTTAATATCTCATTACAAGTAAGTGGCAACAGTCTATTAGGAACCCGTCGGTATGCCATGCAGAGGTCTCAAGTTAAATTCTAAAGCTCTCAAAGTTATTTGCGTATTGAATAGTTAATTATCCCTCGCTTTAACGGTCAAGAAAAACTTCGTGAGGAAACTTTAATGTCGGAGAGTTCTACATAATGTTCCAGAAGATATGTGAAGTCTGCCAATCCGCACTGGACCGGAGTAGTGTACAACGGCTTAACTTTTGTCACTCTGAACACATTCCTCTGCCCAGCAGTGGGACGGCTTATGAACAGAGCTTATATTATTATTATCTATACTAATATTATAAAGCTGAAGAGTTTGTTTGTTTGCTTTTTTGAGCGCGCTAATCTCAAGAACTACTGATTCGATTTGAAAATTATTTTAGTTTTCTATAGCCTATTTATCGAGGAAGGCTATAGGCTATATAACATCACGCTACTACCCACGGGGGCGGCGCAGTATCGATAAACGCGGGTGAAACCGCGGGAATCATCCGCGTTTATCGTGACTGCACCGCCCCTGTGGGTCGTAGCGTGATGTTATATAGCCTATAGCCTTCCTCGATAAATAGGCTATCCAACAGTAAAATATTTTTTCAAATCGTAACGGTAGTTTCTGAGATTAGCGCGTTCAAACAAACAAACAAACTCTTCAGCTTTATAATATTACTAGCTTCTGCCCGCGACTTCGTCCGCGTGGAATAGTTCCATTGGGCTAACGCTAACTAATGCGCGCGCAGTAGGTAGGTACTTGATCATTATTTTGCTGCGATGTTATTTTAAAACTGCGATATCTCCTAAGATATTCGTTGAAATCGAATAATGTAAAGGACAATTTTGTTTAAAATTAAATACTTGTGATGAATAACGTATTTATTTGGATAAGGATTAATAATATCATGTTTATAAAAAGACCGCAAATAATGCATAATTTTATAACAAATTTGGTTAACATAAAAAAGGTTATAGTGAGCCAACCTTAAAAGATAGATATATGCTGTGGCGGACTTTTTTTTAGAACTTTTAAAGGGGAACAATTCCGTCATACATGATTTTTGCGAAACTAACTGTTTGCGCAGCGCACGCAGCGGAAGCTCTCAAAAGGAAAAAAACCCTCCGATTTTGAAACATTCTTCATTGATGCTCCGCTCCTATTGATGTTAGAGTGATGATATATAGCCTATAGCCTTCCTCGATAAATGGGCTATCTAACACTGAAAGAATTTTTTAAATCGGACCAGTAGTTCCTGAGATTAGCGCGTTCAAGCAAACAAACAAACAAACTCTTCAGTTTTATAATATTAGTGTAGATTAGTATAGATTATAAGATGGTGCTTACCTGGGATCCTGAATGAGCTTCATAACGCTACTCCATAACTCTTCTTCAGTGATATACTCAATGTCCAACTGGAGTCCAATCCCGTACTGCACGTAGTGTTCCACGTTCAGCCACTGGTCCGCCATCATCGGTATACCGAGTAGCGGCACACCCACCTGGATAGCTTCTTCTGTAGTCTGAAGACCACCTTGCGTGATGATCAGCTTGAGGTTTGGATGCCCTGCCATGTTAATAAGTAACAATATTTAACTTCTTGAACGTCTAGGGGAAATACGTAAAAAATAATTAAAAATTCATTGTGCAAACAATACACAAACGGACAAATGTATGTCCGCTGCACACTTGACTCATTAACGAGTCAAGTATGCAGCGGACATCTTTTTTTTTTTGATGGCGCATTTTGCTGACAGACGTATGTCCGCTCGACAATTGACGGGTTAAATAAAAAATACTGTTAATGTTCTACCCTTATCTGTAATCTTAACATCTTGTGTTCTATTACTTTTCAAAAACTAAATAACTAAACTTTGAATGCACAGATGGCGATGGTGTAGTGGTTTATGGGGTCACCTTGCCTTACGCCGAGTGTGTCACAAATTTTGTCCCGTGTGGTGGCAAAAATTTTTGTCCCGTGTGGTGACAAAAATTTGTGTGATCCACAAATGGTTGTTCCGAGTCTGGTTGTTCTTTGTGTCCGTTCTTTGAATGTTTGTAAACTTCCCCGCGGGGTTCTCTATTGTGTTCCCTAACTTTTTTATCTATAATCTAAAGTGCCATATTTTTTTTGTCCTTATCATCATTAATTTGTCCGAATGATAACTTGCCCGAACTTTATGTCACATACTATCACATGCCATATGAACACGAGAGTTAATTATATATTCTACCACATACATACAACACCATCTAGCCCAAACTAAGCAGAGCTTGTAATATAGGTACTAGACAATGGATAAACATACATTATATACCTACCTTTTTTTTTGTAAATACATACATATTATACATAGAAACAACCAGACCAAGACAAACATCCATGTTCATGCACACAAATGTTTGACTTGTGCGGGAATCGAACCCGCGACCTCAGGCGTGGCAGTCGGTTACACTATCCACTACGCCATCGAGGACGATGTAACGGATGTTCAAATTATGTAATATAATAAAATTGTTAAGTAACTCGAAACAATGTAAAATAATAATTATAAAAAGGTATATACACGCAGCGATAGCCTAGTGAGAATGAATGAATGAATTAATGAAGAAACCGTTGGACTGCCACGCAGAGGTCTCGAGTTCGATCCCAAGGCGCGCTTCTCTGACTTTTCGAAGTTATGTGCGCATTAAATAGTTAATTATCGCTTGCTTTAACGGTGAAGGAAAACATCGTGAGGAAACCTGCATGTCTAAGAGTTATACATAATGTTCTCTAAAATATGTGAAGTCTGCCAACCTGCACTGGGCCAGCGTGGTGGGCTATGGCCTAACCCTTCTCACACTGAGAAAAGGCCCGTACCTAGCAGTGGGACATTTTAACACAGGGCTGATATTATTATAACCCGAAACAATGTGAAATAATGATTATAAAAGGGTATATATAATAGGTAATTGGTTTAGACATCGAATAAATAAAATACCTTTAATAACTTCAAAATATGACACTGATTTCCGACGTTGCCGTTTGGAACAGACCACAACGCGTAGAGCTCTAAAAAGGCACTCACTAAATACGTCTGACTGAGGGAACCACTTCTTAATGATCACGTTATCTGGCTTCTCCTCCAACTCATCGGTATCGAACTTCCACAGCACACTGTAGGGCAGCTTAGCGAACACCCTGAGGAACATCTGCACGGTGGCAGCTGGCAGCTGGTACGGGGACACGTTGGAGCCGAAGCTCATGTAGATAGCTCCTTGAGAAGTATCTAGAAAGTTCTTTATGTCCTGAAGCGAGAACATATGTTATTTTTAAATTAAAGTAAATACAACGTACTTCTTTCCATACTGTCATCCCTCCAGCGCGAAACATTTATAAACACTTATTTTTTTTAATGCTCTTATTTCCTTCCGCTCTGGGTATACCTAATTCCTGTATCGCAGGGGTCTTAAATCGGACACAAAGAACACTCAAACTTACTTAAAGAAAGAGTGAAAGACAAAATATTTAGGTAACCGTTTTTATTACCCCTTTCTGTTTCGTAGCAGTTTTGTTGTGTTTTCTTGACAATACTTCTGGAATGCCAAGGAATGCCCTGGTATGGCTATTTAGCGCTTACTATCTGGTAGGAGCTGAAGAATCTGCGCCCAATAGCAATAAATATAAGCTTGAGTTTGATCGCTACCTCACCTAATGCTAAACGACGGCGACGTTGGAGTGCACTTTTTTGTTGTAATTGGACTACACTTGTTCGTATATACGAAAAAAGCTTAAGCAAAAGTATTTGAAAGTTATTTCAGGTCAAATCTACACAATAACATACCTCTGGCAACTCTTGAGCCGGTTTCTGATGCACCTGATCGAAGTACACCACATTTCTGGGCAGCGGCCTGTTTCTATCCCAAAAACTGTTTATATTCAACAGCAACGCATGGGCATTCTTCTGTAACTCACTCAACGGAGGCACATCTGGACCGAAAAGTCTCTTCATGATTTGATTTTCCTGTTCCTCATTATTATTGAAAGTCTCCTCTACGTAATATCTTTTGTATAGCTCCGTTATAGTCTCAAAAAAAGTGAGATTATAAATTCTTTGGTGAAAACACGCTGGATACAGAAATGGGTGGACAGGAGCGCCGAAGTTTTCTGGATTATCAAACGCCATGCCCATCGAACTCACTTTTATGACAGGTACTTTGTAGATGTAAGACCAGATCATTGTCGGCCGGAACCAGGCTTGCAGTAGAAGTAAATCGAAAGGTTTCGACGTCTTAATAAGGTTTTGGACGGCTTCATGCTTCATCTGTTCCTCGAATACCCTCGTTATTACTTCCACGATGGCTTTAGTCCCTTTGTATATGAAATTATCTTTGCCAAATACTGATAAAGAGAACTCTTTCTTCCAAATCCCATATGAAAGTTCTTTCAAGTCTATTTCTTTGAGATGTTCTGGTCCGTCACCGTCTGGGTACGCAGGGTTGGAAGTGATGAAGGTGACTTCATGACCTCGTCTTGCCAATTCTTTGATTATAGGGTAGAATATAACCTGGTGACTCAAAGAAGGTGTTGGACACACTGCCAGTATTCTGGCTGCCTCGGATTTGAGGAACAATATTGAAAATATAGCCACGAGAGTTATAGTCGGCATGTTGGTAGTAAACTGTCGCTTGTGTGAGAATTGTACATATTTACAACTGTTTGGTTAGTTGAATTGTGAATTGTGAAAAGTGGTTCCGTAATAATAATTTTCTTTTTACCTCAGAAGTGGCAAATAATAATACGGCCTGCTTGATTTCAAACGATTGCCGTAGTCTATGATAGCTTGCAATACCGGGCTGACCATTCGCACTGCAGACCCTTCGAGAAAGTATTCGTTGTTATCTTTACAACAGTAAAAGCAAATGGGCAAATGGTCCGTCTGATGCCAAACGATTACCATAGTCTGTGATTGCTTGCAATAATGGGAATGTCACGTGTGCTGTGTTCACCCTTCAAGAAAGGATTCGTTGTGCAGTGCAAGGGACAAAGATTATTGGTTCCTTGATGGTAGCAGAGCTTCGTTCGAGGGTCTGGCAATCCAATTACTCATTAAGACTCTTGCATCAAATTCTCGGGGTCGATTTCACACGCGAGACCTAAGTTGATACGAAAATATATAAACTGAATTTGTTTTCGTCTTCTTTTCGCTAATTGTTACTAAATTATTAATGGGTTCAAACATACAAACTTTTTAGCTTTTCTAAAATTTGTATAGATGCAGAGGTATTCGGCTCCAACACGAAACGTTTATTGTCGACGTAACCCTAATTTATTAAGTAGCCGTTTTTGTGTGCACAAGTGTACCACATAATGAAATATAATATTCTGTGTATATTAACAGTATTTATTATTAGACTTTTACAGTGTGATATCTGGCCTCAATATTAATATTTTAGAAAATATTAGTTCCGAATGAAGAAGGCTGACCCACCACTATGTGGGATATCTAGCCAGGAAAAGAGTGAGAGAGAGGGAATATTAGTACTTTAATTGTATTTTTGATTATATTATACTAGCTTTTGCCCGCGGCTTCGCTCGCGTTAATTTAGAATTTGACAATTAATTCTGGTTGTATTTTGCTTGTAATAATATAATTCGATCATGATTCGAAAGACATGTGGCGCCATCTATTATCATAAGAACGTTATTCTTGTTTTCCTCGAGAACAGTAATTTTTTTCGGGATGAAAGGTAGCCTATGTCCGTTTCTGTACACCTGAAAACGTATATGCAATTTTTCAGAAAGATCGGTTCAGTGGTTTAGGCGTGAAAAGGTAACAAACAAACAAACCCATTGTCGCTTTTATAATATTAATTAATTAATTAATATTAATAAATAATAGTTAGGATTAAAGAGCAGCGATAGCCTAATAGGGGACTGTTGGGTTGCCATGCAGAGATTTAGAGTTTAATCTCTAGGCACGCACCTCTGATGTTTTGAGTTGTGTGCGTATTAAATAGCTAATTATCGCTACCTTTAACTGTGAAGATCGTGAAGAAACGTGTATGTTTGTCATATGAGATTTCTCCATAATGTTCTCAACAATGTGTGAAGTCTGCCAATCCACATCGCATCTACGTATAGACATTATGTACATGTGTTTACACTTTTTTACAGCAAGTAACTTATTTATTGAAACAATCAAGAAAGTGCAACAGGGTAATGAGGCAGATTTAATCCACAATAATAAAAAAGAGGTAAAATGATATATATCGCGTTCAGGTGCTAAACTTTATTACTTGACTATAAAATCATAATAAATATTTTAAAACCAGCAAAAAATATGTGCCCGTGGTATCTCCCGGCACATATTTTTTTCCTGAATGAAACCTATCCTATGTCCTTTTCTGTACCCCTGACAACGTATAGATACATATTTTTTTATATTATGTTGTTACGTTACGTTCTAAAACTTCATGAATCATGAGTATCATGACGATCCATCGAGAAGTTAAGGCGTGAAAGCGCAGCAAACAAACTTTCATTCGCATTATTAGTTGGGATTCTTTCACTAATAGAAAACTGCACTGCCCCTGTAACCTCTTCTTCTTCTCCCTGGCCTTTATTATTCCCAAGTCACTTGGGATCGGCTTTTCTGATCTAACCGGATTCGACTGGATATCAGTTTTTACACGGAGCGGCTGCCACCTGACCTCCGCAACTCGAAGGCTAACGATACGCTAAGGCTAGACCAGTGTCAGGATATTAGAGGGCACTGACTTCCCAATAACGACTGCCATAGATGTTCATGGCAGCCGGGACCGACGGCTTAACGTGCTCTCCGAGGCACGGAGCAGGCGATAATTGTCAATCAATACGCACATAATTTCGAAAAGTCATGTAACTAGTCTATAGTCGGCCTCGATGGCGTAGTGGTCAGTGTAACCGACTGCCACGCCTGTGGTCGCGGGTTCGATTCCCGCACAAGTCAAACATTTGTGTGCATGAACATGGATGTTTGACTTGGTCTAGGTGTTTCTATGTATAATATATATGTATTTACAAAAAAAAAGTATATATGTATGTTTATCCATTGTCTGGTACCCATAGTACAAACTCTGCTTAGTTTGGGCTAGATGGTGTTGTGTGTATGTGATAGAATATTATATTATATTATATATAACTTCCGAAAGTCAGAGGTGTCACATGTCTGACGACAGACAGACAGCTGATCGCATGGCCTTTGATACTCGAGCGAAAAATATTCTCTCTAGTTAGGTACTATAATTTACGGGTCTCAATGCGTTTGAAGGTCAGAATTATCGATTTTCGCGGTGCTCGGAGTGTCAATACTATGCGGGAAGGGGCCACACGCACCCAGGGCTCGAAAACATTAGACGACAATCAAATATTTTTGAGTCCTTGTTATGTTTTTACGGCTAAACTGCTGATTGGATTTTGATTTAATTTGGTTTTGGAATAGATTTACTTTGATGGCTAAGACTTTTGGCGTAGTGATGACAAATATGCGTTGGCTATTGATACAGGAATTATGTAACATGTAAGAAGATGTGCCTTTGTATATAATAAAATGAATATAAAATGCTGGAATGCAGATCCAGAAAGAAAGAACCCATTATGTTTTTTTTTTGTAGTGTCTGATCGTCAGCAGGTTACTGGTTAAAAGAATTTACATTTAGCATACACGTTGTCAGGGGTAGAAATAGACCATACGTATCATCCAGAAAATTTTACTGAGGACTGTACGAGAACTAATAGGTGCTTCGAGGGATACATTATAGACAAAATCTACAGCTACGCAAGCGAAGCCGCGGGTAAAATCTAGTATTATATGTCCGAAACTTGTCTGTTTGTTACAACTGATTTTGTGCGTTAGGTCGAACCATTAAAGAAATCGATCTTCTTTTTATACAAACTTAAACTAAGTCAAAGTCTTAGTACCAGCTTACTCCATAAAATGTTCACCACGCGTGAAGAACATTCCCTATATGGACAATCTCACCCGCAGGTGCGGCTTCCCTGCACGCAGCTGCGCGCGCGCCGCGTCGTCAGCTGCCGTCGACCGTTACACACAGCACGTGCTACAGATGATATTATTACTATTCGAGGTATAACGACATGCAGAGAAAGTGGATGAGCAGAGGTAAACGAAAAAAGTTTATAAAGTGTTTTGAACTCGTAACTGTGGACTTGTATGAATGAAGTTTTGGATTGATCTGAATTGATCATAATCATTCTGGTCTGATGTCTGTAGGTTCACGAAAAGGTAGGCAGAGTCCAGAGGTGTATAAAAGCTACATTCTAATATTATAAATACCTACGAAAATAATTATGTCAGGTTGTTAGTAGTTTTCACGGCTAATCTTTGAAACCAATTTTGGTAAAATATTGCAGTTATAGAGATATGCACAGCTTGCGCTCTTAGTACCTAATGGACATAGTAGGTACTTATTTAAAAAATACAAGTTATGTGGCGGGTAACATTTGATAAGAATATAAGAATTTATAAAAATGTTGTTTAAGGAATTCAAATTGCTTTGTCTGTACCATTGAACCTACAAATGATGTTTATAGGCTTATAATATGCCTTATGCATGCGGCAAATCATAATGTTTGGATTTTATAATAAAATATTCTTAATAGCATCGCAGTGTCTGGAAATTATCACGAGAGACTAAAACAAATCTTATAATATAAAAGCGTAATAGGATAAGCAACCCTGAATACTTCTTCAAAAATACAGAGTCGTGAATATATAGGTATGTAGAAAATACCTTAGCCCTTTAGACCTGTTTCAATTATACCCGTCTTGAGTTTTATGTACTTACTAATAATAAGACCAAGCTGATAGTCTAGCAACAATGAAAACACAGTTAAACCGGCTTCATCGTGAGCGCAAGGGCCCCTAACCGCTACACCCCGTATGAGAGACCTTTCACGAATGTTCATTCAATAATTGCAATAGCTATGTATTAGTCTCACTATAAAAAAACATTGCTATTAAATTTGCGACCTATTAACCTTTGAAATAAAGTCTGTTTCGTCATATGAGCAAGTTTTAATCAATGACATTTAACGTATGTTAAGATACATTTCATTTTAAATCTTATCTCTGAAGCAATATGAATTAAAATTGAAGAAACATGTCTTTTTAATTTCGTATGCGAGCAGCGCGTGCCTATTTGCAAGGGTGCGCAAGAGTCGTTTCCGAACCCAACGTTTTTTTGAAAAAGGAATCCCTTTGCAGTTGACGATTGAACTTCAAACTGAACGGTCGCGCGTTATCAGTATAATTATTATTATTTATTTTGAATTTTAGTGTTTAGTCATAGTTTATAAATAAGTGTCTAGTTAAATAGTGAAATTGAATTTAAGTGGAAATTGAGAAGATTACAACTACTTAACTAGGAAATTAGCATTACGAATTATTATTAATACAAACTCTAAGTAGATACATAGTTAGGTATCTATTTATATGTGTATACCACTGTATATAATATTATTATACATTCCTCCAGTCTAAGAAAACCAGGTGACCGTAACGGTTCCGGTGCTAGACACCCCATTTCTTGTCAAACAGGAACTATGCGCTAACGCACAACGGGGAAAGAATACGCTTAAATAATGGATTCACCAAAAATTGTGTACAAATATTACTCCAACCCAGCTTTCTGCTCACAAAGTGAAGTGGTATTCGCACAGAAATCATGTATTACGAAAGTCGTGTCACCGGACAGGCAAAGGATGCCGCCTTTGGGCGCCAACTCCCCCAGAAAAGTCGAAGTAAGCAACAGGATTTTGAGAACTGACATATCTGATAATCCCTTACGCATGTCTCCGGCTGGGGCGTCAAGAATCAGAGAGGAACCGCCAGAATTGCCGCCAAAACCGCTCAAATTTCACCAAAGACATTTCCAGAGACAGTCTTCGATGATTTACAAGCCGACTCGCGCAGTAAGGTGTAGAACGAGAAGCGAAGACTTAGAAATGGCGCAGTTGAAGCAGCAGAAACAGACCAGATACGACAGGCACAACTATAGTGACGATGGTTTAGAAGACAGACTGAAACATCGATACGAAGTCATCCAAGACTTCGACGATATCGTAGATTACTCGCCAACAAAAAAGAGAATTGTACAAGCGAAAGAAGAAGAGATAGAAGAATATAACGTAGATGGACCGGACGAACACGAAATGAAAGAAATCCCAACAGAGATTGTCAAGACTGTCAACGGAAAGACACATCGATACGCTATAGTACCTTTAGAAGAACCTGAACCAAGGACTGTCACGTTTACTTCACCGATGATGTCAAAGAAGAACCTCATAGCTACTCAGAAACTACACGAACTGCTGTCTACTCCGAGGAAATTGAAGAGTTACGCCAGCCAACCGTCAGTACGTATGACGCCTAACAAATCTGTGGAAATCAAGTATTCTGAAAGTCCAATCAAGTTCGTTTCCAGTACTCCAACGCAAGGAGTGACTCCTTCCAAGTCTTGTGCAAACCTGACACTTTCAAGAACCAGTGCTGCCACTTCTCCTATATCCCCAAAAGCTCAGCAGAAGTTGAATTATGGATTGCCGGAACCAGTTCCAGAGTTTGATCGGCACGATGTGTTTGTGACTAGCTTTAGGGAAAAGAGCAGGGATTGCAGTTTTGATATTGAGAGGGAGAATAATAGA
Organism: Catocala sponsa; assembly: GCA_963564715.1. Taxonomy (NCBI): domain Eukaryota; kingdom Metazoa; phylum Arthropoda; class Insecta; order Lepidoptera; family Erebidae; genus Catocala; species Catocala sponsa. Next base: position 7,066,899 of record OY751355.1, read on the forward strand.
GAAAGAAGAGATTATGAGAGACGGAGGGATAGTCAGAGGAAGGATAAAAATACGGCTGTTATTGTTCCAAGGTACGTGTATATTTTAGATTAGATGTGCCCGCGGTTACACCCGCGTTTATGATTACTGCGCCACCCTCGTGGGTCGAAGCGTGATGTTATATAGTCTATAGCCTTCCTCGATAAATAACCTCTCTTAACTCTTCAGCTTACATCTATTTTAATATTATAATGGTCGGCCTCGATGGCGTAATGGATAGTGTAACCGACTGCCACGCCTGAGGTCGCGGGTTCGATCCCGCACAAGTCAAACATTTGTGTGCATAAACATGGATGTTTGTCTTGGTCTGGGTGTTTCTATGTATAAAAATATATATGTATTTACAAAAAAAAGCATATATGTATGTTTATCCATTGTCTAGTACCCATAGTACAAGCTCTGCTTAGTTAGGGCTAGATGATAGAATATTATTATTATTAAATCTGAAGAGTTTGTTTGTTTGTTTGGTTGAACACGCTAATCTCAGGAACTACTGGTCCGAATTGAAAAATTATTTTAGTGTTGGATAGCTCATTTATCGGGGCAGGATACAGGCTATATAACAACAACACGCTACGACCCACGGGGACGGCGCAGTAACGATAAACGCGGGTGAAACCGAGGGAACATCTAGTCTTATATCCAATACTAGAATCTACTAAAAAACCTCTTCAGCTTTATAACATTAGTATAGATTTTCAACGGTTCAAATATTTTTCAAAATTCACAACAATTCTTTTTTAATTTTTGTTTGCCCTGTCCGGAATTTGGACAGAAAATTCAGTTATTTAGACCGAGGATTAGAACCCGAAACCTTTTGCTTTGCAGTCGTAAGGCCTTTAAAAAGGCAATCGCATAGGGCTTAATAGGTGTAAATCTATATTTCTCTGTCGGCAGTAGTGAGACCACTAAAAACCTCAACGCCACCCGTTCAGCCAATCAATGTTTTACTCAACCATGCATAATGCTTGCTTTGTTACTATACCTATGTAAATAATATGAAATATATCTACTCCTTGACTTCCAGGGTGGCTTCTCCTCCGTCAGTGTACTCGGACGAGACGTACAAGTCGCTCTCGAGTCTGAAGACCCTGAACGCGGCGACGGCCTCGCTGACCATCGCTGCGCTCATGCTGACACTGTGTGGTGGTCTCACCACCGGCCTTAGCTTCTATATGATGTATGCTGTAAGTATTATGATAACAGTAACTAAGTTCTTATACGTACGAGTGGACTAAAGTCATAGTGCTGTAAGCAGAAAGTGTGCAGAAGTGTAATACATCTACAATTATTCAACTATACAGGATGTCCGATAAATAATGGATAACCTTGAAATGTCTTATAATAAAACTGAGGGCCGTTCAGAAAAAAGTATAAAAACATACATTTAAAAAGTGCAATAGCAAGTCATACTTTTGACTATCTATCTATTAACATAATTATATAAAAATATCATATATTATTTATTAGCATAATTAGTGTTAAATAATTAAACAACAAAAAAACCGATGGAATTCATTCATTTATGGTCGTAGTGTACAAGAAAGTTAAAAATGGTAATTTAAAAAAAAACATATCTGAGACCGTAGTAGATAAGATAGATTTTTTTTTATATTTTTTCTGAACGGTCATCAGAAGGTTATCCATTAATTACCGGACCACCTGTATATGTTTTAAGTAATAACTAATAACCGTGTCTTGCGGTCTAAAATACACATTTCAGTGATTCTACTGACAAGCAGCTAACAAAAAGACTGCAGTCTTTTTGTTATACTACAGTCTTACTGCAGTCTGGATAGCGTAGTGTAAGTGGTCGACTCGCTACTACCACTGCGCCACATGCGGGACGAAACATTTAGCTTGTATGTCGCCAGAGCCACATGTAGTCGAGTCGAGGCTCGGTGATCTTTGTGCCTGTAGCTTGAATTTTTGTATTGCCCACAACACAAGTACAATAACATTATAACCCAGACACGAAACAAGTACCGTAAAATAGTCCTACTTTGCTCCAAATTCAGAAAATTATTAATATTTTTTAACTTATCACTACATAGTATAAAAAAAGTCGCTTCCCGCTGTCTGTCTGTGCCTATGTATGATATGTGCCTATGTATCTTTAAAACTACGCAACTGATTTTGATGCGGTTTTTTTTAATAGATAGAGTGATTCAAGAGGAAGGTTTATATGTATAATACATGCATAATATAGTAGAGAAACACTGATAATTTTAGAGGTTTCTAATGTGATGTCGTAAATAAACACATTTTTTTCCGCTTACATTGCAAACGCTGCCTGAACCCTACGAGATAGATCAAAATAATGTACTACAGTATTGTACATCTTAAAAAGGTTTACAAAAAAGTCCGCGATGGTATATATCTATCTCCTAGGGATAACCCACAATAACCATTTTTTATCCTTTACTTTTTACGAGAAATAATGGCTTATTTACGAAGCGATTTAAAGCAATACAGCATTAATCCTTATCCAATTAAGAAACTTAAATACATTGTGCATTTAATATAGATCAATATGGCCCTTTACAGTATGTAATTTATATGAATATTTTCGAAGATATTACAGATTTAAAATGCAGGGACATAGGTTGCGGCGGTACCGGCCGGGGGGATGTTTGTATTGTCTAATGAATAATGATGGCAAAAAAGCTGTGCACATCTACCTATACTAATATTATAAAGCTGAAGAGTTTGTTTGTTTGTTTGCTTGAACGCACTAATCTCAGGAACTACCAGTGCCGGATTCACCACGTAGCAAGAGTAGCAATTGCTACGGGCTCCGCGCGAAAGGGGGCCCCGCATATTGGAACCCACTCATCCCTGCCTGAGCGTAATTTCTTGAGTGAAACTTATTACTTAACGTGAAATGTTACAACTTTTCCAACTAAGGCAATCCACGTCAGACAATGGGTAACCGACTATTTCCTTGGTGTAAATAAAACACCGAATTTAATACGATAAACGCACAAGTTCTACAAAAAGTCGCTCGTATAAATGTGTAGAATTTCAGTCGGCCCAATAATCAGCTCTACAAAAAGTCTGACGTATGCAAGCACTCTTACCTGAAAGAATTTGCTACGGGCCCCGCGCTTGCTTAATCCGGCACTGGGAACTACTGGTCCGATTTGAAAAATTCTTTCAGTGTTAGATAGTCCATTTATCGAGGAAGGCTATAGGCTATATATAATCACGCTAAGATCAATAGGAGCGGAGCACCAATGAAGAATGTTTCAAAATCGGAGGGTTATTTTTCCTTTTGGGAGCTTCCGCAGCGTGCGCTGCGTAAACAGTTAAAGTAAAAAATCATGTATGACAGAATTGTTCCCCTTTAAAAGTTCTAAAAAAAAGTCCGGACAGCATATGTCTATCTTTTAAGGTTGACTCACTATAACCTTTTTTATGCTAACCAAATTTGTTCTAAAATAATGCATTATTTGCGAAGGTGGTTTAATAAACATGATATTAATCCTTATCCAAATAAATACGTTATTCGTCACAAGTATTTAATTTAAAACAAAATTGTCCTTTACATCATTCGATTTCAATGAATATCTTAGGAGATATCGCAGTTTTAAAATAACATCGCAGCAAAATAATTACCTATTACAGACATACCAACGATGTTTATCCTGGTTTATTCTGCGTGATTTTAAATTAGCACTGTAGGCAAATTTATAAAATTTTCTTCAATGGTTCTTATGTGGTTCGTGGATAATTTTAAGCTCCGTTAAAATTGTATTATAGGTGCCTACGACCCACTCTCTCTCTTATGTGACGCAGACGAAGTTGCGCGGGTCAGCTAGTTAATTATAAAATATAGTCAGAAATATTTATATAAAGAAGAACATTTTATCTACCACATTTTTATTGGTAAATCAACATTATGAATTATTTTATTATATATATAAAACAATGAATAAGGAGCAAAGTTACCCATAGACATGGGTATCTTTGCTCCGAGATACAATTGTCAACCAATCTCATCTGTGAAAGTATTAGGAGCAAATTTACGCTTTCCTGATTACATATTTCCTAATAACATATTAGGCGATAAAACAGAGGAGCATAATTACCCATAGGGGAGCAAAGTAGGATCTTTTTACTGTATAGGTATGTATATCATACAATTTTTAATCCCGTGTGAGTATGGAATCCACGACCCTCAACGTAGTAGCAATGACGAGATGACAGCCTAAACCACTACGCCGTCCGTGCACTCAAAGTTGCGAACATCTGATGACTTCAATTCAATCCATTATTCATTCGAATCAGATCAGATTAGAAAGCCGATCTCAATACTTTTAAGAATAATCATGTTATGATATTGTGCTAGTTTTGACTTATGTATTTTTACCTGCAGTTCGGCAGACATTATTACCTGGACTTCGGCGTGCTGTCCGGCTTCACCTGCTTCCTACTGGGGCTGCTTGGCTTCAGGTTTCGGAGACAGCAGCTCCTGCCCAACAGGAATTATATTTCTGGTAAGTCTGGCACATACTCAATACAGAGACACTAATTCGGGCAGACATTAAACACCCATCCCATATTTAGCAATAGTCACTCCAGATTAGTACTCTCGAAGGGCTTCAGCACGTTGTAAGCGTATGTGTAGGTAAGCCTTTCGGAGTAATAGAGCCTCGCTGATTTCAGCTTGAATGGGCCGGCTCGACCGGGGAAGGACTACCCTTTCACAGAATATCGACGAATGAGAGTGCCGGAGGCCCAATCACCCCCTCTCCCCCTTCCCACTCCTTCTCTTGTGATGCCTCTGGTGTTGCAGGCGTTCACAGGCTACGGTGACCACTTACCCTCAGGTGGGCCGTATGCTTGCTTGCCAACTCAGTAGAACAAAACAAAGCCTCTTAAAGGGCCGGGTTCTTTCCTAAATATCAGTTATATGGAATTTATGTCTCATCATCACATTACAGTTTACAGTTGACATACTTAGAGTTAGACATTTTAAATAAAGAGATAGCCAGATTTACCATCAGAAGAGACTTTACATTACACAAAACTAAGATGAGCATTCACACAGGTCTACATTAATAAATTGAGCTTAAATAGACAAAGAAACGCTAAGAGTATGATATTATCAAATATAGTTCGACGTTAAATAATGATAAAATATATTATAATTAAGAAATAAACTCTGCGTTACTAATGACTAATGAGTCAAAAATCCAATAACACTTTTTCTTACGTTTAATTCTCGGTACCTATCAAACCCGGACCCTCGTGACTACTACGTTTGCGCCACTTACCGTTATACGATAATAATTTGACAGCTGATCAAACTACATGAGGGTAACACAACACTCACTCCGAAATAAGTATTAGCTAATATTTTCTCGTATCTGGTTACATCACTTATTAAGTCATAATCGTATTTAGTTTTATTTTAAATCACATATTTATTATTCAGTCTCTGATATTTAATATAATAATAATAATATTGTCTTCTGTTTACGCGAATGTTATTCATTGAAATTAAACTACTATATACGGATTTTATCGCGTTGTTTATTTGACACTTTATTACAAATTTTTGAAAAACTGTTACACTACTATTAAACTTTACTAATTTTTAAGCTAATTAAATTATTGAAACTATTAAAACTATTTATACTATTACTATACTATTATACTATTTATATTTATGTTTACACTTTCCCCGACGTTTCGGTTGTAATTAATAATGTGATAGAATTTTAATAATAATAATATTCTATCACATACACACAACACCATCTAACCCAAACTAAGCAGAGCTTGTAATATGGGTACTAGACAATGAATAAACATACATATTATATACTTTTTTTTTTGTAAATACACACATATTATACATAGAAACACCCAGACCAAGACAAATATCCATGTTCACGCACACAAATGTTTGACTTGTGCGGGAATCGAACCCGCGACCTCAGGCGTGGCAGTCGGTTACACTGACCACTACGCCATCGAGCCCGACAAGATGAATAACATGACAATTTGAACTCATCTAATGATTATGATTATGACTTAACATATTATCACTCCTTATTTCAAATAAATTGTTTGTGCTTTTTGATATAATTTACGAATAAAATAAAATAAAAGGTACAAAACTAAAAAAGAATTACTAGTGTAATAGCTTAGTGTAGCTAAATATTTTAGTGTGTGTATCTAGGGGTTCTTGCTTATCAATGTGTGTACCCACATGACTGCAATTTATTAATTAAAAAGCAATAAATACCTATGGTCGTTATTTTAATGGTACAGCTCGGTCTTCAATATCTGTTAACTAATAACAATATTGTTAAGTGTAATTGATACACGACATCATTGCTAACTTACAAATAATTGTGATGTCTAGAATCGATTGCCGATACTATAACTTGGTAAATTTTCAAATACGATTTTGTTCTTGGGACCCGTCGATTTATCAACGAGCTATTGATTGCACGGATGGTGTAGTGGCTTAAATGATCACTTTGTTACAATAATTGCGACGAGGGTTGTAGGTTCGATCCCCACTCGGGACAAATTTGTGTGATCCATAAATATATGTTCTGAGTCTGGGTGTTCTTTGTATCAGTTGTTTGAATGTTTGTAAAGATTTATTTTGTCAGTGCGGTAGTTGTCCTTTTTAAGGAAGGAAAGAAAAAAAAACAATTTTTTGGAACAACATATTGTAGTATTCCATCTTATTTTTAACATAAAACTTGCGAGGAAAAAAATTTTCATAAACCATAGTTATATAGTTATTCATTCCACTTATAGATAAACTTACAGCACATTGAACTATTTATGAATACTTTTAACTTTTCTTTAACTAAATCTTGACAAACCAGCAATCCATACAAACATGAATTGTAAAAGTGTTAAACCTTTTGATTGTTACGACTTCACGATTAAACTAAAAATCCTTTGATTCATAAATATTTGATCCTTAGCACAGATAATATAATACTAGTAGTCCTTAGTAAATAAACGAAGACGAACCAGTACAAATGTCTCTTAAATCCTAACTAATATTATAAAAGCGAATGTGAGTTTGTTTGTTTGTTACACTTTCACGCCTTAACTACTCACACGACTGATCATCAGAAAATTTTGCATACACTTTGACGGGGGAACAAAAAAATACATAAAGTACCTTTCATCCAGAAAAAAGTTATTAATCGAACTTAACCTAACCTACATTAAGCTACGCTAGCGAAGACGCGGGCAAAATCTATATAATAATACCAGCCCTGTATTAAACTGTCCCACTGCTGGGCACGGGCCCCGTCTCACTGTGAGAAGGATTAGGCCATAGTCCACCATGCTATCCCAGTGCGTGTTGGCATAATTCACATATCTTCAAAAACATTATGGAGAACTGTAACAGTGTAATTAATTGTTGGTGAACATTACAAATAAAAAAAAAAAAAAAATAGAAACAGCTATCCTAACTAACTCTTAGACATGCAGGTTTCCTCACGATGTTTTCCTTCACCATTGAAGCAAGCGATATTTAAAATTAGTAAAGCCTCGCTGATTTCAGCATGACCGGGGAAGGAGTACCCTCTCACAGAATATCGACGTAACATACCAGTATTCCTACTGTTGTTGTTGAGTGAGAGTGCCGGAGGCCCAGTCACCCCTATCCCTGATCCCGCTCCTCCTTCCCACTTCTTTTCCTAAAGAGTCGACAACGCGCAAGTGATGCCTCTGGTGTTGCAGGCGTCCATAGGCTACGGTGACCACTTACCATCAGGTGGGCCGTATGCTTGTTTGCCACTTTAGTTGAATAAAAAAAAATTTAAAACGCACATAACTTCGAAACTCCGAGACGCGCGCCTTGGGATTGAACTCGAGACCTCTGCGTAGCAGACCAGTAAAAGATAATTATGTTGTTTGTTTACAGGTTATATAGTACTGTCATCATTCTCTCTGCTCAGCGCGTTTGGCCTTCTCGTCTTACTATGCGTGGAGCCAAAACCTGGGACTCCTCTGAACGACATCACATCAGGCGCAGTCTGCGGAGTCAGCATACTGTGCTTATGCCTAGCCACCGTAGGAGTCCTAGCTTCCTACTGCTGTGTCAAAGACCCACCAGATAACAGGGTGGGGACCACTAGGTGGTATTAAAGCAGCTATAATTATTATACTAGAAATACTACGAATGTGTAAATTTTTAACGAATGTGGGTGAATCTTGGTATATAGATAGTCCATGAATTGGATCATATCCTGTGTGTTGTATAGAGAACTTTTTGCATGTATGTGTTCCCGTGGGATTGATGTGGGCAATGTCTTGTTATACATAGACTAATATAATATACATATTTACAATAGGTATTGTCTGTCTAACCCTCGGGAAATTAACTGACTGTGAGTGTGTGTATAATAGTTTATGAGGGTCGTAGAAGATTTACGAGAGGATCAATCTATACTAATATTATAAAGCTGAAAAGTTTGTTTGTTAGCTTGAACGCGCTAATCTCAGGAACTACTGGTTCGAATAGAACAATTCTTTTAGTGTTAGATAGCCTATTTATCGAGGAAGGTTATAGACTATATAGGTCACGGTACGACCCACGGGGGCGGCGCAGTAACGATAAACGCGGGTGAAACTGCGGGAACATCTAGTGTAACTATATTCAAACACCATTGTGTCTAAATAGTTAGAAAGTTGTGTGAATCGTTGTGTGTATGGGCGTCTGCGTCCGACCATCTTAAGACTTGCTTATCCTAGGTCGACAGGCTGCGATGGTCATCCTAGGATAACTGTGTAAGCGAGCCATTAGGGATAGAGCATGGGATTACACTTAAACTAGAGCAGTTCGACAATGGAAAATTAAAACTTAAATAAAATTACAAACTAGAATACAATGCTTACAAAAGTTCGCAAGCATACAACCTTATGTTGTGTTCTTGCGGTGAGAAATTTTGCAGGCGCTTTAAGAACGAGCTATAAAATAAAATAAAAAATAAATAAAATATCTTTATTTCGGACATTAATGTCGGTATGTACCTACATAAAAAAAGTCCATAGATTGTTTCGTAATGGGTTAGTAACAGAATGTACGTATAGTCTATATTAGTAGTGTTAGTAAGCTTGCAGCAGACCATGATACGTTGTTGCTCTTTGCATTAGCAATAAAGACTTGATTTTCCTCTACCAAAGTTAATTAATCTTATGCCATGATCATGTCAATGATGCGCACAATGTATTTGAATGAAATTCAAAGATTTATAATATAATAAGAAAGTCATCTGTCTGATTTTGGAGAACATTATGTACCTATATCTTGTACTAGATGTTCTCGCGGTTTCACCCGCGTTTATCGTTACAGCGCTGCTCCCGTGGCGTAGCGTGATGTTATATAGCTTATAGCCTTCCTCGATAAATAGGCTATCCAACAATAAAATAATTTTTCAAATCGAACCAGTAGTTCCTGAGATTAGCGCGTTCAAACAAACAAACTATTTAGCTTTATAATATTAGTATAGATTATTAAAGATACTTTTATCCCATAATGAATATAATATGTGATGCCTACTTGGCATGGTCAAGCATCGCCTGTACTATGTGTAGTGTTGTCAATGTGGTCGAATATGATTTAAATGAAAATGTGTTTATTCGGTAATTGATACAAAAACTGGAAATTAGGCTGCCTCTTAGAGGCAAGTCCATATGCCGTAATTACGCCATCTGTAATATATATAATAAATAGAGACTGGAAGGTATGTTTAAATGATGTGGAATTAATGGATGAATTAGATGGGTTATGAAAGTATTTGAGGTGTACCTACAGCAGACATTTAAGACTGGGACGGCGCGCGGCGCTTAGATGTATTTTCATACGTTGTATCCGTTGTTTAAATGCTTGTAAAGTTCAAACAACCGTAGCACTAAGGATTTATACCTAGTGCGGCATTTATCTTTTTATTTTAAGAAATATAATGCAGTATTTATGTAAATGTAGAAGCCTTGTAAATAGCAATTCAAATATAAGGGTACCGTAAGCGAGCTTCATCGCTTGTCTTGTGGAGTGACGTAGCTTACAATGCTACATGGCCCACGCGTAAGGCGGCTGTACACATTGGGCCAAGGTAGTGGGCCAGCGTGTTGGGCCAACGTGTAGAGATCTACTTGGCGATATGTTGATACCGTCAAGTAGATCTCTACACGTTGGCCCAACACGCTGGCCCACTACCTTGGCCCAATGTATAAAGCCGCCTTAAGGCAAAAATATGAATGAGACAGTTGAAAATAGAAAGCCTCGGCAACCATTCTATGGCTATAACCTGTTAACTATACTGCCGAGAGTCCAAAGGCCGTACCACCAACTCCTAAAGCGTGTATATTCTTTGTCAGAGATCCTTAATAAATAAAATAAAATGAAGCATTGCACGATATAAGGTAAAGCTACACACTGTAAAGCCTCGTATCCACTAGGCAACATTTGGCGCAAGACATGTTGCACATGTTGCTCAACGTGTTGAAAGTCAGCGCGGAACTTTTGTTTAGCAATGTTGTCTGTCTACACATGATTTTTTCGCATCAGTCGTCAACAACATGTCGCCAAAAAAGCCACGTCGGTGGGTTAGAAATTACTTACAAAATAAAGAAAATGTATTCACTGATCTCCGTGTGATTGATGGATCTTTTGTAGATACCCGAATGAGCAAAACAGACTTCCAGATACTGTTGCAAAAAATGAAACTCATAATATTAATAAACTTGAGCACTCGTACATCACACGGACATTTCTGCGCGTCACGTCTCCGCTCGACAACATTTGATGCTCAACTGCATGTTGCGCCCAAAACAAACAACAAGCCGCGCGTCATGTTGCGCGCCAGCTGGCAACGTCGCGCGATGTTGTGCGCCAGCTGGCAACGTCACGCGATGTTGTGCAACGCTGCCGAACATGTTGAGCGTCACGTGTTGCGCGTCAAATGTTGCCAAGTGGATACGAGGCTTAACGCGTCTTATCTTGTGCATAGAGCAACATTGTCATGTTGACAATGCCATCTCTTTTGTATATTGTAAGAATAAAATAAAATCTCGTACTTACATGAATTAATAAGCTTTAAGATATGGTGGTAAGTACCAGGAGAGTATGTAACATAGCATGTAATGATGAGAGCATAACAAGTACGTAAGTATAGTAGTTATTTATTAATCGAAAGAGAAGAATTCTGCCTACTTCGTGGAGAACATTCCAAGAAATAGGCTGGAATACATATACCTAAGTAGGTATGTATATTTGTACGCTAATAAATATTCAGTGGGAAAAGGAACGAATTTATTATTTTGATATTGGCGACACTGTACTTATAACAAGGCTGATTCCACCGCACTCTTAAATTATGGAAATGTTGATTAGGTAGTTAAGATTTTGGCAATTAGTAGGTAGGTAGGTACTTACTTACTTTTACTCGGTTCGGAATCAGTCTTGCTAACTGTAGTATAAACCAAAGCGGAAAGAAAATATAAATTGTATTAATATTATGTGATTGTTATGTAATTTAAAATAAAACATTAGTCATTTCATGTTTGTATTTTATTCGAACACTTCCAATAATTATTCAATAGGTAAATAAGTAATCGAATATTTAATGGCATGCTTTCGGTATTACCTACAGTGGGGATTTTAATTAGTACTCGCAAATGTCAAAGAGAGTTATGAAGAAAGTATTTAATTTTAGTTAGGTACTTTAAGACGGGCATGTGGAGAATGATTACTAACTTCACAGATGGCTCTGTTTAAGTGGTCGCCTGACCCGTGCATCCAGTATTATGGGTTCGATTTCAGTACCGTATGTACCAAACTAGGAACAAGAAATAGTTGTTTGAGGGTGGGTGTTTTTGTGTTCATTAGATATAAATAAAAAAGGGTCATGATGTAAAAATTATGGGCAGAGGAAAAGACGATTCGCAAGGTGTATATTAGAAGCGAGTTGACGACTACACTGGGAATTAGGCTACCAAAGAGTTGATCTAAAGCTTATGAAACTAAACTAACTAAAAGCACAGCTTAAAGGGGTGGGTTTGAAATTGTGGAGAGGGTCAGTCAGAGAATGCAGTTGTGAGTAGTCCTACAACGTATTTATAGTTAGAGCAGTATAGTATATGTAGTAAAGTATTTTTAACGCTCTTCCTCACCGTACTATACTAATGAGCGTTATATGAGTTAGTGCACTGATCAACAGGTATCTCTGGGGAGTATTGAATTAAAAGAATATTCCCGATTATGCAACTGTTCATTTATTCACGTGAAATCCCCGAGAGAACCTTTTAGTCCGACCAGTGCGCAGTAACTGGCCGGCCGCACATACATTCACGCACACATACGTTTCTGCTTGCCTTGCACTCAACCTTACATACTTACATGTGTCCCTACACTACACCCCCCCAAATTTCAAAAATTTACTTAATTCTAATTTTCATACATAAAAAAAATAAAATGATCACATACAATCTGTTATGGTGAACTACACTCGCGTGCAAGTAAATCGACTCAAGCCTCAAGTGCGCATAAAAAGTGATATAACTTAAAAATGCCTTATTTTACCTCTATATAATGTTTTACATAATTAAAGCCTAGTAATTGAGCTTTAAAATTATGTAAGTTGCATGAAAATCGAGTCAGTAGGTTAGTAAAAAAGGTGAATGTCAAAGATATTGTAAAAAAATTTTAAAATTCATACAATTTCACAGTATGGGGGTTATTGGGTATAAATGAAACAAAATGTGCATAAGATAAAAAATTTATTCGTGTCAATATTTGGTGTTCCCTCCTCTAGCCCTGATCACTGCTCTCAAGCGATTCTTCATCGACCTTATCAACTTTTTAATTGATGATTGTGGTATTCGGCCCCACTCTTCTACCAACGCAGTCTTGAGCTCATTGATGTTTGTCGGAGCTGGATTCCTCGCCCTAACTTTACTTTTGAGCTCGTCCCATATGTGCTCAATGGGATTTCAATCGGGGCTGAGCGCTGGCCAATCCATAGTGTGAATTCCAACTTCACTCAGGAACTCACGTGTGGCCCGAGCAGTGTGACATCGGGCATTGTCATGCATCAAGATGAAATTATCCCCAATAAAGCCTTGATAAGGGACAACTTGATCCAGTAGAACATTTTCAATGTAACGATCACTGGTCAGACCTCCTCTCCGGCCTCCCCCAGGAACGAAAACAAGGTCCGTTTTTGCTTCTAAGGAAATTCCAGCCCACATCATGCAAGAACCGCCACCATATGCAACGGTTTCAACAAAGCAGCACTGTGAAAACCGTTCACCAGGACGCCGGTACACCCGACCTCTCCTGTCGCTGCCATGGAGACACATCCTCGTCTCATCTGTGAACAGGACCGACTGCCATTGCTCTATGCTCCAATCCAAGTGCTCTCGAGCAAAGTGAAGGCGTGCTTGACGGTGGGCTGTGGTCAACTTCGGGCCTGTAGCGGGTCTTTTCGGAGTAAGGTTAGCTTCCTTCAACCTTCTTCTAACTGTCCACTGACTGACAGTTACTCCGCGAACTTGACGTAGCTCCTGCTGCACATCCACGCCGGTAAGGTGTCGATTTCGGAGAGAGGTCGAGACCAAAAACCGGTCGTCACGCTCCGAGGTGCACCGGCGTCGGCTGGTATTAGGCCGCCGAGTGAAGGCACCACTTTCTTGAAACCTCCTGTACACTCTCGAGACAGCAGACTGACTCATATTCAACCGACGAGCGACTTCTCGCTGGTTCAACCCTTCTTGCAACAGGGCAACGACTTGAGCGGCTTCTTCAGGTGTTGTATCCATAATTTTCTTCAAATGACGGCTTCAATTTGCAGAGATGTGTTCAGGTCAACGTCTAGTGAGCGACTGATAAGAAAAAACGATTACAGGGGGTTTTTATAGCGGGTTGTGTCGCGCAAGTTGTGTATAGAGCGCAGAGCAGTTTATGGGAGGTTGCGTTCAGTTGCATTCTAAGGACATGTGTTTATTTAAATTACTGAAATTATGCTACCATTTTAAGCCTAATTACTAGGCTATAATTATGTAAAACATTATATAGAGGTAAAATAAGGCATTTTTAAGTTATATCACTTTTTATGCGCACTTGAGCCTTGAGTCGATTTACTTGCACGCGAGTGTAGTAGGTATACAGTATTCACAAATTTATTTTCTTATATTGACCTTTAATACATCTGAAAAATCCTGTCTAAATTTATTACTTTAATATACCAACTTACAATCTTGAATAACTAACTACCTATTCTGATATCAAATATAAATGTAAACATGACCTAACACACTACGCTGTTGTAAGACGATATATAGTATAACAATGACATCACTGGATTGGATACACTATTCTCATGATACGTACATTATTCGTAAGTAGCTGTAGATGGCTGCTGTGGAGCTGTGCGCATGCCTATTGGCCCTGGCAGCCCCATCTTTACTGTTCTTGCTGAACCATTTACCTCTTTCTGAACCCACTTCTTCATACGATGGCGACATTGCCTCCATGCCATGAGTACAATAATAATACAAACTGCCGTAGCAAATACCGCAAAGCCAATATTATATTTGGTCATGTGCGTTTCTACTGCATTGTTCTGAGCAATTATTACTTCTTCCTTGCTAAATGTCTTTCCCATGGTGCCAACTGGGTACGTAAGTATAAAATGTTAATCCGACTACAGATGAATACGTAATGTAAATGACTAACACAATATTATATAAAATTAATCTAATTCTATTTTGCTGATTTAAACTAATATAATGTGCAGAGCTGTTACTTCAGTCCGTCTTTCAGTGGTACATATATTTAAATGCTATATATATAGCATGTTTCATATGTTTATAAATATAAATACATTAAGGGTAGTCACCATGCCGGCCTACTCTGCAATAATTAATAACCACCCCTTAGGGCCCTCAGTACCCGACATGGTGACGCCAGAAAAACGCACACACAACACAAAATTACATACTCGACAAACATACATTATATATTATATAATTTCTCAACCCATTAAGTTCAAGTATTTTTATTACAACTAAACAAAACAAAAAAAATGTGAATAATATCTTTCCATAATGTTAATATTCGCAGAAAACAATATACAAACAACGCAACCTATAAATACATTTCGTAATGTTTTGCAATGTTCTGTGTCTAAAGTGCAAAGTGGACAATTGGTAATGAATTCATAACATGTCGCAATGTACAGTATAGGTACAAGCTGATTTATGCTAGATAAACAACTTGCATGGAATAAATTGTTATGACTATACGATAGTCTTACCTATAAGGGAACCTTTACACTATATATTAAATCTTACCGGTGGTCTTATTGCCCGACCGGACTTACTTCTCTTGGTGACTATGGTTTTGTCGCTATGTTTACAATCTACTGGTGTGGCAGGGAATTTATCAACGTCCGGTTCGTGCATAAGTGAGTCTTCGACGGTGGTCCTATTATAACATTGTTCGGCATCGCCCTCTCTCTCGTTGTTTATTAGGTACGCGGGTTTGAGTCTGTCTATGGAAATATTAATTATTCTATTGGGTAATTGCACTAAAAATGTCTTGCTTCTTCTTTCTATGACGCGATATGGGCCATCGTACGTCGGTGTTAAAGGCCTGCGAACCGCGTCATTACGAATAAAAACATAGTCGCATTTACTAAGATCGTTATGAATGAATAATGTGCGTGAGTCTTTATGATGGCGTGGTACCGGTTTAAGTTTATTCAACGTGCTCTTTAACCGTTCGAGAAATACATTGTCATCTCCGCTTCGATTCCTAGAGGGGTTATGGAAGTCTCCCGGTAATCTAAGCGTCTGCCCATAAACATACTCTGCTGGACTCACACCATTGTCGACCCTGCTTACCGCGCGTAACCCTAATAATACCGTTGGAAGTTCGTCGCACCAAGTTGAGTTATCTATAAAGCGGGCCGTTAATGCCGATTTTAAGAACCTATGCCAACGTTCTACAATCCCATTACATTGTGGGTGATATGGTGTAGTACGCGTTTTTTTAATACCCATTGTTTTCATTAATTCCGTAAAAAGTGAACTTTCGAACTGACGACCTTGGTCGCTCGTCAATTTATCAGGGCAACCGAATCTACTAATCCATGTCTCATAAAACACTTTCGCGATTACTTCAGCTGTGATGTCCTTGACAGGAATGGCTTCAGGCCAACGCGTGCCCCGGTCAATCATAGTTACACAATATTTATACCCGTCCTGCGATATTGGTAAGGGTCCAATAATGTCGATATGCACATGCGTGAAACGTTCGGCGTCTGAGTAATGTTCTAAGTCGGACACTGTATGCCTATAAACCTTTGACCTTTGACATTGTAAACACGCCTTTGACCATATCCCCACATCGCGGTTTTGTCCCGGCCAGAAAAATCGTTCAGCAATCAATTTGCGCGTTGCTCGAATGCCCGGATGGCTGACGTTGTGTACTGACTCGAAAGCAATTCTCCTAAACTTTTGAGCTATATACGGTCTACATGTGTTACCTGAACTTTCACAATAAATAGGTACATTCGAATACGGCACAAAATATTTCTTTAGCTTGTACATTTTGTCTGTTTCGCGAAGTAGCTTTGCAAGCTCGTCATCAGTTTCCTGTGTGAGCGCCAATTCCGCGTAGTAGAGTACAGTTGGGCACTGTATTGTTTCGACTCGCGATAACGCGTCCGCCGTTGCGTTATTCTCGCCTTCTATGTACCTAATATCTGTCGTGAATTCGCTAATGAATAATAACTGTCTAGTGCGTCTGGGCGTTTCGCAATTGCTTTCTAATTTATTGAACGCATATATCAAAGGTTTATGGTCCGTGAAAATTATTAATTGATTACCTTCAAACAAGTAGCGAAAATGTTTTACTGCCATATAAATAGCCAACAACTCCCTGTCGTAAGTGGAGTACTTTTGCTGAGCTGTTGTTGTGTCCCTACATATTCATCTTTGTTTACCTATATTTGTCATAAATAAAACCTTATTTTTTTGGTCTATCTAAAAATCTGCTTATTTAATGAGGAAGTTTAAATGACGCACGGTTTTTTTACAGTACTATCAGGGATACCATACCACGATTTTTTAAATTTGCCGCATTTTTCATGGGACATGACTCGCTTGACAGACTCTAGTATTAACACTACCAACGATCCTAGGCTGGTTTTATTTTATGGCGCATCTATCTGTTCCTCAACGGGACACAGTAATTGCTATGGCATTCGAATATTTAATCTAGCGATAACATGATGTTATATTTTATCTTATCTTAATAACCATCATGCTGTCCCTGAGAGTGTCCAGTTACATAGTGTCTTATTCCAAACTAGTTATTATACTCTTTGGTGTCTTATCTATAGTGTCCAGCCAGAAAGACCTAAGTACAAATGTTAGGCGTAAATGTTATGCTAAGCCACAGACATAAAATAATGTAAGATGTCTGTGCCCTAAACCAAATATATTATACGTTAAACTACCCTCTTAACCAAGAGAAGGTTAACTTTTTGAGTAGGTACAATCCTACTGATTAATTTTTAAAAGTGTAATCACATCATTTAGGATTTGAAATGAACACATCCGTCCTACCATGTCTTATACATATTTATTTAAAAAGAACAGATTGGATATTGCACACAAGAATCCTTGATATCTAAATAAACATTTTAAATTTCATTTTAAATCTAAGGTTACAGAATATTAAAAAACAAGACTCTGAGGTATTTACAATCGTCGTAAATAATGAATCAATTCTCATTACGTAAATCGGAACGTTGATGGCGATTACTGTCAAACTATGCGTCAACAAAATCGTTCCAGTTTTGCGTATGTTAGATATATGACTTTACTTATATTGCTATCTTTGTATTTCTTTAACAAATCGTCGTATACTGTCCTGTTGTCGATAACCAGGAACAATATTCAGTATTAGTGAACTCTCCACTTGACTGAGATTCTATTCATCAATCATTGTGCTAATTTGATAAGAATTGAACAGTTTGATAGAGTTTTTGATTGATTTAGCATTATATTTATTAAGAGATGTAGTGTAGGTTGTAATATTTAACGTGAGAAGTGAAGTTACGTCGACGCCCAGCGAACTATGCATTTCATAACATAAGTTTATAAAGTGTATTGTTTGGTACAAAACAAGTAAGTGGATGAGTCTTTATTTTATTACGTATGTTTATTAGGCTGAATTATTATTAAGTGTCACTTAAGTCTCTACGCTAAAGTTCTATATAAAAAAATATATTATTTGCAAAGGTCGTTTACTGCCTTTGCATTTGAAGGTCGAAAATATATTTTAATTAAATTGATATTTTTCTATTCTAGAATATAGATGTTATCCAAACCATATTATGTTTAATATAAGATTTTATTAACAAATTAAATTATCAGTTCTACATTGTTCATATTTAATTACACAGATAACTGTGTTGTGACCAGTTA
Source organism: Catocala sponsa (assembly GCA_963564715.1). Lineage (NCBI taxonomy): Eukaryota > Metazoa > Arthropoda > Insecta > Lepidoptera > Erebidae > Catocala > Catocala sponsa. The sequence continues at coordinate 7,085,424 of OY751355.1, forward strand.
ACCTACTTGTTTTGTTGCTCTGATTATTTTATCGGTCATAATAATAGTAGAGAATAAGCAAATTATGGTTGCTCACTCAAATGGTGTTCATATGCACAGATAAGGAATTAATTATTACTGCTAGTTAGTAAAATTGTATGAAAAAGTAATGATTCATAGTATTTGCATCTATTATTAGCTCTTCAAAGAAAATTGTTAAAGAGAAAAATGTATCTTATTACGCATTCTATTTAAATTGCTTTACCATTGAGTATTGCCATAGCAAATTGATACCTATGTACTATTATTCATTAGCTCTATAATAAATTAATAGATAAGGTGACTGTTGACACTTATTATTATGATGTTAGTCTCACCACTCTCACCATAATATTTTAAATACCTACAAATGATAATAAATACATAATAATAAAATTCATTCCTATGTTAACATGTCCAGTGTTCAGACATAATGGTATTATTATTGTGTCTAGGTATGGTTATACAGACTCATTATAATAATTAATGTTTACACATCTAAAAATTTGAGCTGTATCCTAATAATAAGAGAGATGCACATTTTGTGACTGCTCATATGAGTAAGAAACACTGCAACGTTAAAAAAAATCTTGCTCTATTTAAAAGGTAGGTACATTATTCCACATGGACTAGGCTGTATATCATGCTCATCTCAAGCAAAGTCAGGGCAGGGCGCTAGTTAAACATAAAAATAATGAAACAAAGAACCAATAAAATATGGAATTTTATATATTTATCCTTTAACTGATTGTGATATATTTAGTTTGTAAGCTAAACCTTGACTGTGGACACAGAAAAGTGTGGATACCAGGATAAATATAATATATAGTACCAGGATAAATAAAGAAAATATCGCCCAGGAAAACAATATTTTCTTTTTTTTTTACTATAGGTATAGTAGTTGTATAATGAACACAAAAAGAAATATGAATAATAATGAAAGTTGGGTATGGCAAAAGAAGCATGAGAGCAGAATAAATGCTGTAGAAATGAGAGCGTTGAGAAGCATATGTGGTGCGACTCTGAAAGATAGAATAAGAAATAGTGTGATTAGAGAGAGATGCGGCATGAAAGTGGATATAGTTACAAGAATAGAAAAGGGTATGTTAAGCTGGTTTGGACATGTAGAAAGAATGGACGAGGAAAGACTGACTAAGAAAGTTTATAAGGCTAGTGTGAATGGAACAGTCGCAAGAGGAAAACCTAGGCGAACGTTTCTCGACCAGATCGGAGGCGTCCTGGACAAAGGCCAGGTTAAGAGCTCCTTGAACCGACGGGCGTGTATGAGGAATGTGATGAAAGTGAATGAAGCCAGAGAAGTGTGTCAGGATCGTAGCAAATGGAAATCCGTAGTCTCTGCCTACCCCTCTGGGAAACAGGCGTGAATCTATGTATGTATGTATGTATAATGAACACAGGACTTGCATTGCTGATCTCATGCTATCGGGCACGCCACGATCGTGGCGGTAAGTCCCGTGTTTGAGGAGTGGCTGAACAGGCGGCATGGCGCCCTCACCTTCCGGCTGACACAGGTAATGACTGGCCACGGTTGTTTTGGCCAGTTCCTGTGTCGTATACGCAAGAGACGCCCGGTTGTCACCACTGCGGCGACTGCCGCGACATTGTTGAGGACACGGCGCTGCACATTTTGGCGGTTTTCCCGGCCTGGGCATCGCAGCGCCGTTGGTTGATCACGGCAGTCGCATTGGTTGGCCTCTCGCTCCCGGCCGTAGTTCAGTCTATGGTCTGGAGTGAGAGGTCGTGGAACGCCGTCGCCTTCTTCTGTGAGGAAGTGATTTCCATCAAGGAGGCGGCGGAGCGGGAGAGGGAGCGTTTCAACCCTCTCTCCAACCGCAGAACCGGGCGCCGGAGGGCGCGAGATGACCTCCAGCCACCCTGAGGTTTGACCTGGGGGTGGTGGGCTTTGTGAGCCTGCCCGCCAGTTCAGTTCAGTTTAGTCGGTATTCCGGGAGGTACATTATTCTTATTCCATCTTTCTCTTTTACCCCGGCGAGTCCCCGAAGATATGTGAAGTCTGCCAACCCGCACTGGGCCAGTATGGTGGACTATAGCCTAACCCTTCTCACACCGAGAAGAGGCCTGTATCAGTGGTACAGTCTAATACAGGGTTGATTGTTATTACATTATTTACGGCGAGATTCAGAACAATCGTTTGTGGATAACACGAATAATTATTGTCCCGTTTGTGTCATAATCATAACACTCACTGCCGCGAAAGCGACGAGACGACTTCTTCAGTAGGCTTTTCAACTAGCACTGCACTGATCACATTATTTGAGTCACTATCAACAGGAATATTTGGTCCAGAAGTAGTTGCAGAAGGCTGACCAAAAAGTTTGTAAATTTTAGGCATTTTTTGTTTACTATCTTCTCTTTCTTGGCGTTGTTTGCGCTTAAACGCACCGCTGGGTTTCTTTTTTTTATCCATAATCTAATTTAATTAATCTAACTGTTTTCTAATTTATGCAATATTAATCGTGTGTGCTCGTGTACTTGCGGGCGTTAAAATGACGAAGAAACGGGAAACGTAATGCTAGGTGCACTTCAAAACGTCGACGGGGAATCCCCGGCAAACATTTAAATCGATTATCGTTAGAGATGATCGAAAGGTGGCGGTGGTACACCTATACTTCGAGTCGGTTATGAGATTTAAAGAAAAGTGGCCATCTGTAAAATTGGGCCATTTCTAAACTCGGAATTTTGTATATAGTAAATAATGCCAAACAAAAATATATTAAAATACAAAAAATGTCATAACTAAAATAAAATAAATATAAAAAAGCCAAACATTAAATAAAGTCATTTGTAAAAAGTATAATTAAAAAAAGAGCCAACTTAAAAAAAAGAAATCCTAAAATGACGTCATAGTAAAATATTTCAATTGAAAAAATGTGTCAATAGAAAAAAAATACAAGAGTAAAAATTCTCATTTCTCAATTTGTATAACAATAAATTAAGCCATTAGCAAAAAACCTAACCGTAAAAGAGGTAATTTTTCGGTACGCCACCGTCCCTTACACCCAGTATAAGCGTAGTTGCATGTTAGCCAAACATTGTGCGGATACCACTTGTCTAACTATCAGTTTTGTCAAAAAGATAGCCGTTATCTACAAAATAATTAGATTCACAAGAAATTTATTCGAATTTACTCGACTAGCTTCGAAAGTAATTTACGTATATTTTAGATATACAAATCGATTTCTTACAAAATATAAAATTTGAAAATTGCCACGCAAATCACCAAAGAATGCCTGAAAAAGCACCCACAAACAACAGAAAGAATTCAGAGGAATTCCCTACAAGTTATGAATTTCTTTCAATTGAGTTGCCACAATTAAACTCAAGTTGCTATCTGTTATATTTATATTCTTAGGATGGGAGAAATTTTAGAATGTTTGAGGTTTTGCTGGTCAGGTTCCGAGGGCCCCCTGAGCTTGAGGGCCCCGGTGCTTGGCACCGCCTAGCCCTCCGATAGCTACGCCACTGGCTATGAGTTGAATGATTACAGACGTGACTCCTTAAGTATTTAGTAAAGATTTCACATAGTAAATCTTTAAAAAACGAGCCAATTAAGTAGTCGTTAATTGATATCTTGCAGTGCGTCAGTAAAATTATATTTAACATTCACACGTGCGTGTACCATGAAAATGTCTATTCGAAACTATGGGCCGAACGAAAAACTTAAACAAAGAGGTTTCTTTCGTTAAAAATATAATTTCCTCGTTGTTCGGACTTCTTCATGAAAGGCTTTTCGACAATCATGAGGTTACCGTAATTCTAAAGAATAAATGTGGAGATTAGACACTAGTGTTCTAATCTCGCTAATATTATAAATGCGAATGTTAGTTTGTTTGTTACGCTCGCTTTCACGTCTTAGCTATTCGACCGATCATCATGAAATTTCGCATACAAGTTGTGAGAGGAACAACAAAGGACATAGGTTACATTTTATCTAGAAAAAAGTATTGTGACTTATCTAACCTAACCTATATTTACGAGGGCGAAGCCGCGGGCACAATCTAGTAGGTAAAAAAATGCGCCTATTTAGAAATATCACAATGTACCATGATGTAATAATACACGTTTAAATCTGCCGCTACATGTTTTTATGCTATAAAGCAATCAGTTTGTAAATACCTTCGCTTTAAACTAAACAGAGGCAGATACTTTTTATCCTCTTTTAGATTTACTTCTCATGGTCGCCGGCAGCAGGGTGCAAGGGTGTGCACTCGCACACTTTTTCGATGTGCGAAATGCATTAAATAATATAACCGCATTTGAATTTGACATTACATGTATCTACATAATATACATGTATAATTCTATATTTTATATCAGTTAATAGTGTAATGTTTAGATGCAGATGCACCTCCCTGAAAGTAATTCTGGCGGCGCCCATGCTTATATTTGGCATTCTTCAACAAATGATTTTCGGCATAAAATCCTTACTAATATTATAAATGCGAAAGTAACTCTGTCTGTCTCTCGGTCTGTCTGTCTGTCGGTCTGTCTGTCGGTCTGTCTGTCGGTCTGTCTGTCGGTCTGTCTGTCTGTCTGTCGGTCTGTCTGTCTGTCTGTCGGTCTGTCTGTCTGTCGGTCTGACTGTCTGTCTGTCTGTTACCTTTTCACGCTCCAATCCGCTGACCCAATTTAAATGAAATTTGGAATGGAGATACCCTGAGACCCTAGGAAGGACATAGGCTATATAAAATCACGCTACGGCTCACGGGAGCGGCGCAGTAACCACAAATACCACTGACGCGGGTGAGACCGCGGGCACAGCTAGTACTCAATAAAAGCTATTTAATAATAAATATTAACTACTAGCTTTCACCCGCGGCTTCGCTCGCGTAAATGTAGGTCAGGTTAGGTTAAAAAAAAAAAAAACGTTTGCAACAGTTATTTTTTCTAGATGAAAGGTACCCTATGTCCTACTCTGTACCCCTGACAACGTGTATGCAAAATTTCATGTTGATCGGTTGAGTAGTTAAGGCGTGAAAGCGTAACAAACAAACTCATTTTCGCATTTATAATATTAGTTAGGATTAGGATAGTTAGGATAATATGTATACCTACTAGCTTTTGTTGGCTGAAGCTTTCGCACGATGACAGGTACCCTTTATTCTATTCTGTACCCTAGACAACGTGTGTGACAAATTCTATGATAAGCGGTTGAGTATGTAAGGCGTGAAAGCGTAACAAACAAAGAAATTGACATTAGCATTTACAATATTAGTAAAGATTTTTAAACTATCTGATTAGGTCAATGTAGTAGGTAGGTACTATCGGCTCCAGCGACGGATGACCATTTCAGAAAAATTTTCGCTTGCACTTGTTGACCAGTTGAGTTTGTATCGCCTTAGAATCAGTAAACAAATGTAAAGTGTAAAAAAACTCAAACAAAGAAAGGGGCGTGTCACGCGTACGAGTACCAAGTGTTGGCCTGCTATGCGATTTTAACCTTAGGAGTGGTCATCCGTCGCTGGTGTCGATAGTACATTAAAATCGTTCTACTTACTAAACATGATTTTTACTAACTCTGGAGGTGGGTGGCCGTGAGTCGTGACTCACCGGCCGCTCGCTACTTGACCAAATGCCACATGACCCCGATACACACAGTTGTTGCTATGTATATATCTACAGGTTCTCCCAGAAGTCGACGTCAAGCAGGAATCAGCTAACAGACTAAGTTATAATAGATCAGAAAAATATTAAAAATAAAAATTATTATTATAATTTTAATTTTTTTTTTTTGCTATGTAATCTCGAATAATGCTTCTGCTCTCGATGTTTTTCGATTATACGAGGTTACATAACAAAAAAAAATCAAAAAGTAAATATATGTAGTAACAGGAGTGAAAAGACCGTTACAGGGTGTATATATTTTGTTTTTTTTTTTAAATGTCTATTATTTTGAAAATACGTAACTTAGATTTTTTTTAATATTTTTCTGATAGCTATTATAACTTAGCATGTTACTTGATTCCGGCTTGACGTCGACTTCTGGGACAACTTGTATGTAATCCAAGTTTGTGTTAGGAGAAATAAGTATACAATGACTAGTGAATTAGAATTGTCACATTTGCGGGCCTAAATATACAGGGGTAATCTGTCAAGTCTTAGAATACCAGACATTATTAAAAATTTATTGTGTCTGGCCGCCGGTGTGCCGTTGAGACTCAATAGGTTAATTGAAAATATTAATCTATTGCCCGTGACTTAAAACAACTTTTGTTTTTCCATGTTGCATAATTAATTGTTTGACTTTTTTATACAAATAGGTATATATAAATATTGAATACTTAGCTTGCTCTAATCGCTAAAACTGAAGACTATTTATATAATAGCATTGTTTATAAGCTGTCCCACTGCTGGGCACGGGCCTCTTCTCAGTATGAAAAGGGTTAGGCCATAGTCCACCGCGCTGGCCAAGTGCGGGTTGGCAGACTTCACATATCTTTGAGAACTTAAACCCAGCAGTAGGACAGTTTAATACAGGGCTGATATTATAAAGGCATTTTGAAGTGGCGGTAGCTGAATGGATAAAGCATTGACGGCCTCGATGGCGTAGTGGTTAGTGTAACCGACTGCCACGCCTGAGGTCGCGGGTTCGATTCTCGTAGAAGTCAAATATTTGTGTGCATGAACATGGATGTTTGTCTTGGTCTGGGTGTTTCTATGTATAATATGTAGGTATTTACAAAAAAAGTAGGTATATATGTATGTTTATCCATTGTCTAGTACCCATAGTACAAGCTCTGCTTAGTTTGGGCTAGATGGTGTTGTGTGTATGTGGTAGAATATTATATTATTATTATTGGTCCTGCGATTGGCAAGACGTGATTTCGAATCCGAACCATCGGATTACCAATGTGAACCAGTGGTTTCACGTTGGTTACGCAATAGGCGACACATGACTGCTTACCATCAGGTGGAGTGTGGTCATATTGACGAGCAAAAAAAAAAAATGGCACTTCCAACTCAAGTATAGGGTTTGTCCTATTCTGGACCCCTGACAACGTGTAGGCGTTTCATCATGATCGGTCGAGTACGTAAGAGAGAAAGCGTAACAAACAAACCCACATTTGCATTTATAATATTAGTTATGAGACAGATGATATAATACTATAATCGTCTTTATAGAATTAAGTTTTAAACAATTTTTATATCATGAATGTTTTGTTTTGTATTTTTATATTTTAGTAGTTTTTATCTTATCTAAATTTGTAATATCATAATAACTGTGTGCTTCAGTGGTAAATGTTGTGTATACCTGTAATTAGCATATGTATCAGACCGTTTCCATGTACCTTTTTTATTTTAATTTTAAAATATGTATGCTGTTGGGGTACCTAATTAAATAAATAAATAAAAAATAAATAAATACTATACTAGTAGTCATGATAAATACAAGATTTTAATATATTGGATGTAGGACATCTTAACGTGCCTTTGCTCCGTATACTTCTTTTTGAGGGTGACTGAACTTACAAACATTTCTAAAACTTCCGTTATAGATAATAAATATATCTAGAGATTGTATTATAAATAGTTTGTCCATATGAATACATAATCTGTGAAAGTAACTCAAAGATAACGGCAGATACGTTATCTGTATACGACCGCATGTGGTGTTTGATGTGACACACTGTACCTACTGGGGCAATAGTCTTTATGTTTGTAAGGTCATGGCACTCTATAAGGCTTAGTACACCTTGTGGTCAAACTCTTAGTAGATTGCAGGCAGGGTACTATGCAGTGATACCTCGACGTACGCGAACTTCGAGTTACGCGATTTTCAAAGTTCGTCGATTCGTCTTTGTTTAATCATCGCACAACTATCGATTATCGATTTTAGACTTACTGTCCTTATTTATTTATTTATTTATGTATTAGGAAGACCAACAGCTTTGAAATACATAGTAGTGAAAATAAATATGCAACAGAGAGCCAATGATAGGTCTCCACGACTAACTCTTAAATAACAATGCGTGGACAGCAACTATTTTATCACTTAAACATCTAACATATAACAAATAAAGTAAAATTAATCAGCATTAAACCTTGTAAAAAAATCAAGACTGAGCATGCGCTTCACTGCATCTGGTTGAGTATTAAAAACATCAATGTCGAACTTTCTTGCTTGTTCGTTTAAAGTATCACCCGCTCGCCAGAGAAATGTATTCTGTCTGTAATTTGTGGATACTAAAGGCATGTGTATAGGCTTATATTGTCTCGTGCTTTTTGTAGGTACGTTAAAATTTATTTTAGAAAGTAGGCCTGGACAATCAATATTGCCAGATAACAAATTCATTAGATACACGACATCTGCTATCATACGGCGGTTGGCTAACGGCAAGATATGAAATTTAGCACATAGTTTGAAGTAATTATCGGACTTATATTTTATTTTCAACTTATAGCATAGACATTTTATAAATTTGCGTTGTATATTTTCAATTCGAGTTGCGTATGTATTATATCTCGGGTTCCAGACCTGACTTCCGTATTCCAATATACTACGCACAAAAGTACAATATAAGATTTTAAAAGTTTTAGCCTCCTTAAAACTATTAGATGCTCGCATCACAAACCCTAACGCTCGCAAAGCCTTAGTAACTGTACTATCAATATGATCATCAAAAAGCACCTTAGAATCGTGTATAATACCAAGATCGCGGACATTACGGAGTTTTATTAGTTTATGGTCGTTAAGATGATATTCTGACGGTAATACGACTGGTTTCCTACTATAGGTAACTACTACGCATTTGGTAGGATTCAAATCTAGCTTATTCAGGATACAGTAATCTGTTAAGCGTGATATGTCTGATTGGAGAGCGAGGCAATCGGCAGGCGTTGAGACTGATTTGAAAATCTTCATATCATCCGCGAAGGAGAGGAGGTGAGAATGATGGAAGCATTGGTCAATGTCGTTTACGAAGATCAGAAATAACAGAGGGCCAAGAAGTGAACCTTGGGGAACTCCGCTAGGCACCATTACCCAGCTAGACACATAATTATTAATCACTACTGCTTGTGACCGATTAGTTATATAAGAAGAAAACCATCTCAACAGGTCACCTCTGATGCCTATCAACTGTAGCTTAGCTAGTAAGATGGTATGATCAATTCTATCAAAACATTTCGTATAATCGGTGTAAATTACGTCTATTTGACTACCTCTACTCATAGCTTCTGTTATATATTCATTTAATAGAATTAGGTTTGAAGTTGTGGAGCGGCCCTTGAGAAATCCGTGCTGAAAACTATTAAAACTATTTTTTAAGGCTGGATACATCTGATTATAAACTACTTTTTCAAACATTTTTGAGACTATGCATAGCTTAGACACTGGTCTGTAATTAGTTACGTCAGATTTTGACCCCTTTTTATGAATCGGAGTAATAAATGCCCTCTTTCATAATCTTGGTACAGTACATTCTGAGAGCGACTTATTAAATAATATATATAGTGGAATAGCAATGGTATCTGCGCACTTATATAGAAAAGACGGAGGTATTAAGCCGGGTCCAGCAGATTTGTCGTGATCGAGCGATTTTAGAAGTTTTATTACTGTTGTAATGCTGACGGGCACCTTATCAATGTCGGACACGGGTCTGCGTTCAAGATTAGAGTTATATAATGTTAAAGGTGTTGCTTGAGAAGGCTGCAGAAAATTAGATGCAAAGTAATCAGAGAAAATGTCACAAATAGTCTCCCCTGTGTTTGCAACTAAGGAACCGTACATTATGGAACCGGGTATGCTGGCTGATTTATGGTGTGCTTTGATGTAGGTCCAAAAATGTTTGGGATTTATCTTGATTGACGCTTCCACTGATTTAATATATTTGTCATAACATTCTCTCTCTAACCGCTTGACCCTTTCCCGTAACTTATAAATGTTTCATAATCCGATCGATTGCCATATATCTTAAACTTCTTATTATATTTATGCTTTTCTTTGATACATTTTTTCAATGCAGCCGTATACCACGTAGGAAAAGAATTATTACTTTGCATAATACGTTTTGGAATATAGTTTTCAATTACTTGCCTTGTAAGTGAATAAAACAAATCCACTGCATTATCAACCGGCATACCTGATAACTTATTATACCAGTCTATACTTCGTATGACATTATTTATTTTATCATAATCTCCTTTTAAATACAAGTATTTTGTTCGGGGCGCAGGTTTGAAATAGTTAAATTTAGGTAACGCGAATTGTACAGAAAGACCTTTATGATGAGGATCAATAGGCACTAGCGGATCAAAGCATTCAGAAACGTGCAAAGACTCATTTGAAAGAATAAGGTCTAATATCCTTCCATGTGCGTTCTTTACGTGGTTAAATTGGTGTAAATTATGAAGATGTAACGTGTCAATCAAACATTGTTCATCGGAAGTGTTTACATTGCTCGGTGTCGTAGTATAGTCCTCAATATTCAAATTCCACATAATCCCACTCATATTGAAATCGCCTAATATTAAAAATGAATCGTTAATATGCGTAGTAACAAGCTCATCTACCTTTGAGAGATAATTGTTTAGTTGTCTAGAAAATGGTAATCCTAAGTTTTGCTTGCAAAGGTACACTACGCCTATATATAAATTTGTTCGTTGCTTACCTTTAGACACGTTGGTAGGTAACGCTAACCAAAGATCCTCGGCTGTCGAACTAAAAGTGGGTATTAAACTGGCCGGTATATCTTTTGGAATAGCTACGAGAACTCCCCCTCCACGGCTTTGATTAGTGAGCTCATAATCTCTGTCCTGTCTCCACACTAAATACCTGTTATCAAATAATTCCGAGTCGCTAACACTGTTTGTTAACCACGTCTCCGTTAGCACTACGATGTCGTACGAACTTAAACATAGATTTCTATAGAATAATGATGTCTTTGAACGTAGGCCACGTACGTTTTGATAAAAAATAGACAGATTACTATTAACTAAATGATTAGTAGACATTAGTAAATCCCAATTGTATCCACAGTTTAAGCAACCGTTCAAATGAATAAAAATATTGTACAGTAGCATCCACAAATACACAAATACGCGGGTAAACAAAAGCTTTTATAATAATACTAGATGTTCCCGCGGTTTCAGCCGCGTTTATCGTTACTGCGCCACCCCCGTGGGTCGTAGCGTGATATTATATAGCCTATAGCCTTCCTCGATAAATAGGCTATCCAACACTAAAAGAATTTTTCAAATCGAACCAGTAGTAATCACGCAGAATAAACCAGGAGAAACATCGTTTGTACTATGTCTGTAATGGGTAATTATTTTGCTGCGATGTTATTTTAAAACTGCTATATCTCCTAAGATATTCATTGAAATCGAATGATGTAAAGGGCAATTTTGTTTTAAATTAAATACTTGTGATGAATAACGTATTTATTTGGATAAGAATTAATATCATGTTTATAAAAATACCTTCGCAAATAATGCATTATTTTAGAACAAATTTTGTTAGCATAAAAATGGTTATAGTGAGCCAACCTTAAAAGATAGACATATGCTGTCGCGGACTTTTTTTTAGAACTTTTAAAGGGGAACAATTCTGTGATACATGATTTTTGCGAAACTTTAACTGTTTACGCAGCGGAAGCTCTCAAAAGGAAAAAATACCCTCCGATTTTGAAACATTCTTCATTGGTGCTCAGCTCCTATTGATCTTAGCGTGATGATATATAGCCTATAGCCTTCCTCGATAAATGGGCTATCTAACACTGAAAGAATTTTTCTAATCGGACCAGTAGTTCCTGAGATTAGCGCGTTCAAGTAAACAAACAAACAAACAAACTCTTCAGCTTTATAATATTAGTATAGATTCCCTAGCGAACGAGTAACTCAATAGCACGGACATTCTATTAGACTTCTCACTCCATTTGTTTGAATGTGATAATGCGCGCTTGCGCGCGAGTGAGATAGCTATATGTTCTTGATTTTTTACTACGCTTTGAACAGACTCACCTGTGCAAAAGTTTGAACAGGATAATGTCCCATTCGATGAAGCAGATATGCTCAATATTTTGGTAATATTGTAAGACTCATTATCACAACGTAAGTGGTTAAATGCGGTAAAATGTGAACTTAACATAAATCTTATAACATTATTACATTATAGTATACGCGTAAATTATGACAATAGTGTACAATTAAACATAATATGCAGATTATTAAACGATTCGGTTTAAATCTTCGATCTTATTAATTATTATTGTGCGAGATCATTCTTACGTACGTGTATCTTTTCGTACTTCACCCATACGTAGCTGAAGTTATTTTGCTTGGCAACTTCTTTCGCCTTGTTCAGCAACAGTTTTGTCTCAGCACTCAAATGATCATTCACATAGATTCTCTGCGAAGAATTTTGATAGCCTACATCTGCAGCTTTGAGAGTCTTTTGGCCGCGAGCAGCTGCTACAAAATCTTCTTTTATATATCTATTTAAGAAGCTAAGTATAAAGTATTATTGGCTTTTCATTGGAGTTGTGTGAGGGAATTCTTGAAACGTAGTTAATTTGAGATCTTGTAATTTCATAACCGACCTTGACACTAATTTTGTCTATTATTTTGAAAAGGTTCTCATTCTTCTCTTGAGGTATTCCTTTGATCTCTACGTTGTTAAGCCGAGATCTTTGCTCTGCGTTAAAAGTATGTATACGTAGCTGTTTGACTTCGGACTCCAAAGTTGCCCATTTACTTTCCATCTCGTCAATTGTTTTTTCCGCAGTGATAATCCTATCATTGAACTCATCCATCTTTTCACTTACGAATTGGCATGAAGACTTCAGATCTTGAATTTAATTTCTCATACACTTTATATCCTCTGATAACTTAGGTATATTAGATAGCTGCACCTTCATTTCCAGAATCTCTTTCATAAGGCTTTCAAGAGTGACGGCTTCTTTGGCGGGTGACGATTCTCTGCATGTTGAGCACTTCCACGCTGCTCTGCGTTCTGTACCGAGTCTTTTCCACCCAGATTCAGTAATGTTTGCACACCCAAAATCAAGGTGCTTCCCGCAACCACCACATTGAACTCCATTTGTGAATTGGTTTTTACAGATATCGCATTTCATGTTTAATGGATTAGAAGTACGATTAGATTTGTTCCGAGAACAGGTTGACGATGTATGCAATAGTTATAAGTCAAAGTACGTGTTGTCCTAATGACTGCCCACGACGGAATGGGCAATAATGGAATGGGCATACATAGATACCTACTATTGTTCAGGATTTGAGGGAATATTGCAGAAGAAAAACTCTTTGAGTCGTCAAACTACTTTCTTAGATTTTATGAAGCCTTCTACATCACAATAACAGTAGTTGGCGATTTTATATTTGTAAAATCCAATATCTATACTAATATTATAAAGCTGAAGAATTTGTTTGTTTATTTGTTCGCTTGAACGCGCTAATCTCATAACCTACTGGTCCGAATTGAATTATTATTATAGGAAGGCTATAGGCTATATAACATCACGCTACGACCAGTAGGAGCGGACCATAAATGAAAAATATTGCAAAACGGGGAATGAGATGGGATGTTATATAGCCTTCCTCGATAAATGGGCTATCCAACATTGAAATAATTTTTCAATTCGAACCAGTAGTTCCTGAGATTAGCGCGTTCAACCAAACGAACAAATAAACAAACAAACAAACTCTTTAGCTTTATAATATTAATATAGTTTTGAAAGTAAGTCTGTCTGTCTGGTACCTTTTCACGGCTAAACCACTGAACCGATTTAGATGAAATTTGATACAGATGTAGTTTAAAACCTGGCGAAGGACATAGGCTACTATTATTTATTGATATAGGTACCACGCGGGCCGAGCCGCGCTCAAAAGCTACTATTAGTATAAATCTACATTTTTATCTGGTTCGTATTTAATTAATTATTGAAAGTGTTTAGTAATGAGCTAATAATAAAATACATACTGTGTCCTTTTCATAATGTCATACATAAGCGGTTTCTTACATAAGCGGTTTATTTAAAATTTTCATTAACATACTGCAGGCATGTGTTTCGCTTAAGTACCTATTTTTATTATCCTAACTAATATTATAAATGTGAATGTGAGTTTGTTTGTTACGCTTTCACTCCTTAACTACTCGACCGATCATCTAAATTTCGCATACACGTTGTCAAGCGAACAAATTAAAAGGACATAGGACATTCATTCATAAATAAATTAATGTTCCCGTAAGATATAAATTTCGAATTATTATTAAAATCGGCTCAAAACATAATTACAATAACATTTTTAGTTTTAGAAAATGCAAGGTACTTACTTTACAATCATTCAAACAACGGACACAAAGTAAACTGAGACTCGGGAACTTTTTGTCGCGTGTGGAATTCGAACCCACAACACTCGGTGTAGTGACCACTAAGCCATCCGTGCAGTCTCATTAAATTCTAAGAAACCACATTTTTTTTCATTTTTATCTTTGTTTATTACTAGATGTTCCCGCGGTTTCATCCGCGTTTATCGCTACTGCGCCGCCCCCGTGGGTCGTAGCGTGATGTTATATAGCCTATTGCCTTCCTCGATAAATAGGCTATCCAACACTAAAATATTTTTTCAAAACGAACCAGTATTTCCTGAGATTAGCTGTTCAAACAAACAACCTCTTCAGCTTTATAATATTAGTATAGATAAGGGATTTTTGTACAAAATAATGACAATGTCAATTACATTTGAGTTGTTCACGAACTAAGAACTATTAGGAATGAATTCTTGACACTGAACTAGAACGAACTAATCCGTGAACCGTTTCTTAATTGGTCCTAGTTCGTCCAGTTCTGAACGAACTAATGGGATAAGAATGTCGTGCTCTCTTTCTTTCCTTACTTGAATTAAACTAGAGGCAACGAAATGAATATGATACGTGTTTCCCAGAGTAAACTTTCAAGATCACTGTAAAAAGTTCGATTGGAGTAAACAAAATCTGGAACTTTATTATTAGAGTCATAAAGGTCTATTTATTTTAATAAATTTGTTAGTGATATTTTCTTAACGATGTGACTAAGGAATAAAGGAACTAATAGTCCTAATAGACCTAGAGAACTAGACGACCGAGCACACATTATGCATCATCGCTTAGAACTTACAAATCTATCAAATACCAGTGGAACTAAAGAACTAATAGAACTAGATGTACGAACTAGTTCATTTGGAAAAATGAACTAGTTCGGAGCGCTCTGTTTAGTGACCGAGCAAGAACAAGTCTAAATTGTCAATCCCATCGTACCTTATTCTAAAAAAGAAACAACTACTACAACAATAGCATAGGCTAATCTTAATAGCTACCTACTAATCACAATTTCTGTAATTAAAGAAACCAAACTTAACAAATTAATTATGTTTAATTGATAATAATTTGTTTGAACAAACATCATTTACTAATGACTCTTAAAGATTAGGGTCCTAATTTCTCGGTGGTGTGCTCAGTTCTGTGTGTTATTGAGTGATAGTGTTATCTACGGTTGCAGGGTCCAAGATGCCGGACCCATACATCAGAGAGGCGGCCGAGTCGCTTCTAAGCAGCGTCAGCCCGCACAGCAGGACTTTGAGTGAGTTTGTTCATATTTTCTCTTATATTTAGGCAATTTTTATGCATACTGATGAATCTACTTTTTAAGGAATTTATAGATAGACTAGCTGTCCCGACAGACGTTGTCCTGTACACAAAAGAAAAAAAAACCTATCCAAACCATTCTCGAATCTACTTGAACACACACAAAAAGTTTCATCAAAATCGGTCCAGCCGTTTAGGAGGAGTTCAGTGACATACACACGTATAATAGAATTATATATATGGGTAAAGAAGATAATTTAAAATATCCAAGCTATAGCCTAGACTGTTCGACTGCCAAGCTCGGATTTTGAGCTCGATGTCAAGGCACGCATTTCTGATTATTTTGGTTTTTGAAAGACGTCACCTACACTAGAAATTATTCCTGTATCGCAGACCTTACACACATTCAAACAACGGACACAAAGAACACACCGAGTCGGAACAACTACTTATGGATCACATATATTTTAGTCTTAACATACCCTTTTCTATTCTTAGGGTACGTTAAGCTGGTTTGGACATGTAGAAAGAATGGACGAGGAAAGACTGACTAAGAAAGTTTATAAGGCTAGTGTGAATGGAACAGTCGCACGAGGAAAACCTAGGCGAACGTTTCTCGATCAGATCGGAGGCGTTCTGGACAAAGGCCAGGTTAAGAGCTCCTTTAGCCGAAGGGCGTGTATGAGGAAAGTGAATGAAGCCAGAGAAGTGTGTCAGAATCGTAGCAAATGGAAATCCGTAGTCTCTGCCTACCCCTCTGGGAAACAGGCGTGAATCTATGTATGTATGTATGTATATTTTAGTCTGTGTGGAAATTGAAATCATACTATTGATCCACATAGATATTATTAAAGGATGCCTCCGAGGGTTATTTATGTGTGATTACTTCAGGATAACTGGGGCCGATAATAAAGTTCTGGGTTCGATTCTTGGACTGATCAAAATAGTAATATCTATTACACGTCTGGTTATACACTCCTGCTTATCTTTTTGAGGATTTAAGGCTATATACAACATGTGGTTTCCAACACACTTAATTAACCTGGTATCAGAAGACCTGGTAGCCGTTTCCATTAGGCTACTACTGTTTTACGTGGTTGTTATACATCCCTACTAATCCTCAAATATATAAGGTATCCATTGTATTATGTGCACATTGTATCAAAATTTGTAAAAGGCAACCTTTACAAATTTTTGTCCCGTGTGGGTATCGAACCCACAACACTCGGCGGTGGCGTGGCAACCACTTAAACCACTATGCCATCCGTACAGTCAAGTGTAAATTGGACAAGAAGCTCCAGACCTGGGACTTTAATGTACTTTATTTCTCGTGCAAAAATTTGGGAACCATCGTCATAATAAGTATCTTGTGGTTTCCAGCGCACTCAATGAACCTGGTGTCAGAAGACCTGGTGGCGGGCCACCGGCCGCAGGGCAAGATGTCGACGGTGCGGCGGTTCTTCTGTCTCTTCGTGACCTTCGATCTGCTGTTCACCAGCCTCATGTGGCTCATATGCGTCATGGTGAGTCTGCTGTTACAAATTATAACAGGGAAAAGACAATCAATGAAGCTAATATAATCTTATAGATTTTAGGCAGTGTTCGGCAATAACAGCAATAGGGCTGTAGGGAGAGCAATAGAGACTTACATTATTTTTATTATTTAAGTCAATTAGTTACATTACCCAAATTGAAAAAGAGCAGCGATAGCTCAGTGGGGAGACTAACAGACTGCAATGCAGAGGGTCTCGAGTTCGAACCCACACGTCGCGCAACTCTGACTTTTGGAAGTTATATGACTTCGAAATTATGTGCGTATTTATTGACAATTATCGCCTGCTCCGTGCCTCGGATAGCACGTTAAGCCGTCGGTCCCGACTGCCATGACCATCTATGGCAGTCGTTATTGGGAAGTCAGTGCCCTCTAATATCCTGACACTGGTCTAGCCTTAGGGTATCGTTAACCTTCGGGTTGCGGAGGTCAGATGGCAGTCGCTCCGTGTAAAAACTGATATTCAGCCAAATCCGGTTAGACTAGAAAGCCGACCCCAAGTGACTTGGGAATAATAAAGGCCAGGGAGAAGAAGAGTTACATTACCCAAATTATTGTTGAAATTTAATTATTGTTGACCTTATTGTATTATAATTATTTCAATTGTATTTAACTTTGTCATAATATTAATGCGCTTGTTTTTGTTTTTATTTTACTAAATGCAAATTTATTTTCAACACAAATTTAATTTGTTCGGAAATAAATGACTTATGACTTACTTATGACTAGTTATGACTCTAAAATACAAAGTTTTTGAAATTTACTCAATCCTAACTAATATTATAAATGCGAAGGTGAGTTTGTTTGTTACGTTTTTACGCCTTACCCACTCGATTGATCATCACGCAATTTCGCATAGATATAAGGTATCTTTCCTTCAGAAAAAGTACTGTTACTAATCGAATCTACATTTCCGCGAGTGAAACCGAAGCAAATATCTAGTAATAAAAAAGATACAATCATTTGAAATCAGGTGGCAGGGTAAACGTCAAATGAAAGAAAAAGGATGCACGATACAAACTGACGTAACTGCTATTTAAACGCTGCTTTCCGAGGGAGATAGCGAGATATTTGCAAAACATCGCCACCTTTTTGTATATCTAAATAAAAATATTAATTACTCCCTTATTTTACAATCAATTTTGATACTGTTTGCACAAAAAGATTTCTTTTGGTTGCTATTTAAGCTTATTGAGTTATTTGTTTCGAATAAAATAATCCACATCACCAGTTATCAGACCAATAAAGATTCGTCCATTCACACGTTATTTACTAAGAATAACACTTGTAATTGTACTCATAAATAGTACTGGTAGGTAGAGTATTGACTGCTTTATTCGAGGTTATCGCCGAGACGATAAATCAGCCCTTGACAAAAGTATAATCAGAAATACTTGTCTCAAGACTCGAATGCTATTATTGAACAATCATTTGTTATTAGTTATTACTTTCTACGTCCAAATCCTAACTAAGGATGAGGCCAAACGAGCGTAATTTTGTGAGTCGTGAGTCGCAGAATTTCGGTTTCAAAAACTTATTTGTAATATATATCATAACTCATTTTGCGTCGCCGTGTGAATCAAATAGGACTTTTCTATGAAACCGAATGCAGCAGAATTTCTGCAACCGAAATTCTGCGACTCACGACTCACAAAATTACGCTCGTTTGGCCTCACCCTAATATTATAAATGCGAATGTGAGTTTGATTGTCTGTAAAGGTACCTACTCTGTCTTTTTCGGTAACCCTAACAACATGTATGCAAAATTTCATTCATGATCGGTCGAGTAGTTATGGCCCATTCACCCTCTTTCCCCCTTCCCGCTCCTTCTCTTTTCCACTTCCTTTCCTAAAGGGTCGGAAACGCGCAAGTGATGCCTCTGGTGTTGCAGGCGTCTATAGGCTACGGTGAACACTTACCACCAGGTGGGGCCGTATGCTTGTTTGCCACCTTAGTGGTACAAAAAAAAAGAAAACAAACAAACTCACATTCGCATTTTTAATATTAGTACCGATAATTTGTTAACCATTTCGCTGTCCCGAGATAGACAATAGAAAATCTATAGTTATGTATCATGTGATTCATTCAAAGATACGTATAGTAAACTTAGTGTATTGTTTACAGATCCGTGGTCAGACGTTGGAGCAGATATTCGAGGCGGAGATAATTCACTACAACGTGAAGACGTCACTGTTCGACATAGTGATGGTGGCCGTCAGCAGATTCGTGGTGCTACTTCTGTTCTACGCCCTTCTTTATATCAATAACTGGAGTATTATAGCCGTGAGTATCCTAACTTTCTAACTTCCTAATCCTAGCTAATATTATAAAAGCAAAAATGAGTTTGGCAATACAAGCTGACAAGTTATTTCCACTAAAGCGGAGAGGAGATGTGAGCTGTGTGTACCTAGCAGAGATGTGAGCTGTGAGAGCTCGAAACCAGTAAATCTAATGACGCTTTCGGGTGTGCGAGGCGTGGGGAGAAGGTAGCGGGAACGGAGCGCCACCCTGCCGCCCGGCTACACACATTTCCGCTCTGCCGCGGCGCTTGCTCGCTCGCGGCACAAAATTCTATAGAAAAATAAGATATCTCCTCTCCGCTTGATCCATTTCCACCGAAGCTAAGCAGAGAGATGTGGCAATAACGAAATATGATTTGTTTATTCAAAACACATCTCTCGTCTCCCCTCTGCTTTGGTGGATACCGGGCCTTAGGGGTCTAGATGAGACTATGTATGTACGGTTTACAAACGTTGGTGTATTTTTGTACTAACGCCTGCCAATAAAAAATAAAGAGTTTTAAGAATGTGACATTACAAGACATAATTATAATCTATATAAAAATGTGTAAATCTTATATTTACTACGGATTCAGAAAAGGGCTGGATTGTAAGATTTTGCAGAATTACACAGTTATGATCTGGTATATTGGAGGCGCTCATAGCCAGTTGCACTCACTGATCGGTAAACGATTAGCGAGGTTAAGCAACGTTGAGTGCGGTCAGTCTATAGATGGGTGACCGCTTAGTGGTATTTCATCTGAGCGTCTCCGTGCTTCAGAGAGCAAAAAGTCGGTCCCGGTTGTTGTCAAATTGACAGCAGTCGTTAAGCCATGTCAGAGGCCTACGGGCGGCTTGAACAACTCTTGATAACAGGTTGACCACTAACCACACGAAAAAAAGAAAGAATCTGGTATACATAATTTTCTTTATCTGGAATTCATCTATTTATTTTGTTACAGTTATCGACGGGAAGTACGTGCGCATTTGTGATGGCGAAAGTTTTCGTTTTTGACGTAAGTATCTAATTCAGATTGGTAATGTCCAGGGGTCGGAATAGGTAGAGTTTTTAAGTACCAAATGACGTAAAACTACCTACGAAATCTTAACATGGATATTATGCCTTTTAAACCCGGAATTGTGGATTAATAAAAATTATTTTCTCAAACTTCCGGGATTGTTATTATTGTTTTATAAAACTCTTTTTTCCTGTGTTAAACACAAACTAAGTAGGGTTACACGTAACACGCCGGCAAATGGCGCTTGACAGAATTTTAGTACCCGCCGCCTGGCGGCTTGATAAAGGTTAATTATTTTCTATTTTATGTGCAAAGATCATTCCCTCACCCCGCAACGTCCACACTGCACCTCGCCTTGTAGCGATAGTAATATAGAAAGAGAAAGAAAAAATATCTATGCATTCTACGCGGCGTACACGCTGTGTTGAGCAGCAAAAACTGCTATCTGACGTATCGGGCAGGAACCAATCACTTTTGTATATTTGTATAAATAAATGAATCATTAATTATGTTTTTTCGAATGAAAATAAATGTTTTGTGTCCAAAGAAGGTAAACAAATTTAGAATACTAAATCAATCCCGGGATTAAAAAAGGCGTATCCATATTAAGATTTCGTTGTAGCATATTTGACATCATTTGGTACTTAAAAACTCTACCTATTCCGACCCCTGGTAATGTCTGTTATAGTTCTGTCCATAGAGAAAGTGAGAGGCAGTTTAAAGACTCTAACGCTCTCTATCCTGTCCTACAGTGGCCAAACGCCGCGGGCCCAGTGTACGAAGTGTTTCTAATACTGACGTCATTCACGCTCGCGTGGGGCGAGGCGTGGTTCCTGGACTTTAGGGTGCTACCTCAAGAGTTGCAGGCAAAACAAATACTGGAATCAATAGGTAAGAGACATTCAATGGCGGACCTATAGTCTTAAAATAACACTAGTCCAAAATATTTGATGACTCTACAAATAAATAAAATTGAAATGTCTGTTTGTAATGTCAAAATTATAGCTTTTTACTATGAATGTATACATACCTACTTACACAAAAAAACAATTTAAAATTTTTGTCGGTCTGTTTGTGTCGGCTAATCGAACGAGTGTCGGGATTCGAACCCGAGACCTCATGCACAACAGTCGCGTCCACTACCGCTGCGTCACCGAGTCGAATTCAAATATCATATTCAGTGTTATCATTATATAGGTAGTTTTATAAAAGTTTCTTTATGAAATACACTTGTGTGTACACACAGTATAATAATAAAATATAATATCCTAATCCTATCCTAACTTCCTAACTAATATTATAAAAGCGAAAATGAGTTTGTTTGTTTGTTTCTTATCTTTTCACGTCTAAACCACTGAACCGATCATCCTGAAATTTTGCATATACGTTGACAGGTGTACAGAAACGGACATAGGCTACCTATCATCCCTAAAAAAATTACTGTTCCCGAGGAAAACAACAAAAATGTTCTTATGATAATAGATGGCGCCACATTTCTTTCGAATCATGATTGAATAATTATATTCTTAGGGATCAGAAGCGTTTAATATTAAAAAAAAACAAAGCACTAATCAACCTAGAAAGTTTTATTCCTTACAAAAGATTTACTTTAACAAAAAGAATCAAATAACAAAAAAAAATAGCTACACAGCACCGAAAGAATTTATAACGAATACTAAACACTACTAAAATGTCCGTCACGTCCGAGCGCCAAACAGAATGAAATCCTCGCGTTGTAACCGCTCCGTTTTATTTATGTCCTTTCACTCAGCCCGATTTGTTGGGTGGGGGGGGTATTATCTAAGAATATTATTACAAGCAGAGTACAACCCGAATTGATTGTCAAATTCTAAATTAACGCGAGCTAAGCCGCGGGCAAAAGCTAGTAATACATATACATATAAGACCCGCGCAACTTCGTCTGCTTCTCACATTAGATAATTTTCTCCATTTTTACTACATTTTTCAGTTATGCTCTGCTCCTATTGGTCGTAGCGTGATGTTATATATATATATAGCCTATAGCCTTCCTCGATAAATGGACAACATCCAACACTGAAAGAAGTGTCAATTCGGATCAGTAGTTCCTGAGATTAGCGCGTTCAAACAAACAAACTGTTCAGCTTTATAATATTAGTATAGATAGTATAGATAATACTGAATATGTCTTATGAGGTCACGGGTTTGATTCCAGGGCCGGCAGAGTATGGTTTTATTGTCACGAAATTCTTAGCTGCACAGAATCTAGAACTCTGCTCGGTAGACAGTAGCAACCTTTTTTGTGGGACATAAGACACTAACTGTCCCAATGTGAGTGTCAGACACCTCTGCCTGCGCCTTCAGTGATATAAGCGTGAGACTATGTCTGACTGTCCCACTGCTGGGCACGGGCTCTCCTCAGTGTGAGAAGGTTCAGCTGATAATCCACCACAATGGCCCAGTGCTGGTTGGCAGACTTCACATATCTTCGAGAACATCATAGAGAACTCTCAGACATACAGGTTTCCTCACGATGTTTTCCTTTACCGATAAAGCGAGCGATAATTAGCCATTTAACACGCACAAACCTTTGAAAAGTTAAAAATGCGCGCCTTGGGTTCGAACACGAGACCTCAGCGTGGCCGTCCAACGATCTCCCACTAGGCTATCGCTGCTATATACTATGTATGTATATATGTAAATACAGACTTTGCCAGCAGTTCACCACGGCAGTGCCTCCGAACGTACCCCACTCCTCATCCCGGGCCAGGCCTCGGCGGGCCGCCAGTCCTACGCCGAATCCACTGTGAAGTGGTTCTCTCCTGTAGAGACCCCGGAGTCCAGTCCTCGGCCCAGGAGACCGGGGGAACAGATCATATTGACGACGGAACAGGTATGTTGGATTTGTTTATTTCTATTTTGCTTGGAATGTCGTCCGGGGATGATGACTATTGACAAAAGTAAAATGGCGCCATTTTGTAACGTTTTATGACGAGCTAGAAAACCAACTTAAATATCAACAATGTGTCCTCCAGACAGAATTTCGGTCTCGGCAGCCAATCTTAACGGAAACTGACCATCTGCGAAGGAAATGTAGTGTACAAGTGTGTGCGCAAAAACAAGTGCGCTCTCTGTTCGCTAACTCTCATGATCCGATGGGACGGTAATCCGAAACGACAGGAGAGAGATCAGGCGCGGGACAAATGGCTTTATGTGCTTTCCGAGCCACGGGTGTGCCTAACACCGCCTACTTCCTAACTCCAGGCTGCTATTGAGATTTCTTAACAGGAAAACCCAATCACTTTTTTTTGGCCCGACCCGGGATTCGAACCCGGGACCTCATGCACAGCATTCAATACCGCTGTACCATGGAGGCAGTTAAATATCTACAGTAAGGTAATTCAGTAAACATTTTTTATAAGTCGAATAGTTAACCAAAACTTTAAAAAACAAATATTTTTGAAATTTACTCAATTATAAATCCTTACTAATATTATAAATGCGAAAATTAGTTTGTTTGTTTGTAACGCTTTCACGCCTTAACTACTCAACCGATCAACATGAAATTTTGCATACACGTTGTCAGGGGTACAGAATAGGACATAGGGTACCTTTTATCCAGAAAAAAAAACTGTTGCAAACCTAACCTAACCTAACCTACATTTACGCGAACGAAGCCGCGTGAAAACTAATAATTTAATAAGCGTTCAAATCTGGTAGTAGGAGTAAATGTCAAATGACAGAAAAAAGGTGCACGACACAAACTATGACGTAACTGCTATTTTAATGCAGCTGTCCGAGGAAGATAGCGAAATAAACATTTACTTAAACACAAATTTTAAAATATTAGTTTCTTCCTTAAATTGCTACCAATTTTGATTTTATCTGCACTAAAGGATTTCTTTTAATTGATATTTACTGTTGTGTGTAATATGATGTACACACAGCAACACATCAACCTAGACTGTTCGGACTTTGAACTATTAGAAGTTGACCGCTGCGAATCGTGCAAGAGAGTGCGTTATATTTTTGTTATTTTGTCTCATTCACGCTGAACGAGACGCGACGCTCTATGCGTACTATTACATCGACACCACTATGCACGGTCCCTTTCCGACAATTCTCTATTTTGTATGTAGCGTAGTTATGCTTATATAGCGTGTCTAACTTGATGTGCAGCCGTGTGTTCTAAATCAAACATAGGCAATGGCATCCTATTATGTATTTTGATAAACCCGCATTCTATAATAATTGATGATGCATGTCATGATGGTACAAAAATATTTTTTTTTTTTTTTTTATATTCATTTATTTTATACTAGCTTTTTCCCGCGGCTTCGCTCGCGTTAATTTAGGATTTGACAATCGATTCGAGTTATACTCTGCTTGTAATAATATAATTCAATCATGATTCGAAAGACACGTGGCGCCATCTGTTATCATAAGAACGTTATTGTTGTTTTCCTTGGGAACAGTAATTTTTTTCGGGATGAAAGGTAGCCTATGTCCGTTTCTGTACACCTGACAACGTATATGCAAAATTTCAGGATGATCGATTCAGTGGTTTAGACGTGAAAAGGTAACAAACAAACAAACTCATTTTCGCTTTTATAATATTAGTTAGGATTAGGATTTGAAAAGATTTTATTAAGTTATAAAATACTAGTGTTCGCCTATTGGTCGAAATTTGACCGCTGTACATTGAGAAAATAAAAATTAATATTTTGGTTTTATATTCTCGTAGTACAAAACCTTAACAAATTAGAATCTAAACCTTCCTCATGGATCACTCTGACTATTGATGAAAACCACATGAAAATCCGTCCAGAATTTTTTTTCAGTAAATCGCGAACAGACAGACAGACGCGGCAGGGGACTTTGTTTTATATTTTATAATATTTTATTTTTATTTTATTTATTCATTGGTACACCAACAGCATTACATATTACATCTACATAATTATTCTTACAATAATGAGTCAATTCTGACATGCATGCGTATTACAGGTATACATAGCAATCACGTTAAGACAACAATCTGTTCCTAGTTATACACTAACACATAAAAACGTTCAAGAAACAATAAAAAATTAAAATAGACAACACAAAAACAAAAAATACAGCAAAGTTTAATAAAACAATACAACAAATCTCTAATATGTAGTAATAGTGATATTCTTCTATTCCATGTAAACTTTTACTTACTTTCGTTTACTTTAAAAGCTTTTTTAATGTTTCAATGACTGTATTTCCTCTTGATCGCACATTTTAAATTCAGGCTAATAAGAAACCCGAGTATTATTAATCGCGCGCCATTTTGAATCCGCCATAACAAGCATTCGTTTAAGAGTAATACGTTGCCGTCGGTGAGTCCTCCACAGATGTGCAATTAACATTAATTGTGACCGCTGATTGCTCCTCGGTGCAGTTCCGACGATCTTTGGAACAATATTGACCTCTAATTTGACCCCTTGTATTGACTGCGTATTTAAACTAATCTTGGTCTATACATCGTGTAACAGAAAGGTGCAATACCTGACATATATATGTAAATATAGGAATAGTGTAAATTCATTGAAATTAAACTACTATATACGGATTTTATCGCGTTGTTTATTTGACACTTTATTACAAAATTTTTGAAAACTGTTACACTACTCTTACTATTAAACTTTACTAATTTTTAAGCTGTCTCCCCGTGACCATGGCTACTGAAAAGCAATCGAAACGTCGGGGAAAGTGTAAACACAAATATAAATAGTATAATAGTATAGTAATAGTATAAATAGTTTCAATAGTTTCAATAATTTAATTAGCTTAAAAATTAGTAAAGTTTAAAAGTAATAGTAGTGTAACAGTTTTCAAAAATGTTGTAATAAAGTGTCAAATAAACAACGCGATAAAATCCGTGTATAGTGGTTTAATTTCAATGAATAACATTCGTGTAAACAGAAGACAATGTTATATAGGTTAATTGTAAGGGGATATAAAGGCCTGAATCTTTGTTCTATTATGAATAACAGAATGGAGTCTAGTCTAGTCTAGTCAGGAGAAAATGTGCCCGGCACTAGGTCTGCTGTCTACTACGGTAACACTACCGTAATAGACGGCGGACCTAGTGCCGGCAGATACGCAGCGGCACTTATGTTGCTGTCTATTCAGACATTTTATTCTATTCAGACAGCAACATAAACTGCACGTGCGATCCTCTATCCTTAAAAGTTATGACAAATATTGCTTTTCAATTTTATTTTATTTTATTACCGAATAATACAAAAGAATATTTTAAATGTTTAATTCCTTATGTTGCTGAATGTATTATCGACTCCAGCGACGGATGACCACTCCTAAGGTTAAAATCGCATAGCAGGCCAGCACTTGGTACCCGTACCCGTGACACGCCCCTTTCTTTGTTTGAGTTTTCTTACACTTTACATTTGTTTACTGATTCTAAGGCGATACAAACTCAACTGGTCAACATGTGCAAGCGAAAATTTTTCTGAAATGGTCATCCGTCGCTGGAGCCGATAGTACCTAAAACAGCTGATGAAATTTGGGTATCATACAACACTGCTTATCCCTTCGAATTATAGGCGTGAGACGTTTGTATTTTTGTATACAGGCATTAGCCAATGTGTCGTATAGTATGATAGAACAAAATAAGCTCCTGCATCGTAGTTAATCCAATTAACTAATTTGTAATGAAATTTAGCACTCTTAAGTCTTTGATCTATTTATATAGTCGAACTAATCCTAACTAATATTATACATGCGAATGTTTGTTTGTTTGTTACTTTTCCACGCCTTAACTACTCGATCGGTCATCATAAAATTTCTCATACGCAAGAATGAGCACTTTTATATCAAGAAACAAACGAGGCAATCTACATTCAACCAGCAGGAACAATATACATAATATAATAATGTCCTCCAGACCGAATTTCAGCCACGGCGGCCAATCTTAACGCAGCCTCGCCACGCAGGAGATATTATAGTGCACAAGCGTGTGCGCAAACGCAAGAGCACTCTCTGTTCCCTAACTCTCATGATCCGATGGGACGGTAATACGACCCGACCCGAGAGAGATCAGGCGCAGGACCAACGGCTTTACGTGCTTTCCTAGCCACGGGGGTGTCTAACACCGCCAACTTCCTAACTCCGGGCTGTTATTGAGATTTCTTAACACCCAATAACTTTGTGTTGGCCCGACCCGGGATTCGAACCCGAGACCTCATGCACAGCAGTCCCATTCACTACCGCTGCGCCACGGAGGCATAATATATGAGGGTATAGTAATCGCCAGCGCGAATGGCGCAGTGGTTTAAGTGGTCTGCCACTGCGGCAAGTATTGCGGACTTTATGCCCATCTATACAAATAAATAAAATTGAAGTGTCTGTTTGTAACGTCAAATTAACAGCTTGTTATCTAATGCATATGAAAGTATATAAGGTACCTATACGAAAACATCTATTTTTTAAATTTTTGTCTGTCTGTCAGTTTGTTCCGGCTAATCTCCGAAACGGCTGAACCGATTTTGACGGGACTTTCGCTGGCAGATAGCTGATGTTATAAGGAGTAACTTAGGCTACTCTGATTTTAGAAAAAAAAATAGGGTTTCGCGGAGACAAACACTTTTTAGTTAAAATCTACGCGGACGAAGTCGCAGGTAACAGCTAGTACGGTATAAAATTGTGTGATCTTCAAATACTTGTTACGAATCCGACTCTTAGCGGTGTCCGTTTTAAATGGTCTGACAGTACCCTACGATTTAGGAACCATTCCTAGTGCGGGTGTAGTTTTTAATAACGGGTGGCACTAGTGGGATGAATGCGACTGTTGTGCTCATGCACTCTGGACCTACTCTGGACCTCATGGTCCAGAGTTCTATTCATTAGTTTGGCATTGGTTTTAGATACTAGTTTATGTCTGCGGATTTGCACGCGAGATTGTATACCGCGATAAGAAAGAAGAAAGAAAAGAAAGAAAGAAAAATGTTTTATTTGAATCTCCATACATACATAATTTTAAAAACAATAATAAATACAATTAAGCAGAAAACGGTACATGGAGATCAAATTAGGCAACTGCGTCAGCTATTGTTGCAGTATGTACTGCAACGCTGGTATTCTCGCAGGCCAACTAACAATAATTTATTAATACACATCAATGCATAAGAAAACAAAACGAAAACAAAAACTGGGATAAAATAAAAATAAAAACTTATACAATATATTTATATTATATAAATTCGCAAACATTCAATATTATAATATTAGTAGAATTCTGCCGTCATAAGAAAAAAGACGTATTTAACATTTTGTTCGATATTAAGATTATTACCTATTTGCAATCAGTAAAAAAGGACGCATTTGCCAGAATATTTAAAGAAAAATAATATTTTCGTAGATACGAATTTTTTCTTTATGACGGCAGAATAACTGCTGAGAAATTCTCAGTATCAGCGTGGAAACTTGAACTGTGCCCAGTAGACGACAATAGGCTCGTCCACTATCACGTATGACCTAAAACCGCTCGCGAAAATTGGTTACAAATTGTACCGTACAATAGACCTCTACCTACTTATTCGAGAACATAAGCCTCAATCTATGTATGCATATTTCGTGAAACACACACCCATTGAAAATTAATTAAAATTCACATTATATTTAAAACAAATCTATCAATACATAATTTAGTTCAAATAAATACACTTGTGACGTAATCATTGTCTACCATTAATATATGCTATCGGTATTGAAGGTCGAAATACAACGGTACACTACCGGACATATATAAATGGCACCTCAATTAAAGTTTTAATTTAAGTAGAAAAAGTAAATACGTTTTTATATACTGACTGACATGCTATACGATGTTAGCCTGGCTTAATTTATAAAAACAAATTTATAAATATTCTTATATCTATACTAATATTATAAAGCTGAAGAGTTTGTTTGTTTATTTGTTTGTTTGGTTGAACGCGCTAATCTCAGGAACTACTGGTTGGAATTCAAAAATAAGAGCTCCCTAGTGATGAGACAATTCTGGCTGCAGCATCAGGTTATATCTATCATATTATTGCATTGTCACTGAAGTTACAGTATACAAAATTTCAGCTCAATCAGACATCGGGAAGTGGTTCAAATCTTACGTGCAATATTTGAACTTAATATTTTAGTGTTGGATAGCCTATTTATTGAGGAAGGCTATATAACATCACGCTACGACCCACGGGGGCGGCGCAGTAACGATAAACGCGAGTGAAACCGCGGGCACATCTAGTCTAATAATAAAGTAACGCTAAGAGTGTCATGTTTTGTGGTTTTTAAATGTAATTAATTCGTTTGAGCTTCATTTTCAAAATGTTTTAATACACTCTTTAAACTAAAGTAATGGATGAAATATAATTATATTATTAATCCATTTAATCATATGAAAATATATAGCTTGGCGTATAATTATGTAGCTTGGCGTATAAAATTTTCAATCCCTTGAGTGCATGCTTCCTCAGATTGTCTACCCTCACTAGCCTAACTAATATTTTAAATGCGAATGTGATTTTTTGTAACACTGTCACGCCTTATATATTATACTCGACCGATCATAATGAAATTTTGCATACACGTTGTCTGGGGGTTCAAAAATAGACAAGGAGTAACCTTCATCCTGAAAAAAGTACTGTTTCTGAGCGGAACCTCGGCCGAGAACTAGTTGCATATAAATACGCCTGAATCCCGTGACGCGACTGTTCACCATCATAGGATTTCAATACTTTATTTTTCAATTCAATAGGTAGGATTGGGCCATCCCTAGGAGCATAGTGTGTTCTTCTCTTTCCTATTATTACTATAATTATTTAAAATATGGCGTCCGAGATAAAACATGACAGTACTGTTTTTAAAATGTTTATAGATATCGAATTCTGTATTAGCATGCAATTTTTATATATAAATGTCAGTATACGTTTGTTTGTGCCCCCAATACAAAAATTGGTCGATGTACAAGTATGTAAAAATAGTCGATGGATGAAATTAACATTTCATTTTACACAACGTTGCATAGCCATATAAGAGATCGTTTACATACCTTTTATCCCGAAGTGCCCACGGCAATGAGACTTACCACAGCAAAACGCGTTTGGGTTTGGCTAGTAGTTCAAATTGATAGCAATAATCAATCTTATTACAGAATAAATTCAATACATGGTGAACCATAGGATATTTAACAATGTATTTTTATCACAATCACGTGGAGTAATTATGATTTATGCACACTGCAGTAACGGTCAATGCAATGTTTTTGGACGTGAGAATATAATCCGATTACCTTATCTAAAGCATTACAATGTTGCAATCAATAATTACTTTGTCGTTGCTACATTGTGTAAGACAATGTGTTCATATGATGGGCATGTTTTTTTATTTACACATATACGTTGCCTTAGTCGCGTAGGCCAATGATCTTGTGAGTGATGCGTAGGTATATGTAATTTATTCAATTACTATTATTTTCTTAATCTGTCAAGTCTTAGAATACCAGACATAGTTAAAATCTATTCTACCGGTGTGCCGCTGCTAATCAATAGTTATATTTATATTATATTAAAAAAGCAATTCTCGCACTAGGAATAAATCCTGTGCCGCGGGGAGCTTTACAAACATTCAAACAAAGGACACAAAGAACATCTAGACTCGGAATAATCATTTGTGGATCACACAATTTTTTGTCTTGTGTTGGTTTCGAGCTCACAACACTTGGCGTAGAAACAGTAATGAGGCGACCACTTAGACCACTACACCATTACTTTACTACGTTAAGTATAGACTACCTCGCTAGTTTCACAATATAAATATGCGCTCAATTTTGCAAATGGTTACTAGCAATTTGGGTTACACATTACTAGCATAATTTGTTAATTCCAGCTTGTGTTAGGAGTGGTTACTCGACATCGGCAGTAATGTAATAGGTAGATTTAGAACGCGCGAGCTCTCAACCGCAATCCATTGTTTAAAAAATTACGGCGACATAAGTGTTACCTTGCGTTGTGATGGACTTTATAAGCTGTCAAGCAACAAATTTATCGAACCCACACTTGGCATTCTTATTTGTGAATCAGATAATATTTGTCCCTTTTGAGGATTGCAGCCGTACTCATGCGTGGGAATACGAATTTTAAAATTTTGTTTCTGTATTTAATCGCATGTTGTCAAACTACAGACGATTCCTTCGTTTCTATTCGAGTGAAGTAAAATGTAAAAAAAACTCGAGACTGTATATTCGTTAATCGAAGAAGAGCTAGTCTCTCCACGTAATAATCTTGGTATTCTCTTATAACATATTCCTCACATGTTCGTCAGTTTAGCCGTCCTTCATCGTACTCCTAATCCGGTAGAATAAACTGTTACAATCTTCAATAATGCATCAAAAATTCTTAACAAGCTAAAACTGTAGCCAGTTAATCTGCTAGCAGTGTACAACAATTAACGCACTACTTATAAACAATCCATACGCGGTGTATTCGCAGTCACTCACGCGCTTCGCAACCGGTACATCACAAAATATTATTCGGAACAATCAAAACGTGTTTTCACACGTGAATGTTTCGCAACAAATCTTTTATAGTTATCAATAAAGATATCTTTTATCGTGCAGACGGTATACGCGCGTTCGAAATTTAAATTACAATCGTTTTTTCCTTGTTGGACATTTGTATTTGAATTTTATTTTTTCGTAATGTGCAAATAATTTTGGTGGCAATTGTAAAATTTCAGAAGTGTTAATTGAATTTTTAATGTGGTTTTTAAATGAGAAATACCTATTATTTTACTGTGATTGTAAAATAGATTCATTATTTTTATTTATCGATAAGTGTCGATGCTGTTGTTTAAACACGTGGTACTAAAAAGTGTGGTCATACAGTGAGGTATACTCGGTAAATATAGCCTTTAGGATAATAAAAATAGGAATGGCTGATATGTACTAGAGACGACAGTTAGATGTATTAATGGTAGTGGTCGCCTCGCACTGTGCAGTGGGTTCAAATCCTACATGTGTGATTTAAAAGTAATTGTTAGTTGAGCCAGAAAAGGCGTCGACTTTTGTAAAGAAACATAAAAAATATATATCGGTGTGTAATGAAACAGCGCGCAGCGCTAATACTAGTTAGTTCAACAATATGTATAGGTGTCATTCTTCTTGTGTAATTTAATATATCTATATTTTTTTTAATAAGCGACTCTCGCATAGCCCTAATTCCTGTGTCGCGGGCACTTTACAAACATTCAAACAACGGACACAAAGGTCACCGAGACTCTGAACAATCATTTGTGGACCGCACAAATTTTTATCCCGTGTGGGATTCGAACCCACTACGCCATCTGTGAAGTCGAATAATAATAATGTATAAATTATATGTATATACTAGCTGTTACCTGCGACTTCGTCCGCGTAGATTTTAACTAAAAAGTGTTTGTCTCCGCGGAGCCCAATTATAAAAAAAAATCAAATTAGCCTAAGTTACTCCTTATAACATCAGCTATCTGCCAGTGGAAGTCCCGTCAAAATTAGTTCAGCCGTTTCGGAGATTAGCCGGAACAAACAGACAGACAGACAGACAGACAAAAAATATAAAAATAGATGTTTTCTTATAGGTACGTTATATACTTTCATACGCATTAGATAAAAAGCTGTTATTTTGACATTACAAACAGACACTTCAATTTTATTTATTTGTATAGATATATAGTTTGCCCCAATGACAAATTAGATAGGTATTATTTAAAAAAATAAGAATTTTCACCTTGATCAGCTAGTTTCACCTTGATCTAAGAAAATACCTATAGGTATCAGGTCTAATAAAAGCGCCACTAAAAAAGATCTGTTAATTAATAAGGCATCTAATGACATTATAAAATACCAGTTTCTTTAAGGTCGTCTAGATTATTTATCTATACTAATATTATAAAGAGGAAGGATTTGTATTTTTATTTGGGTTCCTTATCCATTTGCATAACATTTTAAGACATAGGTAATCTATATATTAATACGTGAAGCGAAAACTTTGGATCCCTTTTTACGAAAATTGGGCGGACGGAGGAGTATGAAATTTCGCACACTTATAGTTTATACAGAGAAGAAGTGACGAATGCTAATATTTTTTTAAAATATGCATTAGAAATACATTAAATTAATGAAAAAACACTACACGCACACAAACGCGCGTAACTATGGTTACATATATCAATATATAATGACATAATATGTCAGCAATATCTTACAGACAAACTTTGGTCGAATTTCAAGCACTAGGCGACCGCTAGTACATATGAAATGTCATAACTTTGTTTGCCTCAATTTAAAAAAAAACAAGAAAAATTGTATAACACCTTATGCATAATTTTTTATGCATAATCATAAAGTTGAATAGTACTTATATTATCAAAACTGGCCGCATGAGGTGGCCCTAGGGCCATCACTCTGCAACCAGAACCTATTTTCCGGGTTATCACTAAAATAATTATGTCAACATAAACTGTATGCAAAAAACAATTATGACAAAGTATATTATGCCGCAAAAATATGCTAAAATATATAACGCAAAAAAGAATGCGAAAATAAGAAAATTATTCTATCACTAGATGTCCCCGCGGTTTCACCCGCGTTTATCGTTACTGCGCCGCCCCCGTAGGTTGTATCGTGATATTATATAGCCAATAGTCTTACTTGATAAATATGCTACCCAATACTAAAATAATTTTTCAAATCGAACCAGTAGTTCCTGAGATTAGCGCGTTCAAACAAACAAACAAACTCTTCTGCTTTATAATATTAGTATAGATTAGAAAGTTACTTTATTCAGAATCAGGAGTAACATCCTAACTAATATTATAAAAGTGAAAATGAGTTTGTTTGTTTGTTTGTTTATTACCTTTTCACGCCTAAACCACTGAACCGATCATCCTGAAATTTTGCATATACGTTGTCAGGTGTACAGAAACGGACATAGACTACCTTTCATCCCGAAAAAAAATACTGTTCCCAAGGAAAACAACAATAACGTTCTTATGATAATAGATGGCGCCACGTGTCTTTCGAATCATGATTGAATTATATTATAACAAGCAGAGTACAACCCGAATTGATTGTCAAATTCTAAATTAACGCGAGCGAAGCCGCGGGCAAAAGCTAGTAATCTATATAAGATTACGCTACGAGTAAATAGAGTGGAACAGTAATCATAAACGTGGGTGAAACCGTAGGAGACAGCTAGGTTTTTGTAAATTGATCGATATCTTGTTACTTATTGTCATTTACTCGCAAAGCTTGTTAACACGTAAGACCATTATTCTGATCTATTCTAATCCTAACTAATATTATAAATGCGAATGTGAGTTTGTTTGTTACGCTTTCAAGCCTTAACTACTCGACCGATTACCATGCAATTTAGCATACACGTTGTCAGAGAACAGAAAAGGACATAGGGTAACTCTTTGACCGAAAAAGTACTGTTTCTAATGTAATCTAACCTATATTTACGCGAGGGAAGCCACGGGCAAAAACTAGAAACATACATAAGTATAAATCTATACTAATTTTATAAAGCTGAAGAGTTTGTTTGTTTGAACGCGCTAATCTCGAGAACTACTTGTTCAATTTGAAAAATTATTTTAGTGTTGGGTAGCCTATTTATTGAGGAAGGCTATAGGCTATATAACAGCACGCTACGACCCACGGGGGCGGCGCAGTAACGATAAACGCGGGTGAAACCGCGGGCAAATCTAGTGGTACATAATTTAAAGTATATAATATACTAGCTGACCTGCGCAACTTCGGCTGCTTCACATAGGAAAATTTTCCCGTGTTTGCATCATTTTTCATTGATGCTCCGCTCCTATTGGTCGTAGCGTGATGTTATATAGCTTATATCCTTTATCGATAAATAGTCTATCCAATACTAAAAGAATTTTTCAATTCGACCCAGTTATTCCTGAGATTAGCTCGTTCAACTAAAAAAACAAACTCTTCAGTTTTATACTATTAGTATGTATGTATGTAACTTTTGTTCTCATCGTGCCGTATGTTTAATACAATCATGACTAATATCTGAATAATATGGTTTGAACTTCGACCTTTTTTGTTCTTTGATACTTAAACATAGATAACAAGGAAGCCGGATAACAGTCTTGTTTGGTTAAACTTAATAACTTTGTATTTATCTATACTTATTACTTATGTTATAAAGCTAAAGAGTTTCTTTGTTTTTGGTGTTTTGTACATTTAAAGGGTTTTTCCTTTAGATGTACTCTTACATGATTAGTTGATATATCGCTGGTCCAATATTACAAGGTTCAATGTTACATTTTTGAAAAAAATGTGTTATGAATATTGCAGGGTTCTATATGTCATTGCTTTTTGTTTAGGCTAATATAGTAATACATGAAAGCACTTACCACATCACAATATTAAATCGCAAATAGTTTTAAGTTACTTTTCAAGTTATTTTTACTGATATGCAAACTTTAAACCTCATTTTCTCAAAGTTAAAAAAAAATAACATAGGACCTTGTAATAGTGAGCCAGCGATCTATATATATAATATGTAGGTAACGGGTATTAACACGATCATGCATAATGTTTACCTTTTATAGGCTTGACGTTTCGACCAGGTTACACCGGCCGTGTCGGTCTGAAATACCCTTTTTACTAAAGTAGGTACTCGTATCAAGTTGAAATGAATATTAAAATATTCAAGTCTGCGATGCCTTGCAGCTGTGGAAATATCAAACTTCTAAGCTGACGCAATAAAAAAATACGGTTGTTTACGCCACATATTTTTGAGACTCGCAAGCGAATCAAAACCTATAGGGTACTTCACATTGACCTAGAATTCTTGATTGCAGCACAATTAAAGAGAAAATACCGAAAATCGTAAATTTGTGAGTAACGTTACCCCTTCAATACCAATACAAAACATTTATACATCTATACTAATATTATAAAGCTGACAGTTTGTTTGCTTGTTTGAACGCGCTAAACACAGGAACTACTGGTTCGATTTGAAAAAATATTTTAGTGTTGGATAGCCTATTTATTATATAACATCACGCTACGATCCAAGGGAGCGGCGCAGTAACGATAAACGCGGCTGAAACCGCGGGGACATCTAGTTGCTATATATTTTATAACTCAATTTATCGAGATTGTGACATATTTAAAGTTAACTGAACATATCACGTGACCTTATCATCATACGGACGGACGGGTCAATAAAAACACGTGTCTTCAATAATTAGGGCTTATAAGCTACACAGGATCCATAGGCTACAAACACTACAAAATAGATTTAATGCGCAAAGCTACGGGAGCACCGTGGTTCGTGCGCAACGAAGATCTACCAATATATCTAGAGCTGCCGACCATCAGGCAATTCATGAAGCAGTGTTCTCGTAGCTACTTGACTCTGCTCAGACTCACCCCAACCCGCTAGTGGTTGCGGCGATAAACTACACTCCATCTAGGATATCCAAAATTAGGAGACCTAGGCTCATATTAGACGAACCAGATGATAGGATCACACTCGCACAAGACAAAGCATACACGGCTCGCGGAGCCATACAAAGTCGTCCGCGGTTCCGCCCTCGCCGCAGAGGCCGGAATACGCGTCGCGCTAATGTTAATTCCGTGGACCTTAGATCCACGTTGCCGACAACGCCCCAAGCCGAGGTCCGTGGTAGTCCACCCATGGGGAACAACGTTGTCTAGTTTATTTTATAACGGGTTGGGAGCCTTCTGCGCTCACCCACAGTCCGCGTAAAGTTGTAAAGGCCATCTGAGGCCAACAACTAGCACACACAAAAAAAAAAAAAAAATTAGGTCTTGTCACTCGCTTCAATTTCTATTAAGTTGTAACTTCACCACACTTCCAAGATATTAGCTTAACCGTTACTCAATCTCCAGGAGATACATAACAATAGATTTTTTATGGTGTCTATAAAATAACCAGCACTGGGCCAGCGTGGTGGACTATAGCCTAACCCTTCTCACACTGAGAAGAGGTAGCCCAGCAGTGGGACAGTTTTATACAGGGCTGATATTATTATATTTACCTATACATATGTAACTTCACTCACGCTTATGATGACTGCCCCTCTCATAAGTCAGCTTGCGTGATGTTATATAGAGTACTAGATTTTCCCGCGGCTTTGCTCGCGTAAATAGTTTAGATTAGTAACAGTACTTTATTCTGGATGAAAGGTACTCAAGGCATATACAAACTCACATTCGCATTTATAATATTAGTAAGGATTACCTCCAAAAATTGGGCTATCAAATACAAAAAGATTGCCACCAATCCGACTGGTAGTTCCAGAGATTAGCGGTTTCAAACAAACAAACTCTTCAGTTTTATTACATTAGTATATATCACTGACCCATTTAATTATCTATATTATATAATGTGTAACGAAATCGTGAACAGTTTTTTACTGTGCACACCAATCTCAAGAATGACTGCACCAATTTAGATGTGGAGTTCAATGACTTATTGATATAAACTTAGACCAACATCTTATGTTTGTTTCACAATAAAAAGATAAACGTAATTAAAATTTTTAAGGATAATATATGTAAATGATACATATACGTGTCTGTGAGTATGTAATCTTGGACACAGCAAGTTCTACCATCCTACTAATATTATAAACTAGATGTTCCCGCGGTTTCACCCGCGTTTATTGTTACTGCGCCGCCCCCGTGGGTCGTAGCGTGATGTTATATAGCCTATAGCCATCCTCGATAAATAGGCTATCCAACACTAAAATAATTTTTCAAATCGAACCAGTAGTTCCAGAGATTAGCGCGTTCAAACATACAAACAAACAAACTTCAGCTTTATAATATTAGTATAGATATAAAAGTTGTTTGGATGTTTGTTACGCAATAATGAACGGATGAATCTTGGCATACAGTAGGTACAGATAAACCATGCCTGGGAACAAAAACATAGTATTATTTTATCCCGGTAGGTATGCGTCCGGATAGAATTCACGCGGGCAATATCGCTTGTAGAAACTAGTTATAAATAAAATGTAAAATTTTATGAAGATGTCTAAATGTTCGTTACTCAATCAGTCGTAAACCGATTAACGGTGTTGAGTGAAACAGTGGTTTTTGAGATTATCGGGAACAGACAAATAGACGCGGCGAGGACTTTGTACTTATTATAATATTATGTAGTGATAGTCACATCTGTAAATATTGCAAGAATCAACATCGTGCATAAATATCTATATA
Source organism: Catocala sponsa (assembly GCA_963564715.1). Taxonomy (NCBI): domain Eukaryota; kingdom Metazoa; phylum Arthropoda; class Insecta; order Lepidoptera; family Erebidae; genus Catocala; species Catocala sponsa. The sequence goes on from OY751355.1 coordinate 7,124,185, forward strand.
TTAATACGTGAAGCAAAAACTTTGTACCCCTTTTTACGAAAATTGCGCGGACGGAGAAGTATGAAATTTGGCACAGTTAAAGTTTATATGGAGAAGGAGGGGCGAATCCTAATATTTATATAAAATATGCATTAGAAATACATTGAATTAATGAAAAAACACTACACGCACACAACCATGCATTTGACACACGCAGTGGAAACGCGTAACTATGGTTACATATATGACATACATCAGCAATATCTTACAGGCAAACTTTGTTCGAATTTCGAGCACTAGGCGACCGCTAGTAACAATAATTATGTATATCGAATCGCTTTGTCTACTCGAATGTACGTCACGTTTCCGTTTGATAACAATCCACACTACAAAGATAAAGTTAGTTGTATACAGTGTACTGTTGTGTTGCTTTGTGGAGTGACGCGTGTGCCCAACTGCCCACCCGTGAGCTTACTAACAAATAACTACAAAACAATATTTATAAATAAAAATAAAGTGTTTATAACATTTTAACAGTATTTATTAATATAATAAAGTGTCAATAAAAAATTTAATACAAGAATGTGTAAATAGGTATAGTGTAATAATCGCGATAAAACATGGCATAATATTGTTATTAACAATATTTATAAATGTTACAATGTCAATAATATTTTAATACGAAAATATAATTATATTATAATTATATTATTATAAGTTATTATACCAAGCAATGCTTGCGATTCGCGTTGACGAGCGCTGGGCTAAAATAATTTAAAAACTGTTGCCGACACGTTAAGAAGGAGAATACGAAAATGTGTAAATAAAAATGTAATAGTCGCAATGAAAATAGAATACAATTGTTATTATGTATTGAAATATGTAATAAAGTGTTAAATGGCAAATGGCCGAAACAGTAGGTATATATGTCGCGATAAAATTAAATAGTTTTATTATTAACTATACTCATAATAATTAAAATAAAGTGTTAAATGTAGTTATTGAACCAAAAAAAAAGTGTGATACGTTGCGATAAAAATAATAAAATTATTTAAAAATAAAATAAGCGTTACAATAAGTAAATAAAAAATGTGTTTTCCGGTTATAAATGCGTAAAATAATGTCTAGTTAATACACCAGCTCCTTTGCGTACATAAATCTCAACTATGTGGGTTATCTAAAACAAATACAATTTCTAAATGAGAGTAGTCGTTATTGAGATTAGCACGTTGAAACATACAAACTGTTTATCATTAGTGTTTATCTTTATGTAAGTAAATATTAGTATAATGTTACGATTACACGAATGGCATAGTTAGGGTGTAGTTTTTATTTTATTTTTTTTATTTTGCTCGTCAAAATGACCACACTCCACCTGATGTTAAGCAGTCGTGTGGTCTAAGAGCAGTGGCCTCCACATCGCACCCACAGTAGCCGAGGCGATGTTGAGGTCTCTAGTGTTGTGGGTTCGGTTCCCACATGGGTCAAAAATTTTTGTGATCCTCGGATTGTAGTTTTGAGTCTAGGTGTTCTATATGTCCATTGTTTGAATGTTTGTAAAGATATCCGTGAGACAGAATTTATCACAAGGACGAGAGCCTTTTTACATAAAGTCAAAAATATATCCAACTAGATTTTGCCCACGGCTTCGCTCGCGTTGATGTAAATTTTGTCACCCTTTTATGCACCCCTGACAACGTTTATGGGAAATTTCATGATGATCGGTCGAGTATTTAGAGCGTGAAAGCGTAACAAACAAACTCACATTCGCATTTATAATATTAGTTAGGATGAGGTTTTGCTTTTCCATTTATACATTGTGTAGTTAAGTATATAATATGTATATACATACATGCCTTGGTAACGGTTATAGATATATCGATTTCGGACCAAATAGGTCAAGTGCCAATGATTGCATTTTTTTTGTATATTCTACCATATACACAACACCATCTAGCCCAAACTAAGCAGAGCTTGTACTATGGGTACTAGACTATGGATAAACATACATATTATATACTTTTTTTTTGTAAATACAATATCTGTCCACAGATTGCACGTTTCTAATAATTAATGTTAAGTTATATTGTAAGTATGTATTTCCTTTTTGAACTGTATCTGTGGCAAATAAACGGTCTTTCTTTCTTTCTTTATATACATAGAAACACCCAGACCAAGACAAACATCCATGTTCATGCACACAAACATTTGACTTGTGCGTTAATCAAACCCGCGACCTCATGCGTGGCAGTCGGTTACACTAACCACTACTCCATCGAGGCCGACTTTTTTGCCCAATTTGATCCTCGTCCGCCATATGCAAGCGTCCATGTGTGAATGCATATTATGTTACCGCGCATTGTATTGGACCGGTTTTCTGTATTAACATATTTTGAACAAGCTGTACCTCGCGGTTTCATCCATTTCTATGGTTGCTGAGTCGTTCCCATGGGTCGTAGCGTGATGTTATATAGCCTATGTTACTTCTGGGTAATATAGCTTTCTAATGCCTATGCCGCGACCACACATTGGAGTCAGTGCGTACGTGCGTGCGTACGTGCGTGCGGGCGTGCATGCGTGCGTGTATGCATGCATGCGTGCGTTTGTGTGTGTATGTGTGCGTGTCCGTTTTCACGCGTTGTATTAATTCAGTCTTATGTTCTAATCAATTTTATTATGTGAGTATTTATGTCTTATGCCACGCGTTGTATTGCGGTGTCGTCACGACTTCTCGGTCTTAGCGGCGAGCGGCGCGGCGTCGGTGAGTGGAGCGTTGTGCACGCCACGTACCCTCAGTAGTGGTTAGTGGCGGCGGCCGAGGTGGACGTATGTTGGTAGTCGGAATATGCCCAAAATCATAGCGTTGTCTAAATTATCCCTTCTTTGTTTTGAAAGCAGTATATTCTTAATATGAGGGAAGGACTGCACGAACTGAATCAAAAAACTAAATTTCTTCCCACAACCTTTTAATCACGTTTTTATATTTATGTTGAGGATGTTTTGACATCCCTATAGGCGATTGATTTAAAATCTCAGTAATAAATGCCTTAGTATTCATTACCGCTACAAAATCGTCTAATATATTTTGTAATTTGCTTCGCCGCTGAGTTCGTCCCTCCTACACCGCTGTCCGTGCCGCGTGCCGCGTGCCGCTCTGTGTCATGGCGTCGCACTCATTCGCTTGTACTTTTGCTCCCGCCGCTCCCGGCACCGCGCGCCGCTGTAGCGATTCGCTCGGAGAAAACCGCGCGCGTTTTCGCTATGAGCGGCGTCTCCTGGCGTGCTTCAAACATTTTTATACATTTGATCTTACCGCTCGTCGCCCCGCGCTAAGCTGCCGCTCACAGCGGCAAGGTCGTGAACGGGCCGTTAGGCAGGCTGTCACTGTATTAAACTATTCTGTAGTACGACACATACATAATTGTCATCTGTTCAGCCTTGTTCCTTTCGAATTATTTATATTTTAAGACTAGTTTCGCCTTGATCTTTGGCTTGTCAAAATTTAAATAATTATCTTAGAGTCAATGTTAACGCGTAAAGTGATAAAATCTATACATATGTCCCTAAGATTAAGAGGTGTTATATATATGTAGGTACTTACATAAAGCAATGATTTGTTTCTTCCATATCTTGACCTCAGAGCCAATCTATACTCATCATACTTACTAATATTATAAACTAGATTTTACCCACGGCTTCGCTCGCGTAAAAATAAGTTATAGTTCTTGTAACTCACGAAGGCGAGCGGGCTATGTATGTGTGTGTAAGTGTCGCTCGCAACTGACCGCTCTGTCAAACACGCATACTACCGCACTGTGCATGTACATGGAAAGCCCGCTCGCCTTCGTGAGTTGCAAGAACTGTAGATTAGCTTAGTAAGAGTACCTACTTTTTTGGATGGAAGGTACCATATGTCCTTTTTTGTTCTCCTGGCAACGTGTATGCTAAATTTCATTATCATTTATAATATTAAAGGTTAGGATGCTAATATGAGTTTGTTTGTTTGTTACGCTTTCGTGCCTTAACTACTGAACCGACCATCATGAAATTTAGCATACGTGTTGCCAGGAGAACAAAAAAGGACATATGGTACCTTTGCGCTTTCACGCCAAAACTATTCGACTAATTATCACGAAATTTTGCAGAAATGTTGTGGGACGTACGAAAATAGATATAGGGCCTTTCATCCAGAAAAAAAAGTACTAGTATTATTTCTCAATGAGGTAAAATTTTATCTGTTACATATCTCTAGGTTGTACTTGACACAATTTGGCTACGGATAAGTTTGACCAAATCTTATCTCTATATAAGATATTATATGAAATCATCTGATAGGTATACTGGATTAGAACTTAGATTTATATTATCTGGGTTCTAAGTGCGATTAATGTAATTCGTAATACTAACTAATATTATAAATGAGAATGTATTAAGTTTGTTTGTTAGTTTGTTACGCTTCATCATGAAATTTTACATAGGTAAACTTTTACGAACCTACTTTTACTTGAGTGAAGCCGCAGGCAAAATCTAGATGATAATAAAGTGATTCATCTGTACTAATATTATAAAGTGCTAATAATTGTTTGTATGTAGGGTGATCTCTAGAAATATTAAACTGCGTATAAAAATTATTTTACTAAAGAAACGAGGTTTAAAGAGAGTTCTTCTTTCACGATAGGCAGCGGCTTTGCCGTGTCCTGACATTGCTGAAGTCCATGAGCAGCGGTTACCACTTTCCATCAGGTGGGCCACTTGCTCGTCTGCCACCAATGCCAGTAAAAAAAAAGGTTATACTAACACAGTAACAAAAGCTACGTCTCAAATACATACCATGCGAGCAAGTCTGTGGTCAAAAGCTAGTGAAACGTAAAAATAAAAATGTGTTCATGAAATAATTTATGAATTTGTCATTATGTCATTCGAAGTAACATACTAGCGTTTTAAATATTATAGGTATACGTAATTGTTTATGGCACAATGTTACGAGAAGCCTAGCAATGTCTAATAATAATCCAAAAATATAGTTTTATTGGTAGGTATTTTACGTAAAACGGGAATATTTACCTACTACGAATTAGTCAAACGATCTTACAAAAAAAAAAGAGTACACCAAACCCATTCGTGCAAGTATACATATAATATACATTTCGGAATTGCGTATTTCGTTTAAACTTAAACCTACTATTATCGACATTTGAATAATTTCTAAGTTCGGGCATGATTTTAAACTAAAGGAAACACCAAACAGCTTTCACTTAAGCAGAACTACGGAATATTAGTATTTTCTACAAAAAGTTGCAAAATACCACTCTTGTATATTTCAACAGGAGTGATATTTTGTAACGACTCCTAGAATGTAAATACCTAAATAGTACTAAAAATACTAAAATGCAAGAAATGCATGTTATATTGTTAGATTTAACTAAATACCCACTCATAACTAACCAATTTCGAATGGGATTAAATATAATGACCACCAAAAATAGTAATAGCACACCAAAATATACTTACTAAAATATATCATAACGAGCACCTATAGGTACGCCTCAAATCACTGCATTCCGTCTCGGAAGGGTTAGGTTATGTTAGGTTCGTTCTTAAACCCACCCAAAAATAGGAGCCCCGCAAGGCGGGACTCCGTCGACTTATTTTGATCTCTTTACTGTGCAATTAATATTTCTGGTATTAAAATGCGGTTTTAATTTTGGAGATCATTTACTATTTTTGACTGTTATATTTTACTATATCTGGTGATAAGATAAACATAAGCCATTTCGAATCTAGGTATGCCAACTAAACAGAAACCACGAAACAATAAGGCCCTAGAAAAAGCGTTCTGTTTTGTACCATTGTTTAAAATTATGCCAATCATTTAAAACCACCTTAAATTATAGCACCCAATTAACAAAACAAATAATCCAGTGAAGACCACCAAAACATAAAATAAATTAGTGTTACAATTTATAAAGTGTTAAAAATTCAAAATGGCCGCCGCTTTACCGTCAACTGCCAACGACAAAGAGATAGAGAAGCATATGGTGGACCTTCAAGAGTCTGCGAACACGGAAGAGTATGAGAGCAAGTTAAGCAAGATCGGCTTCTCCATGACGAACTGGATGAAGCTGCTGTTCAATACGCATCATGAGGAGTTCCATGCTGAATGGCTCACTGTAAGTTTTTAATATAGATTAGTCTATGACGGAAATTCCGTGAACTATATTTCGCCGCGATATCATATACTAATACTTACTTACATATTTTAGGGAATTAAATTAAATTAACAGCAGCCATATTCAAAGTATTGGTTATAATCTATACTAATATTATAAAGCTGAAGAGTTTTTGTTTGTTTGAACGCGCTAATCTCAAGAACTACTGGTTCAAATTGAAAAATGTCTTTTAGTATTGGATAGCCTACTTATCGAGGAAGGCTATAGGCTATATAACATCACACTACGACCCACGGGGGCGGCGCAGTAACCATAAACGCGGGTGAAACCACGGGAACATCTAGTAATGCATAAGAATGCTAGGTTACGTAATAACGATGCTGTATATGTGTTCAAACGGACACAAAGAACATCCAGACTCTGAACAACCATTAATTATGGATTACACAAAGTTTTGTCCCGTCTGGGATTCGAACCTACAACTCTCTGCGCAGAGGCATTGGCGGGGCGACCACTTAAACCACGACGCCTTCCGTGCAGTGGTTTATTACGACAACTATTTATCCTTTGATGTCATTGAAACCCTACATTAATAATATGGCCAAATGTGGATTGATATATCATGAGACGTTGACATTTAATTGATATGGTCAGTTCTATCTGGCCATATGAAATACAACCATTTCTCAAATTGGTCCGCCACACCATGAAGTAATCAACTCTAAGATCTGACCACGACATATACATACAATTTTTATTCGATTTCGGTTGCACGGATGGCGTAGTGGTTTAAGTGGTCGCCTCGCCGCAGCCACTGCGCCGGGTGTTGTGGGTTCGAATCCCACGCGGGCCAAAAATTTGTGTGATCTACAAATTTAATGTTCTTTGTGTCCGTTGTTTGAATGTTTGTATAGTTCCCCGCGATATCGGAGTTATTCCTAGTGTGGAATTGTCTTTATTAAAAACTAGCTGAATCGCGCAACTTCACCTGTTTCACATAAGAGAATCTTCCCCGTTATTGCAACATTTTTCATTGATGCTCCGCTCTTATTGGTCGTAGCGTGATGTTATATAGCCTATAGCCTTCCTTGATAAATGGGCTATCCGACACTAAAAGAATTTTTCAATTCGGACCAGTAGTTGTTGAGATTAGCACGTTAAACCAAACAAATAAACTCTTCAGCATTATAATATTTAATTATAATAATAATAATAATATTCTACCACATACACACAACACCATCTAGCCCAAACTAAGCAGAGCTTGTACTATGGGTACTAGACAATGGATAAACATACATATATGTATACTTATTTTTTTGTAAATACATACATATTATACATAGAAACACCCAGACCAAGACAAACACCCATGTTCATGCACACAAATGTTTGACTTGTGCAGGAATCGAACCCGCGACCTCAGGCGTGGCAGTCGGTTACACTAACCACTACGCCATCGAGTCGTCAAAAATGTAAATGTAATTTTTATGGTTTTATTCTGGGGCTGGGTAGTGTTCTAAAGCTTTTCTAATAAGATAATAAATTTGAGCACCCTAGAAGGAAGCGTGACAGCAGACGGTAATAGTCTTGCCACTATTACGTGGGACCAATGATAGTCTAGTAGAATATCATTGCGTGGGACTAAAACAAAGCAGCAAAATGTGTGACTAATGCACCACAGATAACCCGTTAGGCATTTAGTAGTATAATGAAACTCAATCGTTTAAAATATTATGTGACTATATTACCAAACTCACAGCAATTACACGGACTATTGAGAACGTCTTACTCAGTTGAATGCTAGTTCCTTACTGCTGAGCGATCTTTCGCCGAGAGAACGAGTTATTTTTCCCCTCTACAATAACCCCACTATTTAAAAACTATAGTTGGCTGTGTTGCCAATTGAATAAATAAAAACTCCCGAACAGAATTATTAACAAAAATAAGAAATCATGACAGTAGATACTCATTTCATAACCAATTAATAATTATTATAAATATTTGTAAGCATTAAAAGATTAATGTGTACCTACATAGATAATATACATTGTAACCAGTATTATTAGGTATGTACATTATGTCAGGGTCAAATTACACAAGTACACAGACCAAGATAATATATTTAATAAATGAAGATATTTTAATTTATATTATTATAAAAAAATTAAGTACTACTTTCTTACTTTATCTGCAGCAGATAAAAAACAAAAATATTTTTGAAAGATATGATCTATACATCTATACAAATAAATAAAATTGAAGTGTCTGTTTGTAATGTCAAATTAACAGCTTTTTATCTAATGCATATGAAAGTATGTAAGATAGCTATACGAAAACATCTATTTTAAAAATTTTTGTCTGTCCGTCTGTCTGTTTGTTCCGGCTAATCTCCGAAACGGCTGAATCGATTTTGACAGGACTTTCAATGGCAGATAGCTGATCTTATAAGGAGTAACTTGGGCTACTTTGATTTTAGAAAAAAAATAGGGTTCCGCAGAGACAAACACTTTTTAGTTAAAATCTACGCGGACGAAGTCGCAGGTAACAGCTAGTATTATTATAAAACAATTAGGTACTACTTTCTTACTTTATCTGCAGCAGATAAAAAACAAAAATATTTTTAAAAGATATGATTTTAAATATAAACAAATTGCATTGGTATACAAAGATGTTAATTGGTTACTTTAATTCTTATTTAATTTTATTATTCTAATATTTAGTTATGTACTTTAATTCTTATTTATTTTTATGTTATTGGTCAGTAGCTCATGCTTGTGATAGGATAGATACCTATGTGTTGTAGAGGGTATTACAAACATTCAAACAACGGTTACGAAAATCACAAAAAATATAAGTGTGGTGAAATATATGCGAGATAACCATTTTCTGCCTCAGCGGCATAGCGGTAGCTTTGTTGTGCTTGTGCAATATGGGCATGAGATCTCGGGTTCAATTTCCTTGCCGGGCAATGTGTAATTGTGTATTTCCTTTTGCCCTGCCCTCTATTGCGTAGAACTTAAAAATATACCTAGCAAAATGTCTTTCTTTTAGTAAAAGACAAGTCAGTAGGAATAATTCCTGTGTCCCGAGAGAATTTACAAACATTTAATAACCGACACAGAGGGAGTGTTCTTTGTGTCCGATGTTTGAATGTTCAGAATCGGAACAACCATTTGTGGATCACACAAGTATTAGTCCTGGGTGGGGATCGAACCCACAACCCTCAGCGCAGTGACAATGCCGAAGTAACCATTTAAACCAAGCCATCCGTGCAGTTGCCAACTCCTTTGGGTTATAAGCGTGAGTTTTGAAATATACATATTCTCTACCTTAGTGTAGGACGCCCTCCGACCAGGTGGGATGACGATCTGCGAAAGACTGCAGGCAGATGCTGGATGCGGCAAGCTGAAGACAGGGCGCTATGGCGCTCTTTGGGGGAGGGCTATGTCCAGCAGTGGACTATTATAGCCTGATGATGATGATGATGATATTCTCTACCTTACACTTTGAATGAAGATGGCATGCACGTCTTAAGGCTTATCCTATACTTGATATACCTAATCGTAACAAATAGGTATCTACGATTACAGCATGAACAAACGACATCGTAATCCTGAGATGCCGCACGTAACTTGACGTTATCTTTTTAATGAACAACAGAATTAAAGATAACACAAAGAGCCTAATCAACGTATTTTTGTAATAAGACGCTAATTATAATTATTACTTAAGACTTATTTTACACAATATATTGTGATAGGTTTAGATTTGCAAGTCGGAGTGACGTCGTCTGACGTGCCGGGGTGTCACCCAGGAGTCGTCCTCCGCAGGCATTTCTTGCTTGCGTCAGGTACTGCCGGGTGGGTCGCTGATGTAGGTTTATATCCAGCGGCCCACCCGCCATGCAAGGCAGCGAGCTGGCAGGTTTAGTCGGTAGTACCCGGGATATTCCATCTTATCTTGGGTGAGCCCGACAAAACCACTCCGCTCTCCTTTTCCGCAGAAAGGTATGCGTAAATACATTCGCCCTCGTTAAAAAAAATTTTTAGATTCGCACTCATAATACCTAAAACAGAGACCTATCTGAGTAAGTCAGAGTAAATAAATATAAACTCTGTTGCAATTACTTCAGACAAATATAATGTTATAAATTATACGCACATAATTAAAGTTCAAATTGCCTTACTTCCAAATTTCGAGTTGAGTCACTTGTTTTATTAAGAGTACGATATGTGGAAAGTATAGACGACTAAAGATTGAACCAGAAAGTATATAAAGCGTATGTGAATTGGATAGTTGGCAGGGCAGAAGGTGTAGAGGTTTAGGTATCCAATTTAGCTTCAACGCTAAAGGCTTGTCCTACCACCTCCAGATACCATTTATCTATAAGATAAAAATCTCGCCATCTCTCTTCTTTAACCTAACATGAGTGAGACAGCATGCGATTTATCTTTCGGATAACTTTTACTTGTTAGTTGTAGGAGTGGCCATACGTGTTGTAAGTGCAATCCCTACACGGGATAAAAAATTGTGTCTTCTTCTCCCTAGCCTTTATTATTCCCAAGTTACTTGGGGTCGGCTTTTTAGTCTAACCGGATTTGACTGGATACCAGTTTTTACACGGAGCGACTGCCATCTGACCTTCGCAGCCCGAAGGCTAACGATACCCTAAGGCTAGACCAGTGTCAGGATATTAGAGGGCACTGACTTTCCAATAACGACTGCCAGAGATGTCCATGGCAACCGGGACCGACGGCTTAACATGCTCTCTGAGGCAGGAAGCAGGCGATAATTGTAAGCAAGTAGAAATCCGTAGTCTCTACGTACTTAAACGGTAAATGGGTATTAAAAGAGTGCATATACATATGTTACAGCCAACACTGTTCCCAGGGTAAGTTACGAAAAAGTCAAAAGCTTTTTTGACTAAGTAACACAAATTTAGTATTGAAATTAAACTATGCTGGTTTCATCGCGTTGTTTATTAAATCTCATATTACATTATTTTAAAACTATTACACTACTACTGTTAAACTTTATATTGTTTAAACTATTTAATTTATTAAAACTATATAGTTTTATGTTTACACCTTTTCCCGACGTTTCGGTTGCTTTTCAGCAGCCATGGTCAAGGGGAGACTCAGATGGCGGTTGTCTCAATATACCAATTTGGTCTTATAAATAAATATCAATTTTGTAACTGATTATCAACTAAAAATATTACTGGCCCAGCTTTGCGAGGTTCCTATTTCTGATCGGTTATACAAAAAAGTTATCACGCTTCGCTCTTATCTTAGCTTCTTACCTAGCCTATCCATATCAAAAAAACGTTTGACTGCTACCCTCAGATAAAAGTAGTTTTGACCTGGAAACTCACGTATAACATATACAAGTTAATTCTCTAGAAATACAGTTGACGTCTTGACGAATCAGGTTTCCAAAACGATGGCAAAACCAAATATACTTGTGTAAATTTAAAAATCATTCTTCAGTAGATCGGTTTACACCGTGAACAGTACCATGCCATGTTCAACCACGCTGGCCCCGTGCGGTTAAGCAAACATCTTCGAGAACATTACGTAGAACTCTCAGACATGCAGGTTTCCTTACAATGTTTCCTTCACCGCTATAACCTACGTAAAATAAATAGAAAAGTATGATGTCTCAGCCCTGGAGTCCAACCCAAGACAATGGTGACTAATGGTCGTTATGTCTTTGTCCACAGATAGATGAGTACAAGGCGCAAGCTCAGGAGAGTATGTCATGCGCGTGGCGGATAGTGAACTTGCCTAACTGGCACGTCGAGAAGAAAGGGTCGTCAGGAGACGTCGTTGAGTCTAGGAAGACTGAACAGTTCGGGAAGGTCTACAGGTTTACTGTAAGTCTTTTCTTTTAGGAAATACTGTTATGCATAAGTAGTTAAGGGTTTTCCTCCCGTGGTATAAGATGGCTTTTAAGCTATGACGTCTGGTAATGACGTGGTGTGGACATAATAATAATAATAAGTTTATTTGCATAGAATGTAGGTAAAAACAAATAATTATGTTAACAAGTTATTAGATCCTTGTACATTCTACCTTAGATTAGGCATGCAAACATTATAATTATAAGATTACAAAAATAATATAATTAGGTATGACAAAATTATAAAAATAAAAATGAAATTGCGCATTATAAATATAGGATTACATTTAAAAAAATCTAAATTGTATGGTCATTTAAATAATCATTGATAGAATAATAACATTTTTCGAGTAATAGTGATGTCAATTTAATAATAATAATAATAATTTATTTAGCATAAAGGTATTTTACAATAGTTGACATTATACAGTTCCAGTCATTACAGGTTTTTATAAATAGTTATGATTAGCAATTACCATAACTACCCGCACTAGGCTGAGCCTGTCCCGCGGGCAGTTCACAATTATTATGAAAGTTAACAATTTATTTTTGAATTTGCTATTAAATACTGAGGTAATGAACGAGCGGACGGTATAATAGGTATATATTAAATAATTAACTATATTTATTTATCTATCAAAATTATTACAATTATCAAATATAATTTATGGTATGTGTATTTTAAATTCTAGATAAGAAGACAAAGAAAAACAAACAATATTAAAGTAAACATCTGAACAGCTCAAAAAAACATAAAAGTGTTGTAGAATAATTATAAACGTAATATATTATTATAACAATTTAGTTTTAAACAACTGGATTGGAGCAGTTTTTATAAAGTCTGGTATTTTGTTATATATAATAGTGCTCATGTTAAAGACACTTTTTTTGAGTAAGGCAGTATTATAATTGTTTTGCTATTCTTCTTTTATTTCGAACAAAACATATCTAAGCGACGTGAAATAGCATGGTGTGGTGCGCTCGTATAAGAGTTTTTCGAACTCTAATAACAAGTAGTTCCCTGATCGCATTATGTTACTCAAGAATAGCTTTAAAAAAAGAAAGACAGCTTAGTTTATAAAAAAGTATCCATTAGTTAAAGAATTTTTTCGAATCGGTTTAGTAGTTTCAGAGACTGTACAGATAGTATAGTGGTTTAAGACACCCTGCGCCGAATATTGTAGTGCGGGTTCGGTCCCTCCACGAAACAAACATTTCTGTAATCCACAAATATTTGTGCCGAGTCTGTTTTTTTTGTGTCCGTTGCTTGAATATTTGTACAGTTGCCCGCGAATAATTCCTAAAAAGTCTTTTATAAAATTAATTACCAATATTATTTTCTTGTCTGTTTCCAGGGTGTAGTGGAATGTCCTCCAAAGTTTTTGTATGAAGAATTCAAGGACAATATCACAAGACTGCCCGAGTGGAACCCCACCATATTGAAGAGTGAACTTATCAAAGTAAGTTGTATAAATATCGCTTAAACGGTGAAGAAGAACATCGTGAGGAAACTTGCATGTCTGAGAGTTCTCCATAATGTTCTCAAAGATATGTGGAATCTGCCAACCCGCACTGGGCCAGCGTGGTGGACTATAGCCTAACCCTTCTCACACTGATTATAATATACCTTCTTCTCCTTAGCCTTTATTATTCCCAAGTCACTTGGGGTCGGCTTTCTAGTCTAACTGGATTTGACTGGATATCAGTTTTTACACGGAGCGACTGCCATCTGACCTCCGCAACCCGAAGGCTAACGGTACCCTAAAGCTAGACCAGTGTCAGGATATTAGAGGGCACTGACTTCCCCGTAACGACTGCCATAGACGTTCATGGCACCGATTATAATATACCACACATATATTATTATATATCACATATTTCATAACATAGATGTGGAACCTCTGCCTAGCCTTTCGGGAATATAAACGCAGGATTATGTTCATATGACATAAAAACATATTTTTATTTAAATATGTCGAAAGCTGACTTTAAGACATACTTCATGTTTAGCAGAAATGACACGGTTACGTAAACTTTCCAATTTTCTTTAAGAATAGGTATTAATGTATAATTATTATGACGGCTCCTTATAAATACATACTTTTCTTTGTTCTTAGCTAATGTTTTTATGATGACAGTTAAAACAGAAATTGAAAGTCCTCGTTAAAACTTTACTAAACTCTAGGATACCACAAAAAACAAAAACGTCACCTGTATATGTACTTTTTGTTTCTGTTTAAAATTAACAAATCAATCAATTAATTTCGATAAAATATGGGACATCTCAGAAATATGACCAACTAAACAAAAAATCATCAATATAAATTCATAATTGGCGGTAATCGCGTAACTAACATACAAAAAACACATACAAAGAATGGAGAAGATTCTCAGTTCGACTAACTGAGAATCTTCCCCATTCTTTTGAAGTCAGTTAAAAATTATAACGGACTATAATTAAATAAACTTGTGTTCCAGGAAATAGGTCCAGGTATCGATCTATCGTACCAAGTGACCGCCGGCGGTGGCCGGGGCATCATAGCGCCGAGGGACTTCGTGATCCTTCGTTGTTCTGCACCCCTCTCGAGGGACGGCAAGGTCGTGGATGAGAACCCTCACAGTTACATCAGTTCGGGAATTAGCGTCACAGTGCCGGGGTACCCACCGCATAGAGACCTTGTAAGGTAAGGTCTAGAATATAGGACTTCATCTGGTAAGAGAACAGTAGGATTACTACTCAACCTAGAGAAAACATGCACCATATACATACCTATGACCGATTCTGTGTACAGTGGAGTATTATGAGAAATATTATATAATATGTGTCAATAAAGTATATATACAGGATTAAACTGTTAATGCTTGGTATGCCAGTCATAAAATTAAAAACTAATTCAAATCATTTATTGTCAACTAAGTGTACATAAGGTGTTTATCTTATGTGGGGGCCAGTCAGTGAAGACCGGCGACACTTCGACCCAGTGGGATCTTTTGTGTCGACACTCCCAATAACGACTGCCATAGATGTTCATGGCAACCGGGACCGACGGCTTAACGTGCTCTCCGAGGCACGGAGCAGGCGATAATTGGACGTAGTTATGCATATATATATATTTTTTTAATACCATTTATAACTATACCTAAAAACAAAGTGTTTTGTGGGTTGGATCCATTTTGCATAACTACGTCCAATTGTCAATCAATACGCACATAATTTCGAAAAGTCATATAACTTCCGAAAGTCAGAGGTGCGCGACGTGGGTTCGCAGTCTGTTGGTCTCTCACTGAGCTATCGCTGCTCTTACATAAGGTGTTACAAAGATATGAGTAGTGGTTATAACTTAGTGCCTTATTCAAGCATCATATATGTCACGAAAATTTATTTGCTTTCGATAGTGAAGAACTAAAATGTCTTGACTTCACCTATCAATGTAGGCAGATAATATTTTAAGAAGCTCGGCGACTGTTACTTGTAAAAACTTGCATATTCCATATTCAGTACCAGTGGTGTCGAACCTACCAAAAAAAAACCGGAACCAGCTAAATTTTGAAAGTGGTCTATGAGAAAAAAGTCTGGGGATCTCTGCTCTAGATCTTCACGATTTAGACTTGCCTTGTGTGAAAACCACAGAAGTATTTTTGATTATTTCTGCCAGCGTTTGGCAAATTAGGTACTTAATTTTATAACACGAATTATTAACCCGCGTGAGGTTCGAACCTACGACACTCACCGCAGTGGCAGTGCCGAAGCGGCACTAAACGTAGTACGAAATGTAATTAATATAAATTAATTTCTGAAATTTCAGGGGTCAAAACAAAGTGGGTTGCTGGTTACTGAAACCGCGGTCGACCCAGACTGCTGGGGGCAAGATCGAGACCCACACAACCTTCCAGTGGCTCATGTGCTGCGACCTTAAAGGTCAGTATTTGTAGGAACAATACAGAATTGTCTTACGTCTTGTAGATGTGGTAACGTCATAAGCAATTTTATTAAATTTTGAAAGGCTACGAAGAATTATTTATATTTTAGATTTCAAGTAGCGTAACTTTATGGTTAAAATAATTTAACTAAAGCGGCGGCAACCCAATAGTCTGGGCTGGATTTAGGGGAGGGCAACTGGGGCTGCAGCCCCGGGGCCTCCACAAAAGAGGGGCCACCACAATAGAGACTAGACTGTCTATCAAAGCTTTCTCTCCTGAGCATTGAAAGTGATGTAGTTCGGGAACTGGATTTCAGCGAAATCATCATCGCTCGGAAGTGTAACATTTGCATGCCAATTACGGTAAAATACAGTGGACTATTTTGCTTTATGTACCATCATCTCTAACCTGTATTTAGCAAATAAAGACTTTTGATTTTGATTTGATTTGAAGGTTCCGTTCGTCAACGCTGAAATTTAATTTCAGATAATTCTTGTTTCCGATTATATTGATATGTTTGTTAAATAATAAAAGAATCGATACTTGGTTTCACAATAAAATATTTATTGGAAAAATCGACTGAAAAAATTGTCCATTTTATTTGGAAAATAATTTGGGGCCAGGGGGCCTCCACTCCTTTGTTGCCCCGAGGCCTCCAGACCTCAAAATCCGGCATTGTCAATAGTCTAGGCATTGGAAATACAGTTAAGAGGTCGTAGGTTCGAATCCTACCCATTGCACTATCGACGTTAATCTAGGGATAAGTGCTACTATCTCCTGCCCGCCAACCATTGAGTCGGAGCGACGCCCTCTGTGCTGGGGCGTTGCCCAGGAGTCGTCGCCGCAGACTGTTTTTATTTTCTGTATTAGGCCCTGCTGGGTGGGTCCCTGATGTAGTTATAGTTCCAGTGACCCACCCACCTCACAAAGCAGCGAGGTGGCACAACGTGGTGGTTTTAGTCGGTAGGCCTGAAGTCTCGGGAGAGCCCGACATTGCCCTCTCGCATCCCCTTGTGGCGAGGGGGTATGCATAAGGAGCATTTCCCCCTGGAAAAAAAAAGGGATAAGTGCTACTAACATGCTTTCTAAAATATTTCATTAGCAGCAATCTTTAGGCACATGGCAACATCTAGCTCAATGTGAATGTAATTTTTTTTGTTCAGTACAGTAGGTAATAATATTTCTGTCTGTATGAAAATTACCCTGTGTCCTTTTCTGTATCCCTGACAACGTGTATGCGTAATTTCATAATGATCGGTCGAGCAGTTAAGGCGCAAAAGCGCAAAAAACAAACTCACATTCGCATTTATAATATTAGGTAGGATGTTTATATTTTATGGATTGTGGAAGGCTATGTTTGCTTGTGTTGAATGTACTTTTAAATAAAACAACCAACAGGTAAAACAGTTCAGGTACAACACTTGATTTATTACATCATAATAATTGTTTTAAATACAATTTGTGATAATAATCGAGTCAACCGTACAGCTTTGAGCTCTTTCCTTCGCAACAGCCAAGACGAAAGTGACTTAATCGCCCACGAGTACAAACTTTCATAAATAGTTTGACAAAATATGCTTACCACAAACAATAAAATTATCTTTAGATCTAATCGATTATAATTAATTAGGATTGAAATTAAACTACTATGTACAGATTTTATCGCGTTGTTTATTTGACACCTTATTACAAAATTTTGAAAACTGTTACACTACTATTAAACTTTACAAATTTTTAAGCTAATTAAATTATTGAAACTATTTATACTATTATACTATTTATATTTATTTTTACATTTTCCCCGACGTTTCGGTTGCTTTTCAGCACCGGAGCATGGTTGCTGAAAAGCAACCGAAACGTCAGGGAAAGTGTAAACATAAATATAAATAGTATAATAGTATAGTAATAGTATAAATAGTTTTAATAGTTTCAATAATTTAATTAGCTTAAAAATTTGTAAAGTTTAATAGTATTATAGTAGTGTAACAGTTTTCAAAATTTTGTAATGAAGTGTCAAATAAACAACGCGATAAAATCCGTATATAGTAGTTTAATTTCAATGAATAACATTCGCGTAAACAGAAGACAATATTATATTAATTACGATTTAAAGTATTATAATTTTAAAATGTTAACAGTACCTATTATGGTTTTAAAACTTAATATTTAATGATTTCAGGTAAAATCCCGCAGTTTGTGCTTGACGCGGCATTCGCTACAGTCATGTTAGACTACATCGTACACGTCAGAAGATTTGTAGCCGAGGCCAAAGCGAAGGGACAGTTCTAAGTTCTGGCCGCCAGATGGCGCTGACAACACTACAGGGGAGACAGGCAATGACAGGTTTAGATAGATAAGTGTGTAATGTTTAGTGAAAAGTGAAGGCCAAGTTTTAAAATGGTGTTGAATTATACCCTGATTCTGTATTGTAAAAATAGACCTTGTGTGTAATTTTTGAAGTGAAAACTTCTTTAGCGGCGTTGTGCACTTTTTTGTGATGGGTAAAAAATGTTAAACTCGCGTCAGGACACGTGACCTGATCGAAAATTCGTAAGACGGAAGGAGAATTGTCATGTTTGTGTACGATAGCGCAATAAATGAATATTGTATTTTACGATATAAATGATAGTACTTTTATACTGATAATTAAAGCAATTCGTGCAAAATTATTCCCTAACCATTCCAAAATATCAAAAATGCACAACGTTAATATGCAAGTTTTCACTTCTGCCGGCACTCCCGGAGTGCAACCCGTTGGTTTTTATTATAATAAAAGGTATCGTGATTGAATTCACCGCTAGATGTGCTAGTGGATAGGAAGGTCTCAAGACGTCATACTCTATAGTCACTTATAATATAATATTCTATCACATACACACAACACCATCTAACCCAAACTAAACAGAGCTTGTACTATGGGTACTAGACAATGGATAAACATACATTTATTATGTATTATATACTTTTCTTTTGTAAATACATACATATTATACATAGAAACACCAAGACAAACATCCATGTCCATGCACACAAATGTTTGACTTGTGCGGGAATCAAACCCGTGACCTTAGGCGTGGCAGTCAATTACACTTCAATAGTAACCATACCTAACCGACAATAATTACCGACAAATACGGCTTTTGACAGCTGTGACAAGATTGACAGGACGTCAGTGGCGCCAACTGGTGAGCACAAACATGATTCTGCCGTCATAAGGGAAAAACACGTAGGTATATTAAATTTTTCGAAATTCATTATTTTACCTACATAATAATATAAAATATATTTTTTTAGCAGATACGTCTTTTTTAATTATGACAGCAGTATTGTATTCAATTGATATCCGTATACAATTGTGCTAAATGTGATACTTACTTTGTATGGTCTAAGATGTAGCACATGTACTGTATAGTGTTGTTTACTTTTGAATACAGTTGTGCCTTCGCTTTAGCCACCATAACTAAAATATTAAGTCATACGCGAGAACGAGACAGCGCTATATACTCTCTAATGCTATCTCGTTCTCGCGCATGCATTAACAATACTTTAAGCGATGGTGTAGTGTCCGTGTTCTACAATGTCTTAAGAAAATGTTGAATACTACCTCGTATTTACATCATAAAGCATAGAATAGAATAGAATTTCTTAATAATTCCACTTTATTTAAACGCTAGAATCGTATGTAGTAAAAAAACCAATTCGTTTATTCCTGTCACTAAAAACCGTATCCAGTACCGGTTTTTTGGAATATGGAATCAGGGTACAAAATCATAGCGCCCTCTAAGGAATTGATTGGAACTAGTTTGTAATGGGAAGATTCTGGAAGCATTTCATTGATTTTCTAATGACCACATATAGCTAATTATAATTATGCTTAATGTTAAAGAAAGAATGAAAATGTATGCGCCACAAAATATGACCATATATATAAAAACATCTAGGTGCTTTTATCGCCATAATATATTATAACAAAGTCTATTGTGAAGCTACAATAGCTTTCAATGTAGTACTTTCTTTTCGACTTTGCATCATAAACTTTTATTTAATATCAATACAAATACCTTCTGAAGAATAACCACCAATAACATTTTTAGATAATAAACATGTCAACGAAATATACAATACATTGCATTTATAATCATTTTAGTGTTAAATTATTTATTGAGGTTATAACAGCTTATTTCAGTATCAAATTTCATATTTAAAGCGTTTACTCTTCTCGGCCTGATACGAATAATAATTGCAACGTCGGAAATAAATGCCATATTGTAATATTTTTAAATTTGATTAATTTATTTAGGCCTATTTTCAAAATGGTTTAACGCAAATTAATGTCATATTTTTAGGTTTTTAAAATGTTACCTATTATTGTTTTTGAAATTTAATAGACTAATGTAAAAATTTATCATAGGTGGAATATAATTATTGCCATGACGACAGGTTTAAAAATAAATTATTCTAAATAGTTTATAGTGTAGATTAGAAAAAAATATTGTTTTCACAAACCTATTTTTTGTTTTAACAAAACAATAAAACATTTCTAAGATATAACGCATTAAAGTTCGAGAGTAGGGGCTTGTGACGTCACACGGTTTGTAAAATTTTTACCTACAAGTGACGTAACACGAAGTTTAAACGCGTAGTATCTTCGTTGTTATTATTTTGTGGGACAAAAGAAAATAATAATTTATGCTAATCTAAAGACCGTCTACAAATTTTTTTTAGTCATCATGCCTATTGTACACATTACGCATAGAAAAATACATTCCATCTACGATATGCTTTTGCTTACACCAAGTTTTAAAAATATTTATTTATAATGTTGCAAACGTCATTGATGTGGCTAAAGGTTTACAGTCAATAGTGAGGTTCGATTCCCAGCTCGGCAAAATGTTTGGTTCCCCTGTTGGAAAATTCTTAGTAAAAGTTCAGAGTTTGGTAATGAGCCTGGTAAATGACAATAGACCCATTATTATATAGGACCTAAAATATAATTGGTGAAATATAGGTGTAAAACACCTCTTACAACGCCTACGGGGATACTAGCGTTAATATAACATATTTATTTAGTTTGGATTCTCATGTATTTCATACTATCTGACCCGCGCAACGTCATCTGCGCCACATAAGAGAATTTTCCCCGTCTGCAACATTTTTCATTGATGCTTCGCTCCTATTGGTCATAGCGTGACGGTATATAGCTTATAGCCTTCCTCGATAAATAGGCTATCCAATACTAAGAATTTTTGAATTCGAACCAGTAATTCCTGAGATTAGCGTGTTCAACCAAACAAACAAACTCCTCAGCTTTATAATATTAGTATAGATTATTAAAAACTAAACTAAAAATAGTCACAAATATTTGATTCCATATTTATTGAATCATGAAATAAGCTGTTATCATCTCTCGCAATGTTCACGGGGTCTTAGTTCGACGCCCGGGTCAAACACGTTTGTAACATGACAAACTGAGTGTTACATTTATTAAATGAAATAATGAGTGAATGGAAACTGTTTGTTCTATTTTATAAATGTACTAATAGCTAATTAGATTATTTACCCTAAAAACCAGTTTATGAAAGGCAATATGAATGATATTGCCTTAAGTTTACGTGAATTTTATACATTGAAATAAAATTTGGTACTTAATACGGATTTTGTCGCGTTGTTTATTTTAAAACACTTTTATTACATAATTTTCAACTATAACACTACTATTATTAAACTTGACTACAATTTAACCAATTTTAATTAATTTAAACTATTTATTGTTGCTTTTCAGCAGCTGTGTTCACGGGGAGGCTCTCCTCGTGAACATGTCTGCTAAGCAAGCAAGCAACGCGACAAAATCCGTGTAAAGTAATTTCAAGACAAAATGAAAATCAGTTAAAACTTAAAAGATGGACGTATGCATGTCAATTGCTGGGATTGGTTGATTCAATTAGATACAGCCAACCAAATCACTTGAAATATGAATGTGATTCATCGTTGATTAGGTACCTACTTTTCAGTAGCCAGATTCAAATCGTGGGAGTCAATATTTACTAAGTACTAGAATAGACAACTTAACTAAATTATTTTAACCCACGTTAGAGTACATTCTCTCTAAGGCCCTCCTATATTCAGAAAACGACTCGTTTTACCTACGGACAGCCATTTTCTTTTATTTTTTTAGATTTAACCACGACAATTACAAATGCAATTACAGGGTGCTATGGCGCTCTTTGGGTGAGGGCTATGTCCAGCAGTGGACTATTATAGCCTGATGATGATCATGATGATGATGATGAATTACAAATGAATGATCTACGCCTTTTGAATGCTTGTTATAAACTTTGTGCGGATTTTGTGGCTGTATATTTTGTTTGTAGTAGCAATGATATTATAATATGTAAAAGTATATATAATTCGCATTCAGAAAATAAGGATCATCAATCTAACTACAATATTCTACAGCTTTACCCATGATTCTGATTTCTGCCTCGTTTGTCCCGTGACAGAAAGCTAAATGTAACAATATAGGCAAAATACCGAATTAACACATTGTACGTTATGATTATACATTAAGGGTCAGCGCCGACCGACGGAGTGGCGGCGAAGAGACTAATTCAGTAACAATTTAAATTCAACCTAAAGTGCTTCAGAATACGACTGTATTTGGTACAACAAAATAAAATGACGGCGAGCGACTCAAAACGCGGACATTTTATTTCGTTATACCAAATATAGTCGTATTCTGAAGCGCTTTAGGTTCAATTTAAATTGTTACTGAATTAGTCTCTTCGCCGCCACTCCGGCCGTCGGCGTTGATTGTAAGACAGCTGACATTTTAGTTTCCCTGTAACATATTATTACCTAGCTGTTAACAGATTACAGAGTCACAGAATATCGTCCATTTTATTTACTAATCTTAATTGGTAAACAAACAATTTATTAAAAAATCATTCAGTTACAGCTATAATATTATATTTGGTAAAGAAAACAGATGAAAAGAAAAAGAAAGACAATGGAGATTCATTGTCTTTCTTTTGGAATAATAATATAAAATAAGTATTGTCTTTAATTACCAATAAGCCATTTTACTAAATAAGAAATATTGACTATATGTTGCCGAAATGACGCTACAGCTGTAGTTAAAAAGCTAGCAACAAAATAAAAAGTAATAAAAAAGACAACTTTTGACGGATTTTATAAAATGTATGCATTTTATATTGACATTAGTGCTTCGATCAAATATACCATAGATGCACATTCTCATACAAAAACCGCGTCAATATGTGGCACTGATCAGTACTACTTACTTATAAGTGTCTGCGTTTATTATGCAATCCAGGAAATAAACCGGAATAACTATTGAACGCCCACTGAGAAACATTTTGTAATAGTTTAGTTAAAACGCGTCAATGTAAAGCGTCCGAAGTGTGTTACTCGCGATACGCAAGCGTATGGTACGGTCTCCACCGTAGTAGTGGTGTCGATTCGCTCTCGCTTACAGGCAGCGCACACAAGAGTGAGTGGGACAGGTGCATAATATAGTGCATACGACTGATTTATGCACAGTTTTGTTGGGGCCGTTTTTCGAGCGACGATCGTACATCTATGGTATACTTGATCGATGCATCAATGTAATTGAGTATAAAAGTTAAAATATGATGTTTCGGATAGTAAATGCTTTTGAGAGCAAGCTAGATCGCTGTGTACAAATATATAATACGTGAAATGTTATTTACATCGATGTTGTACAAAACTGTTACCAGAGACACAAATTAGACCTATACAGATTGCCAGCTACACGTGCAAAACTTTGACGATTATTGAAGTTTTAGGTGAAATACGCTAAATATCCCTAGTAACTGCAATGATATTGTTATATACAGAAATGATGCAGATATGGTACCAGCAAACTGAAGACTCTAAAATGACCCAGTTAGAACGATTTCCCATTGGTCTGAATATAAAAAAAATTCAACAAATTATCTTCCAAGACATTTAAAATTGCATTTAATCGAACGATAGCTATCTTTTGTCATATCTATTGCAGTGCTTATTAGTTCAGTTTATCAAGACAAGGGCTGTTAATAATAACAAAATAGGCTAAGCAACAGATTTTTGATATCTTTTTACTTTCTTTTCTTTAAATAAAGACAACTCCCGCACTACGAATAACTTTTGTGTCGCGTGCGTCTTCACAAACATTCAAACAACGGACACAAAGAACACCCAGACTCGACACAACCATTTGTGGATCACACAAATTATTGTCCCGTGTGGGATTCGAACCCACAACACTTGGCGCAGTGGGCAAGGCGACCACTTAAACTACTAAGTCATCTGTGCTCTTGAACTTTGGTCTTTAATAACATGACAGTAACATATCTAGGTTAAATTATCATTCAGTAAGTGCCTCGACCAGTTAGGCGATATTCTCGCGTCTGTGTATCCCATTCAATGCGACAGCAAATTTTGCTTTCTCTAGCCAGAATCGGCTCATATTTAACGTAAACGCCGATCGGCGTCAGCCGCACTTGATGAAATGAAAAAAAAACAAAATATCTAAAAACTACTCATATCAGGCATTTCATTAGTAAATTCCAAACACATTTGTTGTTTTATTAATATAATATCTTTAAATTTGGGTAAAATATAAAACAACTATACATGACGCCGATCGGCGTCCTCCGCATTGAATGGGGTATGCATGTGTGCGTGATACCGGCGTTCTGTATATGATTAATTTGTGTCATAGAGTTGTAGGCGATAGAACGAAAAAATGAATTGACTCATAACTCTTTCGTTGTATTGTTAAGCAATATATTGTATTTCATAATCGATGCTAATAATATTTCTTCCAGCCTATATCAGGGAAAATCAGGCAAATATGTACAAAATCTATTATATAAACTATGTATTACCTACGAATATTTAAAGATGTAATATTACAATCAAATGCATTGCGATAAATGTGCTTTCGCAAAATGTACATTACGCAATGTATCTATTTCGCAATATGGGCATTTCGAGCAAATGAGGTGTAAATGTTTTTGCGGAGTGCCCATTTTGTCGCAAATTCTTTGGTCCAGAAGTATATGACCATGGTTTTTTTTAACCTTTCTTCTCAAATGTGTACGCTTTATTAAAATATCTGGTACCAAAGTATTAGTATCATATAAAACGTGGTATAGCATTAATTAGGTACACTAAAATGCAAAATATAAAGACCATTTTTAATAAATAAATATAGTTTAACTAGCGAAGTGATAGATGTCTTGGTTGCAACGCCATCGTCGCGCCACCTACCGGGTCCGATTATGAATATAAACCATCCAGCGACCCATTAACACATTCAATGCGGCAACAAATTTTCCTTTCACTAGCCAGAATCGGCTCATATTTAACGTAAACGCCGATTGGCGTCAGCCGCACTTGATGAAATAAAAAAAAACAAAATTTCTAAAAACTACTCATATCAGGCATTTCATTAGTAAATTCCAAACACATTTGTTGTTTTATTAATATAATATTTTTAAATTTGGGTAAAATATAAAACAACTATACATGACGCCGATCGGCGTCCTCCGTATCTGAGTATGAAAATATAAGACGCCGATCGGCGTCCGCCGCATTGAATGGGTTAAAGCACACACAAAATTACATCAATATTGGTCCAGCTGTTTAGAAGATATTTAGTGACACACGAACGACAGTGTTGCGTTCTCACTCTACCTCTTAAATGCATGCGTTGTATGAGAAAGAGCGACAGTATGTTGCCCTCGCTCTACCTCATTGAAGCACTCGTTTGCGTGTGAGAGAGAGAGCTATAGTATGTGTGCGAGAGAGTAAATAACATTGGACCGCTAGTCTTTCGTTGTCAAGTCTGTATTATAAATGTGTAAAATGAACTGGGCGTCTGTAATTATATATTTTGTGTAAACATATATTTATTTATTGAAAATGGTGTAATATTTGTGTAAAACAGTACATAGGTAATAATTATATAAGTTAATATATATTGTTTAATTTAAGAGGAATAAACGATTTTTATACTGTATTTTGTTTGTTTTATTTTGTTTGCATGGATGGTATCTATAGTGATTTGAATGGTCACTGAGGCAGTGGTGTAGTGTAGTGGGGGCGGCAGTGGTGCCCGCCCTGCACGGCACTTTTAGGGGGCGGCAAAATTTCACAATAAATAACAATAATATCTTATAAATATTTGAACCATATCATGGAACGAGAGGAATGGGCAGATGCTCAATACACAATAAAGATGACTGTTCTTGGCAAAAGTTTTTTTTTAATTATAATCTATACTAATATTATAAAGCAGAAGAGTTTGTTTGTTTGTTTGAACGCACTAATCTCAGGAACTACTGGGCCAAATTGAAAAATTCTTTTAGTGTTGGATAGCTCATTTATCGAGGAAGGCTATAGGCTATATAACATCACGCTACGACCCACGGGGATGGCGCAGTAATCATAAACGCGGGTGAAACCGCGAGCACATCTAGTATCTAAATAACAGGGCGGCTGATAGCCACGCTAGGCCACTGCACTGAGGCAAATGAAGCGGTTCGATTCCCACATTGGACATAATTAATTTGATACATACATGTATGTTTGTACCTTCTTCCCTACGTAACATAAGGCTTATAAAAAAACCTATTAAAATTAATATTATTTCTATACCTACCTAATATAATACTGGCTACTATACTGACTGCCTCGATGGCGGAACGGTAGTAAGTAGATACGATCGTGCATAACGTTTCAGCTTCGATTGAGCTGACTCAGGCCAAGTGTTGTGCTAACAAGAAGCTTAGTAGCAATTAGGGGTAAGCAGTGAAGTGGCAACAGACTGCAATAATGTAAATGAAACGTTAAGAAAAAGGTTTGTAAACTATACAGAATGATTTTGAAATTGTGTAATCATTCTACTGGTGATATAGAATAAGCCTGACCATATTTTTTTTTTAGTAGGTTTTATGTTTTTGGGGAAATTAATGTACCGATATTTTTCGTGAAATGGTTTCAGATAGTCATATGTTAACCACCCGACAAAATCTTAATATATTACTAATTAAAAAAAAATAACAACTATAACTGATGTCGTTAATAATAAGGGGCAATAAAAAGGACCTCCCGTTATTATTTACGACATTAATTATTGATATGTTATTTTTTTTATCTCCCTATCGGTCATATGTGTAATAAACCAATAATATATATACCTATATAAAAATATTATAGCTAGCTGTATAGAACTAGCCCACTGCTGGACACGGGCCTTTTCTCAGTGTGAGAAGGGTTAGGCCATAGTCCACCACGCTGGCCCAGTGCAAGTTGGCAGACTTCACATATCTTCGAGAACATTATGTAGAACTCTCAGACATGCAGGTTTCCTCACGATGTTTTCCTTTACCGTTAATATTTTCTAATTCTGTGATGAATAAGAATTCAAGTCTGATAACTAAGCGTATTCTATAAAAAGTTTCTAAAATAAAGTTATATTTTGTTGATTACCTATGAGTCGATGGCGTAGTGGTTAGTGTAACCGACTGCCACGCCTGAGGTCGCGGGTTCGATTCCCGTACAAGTCAAACATGTTGTGTGTATGAACATGGATGTTTGTCTTGACCTGGGTGTTTCTATGTATAATATGTGTACGGTCTCACTACCGTACATTGCTGCCCACACGATACATGCTGAGCGCGCACCTACACGCGCTGTGCAACTTGTGGTGTGGGCAGCAATGTACGTTAGTGAGACCGTACAATATGTACCTATGTATTTAAAAAAAAAGTATATAATATGTATGTTTATCCATTGTCTAGTACCCATAGTACAAGCTCTGCTTAGTTTGGGTTAGATGGTGTTGTGTGTATGTGATAGATTATTATTATTATTATTATTATATCATTCTGCCTTCAGTTCCCCTACTGATTTCACAAAAAGGTGCGTTTTGTGTGTGTAAAATAATGTGCAAAATGAAACGTAGGTAACTACTTTATTATTAGTTAAATACGTAGTACAATAGGTAGGTACCTATACTAAAAGTAAAATAGGTAAATATAGCGGCAATGTAAATTTAATAAGGTCTCGTAAGGTTCGAATCCCTCACAGACAATTATTTGTGTGACCCACAAACTATTGGTCTGAGTGTGGGTGTACACACGGCTACACATCAAGTTAGACACTCTACATACGCATAACTACGCTACATACAAAATAGACAATTGTCGGAAAGGGACAGTGCATAGTGGTGTCGATGTAATGGTAAGCATAGAGCGTCGCGTCTCGTTCAGCGTGAATGAGACAAAATAACAAAAAAAAACAAAATTTTAACAACGAAAATCGATTTCAAAAACGAATATTCTAAAACAAAAAATGCACTAAAACGTTAAAAATAATTTGCGTATTCTTGTGAATAATTAAATTATTGTTATTAATGGAGTCGGTGTCAGCCAATGTAGGTTTGTAATGTAGGTTTGTAATTAGGTACTTAAACATGAGATGTCTTATGGCGCAATTACACTTGGTCGTGAGCCCGTATTCGGGTGCACGAAAGATGTTACTCGAATTCGGGCACTCGATGCATTAATTACATTGTTTTACTCACGTTCGGTTACTGCAACACGGTCAAACGTTTGACAATCGAAAGGAAATCGGCGTCGTGTAACCAAAACGAAAGCTGTTCGAATACTCGACTCCGTTCATTTACACTTAGTCGTTTGTCCGAATCCCATAGGCAATCGAATACGAGCTAACGACCAAGTGTAATTGCGCCATTACTATAATCATAACATAACATTGGCATGCACAATTACATACATAGACGCAGCACGCGGCGCGGGCGGCTTTTTTTTGTTTTGGTTTGCTAACAAATATAACAATAGGTAAGTACTTATCTATTATTAGGTACATAGTGTATCGTTACTAAGTAATTATAAGCGTGCACTTCTTGAACTTAATAAAGAAATAAAGGTGCAAATTACCTACACAAACAAATAATTAATCAGTCATTTGTGAGGCATTGAGTCCAACGCGCAGAAACCCTTAAAAAGTTTTAATCTAAAGTGGATGGCGGGATATCTATCGAGCCGCAGGCCGGGGCAGGATTAGGGCCTATTAGGTACTACATATTATACTTACTTAGAAGCTAATTATTCCGTTTTTATAAATACTATGGATGAAAAACGTCATCTGCTCCAAATATTATTTAAGTATCAATACTTACACAAACAACATTGCAAATAAATTGTACCTAAATGTACGTAATGTACCGATGGATAAATAAATTGTACCTAAATGTACGTAATGTACCGATGGATACCAAGTACGATTTTTGGAATTTGTTTTAGGCAATCATTATTTACTTTATTATTGAAGAGTTAGGGCAGACGGTGAGACCCAAAGACAATAGAGGGCAGAGACACCTATACGAGCGGCTATGTTGTAAAACCGGTTTCAGCACCACGAGTGTCGTAAAAACGGAGACCATTTTACGAATTATCTATACGAAAAATAGCATAATATAATTTTACAATAAATAATATTATTATTACTACATACTTAGGTATTTGCTTGATTAATAACTAACATAAATTGGTAAAAATAATAAAAACTCGCAACCATCTTACGCGTCGTCGCCGTTTAAATATAATCTATCGCCCATCAATCTAAAAAGTATTAATCATAATAATTTTGGCTTTTCTATTTAATATACCATCTATTATAATATTTTAAATGAAAGAGCTCGCCATTGGCAATATTTACTACATTTTTGTAATAATAATAAATCAGACCTGTATATAAACTGTTCCAGTGCTGAACACGGGCCTCTTCTCAGTACAAGAAGGGTTAGGCCATAGTCTACCACGCTGACCCAGTGCGGGTTGGCAGACTTCACATATCTTCGAGGACATTATGGAGAACTCTCGGACATGCAGGTTTCCTCAAGATGTTTTCCTTCACCGTTAAAGTAGGCGACAATTACTTATTTAATACGCACATAACTTTGAAAATTCAGAGTTGCGCGCCTTGGGATCGAACTCGAGACCTCGACGTGGCAGTCTAACGGTCTCCCACTAGGCTATCGCTGTTATAACAGTTGTATATTTAAATTATCCCGATTCGCTAATATTATAAAGAGGAAAGATTTGATTTTTTGTTTGTTTGTATGTTCGTTCGTAATACAAGGCTGATATTATTATTATTATGTTCGTTTGCTTGTTTGTTTGTAACGATTTAACTTAAAATGTACTCAATCTTCTTCTCCCTAGCCTTTATTATTCCCAAGTCACTTGGGGTCGGCTTTCTAGTCTAACCGGATTTTGACTGGATATCAGTTTTTACACGGAGCGATAATGATACCCTAAGGTTAGACCAGTGTCAGGATATTAGAGGGCACTGACTTCCCAATAACGACTGCCATAGATGTTCATGGCAGCCGGGACCGACGGCTAAACGTGCTCTCCGAGGCACGGAGCAGGCGATAATTGTCAATCAATACGCACATAATTCCGAAAAGTCATATAACTTCCGAAAGTCAGAGGTGCGTGACGTGGAACCCGAGACCCTCTGCATTGCTGTCTGTTGGTCTCCCCACTGAGCTGTCATTGCACTACTCAACCGATTATAAAAATTCTTTCACCGTTAGAAAGCTATATAAAAAATACCTAGCCGATTCTACTTTTATGCGAGCGAAGCCACGGGCAAAAGCTAGTTAGATATATTATTAGTACCATCTTCTTGCAAGAAATAGGCGTGACAGAGAAGAGTGTTATTTCTAATATTGCAAGCGATGATAAGCTACAAAATTGCTTACCACGCGAAACTTTGTCACCATCGCTAAATACAATACAAATTAAAAGCAATCAATCGATTATTTTCGCGTCCCTCGCGTGTCATAACCGGTAGTTATGTTCTGACTCATACGCAAAACATGTGCTGCGGTTTTGTAACATAATGGAGACAAATTGAGTCGTGTCGGCACAACAGCCAACCGCCATACAACTACAGGAAAATGACAATTATTATTACACACACACTTTAAACAGCGGAGCGGGGAAATAGTGCGCGCGTATTAAGTACAGAAGAATTTACGTTTTAAACTTTGTAGAAGGAACGTCTCAGTGGCGTTGTGTTGTATGAGGTGTTGTGTTTAATTCCCGGTCGGGTATAATGTTACTTGGTTTAGTGTTTCTTAACAAATTGTTAGGACCAGCAAGGAGTCTGGGATATTATTCACCTCTGAGTCTTCTTCGAAGCGGTTAATGAAAACACCATGTGGGTCTGTGTGTCTGTCTGTTAGTGACAGGCATAACTCCGGAGCCACTGGACCGATTGACTTGTAACTTGGTATGCAGACACCTTGGGGTCATACCTCGATCGAGTTTGAATATGGGCCCTGTGGATCAAAAGACCCCCGAGAGATAGGGGTTATTTCTTTTCATTACTTTTACTTTTAAGACGAAGAGGTTGAATCCTGGGTTTTTACACCCATCTCGTTTTATGTTACAACATATTAAGGCTGCTCCATCAACGGTTTCTTTTGCATAAGTTTGCGGTCGGCTTGAGCCCGAGATCTTATGATTATCTGACAGTGGCGCATGCTTATGCCACGGGGATAATTCTGCTCGAAACGGTATAAAATTCTAAAAAATTGTAGACAGATACAAATATCTGACGCCCGTGCCTTTACTTGCATTGTGCATAGCCCACAAATAAAGTACATTAATTACCTTGTAATTGTATAAGACAACAACAAAATATATTAAAAATCAAAATCAAAAATAAATTTATTCAAGTTAGGTTACAAGGTAACACTTATGAATGTCAAAGTTACACATATTTTTTGTGTGAATTTACATTTAATACCACGCTCTGCAAAACAAGGGTGTAGGGCTCATGAGAAGAACGGGCAAGAAACTCATGGCCACTCTTTTTAATCGCCAAGTTTAGAATAACATTTTGTTTACAAATCATAACTGTAAGGTGTTGCAAACGTTGAGTACCTATATCTACGCGGTGACGCACTAGTTACTTATTAGACACGTACGTAACTATTTTAGATATTGTACCTGATAAATAGTAACAAACCTATCAGCCCCATTCCGCCCCCTCAAGAATGGCTCGTTTATATTTTTGGGTTGAATTTTGAAAATGTTGTGTCTTATACCTACTGAGTTAAATGTTTTATAAGTTATTCATAAGTAAGGCCTCAAACAGAGAGCAGCGATAGCTCAGTGGGGAGACCAACAGACTGCAATGCAGAGGGTCTCGGGTTCGAACCCACGTCGCGCACCTCTGACTTTCGGAAGTTATATGACTTTTCGAAATTATGTGCGTATTGATTGACAATTATCGCCTGCTCCGTGCCTCGGAGAGCACATTAAGCCGACGGTCCCGGCTGCCATGAACATCTATGGCAGTCGTTATTGGGAGAGTGTCGACACAAAGGATCCCACTGGGTCGAAGTGTCGCCGGTCTGCACTGACTGGCCCCCAGATAAGATAAGATAAGATAAGGCCTCAAACGCACTAGCGGTTAACCGCGGGGGCGGCTGGTCGCTTTTCCAGTTTAATATGCAACCGCTTGTGATTTTGTGGCAGTTAAGTGCGTACAATCACAAGCGGTTGTATATTAAACTGGAAAAGCGGCCAGCCGCCCCCGCTGTTAGCCGCTAGTGCGTTTGCTACTTAAGGTTCAATAAATAATTAAGAATAATGTTAGTTTAAATATTGAATCGAAATAGGCGTCACTTGGCTAAAATAAAGTGTAATAAAATAATTGGGAAGAAAGGAAGCCGCCATGCACCCTCGGTTTGCTCACCACAAACACTGCAATAGAAAAAGATTGTCAATACCAGACTCCTCTAGTTATCGATAGCCGTGTCGTGGAATCCGAGCGTATTCCGACTTGCAGTATTCCGCTTTGTACACAAATTATACTACCATACAAGACGCATATTTTATAAAGAGATTAAATATAATGACCACCAAAAATTGTAATTGCACACCAAAATATGCTTACTAAAATATATCATAACGAGCACCTATAGGTACGCCTCAAATCACTGCATTCTGTCTCGGAAGGGTTAGGTTATGTTAGATTCGTTCTTAAACCCACCCAAAAATAGGAGTCGTAGTCTCGTAGTCCGTCGACTTATTTTGATCTCTTTGCTGTGGAATTAATATTTTTGGTATTAAAATGCGGTTTTAATTTTGGTGATCATTTACTATTTTTGACTGTTATATTTTACTATATCTGGTGGTAAGTTAAACATAAGCCTTTTATAAATATAAGTTTTGTAAACGTTTCAATCAAATAAATACCTATGTAAGTTAATCAATCAGTTCATCCATTTAAATTTATTAGTTCAAGATAATAACCGTCAAAGTGCCATCGCTGCAGACTGACCACGTAGGTACCTATCCAGTAGGCTGACACTTCCGCCACATCGAATGTCTATATCGATTACACCAAGAATATTCCAGGGTCACGGAAACCATCGATCGTTTGGCGAGGCGGCGAGGCCTCACCATGCATTCACTTATTTACTTTACTAGTTACATTGACCTACAGAGTGGTGGGACTTTTTACAAGCGGTGCGTCATTTTTACATCAAAATACCAGGCAGTGACTTATTTTGAAAAGGGTGATTTGAGAATAGTTGGATTCGGATTAGTGTGTCTAGGAATGTCGTAAGGTAATGTATACCTATATAATATGAATATATCAGTCCTGTATTAAACTGTCCCACACAAGAGGCCCGTGTCCAGCACACGGGCCTCTTCTCAGTGTGAGAAGGGTCAGGCAAAGTCCAACACGCTGGCCCAGTGCGGGTTGGTAGACTTCACATACCTTCGAGAACATTATGGAAACCTCTCAGACATGCAGGTTCCCTCAAGATGTTGTCCTTCACCGTTAATGCGCACAAAAATATTTTAAGAAATAAGTGCCCTGAACGAATATAAGTACCTACATATGTATAAATATAGAGGGCGCATCACTCGCAGGCTATTATACCGACTATAAGCTTTATACTGCTGTGTTTGGCGTCTAAAATCTGTATTTAAGATAATATGCTGCTCGCGTTGATCTAGATTTTCTCATTAAATTTCTATCGCTCGAGAACAGCTTTTTTGGATGGTTTCGGTACCTGTGACAACGCGTACTATACGAAATTTGATGATGATCGGTCGAGTAGTTATGGCATGAAAAAAACAAACAAACTTACATTCGCATATAGTTAGGATTTACAATATATACGCTCTTAAGGTTTACTTTTGTATTCTCTATTTTCCTATTTTCAAGAAACGAGTCGACTGCTAATTTCGATTTCCGTCGAGTCTGGGTGTGGTCCAGGTGGATCCCTGAGGGTCCACCTGGACCACTTTGGGAACTAATGATATAGAATATTGCTGCACTATAGGTATAGGTACTACCTACCTATAATTCATGATTTTATAAATTTTATCCTAACTAATATTATTAATGCGAAAATGAGTTTGTTTGTTTGTTTGTTACGCTTTCATGCCTTAACTATTCAACCGATCAACATGAAATTTTGCATACACGTTGTCAGGGGTACAGAATAGGACATAGGGTACCTTTCATCCAGAAAAATAACTGTTGCAACCTAACCTAACCTAACCTACATTTACGCGAGCGAAGCCGCGGGTGAAAACTAGTATTTTATAATTCATACTTTATAAATAACACTAACTCAGTGTTTGAAAGGCAAGCTTACGAACAAAATGATTTAACTGCCGGTCAACGCATGTTAACTGCTGTGGTTGGCTGACTGAATTACCAACAGTCAATCAATTTACGTACTTGACATCAGTGTCAACCGACACTGACACTGATGTCACGATTATCCCAGAAACCGGGCGCCAGACTAGAAAAAACTTGTAGTGGACAAAATTTTTTTTTTTGCCTTTGTGGTTTTATTCTCATTACACCCGTGATTAATTTTAGTTTGTATCACAAGAGCTCAAAATATTGTTACTTAGGACAGGTGCAGGTAACAGTATCTTATCTTATGTGGGGGCCAGTCTGTGCAGACCGGCGACACTTCGACCCAGTGAGATCTTTTGTGTCGACACTCTCCCAATGACGACTGCCATAGATGTTCATGGCAGCTGGGACCGACGGCTTAACGTGCTCTCCGAGGCACGGAGCAGGCGATAATTGTCAATCAATACGCACATAATTTCGAAAAGTCATATAACTTCCGAAAGTCAGAGGTGCGCGACGTGGGTTCGAACCCGAGACCCTCTGCATTGCAGTCTGTTGGTCTCCCCACTGAGCTATCGCTGCTCTGCAAGTAACAGTAATGTGCGGTCATGTTTCAGGATCATAGAGTTCTTAATGACGTTAGATAGCATATTACGAGCTAATAAAACAATATTTATTGGTTGTACGATCAACCAATATTTTATCAAAATTGCCTTTTTCTAATTACGATATACCAATGATTTAAACATGGTTTATTATGTTCGCATCTCAATATCAGCAATATACCTTCTTAATTTTGGAACTTACCTAAATTAAACCTACAAGCAAAAATCACAAAAAATAATCTGCATATTCTTCGAAGGAATACTCAACATGACACCATTATCTACAGGCAATGCACTGAATCCACTCTTCTCTCTTTTTGTCTTCACTGAATAGAGCAGAGCAATACATGCACTCAGCGTCAGCATTTGGATCGTTTGGGCTGAAGAACAGAGGATTTATCGTCACTATAATCTATACTAATATTATAAAGCTGAAGAGTTTGTTTGTTTGGTTGAACGGCGAACGCGCTAATCTCAGAAACTACTGGTTCGATTTGAAAAATTATTTTAGTATTGGATAGCCTATTTATTGAGCAAGGCTATAGGCTATATAACATTATGCTACGACCCACGGAGGCGGCGCAGTAACGATAAACGCGGGTGAAATCGCGGGAATATAAAATATAATAAGTTAATAACACATCGTTCCATTGTCTAATAACATTGAGTTACTCATTTTTTTGTCTAATCCTAACTAATATTATAAATGCTAAAATGAGTTTGTTTGTTTGTTTGTTTGTTACGCTTTCACGCCTTAACTACTCAACCGATCAACATGAAATTTTGCATACACGTTGTCAGGGGTACAGAATAGGACATAGGGTACCTTTCATCCAGAAAAAATAACTGTTGCAAACCTTTTTTGTTTTTTTGGTACCCCGGAAAAATGCTTGATGCACTATCCGCCGGCTAGGGGACGGCACCGGCGGGGCAACTGTTGCAAACCTAACCTAACCTACATTTACGCGAGCGAAGCCGCGGGTGAAAACTAGTCACCCATAATTACATAATTAGGTATGTTAGGTTTATATTCGACGCGATAGCAATGTCACCGGGTTATTGGAGTTCCTTGCGACTTTTATTTGTGTTAAAGGCTTTTTAATGCCAAAAAGGCGTTCTAAGTGTTGTTATGTCTAAATTATACGTTCGTTATTAATTATTATTTAATAATGAATAACGATTTTAATATTATTTATGTAATAGATAAATTGTTGAATAAAATAGTTCTATATTGGCTACATTACCTATAGACTTAGATACCAATATAAAAAAACGTAAAACATAATAAGTAATTGAAGTAGAAATGTATTAATATCTACTTACTTAGTAGAAATAACATGACGAGCCATAATAGATATACTTATTTTTTAATTTCAGGTGCTACTACAGATTTAATTCTTAAAATGTTGTTATCTTATGATTCAAAATATATTTTTTTTATACATCTAATGTGGCAAACAAGCATACGGTCCACCTGATGGTAAGTGGTCATCGTAGCCTATGGACGCCAGAGGCATCACTTGCGCGTTGCCGACCCTTTAGGAAAGGAAGTGGGAAGGAGAAGGAGTGGGATGGGGGAAAGGGGGTGATTGGGCCTCCGCAGCTCCGGTACTCTCACTCACCGAACGAAACACAACAGTAGGAATACTGCTATTTCACGTTGATATTCTGTGAGAGGGTAGTCCTTCCCCGGTCGCGCCGCCCATTCATGCTGAAATCAGCGAGGCTCTACTACTCTTTGTTTCATATCCCAACTAACATTATAAATGCGAATGTGAGTTTGTTTGTTTGCTACGCTTTCACGCCTTAACTAGGTGGCCGTACCTATGCTTGTTTGTCACCTTAGTAGTATACCGTGGCGCAGCGGTTCGAATACTGGGTCGGACCAACAAAAAGTTATTGGGTTTTTCTGTTAAGAAATCTCAATAGCAGCCCAGAGTTAGGAAGTTGGCGGTGTTAGACACCCCCGGGCCTTGGAAAGCACGTAAAGCCGTTGGTCCTGCGCCTGATCTCTCTCCGGTCGTGTCAGATTACCGTCTCATCGGATCATGAGAGTTAAGGAACAGAGAGTGCACTTGTGTTTGCGCACACACTTGTGCATTATA
Source organism: Catocala sponsa (assembly GCA_963564715.1). NCBI lineage: Eukaryota > Metazoa > Arthropoda > Insecta > Lepidoptera > Erebidae > Catocala > Catocala sponsa. The sequence goes on from OY751355.1 coordinate 7,161,610, forward strand.
ATATCTCCTGCGCTGATGGCCAGTCTTCGTTAAGACTGGCCGCCGTGACCGAAATTCGTTTTGGAGGACATTATTATTATTATAAGTAGAAAAAAAAAGAAATTCTAAGTATTTCGCAAATTAAAGTATAGCGTTACCTACGCTATACTTTAATTGCTAATACGAAAACTAAAACTTGTTATAACGGCACCTTGCCAACAACCCCACAATTATTGTTGTACCACGTTATATGATCATTAAACCTACATGACGATCAAGTTAGGTTTTAGTTCACTCGCCATTATTCAGCGTCGTCAACGGTGAAAATAAAAGCAAGGTATGAAACGAACAACAGTTTTATCCAAATACTTGGCTGGTCGTCGAACGATTTTGAGTTCGATTCTTTGTTCCAAGAAAATCTAAAAGCCATTTGCCTAATGCAAATGGCAGCACTGCGGCATTTACCTAAATAGGTATGGGTGCTACCGGGCTACCTGGCATATGTTTAGTTAAAGTATTCCATTGAATGTCTACATATACGATCTTCCTTTTTAACTAAGGTAGCAAATAAGCTTAGGTACGGGCCCATCTGATTATAGATTGTCACTACAAACCTTTGATGGCTTACATTACCAAGAATTAAAAGATTATTCCAGTATTGCCGGCCCTAGGAAATGGGAATATACCTAGGTGGGCTGAAAAGGAAATTAATAAAGATATAATAAGGTAAGTAATAGGCATTCTTAACGGTCGACTCATTCACATTCTTACCGACCAAGCAGTAGGTAAGGGCGGAGTCTTCTACACCGTCCTTAAGGATATAAGTAGTGTAATTTCGATTATCGTAACTAAAAGTATAACGGCGACACTTTATATGTATAGGTAACGAAAAATATTACCTATTAGATATATAAGGTACCTACAAAAATTTCCTCCAAAACCCATCATCACACCGTATAATAGAATCATTCAAATCAGTTGAAAATATCGCAGATATGAGTTAACATTATCACATAAACAATAACTCAAATTCAAATGACAAATTGAGCACCTCCCACTTTTAAAGTTTCAATCAATCAATCAGCTCACCGCAGTCCACTACTGGACATAGGTTTTACGCCACAACATCCGGTCTTCCGCCTTCCGCATCCAGTCTGACCCAGCTACCTTTCCCAGGTCATCGGTCCACCTGGCTGGGGGGCGTCCTACCTTACGTTTACCAAATCTCCACTCTAGAACTCGCTTGCTCCAGCGGCCATCGGTCCTTCTACAGATATGGCTAGCCCATTGCCACTTCAGCTTGCTTATTCTTTTAAACTTTGTAGGAATTAAACATTAATTAATTAATTACCTACCTAATTTTTATTGAAGACCTAACCCAGAAAACTGAATATAGATACTATCTACTTATTACGAATTAAGGCTTGTTCGGTAGGCAAGTAGGTCTTCTAAATGCTTCTTAAAACTACAGATAGTAATTTTGTTCTGTAGGTGGGTAAACATCTTATACCTATGTAGATAGGTAATAACTACTTGCGCTTAGACTGAGCTCACTGAGCCAGAACTGGGTAAATGGATGAGTGTTTACAGTGATCAGACTGATCAGTGATCAGTGATCACACACCGCGGTATTGATGCTGATATGAGAGTGGCCATGAGTTTCTTGCCTGCTTCTTATGAAAGCTCTACTCCTCGAACAGACTTTTTTTCAATGCAAAATTTTTATTTCCTTCTATTTATTTTTATATTTATTTTTATTAATATAGGTAATAGTGAATCGACGTGTCCAAGAATTGTTTGCACATTTTTATGGAAATATTTTTTTTTTTGACTTTGATAAATATTAGGTATTTATCAAAGTCAAAAATTATAGTTTCAGCCAACGTCTTGAATCGCGTGAATCGCACGAGAATGTATAACGGATTAAATAATTCAAACTGTCAATAGGTACATCCTACGTGTTAAATCAGGGCATAGTCTATCTGTATGCCAAGTTTAAATTAAATTAATTCAATGGTTTATACGTAATTGGCACTTAACAAACAACTTGTAAAAATGTTTGAATGATTATCAGTTTCACATTTATAGTTATTGTAAGTTATAAAATGCTTCGAAAGTTATTAGTTGTATTATATTTTACTAGATGTTCCCGCGGTTTCACAACACTAAAATAATTTTTCAATTCAAACCAGTAGTTCCTGAGATTAGCGCGTTCAAACAAACAAACAAACTCTTCAGCTTTATAATATTAGTATAGATATAGATTTCTAACTAGCGTTAACGAAACAACGATTTAGATCATTTTCCTATCGGCTACATAGATTATTGAATTATAGAAAGACTTTAGCATATGTAAACATATCTTAACTAATATTTTGTGTATACCTAAAGCCGAGTCTTAACCGAACAAAAATTGACAACTTTTGTGTTGTCAACGCGTGTTGGTGACAAAAGTTTCTATAATTGCCTACTGTTGGCAACAAAAATTGTCAACAAATGTCGGCAAACGTGTTTCCATTTTTGGCGGTAAACATCAAAAGAATACGCTTGTTGCAGATATTTATTCCCTCTGTGGATACGCTTACAATTGACAACATTAGTTGTAAACAGATACCATAGATTAAACACTTATATATAGAAACATGTCATAAAATAATAAATACTGCGGCTGCCATCATAATATCATCATCATTTGAAGACATTTTGCCTAGTGGATGCTAGTGGAGACAGCTTGTTGTCAACTGAAATGTTTCCCAAATTATTGGCGACTCGATGTGGACACAAATGAAACAAAAGTTGGTGATTTTTTGGAGAGTTGCAAACAGTTGGAAACACTGAAATTGCCAACAATTTTGGTGGAAACGCGCCTTAATATACACGTTACGTTTGCCTGCTAAACCGACAAATAAATTTTGATGAATCAACAATCCATATTCACGCCTTGCCTGACTCAAATAACTTATTGCTTACTTTTAATATAGATAACACTAACATGCCTCCAATGAGCTTTGTAATATCTTCCTCGGCAAGTGATATTGAAGAATAAAGAGCTAACTAGATAGATATCGCATCATAAATCCCTCAAAAACATATTAGATGCCGTATTCTGACACCCTCAGCATGCCAATTGTGTCTACCTATTTGCCTTTATTTGTTTACAAATAAGTAAAACACTAATACACACACTATCATAACATAACAATATAAAGAATATCACAGTAATCTGTAACTTACAAATTTAAAACATTATATTTTTTGTAGCATAAGCGATGTAGACATTGCTATGTCGTAATGAAGATTAAAATGAGCGACCATTTTATTTTAACAAGACTTAGCTATAATTTTCCGAAGTACCCGCATTATTTTAATAATTTACGAAATAAGACCCCACTCTCGTTACGGTAAAGTTTGAAGGCACTTAACCTTACTGTTTTTAAACTGTTCACCGTCAAATATATTTTACTTTGAACTTTACGTATAAAACAACAAAAATGTCTTCCGAAGGCTCTGATATTGAGTTACCGGCCGCTTTACCAAAGAAACCCACTAAGAAGATGCCTAAAAGTTCCTCGGAAGACTTGTTAAAGAAAAATCCAGATGTACTAGAAACGGCGACGAAAAATCAAGATCCAAAGAAATTGACCACGAAAATGATGATTCATCAAGCACTTATCGACTTGAAAAGCAGAAAAGGAGTGTCGCTGTATGCTATTAAGAAGTATTTAACGGAAAAATACACCGTGGATAAGGATAAACACAATTATTTAATCAAGAAAGCCATTAAATCGGCCATCCAAGAAGGAACGATTGTCCAAATTAAAGGAAACGGCGCTTCGGGCTCTTTTAAACTCGTACCCGTTAAAGAAAAGAAAAAGTCTAAACTGAAAAAGACTAAAATGGAGAAGGACGGTGAAGAAAAATTGAAGAACCCAGACAAGCCTAAAAAGAAAAAAGAAGATACCAAGAAATCAGCGGAGAAAATTGTCAAATCAAAAACTAAATCTAAGGAAAGCAAATCAAGTGAGCCAGGGGTTTTAAAGGAAAAGGTGGTTAAGGAAAATATGCCGAAAGAGAAAAAGATTGGCGAGGTTAAAGAAAAGAAAATGAAGATCAAAATCGCTAAAGGTCTGCATACTCCTGCCAAAGCAAGAGCAGACATGGTGAAAAGAAAAAGCATCGGTTCGATAATTAAAAAGCCAAAAATGAAGCCCAAAGCAAAAGCCTAATCAGCAAAAGTGAAGTGATTTGTTATGGTTTATTGTTGATTTGTTACAATTTTAAAAGGATGATTATTAAAAGTCTACAAATAATTTAAATTAATAAAATGTGTTTTATTCTGTGGGTAAGTAATTTTATATTTAGTTGTGCCCATGGTGCAGTATTGTAAGTGACCTCCTCAGTAGAACGGTGGCAGTGTACGCGGCTTCATCGCACGAGGTTACGAATTAGGTTCCCAGTCTCGCAAATATAGAGGTACCTACCTACTGTGTTTTTCTTAGTAGAAAAATCTAGTAACCTTTTGTTAGCCCGACCCTAAAATGGCATCCAAGAACACATGCGCATATCACCCACGTACGTGCAAGCTCTGGAATGAACTGCCAGGTTCGGTGTTTCCCGAGCGCTATGATATGTCCTTCTTCAAACGAGGTTTAAAGAGAGTTCTTTCACGGTAGGCAGTGGCTTTGCTGTGTCCTGACATTGCTGAAGTCCATGAGCAGCGGTTACCACTTTCCATCAGGTGGGCCACTTGCTCGTCTGCCACCAATGGCAATATTTCATATTTTTGTCCAATCACAGTACATTAATAGCCAAGATAAAAGAGATTATGGTTGTTAACCTAATCCTATCCTAACTAATATTATAAAAGCGAAAATGAGTTTGTTTGTTTGATTGTTACCTTTCCACGCCTAAACCACTGAACCGATCATCCTGAAATTTTGCATATACGTTGCCAGGTGTACAGAAACGTACATAGGCTACCTTTCATCCCGAAAAAAATTACTGTTCCCGAGGAAAACAACAATAACGTTCTTATGATAATAGATAGCGCCACGTGACTTTCGAATCATGATTGAATTATATTATTACAAGCAAAGTACAACCCGAATTAATTGTCAAATTCTAAATTAACGTGAGCGAAGCTACGGGCAAAAGCTAGTAAAAAATAAATGAAAAAAACTTACATATTTTTATTAGTTCACCTACATTTCGTTCGTGTTCTAATTATTCCATTATATAACAGTGTAATGGCATAATTAGAACACAATTGTGTGTAATATAATAGCTACTATAAAAAGTAAATTGCCTATAATTATGAAAATCGTATACCACGGGATCGCATTACTGGGATAATGATATTCTCTATGTTAATTTAAGCTGTGTTCTATCTGTGAGCCAAGGTTTATCCAAATACCTAATTGACGAATTACGCGTGATTGAGTAACAAACATCCGAATATCTTCATATACTGTTTCCCTTCATTAGAAAAATATTACGCGTAATATTTACTGGCTTATTTTTATTTAGTAATTGTGGGTAATCTTTTTAGTTACAGCTTCAAAGTTTGTCGTACCTACCTACCTTCAACCTCACGCCATTTTAGATTTGTACTTACATATTTGGAACTGACGTATTGACAAGCAATTCGTTTGGATGATTTTAGAAAGGTATTTCTTTTATTAAACATTTTTGCAATAGGTAAAACTAAATTATATACTTATGGCCACTTCTAAAACTAACAAGCAAAAGTTATCCGAAATATAAATCGCATGCTGTCTCACTCATGTTAGGTTAAAGAAGAGAGATGGCCAGAGTTTTATCTGATAAATGCTATCTAGTACCTACAAGCCCTTAGTGTTACGTTTATGCAAATATTATACAAAGCAATTAAGCTATCTACATCCAAGGGTATCGCGGTTTATTTAGAAAATAAACTAATCACATTATTTATTATTTACTCTTTCCCTGACGTTTCGGTTGCATTTTAGCAGCGGGGAGACTAAGATGGCGGTTGTCTCATTGTCTTGAAAAGTACTTAGTCATTTCAAAGAACCCGAATAATAACTATAGGTACCTAGGTAAAATTATTCGTCTTATTATTTGGGGAGTAGGTATTCCGCTTTTGGCACCAATTTTTTCGGCACCTATGGTCTCGGCACCTAAGCTACTCCACTTTCAGCACTAATAGGTATTTTATTCGACATTCGGCACCAAGCAAAAATACCTATTGGTGCTGAAAGTGGAATAGCTTAGGTGCCGAAACCATAGGTGCCAAAAAAATTGGTGCCAAAAGCGGAATACTCCTTATTTGGCACTATGAGCTCAAAGTATTTTGATGATAGGTAGGTACGTTGAGATATAATTTCCTTTATCTTAGGTTTTAGTAAATGAATTATTGGATGCCAAGCTGGCGGTGTAGCAGCGATAGCCTAGTGGGAAACCGTTGGACTGCCACGCAGAGGTCTCGAGTTCGATCCTATCGGCGCGCATCTCTGACTTTTCGATGTTAATGCTAAGTGTGCGCGTAGTTAATTATCGCTCGCTTTAACGGTGAAGGAAAACATCGTGAGGAAACCTGCATGTCTGAGAGTTCTCCATAATGTTCTCAAAAATATGTTAAGTCTGCCAACATGCACTGAGTCAGCGTGATGGACTATGGCCTAACCCTTTTCACAGTGAGAAGAGACCCGTGCCGAGTGGGACAGTTTAATACAGGGCTGATATTAAAAGCTAGTGGTACATTTAATAAATAGTATCTAAAGGGCTTTGAAAAATAAATAATAGGTAGGTAATTGTACTGGGATTGATCTATCATCACTAATAGGACTATTGTGGCCAATAAGCTAGATATACCTACCTAGTGGTGGACCGAATAAGTAGAGCACCTCGCAGTCGCAATGATCATCGATGTTACCATTCGCCAACAAGAAAATCTCATGTACCTAATCTGAAAAAGAAAAAGACACTAAATAGTTGGAGTTGGCTCACGAATCTCATGAACTAACTCCAGCTATTTAGTTTCTTTTTTATATGGATACTAGATGTACCTGCGGTTTCACACGCGTTTAGGATTAATGCGCCGCCCCTGTGGGTCGTAGCCTGATGTTATATAGCCTATAGCCTTCCTCGATAAATGAGCTATCCAACACTAAAATAATTTTTCAATTCGGACCAATATTCCTGAGATTAGCGCATTCAAACAAACAAACAAACTCTTCAGCTTTTTAATATTAGTAACGCAGCAGAAAACATGAATAACCATTCGCGGACTAAGATGGCGTAGGCACAAATGTCAAAGCAATACTGAACTGTCATCAGGAAGACTAGTAATTGCATCTTGCGCTGGAAACGCATTGATTCCGTGTCTGCACGACAGATAAAGCGCGATTGATGCTTTTAGTGTTGCCACTTACCATCAGACGGGATGAAATACCTTAATAGTAGTTACCTAAACATTTTAGATAGAACATTTACAGCACTTTGCATGTTGCTTTGATTAGGTAGGTACCTATATATAAATATAAAATCTTTATAAAATCCGATTTTCACACGTAGGTAGGCTACCTAAACCATTAATCTATGGTAGCATCTATGGTAGCATTGGCTGGCAACTTTAAAATAAAAATCTGATTAGGTAGAGTTTTCGATCGTCTTAAAAATAGCTTACCTTGATTAGAACAAAAACTGCATTTCTCAATTTATATGTGATTGATTTGTAGTTAAATCGCCCCAAGTAAAAATACTTAGAACTTTAAAAACCTACCTAATTAAAAAAATATTGGCGACGTCCCGCCAAAATATTCATACCCATTCATATCAATTCGAAATTCAAATCCTAAAATTCAAAAGTCGTCCATTTTATCTCCCGTCGGCAAACATATAGCTTTCAAATAAAATGATTATAAAATGTATATAATTTTAATATACAATAAATCAACTGTATCTACATATTTAAGTGAGGTGTTGCTTACGTGTCTAATAAATAAATGCTTGGTCAAAGTAATAAGAACTTTGAGTCAACAAAATAGGCCCAAATGGTATTCAATGAATAATGCATCATATCGGCCATTCTACGTATACAACGTCTATAGAAATACAAAACTAGAACATCTGTTTTCAACCTTATATGAATACAATAAAGTACATAATTAATCACATGATGATAATAAAAGTCATTTCCACAATCGTCTTTCCGTTTAAATCGGAAAAAACACATCTTCTCTCTCTTTTTAACGCAAAGAAAATCATTGTTAGCGAGAATGAAATAGACGCATGTTTCTTGCCCCGTTCGACACACCAAGAGGATATTGGGGTCATGGAACGTGTTTGAATTTCGAAACACGTCCCGTCCAATGCGGTGGCTTGTTATTCAGTGTTTTATCATTGGTTGGGTGGCCTCTGTACCAAAATTACTTGCGCTTAACAAAATCGATACTCGTTCCTATCGTGTTATCGCTGTTCTGTCGCTATCCGGCTGTCGTTCATTACTTCGTGGTAGTAGTGCGATACGGTGTGGTCGTATCTTTTATGTTATTCGTGCAGCCATTTCGTTTCGAAAGATGTCCGGAGTGACTTTAATCGTGACGTTTTGATACGTTTTCTATAGTTTTTTGACGTTTATGAAGACACCATTGCTGAGGAACTGCTACGGTAAGACTGTTGAACCTTATTTTTATAATATTTTTGTATAAGATTGTCATTTGGTCTAGATTTTTGGAGGGAAACGTCGTAATTTCGTATTTTATTCCACGTATCGAGTTGTAACACTGAAATAACTTTGAATTTCGAGCGTGACGTCACGGTTATTTGAAATCGGAATTCGATTATCGATGCCCGTTACTATTTAATCTCCATATTAAAAAAATCACGGTTAAAACTTTTTTTGTTGGTCCAGTCAGCTGTTCTGCTTTTGTAATTTTGTTGTTTTTATTTTGGTGCATGTGTATAGTTTTTGTATAAATGTAGTTGGTGATATATGTAATATAGTATGTATCATGGCATCGTATGACAATTTGCGATGACATATTCAATTCCAGACATTCTTATTGCTGCACACTAAAGGCTAAAATGCTATTACTGCATTATTTTGTTTTGATGCTCTCTTCTGTCTCCCTCTAACGTTATGTATTTGACATAAGGTTGTCCCTTTCCGTTGTATGGAACTTATTTATAGAGATCTCGGCGGGGTACGGCGTTCCCCTGTGGCGCCCTACATTTTGTGATAGTGTTGTAATTCTGACAGCTCGTTTATCGACATAATTTATTGTTATCGATAAATTTTGTTATTTTTATAGGGTTGGTGTTTATGTATGTGTAATACCTACCTAGGTATATGTATATTGAATTGATCTTATCATGTGTGTATTGATATTAGCTATTGGTTTCTTAAGATACAGCTGATTATAATTCTTACAAATGTGGATTTTGAACTTTTTAAAGTTTAATTTGTTTTCAAATTTGCTAACTAGGTAGATATGAATTCAGTATAGGTGTTTAACCTATTGAGTCGACGCGGCACACCGGCGACCAAACAATATTTTTTAATTATGTCTGTTCTCGATTTCCTCTATATGACTGCACATAAGCTGCAATAGTAGGTGTAAGTGGTCATCTTGCTATATACAGCATTATTCAAATATTTTATCTTCAGTGTAAATTCTTGCTGACCATTGCGTTAATTATTTTAACATTTTTAACCTTTGTAAAAAATAAAACGATAACAGTACAGCATGGTCCTTTTATACATAAAAAATGACTGTTATTGACTTCTCTAAAGACTTTCTTCTTCATTCTTTTTCTATCAGAAGTAGATAATCTCTCAAGCTCTCTCTCTCTCGAGAGAGAGAGAGAGAGAGTGTCTCGTGGGTTACCAACATGAGTTGTGTACCTCTGGTGTCGTAAAGACTTAAGAAATAACAAGACTGGCGTATGCTTATTAGCCACCGTTCTAGTATAAAATGCGAAAAATAATATTCATGATCCGGGGCTATCTATGACTATTCGTACTTGGTCACCCATCTGACTCTTATCCGGCGTTACATTGCTTAACCTCGAGTGTGCATGTACTGTCACTGGCCTCTAATTGAATATGTTATAAATAGAAGTTTATATCCTGTTGCGTTATTAATAATACTAATCCGGAAAACGATATTTACCTTCAACTGTAAATGGTTGCTAATTCAGGAGAACATGTTTTAGTCACTTAGGGCCTGTTGCACCACCTCCAAATAGCATATATCTATAAGATTAAAGTCTTACCATCTCTCTTCTTTAACCTAACAAGAGTGAGACAGCATGCGATTTATTTCTCGGATAACTTTTACTTGATAGTGATGAAATTGGGCGTTAGTCTTTCGCAGTCTACTGTTGTGAAATGCGACGTGACATGGGTCTATGGCACATATATTTGGTCTAATCAAATTACCAAATAATAATTAGTGCATGGATAGTGCCTTGGTTTAAATGGTTATCATGCCGCTGCATCAAGTCTTGTGGGTCAAAAGAGAATACAGTTTTAGAAGATCTTTGTTTACACAGCTAAAGAAGAGATGTTTGTTTATCACTTTTCTTTAGATATATCTAATGACATGGTGTGAATTTGTAGTTAACTAAGTTACCAATTTGCCAATATAACGAATGATAAACTAATTAGAACCATTATTTTACAACCTAATATTACATCACACCTTTCTGTTGACCAAAGGTCTGAAGAGACGAAGATCGGTGTTATAATTTTATATTGTTTTTTATTGTACTACTAATGTGAGATGCTAGCATATCACCTGTGTGATATTGACGGTGGCTTACAACATCATAGGTGTCACTCTCGAATTCAAACCTTCACGTCAAACAAACATTTGATAAAGTTTACCAGATCTCCTAATAATAGCATAACACTCCTAAAGGCTCTTGAAAGCGTACTCATTCTCACTCAGAATGCACCTATTTGGATTGCGATTTGTCAAACAATGAAGATACCTATTATCTAAATGCACAAATAGTTGTTTTTAATATGATTGTTTTTGTGTGCTTTGCTTTAATGTATGTTAAGTTCTCCGAGACAAGGAAAATATATACAGAAACTATCTTTTCAGAAATAATAAAGATAGGAACACGTATTTTTATGGATTCATACAACTCCAAAATATGTAAGACTCGAGGTTGCTATGTTTATGTTTCTGGTGGTACAATTTCTGTCTGGTCTTTCTAAAAGTAGAAAAACGACGTTTCTACCAAATGAGTTGTAGCATAAATACAATAAAATATATATGTAGGTAATTCTTGTACCGAATTTAGTAGTGATTTTATATGTAAAAATATGAGGTGTTCAATTTATATTAGTATCAAATTGGAGGTTTATCTATTATAACCAGGACAAATAACTTAGTAAATAAAATACTGTAGTATAATTAGTGGAAAGGCATACTATGACATATGAAGAAAGACTGGCTTTCAATTATTCCCACATAAATCCTTATTTATAGAAGTATTCAAGACTCACTATCTTCCTATACATTGACTGTATCAAACCTATGGACTAAGGACCATACCGTCCATGTGGTATTTTCCTTCATGGTTTTAAAAGTCTTATACCGACCTACATTTCGAATAGTATTTCTATTATGCAAATTTGAAGTAGTAATGGACTTTTCCATTTAATAAGGTCTTGCCTTGGTATTTGTTTAGTTTCGTAACAAGATGTGACGTTCTTCTAACCGAAGCCTTCTTAAAATTCTCGGCTAAAGGGATCTTCTGCCAGGCAAAATGATTTTGCCTAGCGGGCTCTACGTATGTTTGATATCTAACGGGTTGTCAATGTTGTCTTGTACTCATTGACAATATAAATTTTGATAGAATTAATACAATTTGAGTAGAGTAAAGAAAATTTAGTACAGCGTCGTCTTATGGTCGTCATTTGCTAGTGGATCTTCTCTGTATGTATTATGTACGATGAGCTACCAAACAGCCAACTCAGCTGCTACTAGCCGTATTATATTTCATACAATCTACGTATTCTATTTTACCTCTCACAACATTTAATAAGACAAAGCTGAAGTGAAACTTTCGCCTCGTCTTGGACTATTGTTCTGGCACAGCATAACGCTATAGTGGAAATAGTAGTTTTACTTCCAGATAGTGACAAAACTGGCAATGTAGTTATTTTAACTTTCGGTAAATATTAGTTTTTGATTTAGCTAAGTAGCTAAATAAAAAGCTATTTAGATGGAAGTCCATCTGAATAACACAACCAAAACAATGTAAAGGTACTGAAGTTATTTAATATGCTGACTTAAATTATATTTTTTAAGTACTACAAACTGAGTAGTAGAGTCGACTTGTCGGCTTTAGTAGGAACTTGAAATCGTATAACTCTTGAGCTTGAAATCATGACTGATTTCTAATTGCAAGGTTAGTCACCTGGCTAATTTAATGCTATAATATGTATAAATATTATATGGTTATCTATACCTATCGTCAGAACTCGGGTTCGATGCCCAGGTAGGATTAATGGTGCTGTTTTTTCTGTCAGGATGTATTCAGTGCCTGCCACATTGGTCCAGTAGCATAACTATTCACTTAAAATTTTTGTTTTTAATGGTGCTGTGTTTTCTGTCAGGATGTATTCAGTGCCTGCCACATTGGTCCAGTAGCATAACTATTCACTTAAAGTTTTTGTTTTTAATGGTGCTGTGTTTTCTGTCAGGATGTATTCAGTGCCTGCCACATTGGTCCACTAGCATAACTATTCACTTAAAATTTTTGCTAAATTAGTTCTGGGTACAATTGCCAGATTAAGCAAAGTACCACTGTTTTCTTCTGTTAGGATAGTTTCAACAGCAGCGGTAGTCGCGAAAAGGCACGCCGACTATTACGTGGAACCTAAAAATGGTGGCAAATGTTAGAGTAAAACAATTATACTTATATTCTTAGGTATGCAGGCGTAAATCTATGTATGTATAAAATGTCAGGGCGCTATGGCGCTCTTTGGGTGAGGGCTATGTCCAGCAGTGGACTATTATAGCCTGATGATGATGATGATGATAAAATGTCAACGCCTAATCAGATAATCGTAATTATCTTATTAAAAACTAACAAAACAATTCGTTCAAAAACTTATCAGAGAAATCAACTATCGACTCACACCACATCACTACGATACACAAAAAAAATTAAAAAATGTCTGCCGTTCCCGCCGAGGGATTATTATTACCGTCGCCCCTTATATACTGAAATATACCCTATGTATAACGATTTAAAGTTCATATTCTATTGGTGAAAGAAAATTACCATTGTCTGCGGCAAAAAATATAGGTGCAAGCGATCTTGAGTTCTATTTTTTTGGACTAAAGTTGATATTATGTTTTGAATGTAATAATAGCGAGATTGGATGGATTATTTCTTTGGAAGTCACTTGATTTATGGAGACCTAAAGATGGTGGTTGGAAGAAAGCTATTTGATGTTTTTATTCGTATTCGTGTACCTTTCTCGGAAACTGCTAAGCCGACATCGTTAACTAGTCTTTTATGAAATAGACGTGATCAGACTTTGGTATTAGGTTTTTCATTGGTAGTCCAGTGGCGTAAGTGTACCTATGTGTGACTATCTTTCGCAATTTCTCGAATTCGATACCCGAGTTTGATAAAATGTTTTTTGAGATTCTGAATTGTGTCTAAACGACAGTTGATTTACCTATCTCCTATGAAGTTGGAACTAAACAAAAGTGACATGAAGTGGGTGTCATAAAGTCTGCTTACTCTGCCGTGATAATTTTCGACGTGATATTATGCTAAATATTTAAGGCAAAAGATAAATGGTCGTGCTAAAATATTTTTCAATAAAAGAGGTAATAATAACAATGAATACTTATGCTATGAATAGTTCGAACAGCAAGCCGTTCAATAGCAAGTCAAGTATTTTACCTAACCATTGGGTCACCTCCATATTAAAGTAAAATGCCATAAAAAAATACCACGTGTTGTGAATAAAAAAATGCCATACCTACTTAGGTACCTACATATTTATAATGGTTTAAGCAGAAATGTACTGAATCAAACAAACATAGTCTCCCACCACTCTATCCCCCAAGGGGTAGGCAGAGGTTTATTAGACCCACATTTCACCAACTAGGTATAATTTTAAGTATGTACACATTACCTACCTAATAGTTGGCTAGCCAATTCCTGTCTACCAGACACAGTAACTAACTCCGTTCTGCTACTGAGAAAATCTAGACAACAACCTAGTAGGTACCTACCATTACCCGACTCGGGAATCGAACTCATGACATCACGCACAGCTGTTGCTACACTATCAGTACACCACTGAGGTAATCTCATATTTATATTTTAGTAAAATACCACACATCATCGCAAAACACCTACAGCTTATTTCGATACAGAAATCCAATAACACTGTCTAGCCTGGGAATCAAACCCGTCACGATCAGCTGTCACTTCCAATAAACCACCGAGCCAATCTAAATTGCATCCACCCCTCAGTAAGGGAGCGTTAGGGTGGCTCAGGTAGCACATACACAAACACACATACACTAACATTCTCTATTCATATACACACACACATAGATAAAACTCGACACAGATGTATCGGCTACATGCATGTGTGTGCTGGTAGCTCAGGTAGCGCACACACTAACGCACACACACTCACACTAACACACATTCTCTATTCATACGCACACACCCATAGGTAGATAAAATTGCACACAGACGTATTAGCTATATGTAGGTATAGTTATTTGCTGTATGTGTGTAAACAATCTACATGTGTGTGCGTGTGTGCCACCCTTCAATACGGGGTAGTGCACAGCGAGATTCGATGCAAATAGGTCAGGTTAAATGCATAGGAAGTGCAGTGGTTTGAACAGACACTGGTGTGTTGTAGTGGGTTCAATGATTTAGTGGGTATAATGATATGATTATATGATATGATCTGGAACAAAAATTATGTGATACAAAGATTAAAATCATAGATTCTCCTCGTATTTTAATTGTACGAAAAAGTGTCCACACTGAAAAGAGTGAGCTCACACATTAGATCGACAGCGATAGTGTATAATTTTCAATATAAGTGAACGTGATAACACTATATAACGATATTTATAATTCAGATGTCTTATTGAAATTGTGTGTTAGATGACAACTTAACGTTCAGAAAGATGACCATATTTACCTAAGCGTAGAATTAGATATAGGTAGATATCAAAACGAGAGAATTAAATTGGTAAAAAAGTAGTGTGTGTCTATAAATTTATCGTGATTTTGGTTATTCTTATGAATATCTGTTAAAGGTAACTGATTGAACCTATAGAGATTTTGAAAGTTAAAGTGTTAAAAACCGCTGACCGATTGTTTACATTCTTTCTCTTGGCTCATAGGCCTTACAATAGGCGATAATGGCTTATGCATTGCCATCCGCGTAAAATATGGATTTTAAAAGCAATTTGCATTATTATTTATAAAAAATATTAGGTGATTATTTAAATAAAAACCTAAAATAAGAGATCGTAGACGGTTTTAATGGGTGCTATCGTTTTTGTGCTCACCAGGCGGCGCCACTAGCGAGTAAGGTCCTGTCAACACTGTCACAGCTGCTGTCAAAAGCCGTATTTCGCCGTAATAATTGACGGTTTCTATGGTTACTGTTGAAGTGACTATAAAGTTTGACGTCTAGACCTTACCATCCACTAGCACCTCTAGCGGTGAATCCAAGCGCGATAGCCCTCATTGGCAACATTTATGTTAACGTCACACGTTTCTAAATGTCTTCTGTCATTGCTTGCTGTCCAATGTTTATTAATTAACGTGCGACGTCACTTGACGACTCGACGCCATATTGCCGTTTTGACAGTCTAATAATTAGTGTATTTTGTAAAGAGATTTCTTTTATGAAATACTTAGGTATACCTAATAATCAAAAACAACGTTTATTGTACGGTCCATAAACTAGAGATCACTATGGTTTGGTGGTTTCTAGAAACGTGTCAGTTGTCTATTTAAATCTTTGATATAAATACCATTAACCCATTACTTACATTTTATCGTTTATTTTATCCGAACTTCTAACTAATATTATAAATGCGAATGTGCGTTTGTTTGTTACGCCTTCACGCCTTAATTACACGACCGATCATCACAAAATGCCGTAGCTACCTATATCTACATGTGGCCCGGGGTACTGCAAAGAACATAGGCTACCTTTCATCTATAAAGAAATCTACTGTTCCCGTGGGATAACAATTGACATCCTAACTAATATTATAAAAGCGAAAATGAGTTTGTTTGTTTGTTACATTTTCACGCCTAAACCACTAAACCGATCATCCTGAAATTTTGCATATAAGTACGTTGTCAGGTGTATAGAAACAGACATAGGCTACTTTTCATCCCGAAAAATATTACTGTTCCCGAGGAAAACAGCAATAACTTTATGATAATAGATGGCGCCACGTGTCTTTCGAATCATGATTGAATTATATTATTACAAGCAGAGTACGACCCGAATTTATTGTCAAATTCTAAATTAACGCGAGCGAAGCCGCGGGCAAAAGCTAGTAACCTATATTTACGCAAGAGAAGACGTCGGAAAAAAAAAAATATTGTATAATAATAATTATACTTAGTATTCCTGTTAACCTCTCTGGCTATGCTAGAGTGCTTGTGTTATCTATTGATCTAGACTTTTTTATACCTATTATAAAAGGCGTGTGCCACCCCCTCATAAAGGACCCTTACAAAAACTAATAATTATTCAACCCTTTAATATTTTTTAAACCTTTTCATTCAAGGCAAGCTCCCCTATTCTGATCCATAATAAAAAAATATCTTATTGTATCAACTACATATGACTGACTGTACAGATGGCACTGAGGTTCGAACGCCTCGCTATTGCGTATGGTGCGGGTTCGATTCATAAATGTAACCTTAAGATAGCTGTTTTAATTTTCGGTGTTATAGCCATTGATTGAATTAAATTATCTTTTAATCTTCTTACGCAAATAGTCGTCTTCCCGATTTTAACCTATTGAGACGCAGCGGCACACCGGCAGCCAAACACAAAAGGTTTTTAATTATCTCTGATATTCCAAGAGTTGACATGTCAATTATGAAGAGATAAAAGACAATCTATACAGGTCTTGAACCTGGAACCTCGTGTAAACTTGTCGTCGTGTTGCCAACACACTCTATTAGCGAATCTGTTAATTTATGTATGTTATTGTTAAACCGTAACTGAGATACCGTCCTACGATTTATTCTTAGAACTGGGCTGTCCCTGTTTTGATACGGTTGATACTAAATTGAGTGTTTGAGAGGCAGTAACATAGCTAGGTTTGTTCTTGAATGGGTACTCAGTTTCTTTTGTACCTACGTTCCAGAAACATCTGATCAGAACAGAGTTATCTGATCAGAACAGAGTTCGATATCCTAATCCTTCCTAACTAATATTATTAAAAGCGAAAATGAGTTAGTTTGTTTGTTTGTTACCTTTTCACGCCTAAACCACTGAACCGATCATTCTGAAATTTTGCATATACGTTGTCAGGTATACAGAAACGGACATAGGCTACTTTTTATACCGGAAAAATTACTGTTCCCGAGGAAAACAATAACAACGTTCTTATGATAATAGATAGCGCCACGTGTCTTTCGAATCATGATTGAATTATATTATTACAAGCAGAGTACAACCCGAATTGATTGTCAAATTCTAAATGAACGCGAGCGAAGCCGCGGGCAAGAGCTAGTTGTTAATATTTCCTAATGAGCGTGCCGTCGATTAATTGACAAAAATGCCACTTTTTTCCAAAAAAGGACAACTCCTACCACAGTATAATATGTATGTATTTACAAAATAAAGTATAAGTAAAGTATGTATGTATGTCCATTGTCTAGTACCCATAGTACAAGCTCAGCTTAGTTTGGACTAGATGGTGTTGTGTGTATGTGATAGAATATTATTATTTGTTTCTCTCTCACGGGTATATTCCTAATACGTTAGGAAAATACCGGGCTCATTGGGAGGCTTACACGGGGACATGGGCCCAACGTGAAGAGACCCTTCGAGAGTTTTAATCAAAGGTGGAATACAGCGGCACTAGCCGCAGCAGGTGTAGGACTATTGCTACGTATGGATTCTAATATATGGGCTATGGGTATGGGTGTTTGATGGACTGATGTATTGGTAACTATGGATGATAAAACCGATGATGATAAATAAACTATGAATATTATTATTATTATTACAGTAATACATCCTATGTAGCGCAGGACATTACAAGCATTCAACTACATATATATGAAACTCTAAAATTTTTGACCCATGGCAGTGTTGAGACGAACACTTTAACCACTACGACATCCGTGTAATTTTTTGGATCCTTTACGTCTGATTACGAGGTGCTAACATCGATTCCCCGTTGAGCTTTTGTAAAAATATCCCAGTAGCAGCATAGACTTTGTAATGTGTCCAGTAGGCTGTCCTATTAGACATAAAGTAGGTATATGGAGTGTAATGTAGGAGCGCGAGTACATGACACTGTATAAGTGTGTATGTAATAATTTTCTCTTTTGTTGACAGATGCAGCAACCGATGACGCAGCAACATGATCAAATAGGGTAAGTAGAGATCACATATATTTAGACAACACTTATTTAGACCACAAGTGGGCAAAATACCAACTGATAGTAACTAAAGAAAGATATATGCGGCAGTGAATTACACCTACATTTGGTCTGTTGTTTCTGGATCTCATGTAATACAGAGCTTATTTCTATCGGGCATTTTTACAGACTTCGAGCTGCAACTGATAATTTCTTGCCAATAACCTAATAACACTTTGCCTCATCTGGGAAATGAACATGTGAGCTTATGCAAAGCAGTCACATGCACTACCGCTGCGCAACCGAGATGCCCGTTTTATTTTATAAAACATACCTTCAGTGTACTTTGGTACCCTAATCTGTAAAGCCTATTTGATAAGGTATTGGACTTGCGATCGAGAGGTCGCGGGTTCGAATCCCACCCGTTGAACTACCGACGTGAACTCACTCCTAACACAAGCGTTCTAGCTTAGCTGGATGGGTTAACAAGAATACTACTAATTTGAAAACCAAATTGCTAGCAATCTTTAAAAAAAAAAAAAAATGAGATTATTTTCTTGATATAGACATCCTGTGTCGCGAAGACTTTACAAACATTCAAACAACGGACACAAAGAACACCGAGACGCTGACCAACTATTTGTGAATCACGCAAATTTTTGTCCCGTGTGGGGACAACATACCTAGACGGTAGCAACTACTTTAATCACTACGCGACAAATAATATAGACTTATTTTTTATATATTACATTCAGCCAGTAAATAGACATAGGCAATGTCTCTACAATAGTGAGAAGGGTTAGGCCATAGTCCACAATGCTAGCGGAATAGGGGTTGGCAGACTTCAAATAGCCTATATGATATAAGCTATATGAATGATTAGGTATCTTCGAGAACATTTTGAAGAATTCTCAGACATGTAGGTTGCCCCATGATGTTTTCCTTCACCGTTAAAATAAGCAAAAATTAACTAATTAATACGCACATGACTTCGAAGTCAGAGGTGCTTGTCTTGGAATCGAACTCAAGGCCTCTGCCTGGTAGTCTAACGGTCTCCCAATAGGCTATCGCTGCTACATCTAGTCTCCACAAAATCTGACTTTAATCTCCACAAAATCGCATAAGTCCTCTTTACGTTACAAACTCGTTTTGTGTCTTTGATCAGCCAAGCAAAGATGACATAAGCTTATTAGGTTAGAATTGAGATTAAGTACAACATTAGAAAAAATTTAAATGAAGCGAATAAAAGATAAAACCAGCCGTGTCACGCATTCGCGAAAACGTAAAGTACGAAACGCGTCGCCAAACCGCGAGCAACCACGGTAAAACTTTTATATATAAGTTTTCAGTTGCTGAATGTTTGTGTCGGCAAAACTCAAAAAGTAGTAAACGGATTGGCTTGAAATTTTTACAAAACATTGCATTTATATATAAGAGTGTTTCTATATATTTTATCCTGAAATTCCTACGGGAACAACAAGTTAATAATATAAAACTGAGGCACAATAAAGCGTGGCTGGGTTTAGCTAGTTATAAATATAAGTTTTGTATTTCCACACGGATAATGTTGTAAATATCTACTAAGGACTAGAGAAGGTAACTATTGGATTATTTATAACAAGCGTTCGTGTCCCACCTATATTTCTGATGGGGGAGGCAGAGGTAGGTATAACTACCACATCGCTAGCTATAAGTTTAAACCTCAATTAATAAAAGTCGAATCTATTGAGGTCTACCGTGCACAATTCCAGACTCTGTTCTAATACTGAGAACTTCTTAACAAGAGAACCTCATAAGACTGCTCGACCAGGTAGTCAAGCTCGAAACCTCATTCACAGCAGTGGAACACTACCACTACGCCACGGAGGCAGTCTGATGTCACATAATATTATCTTATATGATTTTATGTTGTTCTTTCCAGAGCCCAACAAGCTATGGCTCAGCAGATGGTGTTATGTCCAGTCCGGTTTGTGTACGAGACACAAATATTAGTGCAGCCTGGTGAGAGAACACACAATCTTCTGTCTTCTTCTGCCTTATTACACCCCAGTATATTTATATTACTCGCCCAGGAATACTACGATGATTTTATGAAGGATTTCATTCTGTGCGACTGCCTGATTCTCATGATTACATATGAGAGCACATATCAGCCACGTATACGTATAAACCGTACCAATGCTGTGCACGGGCCTATTCTCAGTATGAGAAGGGTTAGACTCTAACCGTTAGACTATAGTCCACCACGCTGGCTCAGTGCGGGCTGGCAGACTTGACATGTCTTCGAGAACATTAAGGAGAACTTTTAGACATGTTCTCTCGATGTTTTCCTTTACCGTGGGAGCTCGCTAAATTTAACTATTTAATACGCACATAACTTCGCAAAGTCAGAGGTGTCTGCCTTGGGATCGATCTCAAGAGTTCTGAATTTAAGTTCCAACGGCCTCTTACTAGGCTATCGCTATGAAGTCAAAGTTTTGAAAGCAATAGACCATATTGGAATCTACTGATTATATAGCGTATAACTGCCTAACACCCAAAAACATTGTCGTTATAGCAAAATCAATAACAAATATTCTCTCTCATTCCAGGAGACCAAATCCAGCCGAACCAAACATTCTTCATCAACCCACAAAACCCGCCACCATGGATGCAGAACAGCCTTCAGACACGCCAGGCGATACAGAATCCTGTGGTTTATGTCCAACAACTGACAAACAACATTATGCCTTCTGTTCAGCAGCCTGTGGACCAAAATCACTTGTACTTACAACAAAACTTCGCCAACTTTCAAATCCAACAACAAATGTTGGCGCAGCAGCCACAAGAAATGAGACCAACTATGCAGTTGGCCAACATCGTACCAAATATCGTTCAAAACATGCAGACAAACATGCAGAATGAAAGGACTGTAAATCAGAACGTGCAAATACAGAACGCGCAAATGATGCAAAATCAAATGAACGTAAATAGGCAGGTCCAAAATCAGATGGTCAATCAAGGAGTTGAGGTCCAGAGGCAAATCTTCATGAGGCCACAGATTCAACAGCAAGCTACCATCCAAAGGCCTATGGCAAACGTTAACCAGATACAGAATATGCAACAGCAACAACAGAATTTGGTTAACATGGCAAATGTTGGGCAAGCTAATGTTGGGCAAACTAATGTTGGGCAAGCTAATGTTGGGCAAGCTAATGTTGGGCAAGCTAATGTTGGGCAAGCTAATGTTGGACATACTAATGTCGGTCAAACTAATGTTGGACAGACTTTTATGTCTAACGTTGGACGACCACCTTCAACCATGAACAACATCAGAGCGTCAATTACAAATAAAGTAGGAAATGTACAACCGGTACCTAAAGTAAGGGATAGCTCGCCTGCAGACATGAACAAATCTGTTGGAAGTCCTATTGGGAATGTTGTACCTAATGTTAGGAACTTTATGCCAAATAATTACTACAGACCGATACAACCAAGACCACAGCTCGTTAACAATATGGCCAACATGTCGAAAATGCAACAACACATACCGGTTCAAACTGTACAAAACACTCCAGTTTATAACCACGAGAAAAATGTTCAGCAAAACGTGTCCAACAATTTCGCTATAATTCAACAGCTGAATAATCCAACTATTAACAGAAAACGAAAAAGTGAATCTCCAGATGAGATACAAAAGAAAATAGTTGCCAATGTTGGGATAAAACAAAATTATCCACAGCAAAATATCACTGTAACTAAAATAGTCAATGAAATGGGAACTAATACAAGTCCAGTACATCGACCTAAAGTGAACACTCAAATTGATATGCCTAGCTTACAGATTATCAAAACTATTGACAATACTGAAGAAAATAAAACTAAAGAGCCGACACCGACACCGATAATGGAAAAAGATAAGTTAATACGAAACACAGTCTACCCACAAGCCCGTGGCAGAGTCCTTCAAGATAAAATCGACGAAGTAAAACCACCAATAACCGAAAATATAACTGTTGAACCAGTAAAAATTACAGAAGAGACTAAACCAGAAATAAAAACTAAGATTGAAGTTAATATAAAACCGATAGAAGCGCCACAAAATTTACTCATAGAAAATACGATAGCGCCAAAAACCGTTGCTATGGAAACAAACACAAGTGAGAATATTGTTCAGAAAGTAGAGACTGTAGTTGATCAAATTATAGGAACCGTCAATTCAGTTGAAGAAAATAAGAAAATGGAGATAGTGAAAGATGAAAGGCCAGCCGAAGGTAATAGATTGACGATAAAACAGGAGAATATGAACATATTGACGCACGTTGTGGATGGTTACGTGATACAGGAATCTAATTTTGCTTTCCCAGTAAGTGTTCCTCTTATTTATAGTAACGATACACAACCAACAAAATTTTCCATAATTGTAGGATTGTACATTCGAATGCCAGTTTATTCGTCGTCGCAGCATTCAAATAATAATAATTTTACTGCAATTTGTACTACTGCTACTACTACGCGTCCTAATTTTCTGATCGAGTGCGCAAGCCACAACGTTTTCTAATAACATCGACGTCCTTACGCTTACGCTTATGTTTGCAGCCGTTCGCAAGAGATCGGGTTCGATTCCCAGATCGAGCAAATCATAGATCAATCATCAAAATCCGTATATAGTAGTTTAATTTCAACAAATCATAGGATTCAAAAATTGGACATTACAAAATGAACGTTCAAATAACGGCTACAAATGACATCCACGTTCAGGACAAATATTTCTGCATCAAAGAAATGTATGTCCGGTATTAAATCTACGAGACTCGTGGCAAGATGACCACAAAAATCTTTGCGTCATCTGAGCCATCATCGGCCAAATTATCTTAAACTACTAAAAAAATACCATTAACCATTTACAGATAAGAAAACCGTTAAAAGAAAAAACTATTCACACAAATTTGAAGAAAGATGAAAGTGAGAGCAAAGATCTTATAAGAGAGAGTATCAAAGAAGAGTTAAAGAATAACGTGGACATACCGCTACTGCCGTTCCACTATCTACTGCTGGACAGCGCCAAAGAGGAGAAAGAGAAGACGGAAGAAAAAGAAGATGTGGATGAAAAAGGAAAAGGTAATATTATATACTACCATGTTTTTTGTAAAGGTTTACTCGCTATATGAAGTACAAATAACTACATTTATTTTGAACCCTGCTAGCATATTTACTACTACTCCTTGAGAAGGAGAAGGTAGAAAAATAAAAAGAAAATTGTATGTGTCTCCATTGCTCTAGAACATCTCTCAATTATCCGGAAGGTTAGGATAATCGACGATTCGAACTAGTTCTCAAATTCAGACGCAAGTTGTTGATTTGCAATGGCCGGCCATTGCAAAGCTTCTTGAAACGCATGAAAGCTCTTTAAATGCACCACCCATGCTGTCAGCCGCATAGCAATGCATGTTTTCAATAGACAATAAGCACTTGATATACAGAATAGCGAGTCTTGTAGAACACTGGCATTCATGGTTTTGGTATCAGAACTGATGTATTTACAACGACTTTGAGAGCTGGCTTTTTGGACGGCAGTTAAGTGACTGCCTCCTAGGTCCTGTGACATTATCTTGCGAGTCGTTGGTTCTGTTACAAGATCACGCGAGCATGATTCTCTTTTCTTCCTTTTTTTAAAATTCGCATTAAAATATTTTTGCTTTTCTTGTTCCAGATAATCCATTCTACCGGCTTCAACACTCTACGATTAAGTCTTGGACGGTGAGTAACCAACCTTCATTTTTAATTTATACTTACTTAATACTATAAAGAAAGAACAAATTCTCCATAGTAGCCTGGAGTTAGGAAGGTGAGTGAGCAGCGATAGCTCAATGGGGAGACCAACAGACTGCAATGCAGAGGGTCTCGGGTTCGAACCCACGTCGCGCACCTCTGACTTTCGGAAGTTATATGACTTTTCGAAATTATGTGCGTATTAATTGACAAATTATCGCCTGCTCCGTGCCTCGGAAAGCACGTTAAGCAGTTGGTCCCGGCTGCCATGAACATCTATGGCAGTCATTATTGGGAGAGTGTCGACACAAAAGATCCCACTGGGTCAAAGTGTCGCCGGTCTGCACTGACTGGCCCCCACATAAGATAAGATAAGAAGATAGGAAGGTGAGTGGTGGTGATGGTGAAGGAAGGTGGTGCACAAAACTCAACACTTTTTTTTCTTGGTGATCTTTAGCTTGTAAGCTTAGCTAAGCTAGCTTAGCTTAGGAAGACATACATACATACATAGATTCACGCCTGTTTCCCAGAGGGGTAGGCAGAGACTACGGATTTCCATTTGCTACGATCCTGACACACTTTTTTGGCTTCATTCACTTTCATCACATTCCTCATACACGCCCGTCGGTTCAAGGAGCTCTTAACCTGGCCTTTGACCAGAACGCCTCTGATCTGATCGAGAAACGTTCGCCTACGTTTTCCCCTTGCGACAGTTCCATTTACACTAGCCTTATAAACTTTCTTAGTCAGTCTTTCCTCGTCCATTCTTTCTACATGTCCAAACCAGCTTAACATACCCTTTTCTATTCTTGTAACTATATCCACTTTCATGCCGCATCTCTCTCTAATCATACTATTTCTTATTCTACCTTTCAGAGTCACACCACATATGCTTCTCAACGTTCTCATTTCTACAGCTTTTATTCTGCTCTCATGCTTCTTTTGCCATACCCAACTTTCACTTCCATACATAAGTGTGGGCACTAATAGTCCTCTATGAACAGCCAAACGTGCCTTTTCGGATACATTTCGACTGTTCATAAAAGCGCGTAAGGCTCCATTCACTTTGTTGCCAGCAATCGGATAAATACAATACAATCTTAGGAAGACAGTACGCACTACAAAGCTGACGTCGTGGTTTAAGTAGTTGCCTCGCTGTCACTACTGCGTCGAGAATTGTGAGTTCGATTCCCACATGATACAAAAACTTATGTCAATCAAAAATAGTTGTTTCGCATCAGTGTCTCCTTTTGTAAAGTCCACCGGGACACGGTATTTATTCCTAGTGTATTTATTTGTAAAGTCCACCGGGACATGGTATTTATTCCTAGTGTATTTATTTGTAAAGTCCACCGGGACACGGTATTTATTCCTAGTGTATTTATTTGTAAAGTCCACCGGGACATGGTATTTATTCCTAGTGTATTTATTTGAAGGACAGAAAGTATTTAGTCGGCCTCGTGGCGTAGTGGTTAGTGTAACCGACTGCCGCGCCTGAGGTCGCGGGTTCGATTCCCGCACAAGTCAAACATTTGTGTGCATGAACATGGATGTTTGTCTTGTTCTGGGTGTTTCTATGTATAATGTGTATGTATTTACAAAAAAAAAGTATATATGTATGTTTATCCATTGTCTAGTACCCATAGTACAAGCTCTGCTTAGTTTGGGCTAGATGGTGTTGTGTGTATGTGGTAGAATATTTTTATTATTATTTTAGAAACTTTCTTACTACAATGCCATAATGGTGTAATTTATTAATTTTGTACTTAATCTTATATGACATATTGAAATTATATTATTTACATGATTAAAATTGATAGGAATGATTGTTCATATTATTAAATGACATATACCTACTATAATTAATATATTCTAGTACTGACAATTAGTCACGTAATGTTGATTTAATTAATAGTCATATTGCAATTTGTGCAGTTTTTTTTGTTTTGCTTTGTATTTATTTGTATTATTTTATCTTTATATATATACCTAATTCTTCTGTACGTGTGTTGACAGTGAACTCCTCCTAAACGGCTGGACCGATTTGAATGAAGCTTTTTGTGTGTGTTCAAGTGGATTCGAGGATGGTTTAGATATGTTTTTTTTTTCTCTTTTGTACAGGACAATGTCTGTCGGGACAGCTAGTTGTATTATATTATTCTTCTATGTAATGTCAATGCAAATCAAACACAACGTAAAAATTGTTAATGATCAAATAAATAAATAAATCATAATCCGTTTTTAACAATAAACAATGTCTTCTTCCAGGTCGAAGACCTATCCAGCCATCTGCTGAAATACAACTGGAAGGAAACGGTGTCACTGCTCCAGGATCACGAGATAGACGGTGAGAGTCTGTACCTGGTCTCCAAACAGCAACTTCTCACGATAGGTGTGACGGAAGACCACGCTGACGTCATATGTGAATTCGTTAAAAGTTAATGTTGACATTTAATCGTTTGTGATAGTAATATTATTAATTTAACCTGTCAAATGTTGCAATGCAAGACTACCAGACCTTGTAGATCAAAATAGGGTTAAACTAGCGACTTGCCCCGGCTTCGCATAGGTAGAACGAAACCTTACCAAATTATACACCTATACCTTCCTCATGAATCACTCTGTCTATTGGTGAAAACCGAAATATTCTATATTATAATCTAAAAATCACGTAACACGAGCTTACGTTTTTGTATTTTTCGTGCAAATTTACGTAATTTTGTAGGCGAAAATATTAATTATTTTAAGTTTTTACACGGAGTAATTGGACGTACTTTCTGAAAAACGTTCCAACCCACACTCGGGTCAAAATCGAGGTATTATTAGCAAATTAGTCACGGGGTTACTATTTACTAGCTGGAAAAATTTGGTAGCTCTACTATCACTCTAAATATGATATCATGACTTAGTAGCCCAACCCACATGTATGAAGAAGCAATACGGGATTGAACTTCAATCACGATTATCTCAAAATGTTAACTTTGTGGGTTGGAACGTTTTTCAGAAAGTACGTCCAATTGTAAACACATTCATTGTTACGGTAAATGTATATTTTATATTTGTATTAAAGAAAAAGTGTTGATTTCATCAACTTAATTGTGACCGCCTGTTTTGGCACATTTCGCTCGGCGCAGTCTTAAGAAGTCGAACAAACAAACACCGTGACACGAGATTTAAGTATATATATGTATATATATATATATATATATAGATTTTCAATATGAGTGACCGTGAGAATACTAGGTATAATAATAATTTAGATGTCATGTTGGCATTGTGTTAGATGATATTGAAAGCTAATTATATTTAAATGTACTATCGGCTCCAGCGACGGATGACCATTTCAGAAAAATTTTCGCTTGCACATGTTGCTTTGAGTTTGTATCGCCTTAGAATCAGTAAACAAATGTAAAGTGTAAGAAAACTCAAACAAAGAAAGGGGCGTGTCACGGGTACGGATACCAAGTGCTGGCCTGCTATGCGAGTTTAACCTTAGGAGTGGTCATCCGTCGCTGGAGTTGATAGTACCTAGTAGGGCGCATCTATGATAAAAAATTTTGATATACCTAAATTAAGTATTTGGCCCTATACCCACTACCAAGATGGCAGACATAATATTTAATTGTCTACCGAGCTATAGAAATAGATTTACTATAACACAAAGAATTGATGTAAAGTACACACTATTATTAATTAAAGTTTTCGACTAAGTCAATTAATTCGGCTACCAGTAGGTACAGACGTTGAATAATTATTTGAATGTAGCCATCAGTACGATTTTCCATCGATTTTGTTAACGAAAATCGTAATTGTTAAGGAGCTGACAGACTTGACTTGTAATGAGCATTCTAGCAAATGTTACATTACAGAAATATAAACGGGTGCGTTTTACGAGCATTCTAGCGAGCGTTCTAGGAAAAGGACAGTAAAGGAGTATTTTATTTTATTGGAACGAAGTTCCTTACGGCAGGCTTGGAGGGGATAGGGATTTTGCTGCGCGACCGAACTGAAAAAAATGTGATAGTAAAACCGTAAGAAAAAATCCGTGGAAAAAGTGCGTGGAATAAAACCGTTAAATGAGACGTGCGCAGGCGCGACAGTCGCATACACAAGCGAGTAGTGTATAATACCAGGATATCAGAAATCACTAAATGACCAATATATTTAAATGTTTGGAATCATTTAAATATATTGGTCTATATGAATATTCTTTATTCTATTTAGTGAATTGAGCACGATTTTTTTTGCAATTTGTGTCGATTCTACATTAGCCGAAGGAACTTCGTTCCTACCTGGTGTCCCACGACACCACATAATTTTTTTGTTTTTATTTTTCTTTAATTGGAAAACAAGCAGTCTTACTATGTCTGAACAATTTCAAATACTATAGCTAGAGACCATGAACAGTTTTCGCATTATATAACTATAGGTGCCCGTGAGCTTCAACAACAACAAAAGAGATTAATTTACGTTATGCCAGTAAAGTAAGTGTGTATATAAAAGTATACATTTTGTTACACAATGCAGTCAAACCAGTCCCTTGATAACATTTGTCTTTGTGTTAGGAGAACTATTAAACAGATCAAATTCAGGCAAGTCAATGCTATTTAACTGTTTTGCGGTTCTAATGAAGAAAGAGTTTTGTCTATAATTGGTATTACAGCGGGGAGTATGTAGATAATTTAAATTTGGGTGCCGATGGACTCTTGTTGGCACCGCAAGACTTATTCTGGAGAGGAGCTCTGAAGAATCAATTTGACACTGTGCTATTTTCATAAATGTAGATATATCTGCGATTCTACGCCGTTCGCTAAGAGGTAGCATATGTTGTCTTTTACATCTTAATTCATAATTGTCATCCATAGTCTTACACTTGTATTGCAAATGTCTCAAGAATCTTTTTTGAACTAATTCAAGTCTATTTATGTAAACCTCGTATTGTGGGTTCCAAATTTGTGAACAATACTCAAGTATACTACGCACATATGAGCAATATAAGATTTTGACTACTTTTATATTACGGAACTGAGAGCTGGACCTAATAAGAAATCCTAATGCTTTATTAGCTCTCGTAACAATATTATCTATATGCTTCTCATAAGTCAGTTTGGAGTCGTGAACTACGCCTAGGTCCCGTATCTCGTTTAATTTTCTAAGATGTTGTCCTTTGAGTGCATATACAAAGTTAGTAGGTTTTAATTTACGGGTAAAAGTGATTGAATAACATTTGGCCACATTGATATTGAGTTTGTTAAGGTCGCAGTAGTTTTCGAATCTTATCAAGTCTTGTAACAGAAAGCAATCACTAGTACTAGTGATCTGCCTAAAAACTTTCATATCGTCTGCATACAGAACATAGTTTGAATGTAAGAAACATGATGTAACGTCATTGATAAAAATATTAAAAAGTAAGGGACCCAGGAGGAAGCCTTGCGCCACACCTGAATGCACTAAGTTCCATCTGGATGAGTAGCCATTGAGCACCACGGCCTGCGACCTGTTCTCAATATAGGACTTGAACCACCTGTATAAGTTTCCATGTATTCCGGCTTTGAGAAGTTTTTGCAATAGCAATGTATGATCAATACGATCAAAACATTTGCTGTAGTCTGTAAAAATTGCATCGATTTGGCCGCATGAGTCCATATGAAAGGTTGTGTAGTCTATAAATATTAGCAAATTAGAAGCAGTGGAGCGATTTCGAAGAAAGCCATGCTGTTCAGGAATGAATATTACTGAGAGACTTGTGTAACGCTGGGTATAAACGACTCGTTCAAATACTTTAGCAAATATGCATAATTTAGATATGGGTCTGTAGTTTTTAACTTCGTTCATTCCACCACTGATGAATTGGGGTTATAAAAGCTGACTTCCACAGTTATGGAACAATCCCTTCATTTAAAGACCGTTTGAACAAATTGTTAAGGGTTTCGTAAAGCCTCTGAACATTTTACGATAAAGAATGTTGGTATACCGTCTGGTCCTGCTCCCTTTGTTAAGTCTAGTGAACGAAGTAATTTATTTATTGTATCTGGGATAATTTCTATGTCACTAATAGTATTGATATATTTAAAGTCGTTGTCGGAATTTTGATTACATAACGTTGAAGAGTTGGATGGGAGAAGAAAGGTTGAATAGAAATAAATTGCGAAGAGGTTGCAAACAGCCGTCCCTGTATTTGCTATTTGCCCTTCGTAGGTAACTGAGGAAGGAAGGGTGTTACTACTCTTTTTATTAGATTTTATAAAGTACCAAAACATTTTAGGGTTTGTAATAATCGAAGCTTCACATTTATTAAGATAATTTAGGTAGCAATCTTTTTTAAGGTCTTTAGCTCTTTGTCGTAGAAAAGAGAATGTTTTGTAGTCTGAGGTGTTGCCATATTTGTGAAATTTTTTGTGATATTTATATTTTTCTTTAAGAACTTTCTTTAAAGATACGCTGTACCAAGGTGGGAATGTAGACGCTTTCAACAATCTGTGAGGTATATACTTATCTATAACATCATATAATTGTTTATAAAAAATATTTATTGCATCCTCTAATGAGTTAGTACATAGATAATCATCCCAGTTTATATCGTTTAAGGTCGTTGAAATGTTGCAATAGTCTCCAGATTCATAAAAATATTTTAGCCGAGGGTTGACCTGCAGTGGTTCGGGGATTAAAATATTTAAACTTATGTCTAAAGGCCTGTGGTGGACATTTTCAGGTACTAGAGGGTTACTACATACACACACTCGTGTGTTAATATTACATAATACCAAGTCAAGGAGTCTATTGTTTGAAATATTTTGACAAAAGTTAAATTGAGTTAGATTACATAACGATAAGGTATCAAAGAAATGTATTTGTGAATCACCGGAGACCCCTGAATACTGCGGGTAAATATAACTATCGGGCGTCTAAACTATGTTAGGAAGGTTAAAATCTCCCATTATGACAAAATAATCATTCGGACAAAAATTAACTACTTGTGATAGTTTATCTTTGAAGTTAGAAAGTTGGGTATTAAAGGAATTACCCAGGTTTTCTTCACATAAATAAATAGGTAGTGCAAAAATTAACATTAGTAGACCTGTCATTGCCGTATTTCAATGTTACCGTAACCCATATATCCTCAGCTGAGGATGACCATCTGGGCGCACTGTCGCCGTTAGATCTCGTCGAACCGCTAAAAGAACCCCTCCACCATACTTCTCTCGGGTGGTTGAATAATTTCTATCTCTTCGCCAAACAGCATATCTTTCATCAAACAATTCGCTATCACTAATTCCGTCGAGCAGCCTAGTTTCCGTTATAGAAATTATATCATATGCCCATTAATGGTTTCGTTTTCCCAACAATCAAATTATTTTCAAATTTTAGACTCGTGAATCTTAGTTTATCCTAAATACACTACACCTCGGATATTCACAGTAACATATAAAAAAGGTTTGGCTAGCTATAAGTGAAAACACACGTTAAAACGAAAAACATGTTCTGTTTGCATGTGAAAAATAACCTAATTTAACGAGCTTCATAAGCCTTTTGCGCAATAACCCGTCGAACTAGGGATATATATTTTTTTGTACTAGACCTAAAAACCTAACAAATCAAGATACGTTTCATGAATGGGAAATGTGAAACCATGCTCCATACTTCAATGGGCATTCTCCTTTGCTTCGAAATTACATCGTTCGCTAGTATGATCGTGAAAATGTTCGTAGCGATGTTTGGCTCTACGCTTGGCTCTGTTAGATGTTCAGTTCGCCAATTAAAAAACGGCGACGGCTCGATGTTCTGTTACAAGTGTATGCCTAAGTCTATCAGCACCATTATGAACAAAATCTTCATCGAACATTCATATTGTTACATCAGGATCAATCAAAATAGATTAAAAAGTTAAGTCGTTTCGAATATACCTGTATATTACTAAAATAATATAATTCTCAACTCTATCGCAAACGTTCGGGCAGCAAAAGTATTTGTAAAACATTGCCGACACATGCTGCGTATCAATATAATACGTTATTCCTTCCTTATACCTTCATTGTCATTGTGAACCATGTAAATATACGATTAATAACTGTTCAGATGGATACTATTACTAAAGAATTTTGTAGCACTTGAGTCTTGACACCACTCAACATAATCGTACATTTTCTAAAAGCACATCTCTAGCAAAAAAGTCAAGGTAGGTACAAATCAAAGTGTATGAAAAGACTTACTGACGACTAAACAGGGTAAGGTACGTCAACAAAACTAAGGTAGACCCCTGCTTATACAAAATTTTAACTATCTATAAGTTTGTTTCAAATATATTTTGGCTATCGATACAAATTGTTCGCTTAGGCGATTATTTAAAGCGGTTTGAATCGACAGTTGATTAAATTGTTGTCGAATTTAAAATTAATGTAAATACTACTTAATGTATTAATCTATAAATTACTCTGTGTAAGTGTACAGATAATTTTAAGTTAGATTTTAATTGTATTTCGTTTTAGTTGAAGATGCAATTTTAAATTAAAACCAATCGATATTTTTATTCGATATTCAACGAGTCGATATGATCGCTTAATTTTTGTAATATATTACTTTAATTCGTTATTTTATCTTAAGTAAGTGATTGTCTTTGTAATTGTAATTATTGTATTCAGTGTAAATAAATGAATAAAATTAACAAAAGAAAATAAAATATATTCAGAACTTTAATTTTCTTTTTTCAAAATCAATTGCATAAAATGTTATATTTTTTTAGCACATATAACGCGATTATCTTGACCTCCTGCGACCCCACGTCTTAATACTAGAATAAACCCATAAAGTACTGTAGACCCAGGATTAACAATATAGACCTTGTTACTTCGACACAAAGTTCTAATATTAGAACTTAAGGGCCTCCTACCACAAAACGTAAAAAATACACGATTTTCAACTCAATGACTTCAATTTGTAAACTTTAATTCCATACATTTATATAATTTATATATTTTTTTAAGAGATGTACAAGCAACATTATTATTATTTTTTTTTTGTTTGTTTACCTGTAAGGACAGTTGCATGATGTAAACATCATGCAACTGTCCTTACAGGTACACCCAATTCGACAGTGCGCTACATAATTTATCACCTTATTCTAAATATAAACATAAAACTACTCATACACACACATATAACTACTATACACATAAAAACTACTATATGTAAGTGCAGGAGGGCCTTCATCAGAACTCATCGTGGATACTGTAGGCGTCTTTAGGAATCAGAGCCGAATAAAAAGTCTTCTTTTATCACAAATCAGTTGTAATTGCCAGACACAAACAATTTGTACAAGTAATACAAATTAGGTACACGATCAAGCTAAAATACTGTCTCAAACACGTAGTTCGAAATAATTAGTCTTAGAAATTCACTTTCACTTATAATAATTCACTAACTAAGCTCTGATTAAAAGCGATTCGTCGCAGGTACGGTGCGCGGGCGGCCTTCCTTACGAATGTGTCAAGTTAAGATGGCCGCCCCGCTACCATAGACACGACGCTTCGCTAGAGCGACGTTGACAATCAAATCACTCTTGAAGTTGACAAGTTTGACAGCTACATTTGTGTTGACGGAGCACTCTCGCGCCGTCACGGCCAGACTGACAATCGACCGTCCTCGGGCGTTATCAGTTTACATTTCTGAAACAAACAATCCACAATCACCAAGACATCCGCTCGATCATCCTGCCTTAACCTGAATAATTCTAGATAGATTTCTATCACTCACCAAACATCGATTTATCAACCTCAATGCACACAAATTTGAAACAGACCTTCATAAACGTAAAGACTTGGACTATCCTTTCGTCCATTCTGCTCGAGTGGCACATCCGGACCGGACGAATGTGTCCCTTCAACTAACCCAGGGTGGGTGTAGCCCGGACGACATTGTCCCTTCGACCGGGATCGACTAAAGGAACCATCTGGACCGGACGAGTGTGTCCCTCCAACTAATCCAGGGCGGATTAGCCCGGACGACACTGTCCCTTCGACCAGGATCGACTCAAAAACAAAACATCTGGACCGGACGAGTGTGTCCCTTCAACCAACTCAGGATGAGTATGGCCCGGACGACACTGTCCCTTCGACCAGGATCGACTCAAAAACAAAACATCTGGACCGGACGAGTGTGTCCCTTCAACCAACTCAGGATGAGTATGGCCCGGACGACACTGTCCCTTCGACCAGGATCGACTCAAAAACAAAACATCTGGACCGGACGAGTGTGTCCCTTCAACCAACTCAAGATGAGTATGGCCCGGACGACACTGTCCCTTCGACCAGGATAGACAAAGAGACATAACTAGCACGACCGCGTTTAAAACGTATAATTTCAGATTCAGCTGCCTTTTTAATATTATCGGACGCGTGTTTACGAACAGCGTCAAGGTCTAGACGAGTTTTATCTTGGGCCTCTGAATGAAGCTTAGCCATGCCAAGTGACTGCGCCCTAATGCCAAACATGAGTTCAGTAGGTGAAAATTTCGTCACAGCAGATGTGGTGCTATTAAGCTCCAGTTGAATATTGCCTAATTCATCGCGCCATGTTTTATTAGGATCGTTTTCAACAATGGTCAATAAGCTTTTGAGAGTACGCATTACTCTCTCAACCTGTCCGTTTGCCTTACTTGAACCCGTCGCTATAAAGTGAAGTTCTATTTTGTGCTCAGTACAAAAGTTTTTAAATTCAGAACTTGCATAGCAACGGCCTTGGTCAGAAATAACCCGTTTAGGCGCACCGAAGAGACAGACTGCTTTTTGTAATGCTTGTATCGCACTCTTGGCGTCAATAGAAGTGGCATGTTCCAACAGGACGTATTTAGTGAAGCCATCTATAATCACAGAACAATATTCTTTTCGATCACTCTTACCACTAAGCTTCCCCGTAAAATCGATGTGAATAGTGTGCCACGGCACCGAGATCTTTGGTATCGGGTGAAGCTGAACGGGTTGAGCTCCCGATGGACCTTTTGATGCTTTGCAGATGATACATGATTCAATAAATTTACGCACGCATTTTGACATTTCAGGGAACCAATACTGCTCGTAGAGTTTGTCTAATGTTTTGTCTTTGCCTAAATGCTGAATCTCGTTATGAATATGGTTGATCAATGTCCAGATTAAAGATCGCGGTACGACCGGTAACCATGATACTATTTTGTTTCGTACAATTTTCCTATAAAGAATTCCTTCCCTTACATCATATGTTTGAGCTACCGAATCGGGGAAGCCATTATTATTGTGTTTTTCAATAAGGTCTTGTATCTCCGCATCACGCTTTTGTTCGACTGAAAGCCAATCTTGATGAAGCTCAACATAATGAACTTCCCTTTTGTGTGTGCTCTTGGATGATGTATCAGCATCGTCAACATTAGGGAGTGGATTTCTCGAGAGAAAATCCGCGTGTTCTATCCCTCGTCCCTCGCGATAAACAATATCAAAGTCGTGTGCTAGTAAGAAAGCCCACCAACGATGTACTCGAGGAGTGAGGTCTTTCTTTGATTTCGAGGCCTTAAGCGAATTACAGTCAGTATAGACTACAAACCGTCGTCCGTAAAGGTAATGCCGGAAATGCTCTATCGCTCTTACAACCGCCAGCGTCTCGAGTTCGTAAGAGTGATAGCGGGACTCTACCTCAGACGTGCGTCGACTAAAATACTCTACAACATGTGGTAAGTTGTCTTTTCTTTGTATGAGGATCGCCCCATACCCCTCGGAGCTGGCGTCGGTATGTACTTCCACTGATAGTTCGGGATTAAAGATAGTCAGAACCGGTTCTGTTGTAAGCACGTTTATAATAGCGTTACGTATTTCTTCATGTTTATGGGTCCACGTTATTGGTCCTTTTAACTTTGTCAACGGATATAGCGGCCCTACGATGCGCGTAAAATTTGGGATGTACTTACGAAAGTACGAGGCAAGACCAAGAAACTGTCGAACCTGGGTAGCAGTTTTTGGCTGTGGAGCATCTACTAACGCTTGTATCTTTCGAGAGTTTGGTATGATCACACCAGATTGGATTGAGTAACCCAGATAGTCAACCTTTTGTGTCATAAATTTACATTTTTGGAGATTAAAGGTGAACCCCGCCTTTGTTAGAGTATCGAGTACATCATCTAACCGTTGCAACCCTTCCGTTACACCAGGCGAGTGGCATAAGACGTCATCCATATAGATCAGCGGCTTATCTTTTAAATGCCCCAGAGCTTTAGTAATGCATCGCTGATAAACCGATGGTGCATTTCGCAGACCGAAAGGCATCGCATCGTTTTCTCTACAGAATCAGGGTTCATCGAAATCTGGTGAAAACCAGACGCCATATCTAAAGACGAAAAATAATGAGAGCCCGCAAGTTGATCTATTTGCTCTTCAATTCGAGGTAAGGGATAATGCTCAGGTTGCGTATTGGAATTCAACTCCCGATAGTCCACACACATTCTA
Source organism: Catocala sponsa (assembly GCA_963564715.1). NCBI lineage: Eukaryota > Metazoa > Arthropoda > Insecta > Lepidoptera > Erebidae > Catocala > Catocala sponsa. The sequence goes on from OY751355.1 coordinate 7,198,422, forward strand.
TGAGATCTATCCTTTTTCTCGACTAATAATATGGGGCTAACAAAAGGAGAGGAACTCTCGCGAATTACCCCAGCATCAAGCAACTCTTGAACCTTCTCCCTAACTATTTCTTTTTCAATTGGTACCAGCCTATATAGGCATCGTTGCACCACCTTATGCGGGTCTATTAAATTTATTTGACATTCCCCTGTAGTAACTCGGCGCGAAGGGATACCCTCAGTAAAATAATCGGAACATTTCTCTAGTAACGTTAGTAACGTTTTCTTATCCTGCCCTAGCAAATCCGTATCTATTTTTGCAAAATCCAGCACATTTGATTTTGATTCGCAAAAATTATTTTGCTCCTGTGTATGAAACGTAATTTTGTCATTATCAATCCTAACACATACCCCCTTGTCAAAAATATCTCTTCCGACTATGATAGGATCAATTATAAAGCTATCGGACACTGCATGAAAGAGCAAATTTAGTGGTAGTTCATCAATGGTCACGCCACACAAAATCTGGGTCGCACATGGTATATCATCACCGCCTATACCACTGAGATAGACGAGGCTATTACGCACAGTACCCCCAAGTTTGCCACAAAAACTTTCTTTCAACAAGGAACAAGATGACCCACTATCAAATAAGAAGGAGACTGGCTCACCAGAAGACGTCCGAAGAATGCCCCTAGAAGGGCGATACTCGCACTGGTTAACCTCCTTCACCGTTGCTCCAGCACCGTTCTTTCTGCCTGGACAAACAGTTGCAATATGCCCAAGCTGCCCGCACGTGTAGCATGTCACAATTGATTTCTTCTCTGCAACACGTGATTCAAGTGGCTTCGTGCTGTTGTCCTCACGTCGCTTTCTACACTCAGCTATTCGATGTCCCATTACACCACAATAGTGACATTTGCCAGTAAATTTCTCGATCATACGAGGTCGCTTAGCATCGGGTACTTGGTCTTCAGTATCCAATCGTCGTTTGAGTGAAACTCCACCAAGAATCCGAAACAATTGTGCTCGGTTAGTGACGGTTTGCGCGTTTAGTTCACGACGTATCATGTTGTCCCTCTGACACAATACTGATATCACAAATCCAACAATCACTTCTTCGGGCATCGAACATTTAGGGATCTGTTCGATAAGGTGCCACAATCGGACTGCAGCTTCAGATGCAGTCTCTTTAACTCCGATTTGGAAACGTAACACGTCATCAAAGTAGTCCTGCACAAGTTTCGGTTTCGAAAATCTCGCAAGTAAAAACTCTTTAACGGAACTCCACGTAATCTCGTTCAAATTGAGCTTAGTAATACTAGCAGCTGCTCGTCCTTTGAGTACCGCAGTCAAGGCGGTAAGTAGATGGACTCCTTCTAGATGCAAATTGTGCACAATAACTTCAGTTACCTTACACCATCCTTCAATGTCCGAATCCGCTTCATCTGGATCAAACTTTAGCAATGGTGTCTTATTTGCACTCATAGATGGTGATTGTTGCGCAGCAGTAAACACACGAGCAATCATTGCTTCCATATTGCTTAGAAGTTTTTCGGCGTATGACATATTAGATTGTGGAGTCTCATTTTGTTGTTCATTGGATCCCACTTCTGATGTAAGCGCAGGATGGCCTTCATCAGAACTCATCGTGGATACTGTAGGCGTCTTTAGGAATCAGAGCCGAATAAAAAGTCTTCTTTTATCACAAATCAGTTGTAATTGCCAGACACAAACAATTTGTACAAGTAATACAAATTAGGTACACGATCAAGCTAAAATACTGTCTCAAACACGTAGTTCGAAATAATTAGTCTTAGAAATTCACTTTCACTTATAATAATTCACTAACTAAGCTCTGATTAAAAGCGATTCGTCGCAGGTACGGTGCGCGGGCGGCCTTCCTTACGAATGTGTCAAGTTAAGATGGCCGCCCCGCTACCATAGACACGACGCTTCGCTAGAGCGACGTTGACAATCAAGTCACTCTTGAAGTTGACAAGTTTGACAGCTACATTTGTGTTGACGGAGCACTCTCGCGCCGTCATATACATATATAAAAATACACACAAATAAACACAAGACTTAGATACAGTACTATATATTTAAAAACAAGCTTAAAAATGATTATTTATTTAATTAATTATTGCAGTACGTTACAACATATAACATAACCTTTGCCAATTCACCCAAATTATACAGTACAGTTTTTAAAATACCGCATCAATTCTACTGGAGGTTTTAGGTCTCCATAGCTATCAAAGTATTCGCAATAGTTGTTTATTTTAACATAAGCTACCCAGTGAGTTCCTTCATTTTTGGAGTTATCCAAGTTAATGACGCCATTCAACTTGCTTCGGCTTCCCTGGTAACTGATCTTTCATGTACACTCCTCGAAAATATGGGATATCCTTTGCATGCTTTTGAATATCTATATTAGTTAGAGGGCGATTGGGTAGCTTATTTTTCAGTTTTTTGAACTTGTTATAAATAGCCCTTTACCATTTTTATACGGCCTAATATATAAGCCCTTCCCTAAAGCTAAAGCTTCCATTGCTTTATTATGTCGTTCCGTCTCTGCTAAATTTTTTTGAGCTGCTTTATAATCATTAACAGTTTTTGCAATACCAGCCGCTCCGCCAGCTAAAGTTCCTAGAGCTGACAATCCAGCAAATATTGGAATTAAAGGCAGAATCCCTCCAGTTTTTGGAATAGGTATTACGCGTGGTACCCGAATTTTCATATTGCTTGGAAATACATACTTTCTTAGCCACTAAATAAGCAGCGTTAATTAAGGATTTACTATCTTTGTGTTTCAATTTCTTGATTTTAGATTTAATTTTAGATACAAAATGTTTAAATGTCTTAACACCAGCATCGGATTTAATCTTGGCTTTCATAACTTTATTTACTAGCCATGAACTAAGTTTTTCGCCTTTGCCTGAATCTTTTGACTTAAGTCTTTGTTTGGCCATGTTTAGAAGTTGTAAATCAGCTTTATGACGATTTGATAGGTCTGTATGTTTTGCATATGCTATGTCGTGTTGCATACAGGCTTCGTCAAGTTTATTAACACCTTTGTCACCTCGCAGTAAACGTTTTTCCAGTTTTGTACCAGGTCCGCAATAATTATAACCAGGCAAATGTAGTTTAACAGGCAAATTATCAATGATACTGTTCAATAGTCCACCACCTTGCATCGCTTAAATTATAATGACAGAAATTTGGCTTAAACTGTATATTTAATACAAATTAGCATACAATCGCTGCTTTGATAATCCAACTATTTTCATCATTTCTGAAACCACTTGACAAAAATTTACTTCCTTTCTTTTTTAAAATTTTTTCTATCAAGTATACACCAGGGTATTTGGTTTTTTGTAGTTCATGTTCATAAAACGTTCCTAATATAGTTTGTTTTCGTTGATCATCTAAGTGATACGTAACTGGCGCGGTATTATTGATACTTTTTATCGTAAATAGCGCAGTAGACCAATTCGGAGTATAACCTTTCTCAAAAAGCTGTTTGTATTTGCTTATTCGAACGTAGTCTCCAACTTTAAACTTAGGCTTCCGCAGAATTGATGTATGTTTATATGAATCTATTATATTTGCCTTTATTTGTAGCTCATTAGATTTATTGACAACGATTGGTTTACATTTAATAGTGCGATGCTTTGTACTGTTGTACGTTTTTACAACATCTTCCAATAATCCAAGCCAGTTATAGCTTCCATTTAAACTAAAACATTTGTATAGTTTATTTTTGATAGTTTTGATCAATCGTTCTACTATTGAAGCTTTTTTTATAGAAAATGTTGAGTAATGATTAATATTGTTAGTTTTCATTAGAGCTTGAAAAGTTTTATTATAAAATTCTGTTCCTAAATCAGTTTGTAGATGAATTGGTTTACGATGGCTGATGAATAGTATATTCTCAAATGCATTAGCAACATCAAGCTTATTTTTTGATTTTATTGGTACTGACCAAGCATACTTTGAAAAGCAGTCAATTACCACTAAAATGTAGTTAAAGCCTTTGTTCATTTTTTTGAGACTCTGCATATCCATCAGGTCTGCTTGCCATAAATCATTTATCCCTTTTACTATAACTGAACGTTGACAAAAATTTCTTCGTGCCTGTTTGTGGATTTCGTTGACTATTTCTTGTTTCGTTATTGCGAAGATTTTATAAGGAATTTATCAATCTCTGATTTTGTGTAGAACTTCTCTTCTAAATGAATCAAAGAATCTGATATCTTTGCTTTTATAGTAGCTTGAACAATATTTTGCACATCTGTCATGATATGTGAACGCAGGGCTGCATTCAGTTTATATAATTCTTTTATTACATTTTCTTTAAAACGGTCTACATAATCTTTGTTTACAGCTTCATCTGCGTCCACAGGGGATCTAATACCTTTGAGTTTAGAGGATTTTAAATCAAATTCCCCGCTTGAGGTTTTGTACAGTGCGTTTTCATTAATCTCAAACAATTCTGATAAACGCATTCTTTTATGAATATAGTGACCGAATTTATCTACATTCATGCTTAAAGTCTACTGTATAGTATATATAGAGGTTGAAAGTGAAATTAACTTTATAAGAATGAAATTTGATTATTTATAATCCCACTTTCTTGCAATTCTTCAACAATAGATATTATTTCATTGTCGAATCCAGTGTTACCAGCATCTCGAGATGCGATTAGTAATTTCAACCTTTCTACTAATTCATTTGGATCATCCCAGTACACATAATCGACATCTTTTTCCATTTTTTTATCAATGGTAGACCTTTTCCCTTTGATTGATTATCTTTAAGTGAATTTTGAAGTTTGAAGAGAGGTTTAATAACTTGCAAATATTTTTGACTCTTATTACTTTTTATAGGTTTGTTTGGTTCGTAGTCTCGACGATGTACATTTGTATCAATCAACATCGATTTATAATGTTGCATATCACTATCTGTAACTAAGCTTAAATCTATGTCTTTCTTTAGCAACAATTGTTTTAAACCAGGCGTACTTCGATATTTACGTCCAGCGACGGTGATATATTGATCTTTTATTGTTATGTGAGCAGAACCTAGCATAAGTTTACCGCACTCTACTCTTACGCCATAAGGAACATCTCTCAAAGCTTCTGAGGGTACTGACCGAGATGGTGTATCACAAACTTCTTTGGTATCAACAACGGATTCATAAGACGAGTTGCTATTAAGAGAAACTGATTCATTTTCACCGTCATCATTTTCATATTTATCTGTCTGCAAATTGGTACTAACATTATCTTCATCTTCAGTAGCACTCAAAAGAGGAACTTGCTTATTAGTACTAGCAATCAAACGGAGGGGTTCCGTTACAGGTTTGAAAACAGATTCCAATGCTTGTTTATTATCCATCTCAACATCTTTCATTTTTCGTACCTTTTTATTTACAGCTTCTGCTGCATTTACAATTTGTCTTTTCAATGATTTTTCCATATTAATATAGTGATCCTTATTGATTAAGTGATCGCTCTGAATTATTAATATTGAGCAGGTGACTGCCTTATATACCGATTTGCGTTCTTAATCAAAGACATCAAAAGTGTCAAACGTATCTCTGTAACATCCTTTGTTTTTGGGACAATCCTTATTAATTACAACGTAACTGAAAGGTTTGCGCCATATTTTTGAACACATTTCACGAAATTCAGACCACGTCATGTCAGTGTTGACATGTTCTTCATAAACATGTCTCAAATTAATTTCGTCTTGTTTAAAAAGCACGATTAGGTTCGCATTATCTCTTACCAACTGTTTAGGAATTTTACTATATGTTTGATTTAAATAAAAACAATCGATGTTTTTGTGTCTTCCCATTGCAAAATAATCACGCATATTATTCTGATTTTCACAAGCAACATCATCAAATATAATAATTGAATTTGGTTTAGCATTTTGAACACTCAGTACTTCCTCATTTTCATGGTATTTTTGAAATGAAATGCCAGGTACTCGTTGCAACACTTTTTGTAAAAAAATATACTTTGGTTGCTGTAAAGTTTTTGAATAAACATAAACATTTTGAAATCTCAACCCGTTCTCATGAATGAGAACACCGATTATTAAATTCGTTTTTCCACAATTTGATGGTCCACATACGATGCATCGCAACGAGGTGGGTAATAATTTTCCATGACGTAGACCAGTCTTGCTAGACTCCACACAGATTTTGTTTACATGTAATGAATGCGGTTGTTTCACAAATTTCATTGTTACTACTTAAAAAAGTTTGTTAATAATGATTCAGTTTCATTGGTGCATTGAAATAAATAGTAAATAGAACCCTTTAATCGATAAGTGCCGATTTTATAGAGTATCCAGAAATATTATTGAGCATTCTACTCCACCTTCCGTTCACTCCAGAAGTATTATTGGGCATTTTACTCCACCGGGAGAGAAGGAGGCGAACGAAGTGAGCCGTAGGAACGGAAGGTGGAGTAGAATGCCCAATAATACCCTACTTATTTATTGCATAAAATTGTGTGTAGGTGCAATGGTGTTACATAATTTTCGAATAAACAGTTACCCATTCGGGTATTGCAACTTTACAGAAAACAGTAACTCTAGTAAACATCAAGAAGTACTTAGAGACTATACATATTATTTATTAACAAAAATTCCCTTGACTATAGAAGGCATTAATAATAAGCCACTTCTTTAAGGCATTTTTAAACATATTGCCATTTAATTGTTTTATGTATACAGGGATATGAATAAACACACGTATAGCAGCAATATAAGCGCTTTTATAATAAATATCATTGTTTATAATAGGGAAGTTAATATTATATTTATATTTACTGCGAATATTTAATTTAGTGTCTGCCTTAAAATTAAAGAAATCGGTATTACATTTTACAAATAGGCAGAGCTGCAGTATGTATATACCCGTCAATGTTAGAAACCCTTTGTCTTTGAATGTATTGCGTAATGTGTCTGTGTTTTGCATCTTGTATATAATTCGCAAACATTTCTTTTGAAGCATAAATATCGAATGTACATTAGTGGAATTTGCCCAATAAATGACACCGTATGTGAGTAGGGGATATACATAGACGAAATATGCGGACAACTAGAAATTATTTTATTTATTTTTTCAACATGTGCTTTCCAATTCATTCCTGTCATTCCGGTTCCTAAAGGTGCTAAGGTCTCGGATATTAGTGAATATAGTAGTAGGGGTACTGTCGGCACTTGTGAAGGTTTTTGAGTCGGCATTGTGTACTACGATCTATGGACAGGACTCCGGGTTCAGTTCTGAAGCGCAGCAGAACGCGGGCCGTGGGACACGACCTACACAGGATGGCCGAGTGTTATCAAGTACTCAATAGTATCACACGGTTGTGACGTATTATATTGTTTTAATTGTTATGTTATAATTGCATATTTACATTTGATTATTTCTATAATGAATAATTATCATTGTTATTTGTTACTGTACTAATTTTACACCTTAAAATGTAATTAATCGATATTTAACTTTCCATTTGATACATTGATAGAAATATATAAATAAGGAAGGAGATTAACAAATATTCATTCCCGTTACAACTGTCAGTTAGAACGTTACTCTGCTGAAATATATACTGGTTGTGTAAAAAGTATCTCGGCGTTTCATTGTGCAAGAACCACGACTGCGTAATAGTTCAGAAGTGGGATCTGAACTCCATTCTCACTGGTATACTACGTTTGAGATGCAGCAAAAGAACATGATGCAATTGATCAAGCTCAACAAGCGAGCGCCGTGTGGACAGCTGCGAGATGGTCTCTGTGCTGTTAGTTACAAAAATCAGGTGGGTCGTTTTCATTTTATTTAGATTCCGGAGAGGGATGTTCTCTTGTGTTATTAATTGTAGCTGACATAACGCACTGGTTATGATAATTCTGCTCAAATAATAATAATTTGTTGTACCGAGGAACTCTGATTGAGGTTGTTTTTAATGAGAATAATCATGCAATTTTGTTCCATATTCTACCCGACTATGTTATAAAACATGAGGTTATAATAGGCCGTGATATTTTAAAATAAGGATTTATAATTACAATAACTTACTATTTGTGAAGTACCTTCAGTGATTAGTTTTCATAATGTTGATTTCGAGGTCTACTCGGACAACAGCTCAGAGCATATATAGACACCGGTAGTAAAATTAATTTACTCTCTATCCCGCAAGTTAAGAACTTACAAATCAAAATCGAGCCAAGCATTATTATCTTATGTGGGTGCCAGTCAGTGCAGACCGGCGACACTTCGACCCAGTGGGATCTTTTGTGTCGACACTCTCCCAATAACGACTGCCATAGATGTTCAGTGCAGCCGGGACCGACGGCTTAACGTGCTTTCCGAGGCACGGAGCAGGCGATAATTGTCAATCAATACGCACATAATTTCAAAAAGTCATATAACTTCCGAAAGTCACAGGTAAATGCTCAAGGTCATTGGCGCATAGGAGGCCCTTAATGTTCAACGTTTAAAATACGCGCCACGTCAGTTTAACAATTCTGTAAAACGAATTATTATTATGGTAGCATTGATTTGATGTAACTAAAGCGAGGCGCAGGTGGGATAATTTCGACCATTTTGACAGAAACCCGAGAAAGATACCACGTACGTCGAAAAGAGGTTGGTTATAATTTGTTGTTATTTATGAAATCTTTGGATTATATTTAATTTGTTATTGGTCATATGCTATAGATGTAACATGATGTACCTAAAATTATAATATTGCAATTTTTCATAATATGGCTGAAAAGGACATTGTACAGCTGCCATACATTGTTAGCCTAAGAACCAACAGCCACAAAACAATGATAAATATGAGGTTAAGGATGACCACATTCAATTAAAAGTGAATATAAGTCACGGACACTTCTGAATATTGCATACTACTTAACTCAAATACTTATTGTCAAGTACTCGACATGCACTTAACCGCTGATCGGAGCGAGACTTCTACGTCATCGCCCCACCGCCCCACTCCAGCCATCGGCGCTCGCTCGCCGCACCGGCAGTCAGCCACAGACACGATCGCACACGGCCGCACTCGCGCATCATTTTTAACTATTGTTTTTACGCGCTTATATTTATTTTAAATATTGTAAATCTTTATCTAAATAATTATACATTTCAAACTACAGTCCACTAGTCTCATTTATACACTCCATTGAGATATCGTCGGCAACACTTATGTACCGATCATGACGTATCTATCGCGAATTTCAATAATGGTATTTATAGAATAACATTCGTATTAACTACGTAAGAAAAATTACAGAAAAACTAAATAGGAAATAATTTATCTGATTAAACCGTACACATATTGTTAAAACTGTAGGCATGGCAATATTGCGTGTCTCAGAATGGATGCCGGTGTATTTGAAATCGCGTAAATACGTTTTAAAACGAAAACAAGATTCGAAAGTGTCCGTGAGATTGTAATGATTGATTATTAAGTCATAAAATAAAATACAAATTATTGTTTAGGTAGAATGTGTGTTGATTCATAGGCCAAATTGTTCATTGTCCTTTGCAACATATTTTTATTTGTTCTAAAAGTAGTACAATGGGCATTTACTTTGATCCATGGTTTATAATTTTAGTACTAATACTAGTACATCTGGCTTCTACCTTGAGTGATGGGTATTATATTTTGTATTAAAACTATAGCATTGGGCATTTACTTGTGAGAATTTTCTTATTTATGCATGTTGCATGCTTACCTTTACATATAAATTATTTCTTTACAGTTATGAGCAACAGCCAAATCGTTGAAATTCTTCAAAATTCGGACTTTGAAGATGAAGAGGATGATATTTTCGCAGCTCCAAGTGGTGACAGTGATGATTATTTCCCCAACAGTGATGATGATATTTCAGAATCAGACAATAGTAACAGTGACAATGAAACGCCATCTAATTCGCGACGAGCAGATCATTAAATAAGTTTTGATACGCCGTTATACGTAAGAGGCCAGAGTAAACAACGAGCAAGTATACGTTCACGTGGCGGTGCTTATTATAGAAGATTGCGTGGCAAACCGTCGCATTCAAAAACTAATGGTGACTCTTTGCGTTGCACTGAAACTGAAAACATTCAGAAAAGTTGGACAGAAAAACCATTTCCATTATCTATCCCCCTTCTTTCGGAGCCATCTTATGTGATACACGATTGGTCAAGTTTCTCCAAAATGGATTTCTTTAAACAATATATAGATGAAGACCTTATTACATTGATCATACAGAACAAAAACCATACAGCTGTTAAAAAAACAGGCAGGAGCTTGATGTTCACTAATGGAGAACTTAGTCTTCATCAGGATATCTATGTTGATGGCTTGTATCGGATATCCAATAACCAGGACGTATTGTACGTATTTGTACGAAGCGAAATGGCGCATAGCATTAGCAGCAAACAATATGTCGAGAAATAGACTTTTTGTGCTGCGTAATTGTTTAAAATTTGTCTTTGATGAGGAAGTCACAACACAAGCTCGAGCTAACGACAAACTGTGGAAGGTGAGGCCTCTCTTAACAAAAATAGTCGAAGCATGTAACAGAGAAGCCAAAGATCAACACATATATGTATTGATGAAATGATGATCCCTTTTTCTGGAGCCTGTAACATGCGTCAATATGTGCCTGGAAAACCTCACGTGGTTGATTTAAAGGCTTACGTCTTAGCCAATCCAGATGGCACTGTCTGCGACTTCGTGATATATCAAGGAGACACCACGTTTCCTGAATATAACGGCACTGTATTTAGTCAAGGAGAAAAAGCAGTTTTGACATTGTCTGCAGCCTTAGTTCTAGGCCACTTATTGTATTTTGATAGATTTTTTACTGCCATGAGGAAGAGAAGAGAAGACTAACACGAAACACTAGAAGAGTTAAAAAAAAGAGGAATTAAGAGGACTGGCACGCTTATGAGAAATAGAATCCCCGGTCCAGCTCGTGCTGTCTTAGAATCTGATAAAAGTTTGGGTAGGAAAGGTCGCGGGAGTTGCCAAGTGATTGTTAGAGATGATGAGGAAATGGCCATCACTAAGTGGTATGATAAGAAACCCGTCATTCTTATTTCATCGGTATTTGCAAATGAGCACCCAGCTATATGTAGAAGATATTATAAGAAAGAAAAATGTATAAATCTTTCAATAAAAATATGTCAATCGACCTGACATCATTAAAATGTACAACCGCAATATGGGTGGGGTGGATTTATCTGACACGCAACTGGCAGTATGTTCCTCACGAAGTCGTACCAAGAAATGGACCATAAGGGTTAGTTCACCAACATGATAGACTTGGCACTTGTTAATTCTTGGATACAATACAAAAGAGAAGAACAATACGGAGGCACTGAAGCGAAAAATATATTACAACTTAGGTTTTATAAGATGGAAATAGCCGAACTATTAATAGAACAAAATAGTGCTCCCTTTGAACTATCGAAAGAAAAAATGGAGAGAGAAGAAGAATGTCCACATAGAAAGCGAGGGCGACCTGCGGTTGTACCTATACCTTCGAAGTTACGACGCATGCAAGGGTCAACGCATATAGCTGAAGTAACTAATAAGCAAAATCGATGTCGTAATATGGGCTGTGACAAGAAAAGCACAATAAGTATAAAGTGCATTTCTTGTGATGTTTTTTTATGTTTGACCTTTAAAAGAAACTGTTTCAAACAGTTTCACGCGTAAATTAGACCTTTTTGATTATTGGTCTCGTGAATTAGGGTTTGTCCACAACACCGCGTCACGATACTAAAGTACCCGCACTGTTCTACGTTAACGACATCGTGACGCAGTGTTGTGGACGAGCCCTTAGACCTTTTTGATTATTGATCTTATAATTACCAAATGAATAATCTTGCTAAGAATATCTTTTTGTTTTATATTTTTAATATTCCTGTTTTTATAATGGTTGAATAATTGCTTAAATATGTTGTATGAGACTGATTCGTACGTATAAATATCTTTATAGATAATAATTTGTTTTAGTTATGTAACCAAATGTTCTAAAAACGGGACAAATGTTTTGATAATTTACTTGCGTGGTTACACAACCTTAGATCAATATAAATACATCCCATAAATATTACACCAAAATATATTTCCATTAGACAAATATGAACACATTTGTGTCTGGGTCTATGGCGCTAAAAATGTTTGTTACAATAGGTCTAAATGGTTTCAAGGTAATTTAAATCTGGGTCTTAGAAGTGTATAACAAGTTTATTATCACAAAATAGTTTCATAACAACATTAAAAATTAATAAAATGCCCACAAACACGCGTTCAACTAAATTACATTTCCAAAAAGACACAACACAAAAAGAATTACGTAAAATACAAAAATAAATACATATATATATATATATATATATATATTGAAAAAGTCACCATTGAAAATATAATCGACTGTCGTAACACAGCGCTAATTTCTCTTCCCGGTCTTCCCCATAAAATTTACGACTTGCGCAAATGGGGTAAACTTACCACGCCTAATGCGTTTCTTTAAACCTAACTCTTGCAACACATCATCCGACTCTACTTGAGACGAATCCATGTTTTTCGAATCAACCTCTTCGGAATATTCCTCGCTCTCATTTTTATCCGTATCAGAGAGATCTCTAAATTTTCTATTATATTCTACTTTATTTCTAACTATACCAGATTCACGGCGTCTCGTTGTCTCGGGCGAGGCGAATTTCGCGTGATTCGGGTGATCTGGCTGACACATGAGTGTGTCGTAAAAGAATCTGTCGGCTCGGCTATCGGTCTTCGGCTTGTGATTGTCTTCTTCTGAACTTTCGCCCGACGAGCGACCGTTCGGTGAGTTCGGTGAGCCCGGTGACGTCTTTCTGCGACTGAAAAATTTACGAGTCTAAAATATATAACAAGAAGCTCACTTATTATTATAGACTTATAGTATTCAATATATAAACATAAATATTTACAAATGAAGCAATGGAGTAAGTCTGGATCGTTTAAATTGTAATTTGTAGTGACGAAATACATAAAAGTTTCTAACTTCACTACAACGTCAGTATATTATGTAGATCACTAACTAATTTTCAAATATTGTGATCGACAGATGTTTGTAGTACACAAACCAATAGAAAACTGGTAGAATGCTTCTAAGTTGCGAATTAATTGGTGGCGTAAATATGATCAGGCTCGCTCGGACTGATAATCAGATAGTGGTCTGTTACTGAAAACCAAAGTCGCAGTCCCTGTTTACTCGTTTGGATAATGGACCTAAGTGTGGCCACTATAAAGTATTTTAGTGGCAATCACATAGGTCGATTGATCTGCGAGTCGACCTGCTTCACAAAAATTGCATTTACAATGCCATTTACATTTCTTTATCTGTACCTATTTGCCTAGTCAATTAAATAACGTGACTTGAAATTTTTACAGTAGGCAGTAGTAATAGTGCAGCAGACTGCACTGTTACTACTGCCGTCGAACTGCAGTCGGATTCACTACCGCTGCGCCATGGTATTACAGGCAATACAGACAATAATACAAAATGACATATTGTACCTTCACCTAGTAAAAAAAAATTGACTAATATTTCCTTTCGACAATGTTCATAAAGGTATTGACAATTAGTTAAGAGACCAAATCAGCTCTACCGATAATTACCATTATATTTATAACTAGCTGTTACCTGCGACTTCGACCGCGTAGATTTTAACTAAAAAGTGTTTGTCTCCGTGGAACCCTATTTTTTTTTTCTAAAATCATAGTAACCTATGTTACTCCTTATAACATCAGCTATGTGCCAGTGAAAGTCGCGTCAAGGTCGGTTCAGCCGTTTCAGAAATTAGCCGAAACAGACAGACAAAAATTTTAAAAATAGATGTTTTCGTATAGGTACCTTATATACTGTCATATGCATTAGATAAAAAGCTGTTATTTTGACATTACAAACAGACAATTTTATTTATTTGTATAGATGTATAGATTAAGAAATACCATTGGGTAGGCTCGGACGCCCTCAAGACCTATGGAATTAGTCCTATGACGGCTTTTCGGCGAATATAAACAAGTTTTCATACATTCTGTTAAGTAATTAACCGTTAATACTGCCTCCGTGGCGCAGCTGTAGTGAATTTGGCTGCTATGCATGACGTCTCGTGAATCCCAGGTCATGCCAACAAAAAGTTATTGGGTTTTTCTTTCACGAAATCCTAATAGCAGCCCGGAGTTGGAAAGCTGGCGGTGTTAGACACCGCCGTGTCTCGGAAAGCACGTAAAAGCCGTTGGTCCTGCGCCTAATCTCTCTCCGGTCGTGTCGGATTACCGCCCCATCGATGACAGTTGGTTAACAGAACACTTGTGTTTGTGCGCACATTTGTGCACTATAATATCTTCTGCGCAGATGGCCGGCACCGTTAAGATTGGCTGCCGTGACTGCCATTCAAACTGGAGGACATTATTAGTGCAGGCCATGAGCAGCGGTTACTGCTCACTAGCTGACTCGGTAGCCCTTCTGATATAATTGCTTAAATTTAATTCTAACGCTATTTGTAGATAGGGTTTTCTGCCAATTAACCAATCTAACTTTTCGTTGGTTATGTAAGTTGTAAGGAATGTTTACTTACCGCCGCTTCACACCATCTCCGGCGAGCATGGGCTGGGGCGACTGAGGCACATATGCCCCAGCAGCACCACCCAGCTCGTTTTCACTCAAGTCCTGGCCAGAAAAATTTACATTGGTTAGATCTAGTTCAGATGCGCTTAGCGAAATGTGGGTGTAAAACACCTCTGCCGAACGCTCTGGAGATAAATCGACGTGAATCAACATAATCATAAAGCTTGAAACAGTGGCGTAGCGCAGCGAGGGCAGCACTTTTAGGGGGCGGCAAAATTTCACAATAATAAATATAAATGTTACAATATTAATATCTTGTAAATATTCGAACTAATGAAGACAATAATGGTGACTGTTCTGACCGAAAATTTATTTAGAATTACTGTTTATTAAACTGAAATACTTAAATAAAAGGTCGGCAAAATCCTTTCGTCGGGCGGCCGATACCTACGTTACGCCACCGGCTTTAAACTAGATCTCACTTCAAAGCATCTCTGCTTTGGCCAAAGAACAAAATCATCTCTTGCTTATCCATCAGACCCACTGCTGTATCTACCGTACAAAGATCATTCTGTTGATTCTGTGCGGAGCTGGGAATTACCACCCTTGCGGGCTGAGTACATCCTGAATATTCGCCGATTTAGACCAGCTCAGCGGCTGACTCCCAAATGTGACTTCTCCATGAGAAAACCATGATGTTATTCTTTACCGAATACTATTAGAATCAGAGAAAGAAGGGAAGCAATCATACCTTAGTATTAAGATGGAAATAACAATGCGTGATTCGTTCCACATCAGCCCACGCGACAATATACTTCGCCATCGTTAGTGGTATCTTGGGCAGGAAGTTCGAGTGGAACTTGCCTTGACAATAGATCGTGATCACGTCCGTGTCTTTGATTTCGAAGATTATACGGAATATTGTTCCTGGACAGTAAGAACACCTTTAATTAATATTACGAAAGGTGAACATCAACATCCTGAATGATACCTTGGATTTAGAGAAAGTCGAAGAAGCTTAACTAAAGACGTATCTTTACCATACAGAAGATCGCAACCAATATCCAAAAGATGAAGTACATTTACTGGCTTCTTATATATGAAGTACTGTAGTATCAGCAATGGAGTAGTTCTTGTGAACACTTAGAAAAAGAAGCTGACCGCTTTTGGTAGACTTGAAACGTCAATACTACGAACCTTGTCCCTGTCGCAGTATTGGTAACCTATCCTTGCTCCTCCTGTCATTGGGGGTATGCACATTTATTAGGATTTACCACATAACGGAAAGGCTTGGCAGTGCTTTCTTGTGTATATATACTTCAACACATTCGAATCCATAAGCGTCATTGCTCACCACCTACTTTAGGTAGACTTCAGGATATCTGCTACCATATGAAAATTTGATGTAAATACGTACCCGGCACAAACATGTTATAATTAGTGTCATAATTCCCACTGCCAATCCAGATGCCGTTTTTCCTTGACAGAGAGATAATGTTGTCGCGATGAAAACGCACGTCGAAGTGCAGGACCACGTCGCGTGGCTCCTCGCCCTCCTGGGCGCAGAGATTCACCGACATCCTGGACAGATAAGGCTTTCTGCAGGCATGGTCAACAACGACAAACAGGTGCTAGTCATCGTGACTCTAGCATTTGTTTCACGAGCAAAAGAACCTACGTGTTCTATTGATTATTATGACCACACGGATATGGCGGTCACATCAATATC
Source organism: Catocala sponsa (assembly GCA_963564715.1). Classification (NCBI taxonomy): domain Eukaryota; kingdom Metazoa; phylum Arthropoda; class Insecta; order Lepidoptera; family Erebidae; genus Catocala; species Catocala sponsa. The sequence goes on from OY751355.1 coordinate 7,214,775, forward strand.
AAGCATCAAGTGCATTAGCATTGGTAAGGTGTGATAATGGGGCAAACATTAAGTAGGTACTGTGACCTACTGGTAATAGATTTTATTTTTATAAAGTTGTCCAATGGTCTACCAGCTTCAATAAGGAACCAGTGTAATCCTTGACACAGTCAACACAGCTAGTTTTAAAGACTAGGTACATACTTAGGAGAGTATAGATAGTCAGAACCCTATACTTATTAGCCACTTCAGCAATATTACATATAGCACAAATATATCAATTTTTTATTACTTATTCTATTCATGAGTTATCATAATTATGTTAACTGATGAACATTGAGAAAGTATGTCATTATTTAATTGCAGCCAAATGACAATTTTCATGGCCTTACATTCGCAAATCAACTATTTACGAAAGCAATCACATTAAAAATTCTGCTCAAATCTAGAGCAGACCGACTGGAGTAGTATAACCACCCTACAGGAGATCCCAGCTAAATAACCTTGTATAAGGAGTACGTGTTCAAATACCTTAAGGACAAACTGTGCTGTCATCAAAATAACTACTGGTATTTGTGCCTTGCGTTGGCTGCACAGGGGCTCCACTTTTGCAAACTCGACAACTTTTCGTCAATACCCCTCACCTTGCAGAAGTCCAAGGCACCAGTAACCGAATACCAAGCAAGTCAAAACCTTGTTTGCTAACTCGCATAAAAATAAAAACGTTTCAATGATTATTTGATCGAATTTTACCAAAACCGGTTCTGCTGTTTAGTTATGAAAACGTAACAAACAGACAAACAGTTTTGAATAATCAATATCACTACACGCATCCTTGTTTAGTGAAGATCATGAAACATTGTTTATCACATTTATGTCATATTATTTAACCAAATACTACAAAATAAATGAGGTGACAAGGTGACCTTACTTCCGTGCATTCTCTTTAATTTTACCCCCGATTTCAATTTTATCTCCTACTTTGAGTACTCCTGGCAAGTTTGCTGTGAACACGGGCATTTTAGACAAGTACTACTTAAATTATATAGATTAGTATACGCCCCAGTTATTTCCAGGTCAGGGCTAGTCATGTAAATTGACATTTTGAACTAAAAATTTATACATCACACTATTTTGTTAAATGATATTTGAACAATTTACGTTTGGTATAATTTTTGTGGTTATATAATATTGATATGCCAACGTGACACAAGCACTAAAGATGTTTCTTCTTTTTAATTCTTTGTACTATATTTTACGTAGTTTTTATTGTCCTTGCAGCAAGCAATTTTTGGCACCTATTGAAGGGAAATGCTCATCATTGCCATTAATTTTTTGACGGTACTAATGAGCTCGCTTCGCCTAGGAAAGGACCACTCTCATAAAGGAAACCTTCGTAAGCGCCAAAATTTATTAGCACGCAACACATCGTTTCGCAGGCGAGTGGGAGAAGCGCACACGTTAAACAGGTGGCAACGGAACATGGCCCTAATGCCGCCGCCAGAAATGTATCACTCCTTTGAGCTCACTTTCCAAATAGATTTCACAAAACATGGACGACGATTTGGTCGACACAGTTTGCTTATATTATTTGTGTGCGTGTAATTATTTATTACACGTGCAAATAAATAAACAAAAACAGCCAAAACAAAGAAGTGAATGGATGTGTGAAATGTATCGTAATAGAACAAGGTAAGTAAGTAAATTTTATTTATTTTATTTTAACAGCTAGCTACAATTACAAAAATAAATCAGGATAATAATACAATTACAAATATAAGTCACTGTACAGATCGCGCAACCTATGATGGCCGGACTGAACATAGCGTCTCCGAATTGTTGCGCACGTAGACAGAAACTAACTAATTAGTTTCCTCTGTCTACGGTTGCGCATGTACAGTCGCTAAGACGCGTAACGCCCCCGCCCCCTGTCACCAAAGAGACCTAAAACTTGTAACTGCGACGCCACTCGCGCAATGTTCAGACCGGTCATCACACAGTTCGCGATCTGTATATAGATAATGCTAAGATAATGTTTTCCCTATAATCGTTTTTACTTAAAATGCCTGATGAAATGATGCCTAGACCAGTGGGTTACTGCAGTAATTTTTGCAGAATATCTTCTGAAGACTTACAATGAAATACTATTACAAAATGATTCTACTTAAATTTCAAAATTAGACACAAACTGGAGAGTACCTGTTCCTTCCAAAGTGAGATTGGCATTGACTTTAAGAGTTTTAGCAACAGGCGATAGTTATATAAGTCTACAATAACTATTCAAAATTTCACATCAGTTAATCTCTACCACTGTGTACGAAGTTTGTAAAGCTCTGATTCAAGTCCAAAGGTTATTAAAAACAGTGTTTAATATGTATTACTTTTATTTATTAACTAGATGTTCCCGCGGTTTCACCCGCGTTTATCGTTACTGGACCTTCCCCGTGGGTTGTAGCGTGATGTTATATAGCCTATAGCCTTCCTCGATAAATAGGCTATCCACCACTAAAAGAATTTTCAAATCGAACCAGTAGTGCCTGAGATTAGCGCGTTCAAACAATCAAACAAACAAACTCTTCAGCTTTATAATATTATAGCTGACCCGCGCAAGTTCGTCTGCGTCACATAAGAGAGAGAGTGGGTCGTAGGCACCTATAATACAATTTTAAAGGAGCTGAAACTTTCTTTGTTAAATCGACGAACCACATAAGAACCATGGAACAACATTTTATAAATATACCTACAATGCTAATTTAATTTTGCTGCGATGTTATTTTAAAACTGCGATATCTCCTAAGATATTCATTGAAATCGAATGATGTAAAGGACAATTTTGTTTTAAATTAAATACTTATGATGAATAACGTATTTATTTGGATAAGGATTAATATCATGTTTATAAAAACACCTTCGCAAATAATGCATTGTTTTAGAACAAATTTGGTTAGCATAAAAAAGGTTATAGTGAGCCAACCTTAAAAGATAGACATATGCTGTCGAGGATTTTTTTTTAGAACTTTTAATGGGGAACAATTCTGTCATACATGATTTTTGCGAAACTTTAACTGTTTACGCAGCGCACGCAGCGAAAGCTCTCAAAAGGAAAAAAAGCCCTCCGATTTTGAAACATTCTTCATTGGTGCTCCGCTCCTAGTGATCTTAGCGTGATGATATATAGCCTATAGCCTTCCTCGATAAATGGGCTATCTAAAACTGAAATAATTTTTTAAATCGGACCAGTAATTCCTGAGATTAGCGCGTTCAAGCAAACAAACAAACAAACTCTTCAGCTTTATAATATTAGCACATGAGTAGATAAACGGTATATTAGTATAGATGATAAAAAGACTATTAATAAGTATTACCAATATCAATAATCGTCAGTATCAGTATCGTCATTACGATCATCACATCGGTTATAAGCTTCTTTAATTATTATATTTTTATTGTATGTTCTTCAGCGATAGCTCAGTGGGGAGACCAACAGACTGCAATGCAAAGGGTCTCTCGGGTTCGAACCCACGTCGCGCACCTCTGACTTTCGGAAGTTGACTTTTCGAAATTATGTGCGTATTGATTAACAACTATCGGCTGCTCCGTGCCTCGGAGAGCACGTTAAGCCGTCGGTCCCGGCTGCCATGAACATCTATGTCAGTCGTTACTGAGAAGTCAGTGCCCTCTAATATCCTGACACTGGTCTAGCTTTAGGGTATCGTTAGCCTTCGGGTTGCGGAGGTCAGATAGCAGTCGCTCCGTGTAAAAACTGATATCCAGTCAAATCCGGTTAGACTAGAAAGCCGACCCCAAGTGACTTGGGAATAATAAAGGCTAGGGAGAAGATAGTATGTTCTTGGTGGTATGATAGTTTAAGAAATAATGTTAATCTGTTTATCATTACCGACTTCTGATTTCTTGTATTGATTTTTTTAAATACTTGGTATATTAGAGTCATATAAAGTATTATTGTCTGAAGTAGGTACCTATACAATGCATAATTAGCAGTTTCCGGTGACAGTCGAACTACGGGCAGATTGATTTGAATGGCACAGTTGTTTTGACATTGGTGTCCTGAAATGGTGTTGAGGTGCGATTATCATAATTTAAAATGGATTGCGAATTTTGTATATTTGTTTGTGAAGCAACTGGATGTGTTATCAACAGAGTGGATGATACAGGTAATTTTTTATTTTTTTATTTTGCTCGTCATAATGACCACACTCCACCTGATGGTAAGCAGTCGTGTGGTCTAAGAGCAGTGGCCTCCACACCGCCCTCATAGCAGCCGAGGCGATGTTGAGGTCTCTACTTTGACGGCCTGAGAAGGTGCTTTTTCACGCCCCGCTTAAAGGACCCTTAGATTGACAGTTTGACGATAAACTACTTGTTGAATTTGGTTCATATACAGCGAATACACAGCTGTAGGTAAACTGTTACGCTGTATCACATTCATAATATATTTGAATACTAAATTATCAATGTCATTCATTAGCACTAGCCTGTCATGTATACCTATGTAATGGCGCGTTTACATTATTCTGTTAGACCGTATACGGCTGCAGCCCGTACTCTGTCACCAACTAATGTAAACGGGTATTCGGTTGGCCGTATTCGGTCACAGCCCGTATTCAACGACGAGAGCTTAAACCTAACGCGATCGCCGGATTCGGTGGCCGAACTAATGTAAACGCGCCATAAGGGCTTCAATTTCTCAGCTAGCAGCTGGCCATATAAATCACATGCGTTAACCTCTTTTTTATTTTCACCACGATTACATCTATTTTTAATTAGGTAAAAAGCCTCATCCATCTGTTTTCTTGCAATCAGCATACCTTGCGTTCCACGTTGCCTCTTTGAGGGAAAAGAATCTGATCCACTTCGACTGTTCTATTCTCGCCACGCCACGCCACTTCAGGCCACGCGCAGCTACGTATTGCACAATAATTATAATAAAATGAGCCATCTAGCCCACACCAGCACTAGCGAGCAACCTACACACCAATGAGTATAACTATACTACGGAAATTACACACTGTTGCAGCGTTTCGCCCGAAGGAATTTGTATCGACAGCTCACATACCTACCTCGCCCATTTTCTCCTTTTATTCCATAGACATTACTGGAACCTCTGCAAGTTATTCCAGTATCATCTGCTATACTTACTTCAAATGTGATAGCTCGTCTCTTATCGGCGACTACCTATATATTTACTGTAAAAAAAGTTAAGGTTATTGAACACTCAAATCATATCAATATTAATCAAAACAATGAAATAAAATTACAAAGCATTAATTTTCTCTATATTCAAAACTATTTTTGTTTTTTATTATGTTTATTGCGAATATTATTCTGCTATTTATTCATTTATTAAGCAATACAAAACTTACAGGGGTGTCACCAAATCGTTTGCATGCATATGTTTACAAAAATTATATTATGTATATTAATAAATTTAATTACAACATTAAACATTTCAAATCTAACAATTGAGCTTACCTCATTGACATTTTTACATTTATTACAATTTTATAGATAATACTTATATTTATTTTTGGACAATGCTATTAAATACTATTGAATATGCTTACATTATTAATTTATTGCACTACGCCTTTACAATTTTATAGATAATACTTATATTTATTTTTGGACAATGCTATTAAATACTATTGAATATGCTTACATTATTAATTGATTGCACTACGCCTTATACTCTAATATCATAGGTTATTGATATGTCGCATAATATTAGTAGCAACTACAGTTGGTTTATCAAAAAATATGTCTGTATCTGGACTATATTGTAGAAAATTATTAATGTGCATTATTGCCCTAGCCGTAGGACTATTATATGCTTGAGAAGAGCGCTTCGATGTTGGGTAGGCGAACAGTTGATGCTGTCGCCGACCACAGGCACGCAAGTATCTATCAGGTACATAAAAATAGATGCTCTCCCGAACGGCTGGATTGTCAATCTTATTGTTTAGTAGTTGGTAATAATGCATTAAGTGTGAAAACTGTCTCCTAAGTTGCAATGTATATTCTATAATATATAATATTCTATAATATTCTACCACATACATACAACACCATCTAGCCCAAACTAAGCAGAGCTAGCACTATGGGTACTAGACAATGGATAAACATACATATATACTTTTTTTTTTGTAAATACATACATATTATACATAGAAACACCCAGACCAAGACAAACATCCATGTTCAAGCACACAAATGTTTGACTTGTGCGGGAATCGATCCCGCGACCTCAGGCGTAGCAGTCGGTTACATTAACATGACATGTATCGAGTCCAACCATACCTGAGACAAACATGGACGGGTACAAAAATGGGTAGTAACCTTATGTACGTTTGTATATGCAGCGAGCAAATTTACGCTGAACTTTTTCAACCATGAGTATATACAGTTGTTCTTTTGGACTCCACACAATTGCATTGTACTCCAGCTTGCTACGTACGTAGGCGTTATAAAGCAATTTGATAGCCTGGACATTTTTAAACTGCAGGGTGGTTCTAATTATGAATCCCAGAGATCTATTTGCGTCTTTCGTTGCCTGTTTGATGTGTTCGTGAAAAGTTACTTTGCTATCCATAGTGACGCCTAGGTCACGTATTGCGGTAACACGCTCTAGTGGAGTGCCTGCCAATTTGTAAGTTACCAGAATAGGAGTACGGGACCGGGTAAAAGTAATAGTTTTACATTTTGTGACATTAAGAGGAAGTTTATTTTGTTTACTCCATGTGTCAACCGCATCAATATCACATTGTAGTGCATCACAATTTCTAGTGCTGGTGACAGAAAGGTATAGCTTCAGTTCATCTGCAAACATAAGACACTCAGCATTACGGACCATATCAGGTAGGTCATTAATCATGATCAGGAGTAAAGTAGGACCTAACGTACTACCCTGGCTTACTCAGGAACGAATGTAATATTCGTCGGATCGATGTTGTCCCATTTTCACAAATTGCCTCCGATCTCTGAGGTAGCTCGCCATAAAAGTAAGGAGTTGTCTACAGAAACCCATAGATACAAACTTTGCTAATAATACATCATTATCCACAAGATCGAATGCCTTTTTGTAATCGAAGTATGCCGCGTCGACTTGGCATCCTGACGTTACTTTACTGCTTAGATAATCAACATATTTTATAAGGTTTGTTAACGCAGACCGCGCGGGCCGAAGTCCGTGTTGGCAATCACTTAAGGATTTGCTAATCTGACTAGATATGCAGTTATTGATAATTGACTCAAACACTTTACCGAATACTGGCAGTATTGCAATGGGTCTAAAATTTGTTACATCATTTGATGATCCCCACTTAGATATTGGCGTTACCCTGGAAACTTTCCATATGCTAGGATAAATACCTTGCTGGAGTGAAAGATTAAAGACGTGCGACAGAGGTTTTACTAAGGCTTGGAAGCAGTCCTTGACCAGAAATACAGGTATATTATCAGGGCCGTAGGAAGTCGTACTTTTGAAACGACGAACTGAGCGCCATATATCAATAGGGTGAATGGTATTTAAAATAATTTCAGACGAGTAACCTTTTTTTTTTTTTTTTATTCGCCTGATGCATGCCCTCTCGCCACAAGGGGAGGTGAAAGGGTCATGTCCGGCTCTCCCGTATTTCGGGCCTACGGACCAAAACCCCACGGTGTGCACGCTCGCTGCCTTGTAGTGGATGGACCGCTGGCAAAAGTTACTACCTCAGCGACCCACCCAGCAGTCTACAGCTCCTCGGCGACGCCCCGGCACTACATAGGGCGTCGGACCGACTCAATGGCTGGCGGGCGAGAGATCCCCGTTCTCCGGCCCGCGGCCTTCTTCATGGCGGCATTAGGCCTTCGCCGCCCGGTTCGCCGGCGACGGCTCGGATCCGCAAAGATACTTTCTTCACGGATCCGCTCCGCCGCCTCCTTCTGCGAGATGACGTCCTCGCAGAAGGACGCGAACGCTGCCCACTTCCTCTCGCTGTCGACCATGGCTTTAATCACGGCCGGCAGCAAGAGATCTTCACCCACAACCTCAATGAGTTCACGGCGCTGCACCGCCCAAGCAGGACATTGCTCGAGCGTGTGCTGCGCCGCGTCCTCCTCACAGTCGCAGTGGTGGCAGACGGGACTCGGTTCCCTCCTAGCGACCGTGTGCAGGTATTTGCCAAAGCAACCATGCCCTGACAACACCTGCACTAGCCGGAAGGAAAGGGTCCCATGCTGCCGCCCTGCCCACCGCTCGAGTAGAGTACCGGCTGGAGGGCCCCAACGGTTCTGAAACCGGCCACGGGCGCCTCCAGCCGTGCCTTCCACTTTAAAATCATGCCCTGATGGGCCCGATTGCGCGCGCATTCAATCACTGTCGGGAGGGGACGACAACCCGTCTCCTCCCGCACCGCCTCACTCACTGCAAACACTTCGGCGAGCACTTCAGCCTCCCAGACGAGTAACCTAAGGCAACTGCATCACGTTCAGCTGTTTGAGGATTTAATAGCGGCGCATTTACATGAAAAACTGAACTGAAATACTGTGCAAATGCGTCAACCGCATTCTGGACGCCATTGGACGTGTATTGCACAGTATGTTGTCTATTACTGCGTTTTGCCTTCACAAATTGCTAAAAACTAGATGGCTCGGAAGCAATATTATTCTCTACCTTGTTTATATACTCTTTAAGAGCTATATCCATAAGAGTTTTGACTTTAGTCCTGTAGTATTTAAATAATTCCCCATTAAATTGCAATCCCTGTGATTTAAATTTCTTCAAATTATAATATTTAAGTTTAATATAATAAATTATTTCACTAGTAAACCAAACAGGGTAGTTATATTTATGACTAGAAATAATTCTTTTAAAAGGTACATGCCTTGTGATGACACCATTCAACTTCTCGTAGAACATGTCTACAGCTAAATTAGTATCCTGTTGTAGGACTAAGTCTGTCCAGTCTATACTGGTGATGTCTACATATAAACTATGGAAGTCCGCCTTGCGGAAATTCCATTCAGAGGGAACAGTCTTACTTTGTCTTGGGAGTTGAGATTTATTGATTGTTTTACTTCTTGGCACACTTAAAATTATCTCCAAAGCAGGATGGTAGGCATCTAGCGGTACCAGAGGTTCAACAGCAGTACCTACGACATTATCATTTGAAACAGAAGTTGTTAAAACCAGATCCAAGACATCCATATTCATTACATATAGTATTACACTGTTTCAGTTTACAGTAATCCAAAAACTCATTAAATTGATTTTTCACTGCAGTACTACAGGATTTTAAATTAAAGTCACCAACTATTATCAACTGACAGCTGGAATATGTAACCGTGGCATTTTCAATACAAGTTAAAACTTCTAGATACTGATTACTATTATAACTCGGTGGTAGATAAATCACACATACAAGCAATTTTACATTTTTCCACGTCACCAGAGCAAACAGCAGTTCTTTGTCGTCGGTTAGATTGTCAATGTCAGTAATTCTTTTAACAGTGTAACAGTCCTTCACTGCCAACAGAACTCCACCCCAACCGACATCACCAGCACGATCCTTCCGTAATACTATAAAGTTTGCTGGGAATAATTCAGCAAACTTTACAATATTGCAATTTTAAAAGGATATTCTCTGTAACAACACAGTGTTTGAAAATATAGTCAGTAGATTCACATTCAATGAAGTAGAACCTCTAACATATTATCAAAATCTACGCGCATAATAGCAGTATTCGTTTGATTTATTAGTAATGAACCAAAAATTACTGGAAAAGCTGCAGTCATCTAATTATTTTTATCGAGACAACATTCAACTTCATAATAATTATTATGTTGAGGTCGGAAACGCCATGTCAAATGTCAATCATTAAATGACACATAGCTGTCATTCGAGTTTGACAGGCCCTCACCGCTAGCCGCTAGCCTTATCGTCTATTGAGATAACCTCGTTGAAGGTATTTTGCGAAATAATATAACTTTCTTTAAATATTTGTAAAACAATAATTTCGCTATTAACAAAAAGTTGTCTGTAACTAACCCTATTATATTTACAGTGAGTTTCATTTATCAATTTCATTACTTTCTTAGAAACTATATCTCAGGTTTATTTCACAAAGATCTTCTGTTTTATCAAAAACAATAATTGTTTATCGTTATCTGAGCATACGTGTCGCGAATTACTAACAATATGTTAACACTATTTCTTTATTTAACTGCATTTAACTTAAGTTTTCCTACTTTTAAAGTTAGGGACATGTGAATGACTTAAAAGTTATCAAAAAGTGTATTTGTGAAAAGAGTTCAGTGATATGATAACCTATATAATGTGGTATTGTGTCGGTTCGGTGTGTTAATATCGTATATTGTACTCAATTGCATTCAATATGGTGTTTAATTTCACTGAAGGTTGTATGATGTCATTGAACAAATGCATTAAGTATACTGTAAACTGTAGAGTGATGCAATTGTTTCAGTTCATTGTGCAAAGAGTTACAGCCTCCATGGTGTTTATTTATTGTCTCATATAGATAGTGGATTCAACAAAGTCAAGAATCAATAGGTTTTCAACTACTTGCTATACTTAGTTACTTCTTAGTAGATGACTCACTCCCAAGTAGTAGCTTGTTTAAAGTAATAACTTGTTTATGGATGTATTATAATTTCCAGCTGGTAGCATTAAAAATAAATAAGTATATACAATATATTTATTTTTAGTGTTATTTAAACATATTATGTGATTGCTGCGCAACCAAAGTAGTTGTGTCTGGTCACAAAAAGTTATATTAGAAATGTAAACAGGATAAAAATAAAGTATAGGTATTTATTTTGTGTTACTTTTGCTAAATCTTGACTTTATTATAAATATATTTTATTAACTGGAAAGCATTACCTATCCATAGTTTAGGTAATATGTAGGTGTGTTGTTCTGAAGGGTAAAATGTTGTAAGCAATGCCAGATTGAGACAGGTTTTAGGATGGACCAAGATCTAATTAAGGCAGCCCTCTTGCTTGTAATTAATTTCTCTTACTGCCAAGTAGTTGTTTCAATTCTAATATGGTAGGGCCGGCACTGGTTGTGTGCCTCCACCTTCCTATGTAGGTGTGTCTTATGTTATGTATTATGACTATCATCTGAGAAGGTAACCTAATTCATTAATTAGAACATATTATTTAGTGTTGAAAATAACACCATAGTTGTCCCAAGGAACATATCACAATTAGACAATATTACAGAATTTGTAATATTGTCTTCATCATCAGGCTATAATAGTCCACTGCTGGACATAGCCCTCCCCCAAAGAGCGCCATAGCGCCCAAATATTGTCTTATGTTTATGCAAATATTATAAATTAATATTGTATATTGTATTGATTATCATGGTTGCTTAAAAGCAACCGAAACATCAGATGAAATGTGTACACAAGCATTTATAAAGATTTGACAGTTTAGAAATGATGTAACACAGTTATATTAAAATAAACTGTAACAAAATCAGAGTGAAGTAGTTTAATTTCAAAAATAATTCTTAGTGAAACACGTTTTAATGTCCTTTATTTCCCTCCACAGTTGACATCATAAAATGGTTGTATCAGAAGAGGCTGCCCCTGCAATGGAGGGCGATGCAGCGAACAGCAAGAAAGCTGCGAAGAAGGCCGCCAAGGCTGCAGAGAAGCAACAGAAGAAAGCTGAACATAAGGTAAATTGTAATATTATTTTATTAATGGCACCACTGTTGAGCATCCATGCCTAACAAAAGCATTAGCTTAGTTGGATGCGATTACAAGAGTCCTAGTAATTCGTAAAGTAAATAATTATGCTAGGTTTTTCTTTTCTTTTCCTTAGTCTTTTGTTCTGTCTCACTGCTGGGCCAAAAAGACATTCCCTGCCAGCCCCATTCGAAGACGTCCCAATCATCTCGCCATCTCCGTTTAGGTCTACCACGTCGCCGTCAACTGTCTTTTGGCACCCAATTGGTCACAATTTGTGCCCTCTTTGGGAGCATGCAACATGCAGGCATTAAAATCAAAACGAATTATTTTGAAGTTTGAAATGATATTCTTTTCTTTAAAAAAGTCGCTGGCAATTTCAGTTACAAATAACTAGTATTTTTGTTAATTCTTATGACTAAGCTATATACTTGTGTTAGAAGTAGGTTCCGAGTGCCTAGTGCGAGTTTGTTTTACGTTAACTTCTTAAGCGTCAAGGGGAAAGACGGAAACAAATAAAAAATTAATTGTGCAAACAATACACAAACGGATATATGTTTGTCTGTTTTTATTTTTTTTGTGACTCATTTTTTGTGGACAAACTTATGACCGCTCGACAGTCGAGGCGACCACTTAAACCACTATTATATAGCAGTATAGTATTTTATATCTTCTAATATATAAAATTCTCGTGTCACGGGGTTCGAACTTGAACTCCTCCGAAACGGCTCGACCGATTTTTGTGATCCTTAGCGTGATTGTCGGCCAGGGTTGAGAATCGCCCAACATCTATTTTTCATCCCCCTAAATGTTAAGGGTAGTCCACCCCAAATTTTTTTATTTTATTTTTAGGCAAAATTTTTTGTTTTAATTTTTTTATGACACAGCATACAAAAATAAATACAACCCTAAATTTTCACCCCTCTACGATCAACCCTTAAATTTTTTTTGGTAATTTTTTTTTTATTTTTTTGTTATATATTATTACAAACAGAATACAACGCGAATTGATTGTCAAATTCTAAATTAATGCGAGCGAAGCCGCGGGCAAAAGCTAGTATTATATAATATATTATTTATTTATTTATTTATTTATTTAAGGATTTCCAACAAAGGAATATACAATAACATACATTATATAGCAGTAATAAAGTTCTTAGCGTGTATAGTCCCTCAATTATAGGAAACCACAGCTTGCAAATTATAATTACAACTAAACTAACAACTTAATTAAAGAAACAAACAGAAAACATAAAATTTTTAAACATAAAATTCTGCCTTTAGGGTAAACTTTGGAGTAAAACAATAATAGCTTATTAGGTATAGAGTTATATAAAAAATTTACAAAGAAAAAAAAAGATAAGTGGGGGTATATAGAACTAAGTTAACAATCTACGAAGACACTTTTTAAATTGTATTAAATTGTTACTTATGTCTAGGTCGGTGTTAACAGAAAGTGCATTGTATTGTCTACAGAGTCTGGTTACAGCTGCGTAATGTCCAAGATTTGTTCTTGAGCGAGGAATATGGAAAAGCTTGTATGTATTAGGTCTTGGAATACGAGTCGGAATATTAATTTTGAATCTATTTAAGAGAGGTTTGCAGTCAGTAGTTCCGTAGTTATTATTATTATATAGATTATAATTGATTCCAGGCAGCATCCGGTCAGCAACAGCCCGAAGTCCAGGAAGCTGACATCTCAGAGGGTCGCTATGGAGTCATGAAGCTGATCCAATCTTCAGGAGAGAACCGTGACCGAGTCTACACTGATGTTAAGGATCTGGGCGTCAAACTGGACGGACAACAGGTGTGGGTTAGAGGTAAGAGTCATATAATTAGTATAGTAGGATAGTTGACTAACAATTGTCATTGAAATTAAACCACTATATACGGATTTTATCGCGTTGTTTATTTGACACTTTATTACATAATTTAGAAACTGTTACTCTACTATTACTATTAAACTTTACAAATTTTTAAGCTAATTAAATTATTGAAACGTTTCGGTTGCTTTTGAGCAGCCATGGTCACGGGGAGACTATATAGTAGTTTAATTTCAATGAATAACATTTATTTATTTGGTTAACTCTCAGCATATTATAATACAATTTAGTGAAAAATTTAGATGACATAACATAACATTCGCGTAAATAGTAGACAACAACAATTATTAATTATTTTAGTCAAATAATCACTCTTCCCGAACTTTGAAATACGATTTACGATTTGAAACTACGATTTTTCTAATTTATAATAATAACTAGCTTTTGCCCGCGGCTTCGCTCGCGTTAATTTACAATTTGACAATCAATTCGGCTTGTACTCTGCTTGTAATAATATAATTCAATAATGATTCGAAAGACATGTGACGCCATCTATTATCATAAGAACGTTATTTATTTATTTATTTATTTATTTATTCTTATGGAGAACCAACAGCTATTAGACATTATTTATACAAAAAAAACATTATAAGTAACATAAAGCCAATTACAGGTTCTCACGTCTAAATGTTTTCATACAAATTATTTAAGTGCCTTATGTGGGCAGTAAGTACACATTACATATTATTACTATTATTTAGTACTATTAATGAGAATCGAAGAACTCCCGGCTCAGCAGCCTTCTGACTATAGCTATATTTGTATTGAAAATGTCTAATGTGTTATGTAATTTGCATGCCAAGTTGAGAGATCGAGACGCTCGCCATAGAAAAGAATTTTGCCTATAATTAGTGTTCACTATATCAAGGGAAATAGGTACATAGTGACGCGTCATTTTGTTTGGTATATTGAAGCTTATCTTGGAAAGAAGCTCAGGACAGTCCACTGAACCTGACATAATTTTAAGAATATATATAATATCCGCTATCGGTATTGTTGTTTTCCTCGAGAACAGTAGTTTTTTTCAGGATGAAAGGTAGCTTATGTCCGTTTCTGTACACCTGACAACGTACATGCAAAATTTTAGAATGATCGGTTCAGTGGTTTAGGTTTGAAAAGGTAACAAACAAACTCATTTTTGCTTTTATAATATTAGTTAGGATATTATCCCTGTATTAAACTGTCCCACTGCTGGGCACGGGCCTCTTCTTAGTATAAGAAGGATTAGGTTACAGTCCACCATCCAATACAGATTGGCAGACTTCACATATCCTCGAGAACATTATGGAGATCTCTCAGACATACAGGTTTCCTCACGATATTTTCCTTCACCGTTAAAGCGATCGTTAATTAGTTAATTAATACGCACATAACTTTGAAAAGTCAGAGATACGTGCCTTGGGATGTAACTCGAGACTGCTGCATAGCAGTTCAATGGTCTACCTTGGGTCAATCACTTGCACATAAAACAAAACTGGCGAAATCTAATTATTATACAAACTAGATGTTCCCGCGGTTTCACCCGCGTTTAACGTTACTGCGCCGCCTCCGTGGGTCGTATCGTGATGTTATATAGCCTATAGCGTTCCTTGATAAATAGGCTATCTAACACTAAAATAATTTTTCAAATCGAACCAGTAGTTCTTGAGATTAGTGCGTTCAAACAAACAAACAAACAAACTCTTCAGCTTTATAATCAACTAGATGTTTCCGCGGTTTCACCCGCGTTTATCGTTACTGCGCCGCCCCCGTGGGTCGTAGCGTGATGTTATATAACTTATAGCCTTCCTCGATAAATAGGCTATTAAACTCTAGAGAATTTTTCAAATCGAACCCGTAGTTCCTGAAATTAACGCGTTCAAACAAGCAAACAAACTCTTCAGTTTTATAATTTTAATATATATATAAATTACTTGTCACGTTGTTTGTCCGCTATGGACTCCTAAACTACTGAACCAATTTTGATCAAACTTCGTAACCATCTCTAATTTGGTCCAACTTAAAAGATAGGATAGTTTGTTATTATTTTTTAAATGGGCAAATATTATCTAATGTGGAGCAGACGAAGTTGCGTGGGACAGCTGGTATTAGTATAGATATTCAAGCGTAAAACTATGTAGCTATATATTAGTCAGCAGTACATATTGTTACATCCAGTGCCATCTCTCGTCATTGTGCAGAAGACTCGGCAGTTCCGTCTAATAATTTATTATAACGCCATCTATTGACATCTTACGGAACTTCGTACGAGAAGAGTAGAGAAAATGCTGGCACATTCTCGAATCTTCGTACTGTTTACATACCGGGTATGACGTTACTAGAAAACGCCGGAAAAACTTTAACCGCGTATAAATAGAGCGCACGCGCACCGCCAAGTCAGTTTACAATCGTAAGCGGTCAAGTATTCATTGAAACGAACGGAAGCAAAAATTCTACGGAGTTTGAAGGAGTTACAGTAGAAAAGTGTAGTAGGTATAGTGTTTGTTGTGTTTTAAATTAATTGGGTGCTAGAATAAAACGTGTTTTAGTCGGTAATATTGTTTACATTCTTATAATATAACAATATACACTCGCGTGCAAGTAAATCGACTCAAGGCTCAAGTGCGCATAAAAAGTGATATAACTTAAAAATGCCTTATTTTACCTCTATATAATGTTTTACATAATTATAGCCTAGTAATTAGGCTTTAAAATGGTAGCATAATTTCAGTAATTTAAATAAACACATGTCCTTAGAATGCAACTGAACGCAACCTCCCATAAACTGCTCTGCGCTCTATACACAACTTGCGCGACACAACCCGCTATAAAAACCCCCTGTAATCGTTTTTTCTTATCAGTCGCTCACTAGACGTTGACCTGAACACATCTCTGCAAATGAAGCCGTCATTTGAAGAAAATTATGGATACAACACCTGAAGATGCCGCTCAAGTCGTTGCCCTGTTGCAAGAAGGGTTGAACCAGCGAGAAGTCGCTCGTCGGTTGAATATGAGTCAGTCTGCTGTCTCGAGAGTGTACAGGAGGTTTCAAGAGAGTGGTGCCTTCACTCGGCGGCCTAATACCAGCCGACGCCGGTGCACCTCGGAGCGTGACGACCGGTTTTTGGTCTCGACCTCTCTCCGAAATCGACACCTTACCGGCGTGGATGTGCAGCAGGAGCTACGTCAAGTTCGCGGAGTAACTGTCAGTCAGTGGACAGTTAGAAGAAGGTTGAAGGAAGCTAACCTTACTCCGAAAAGACCCGCTACAGGCCCGAAGTTGACCACAGCCCACCGACAAGCACGCCTTCACTTTGCTCGAGAGCACTTGGATTGGAGCATAGAGCAATGGCAGTCGGTCCTGTTCACAGATGAGACGAGGATGTGTCTCCATGGCAGCGACAGGAGAGGTCGGGTGTACCGGCGTCCTGGTGAACGGTTTTCACAGTGCTGCTTTGTTGAAACCGTTGCATATGGTGGCGGTTCTTGCATGATGTGGGCTGGAATTTCCTTAGAAGCAAAAACGGACCTTGTTTACGTTCCTGGGGGAGGCCGGAGAGGAGGTCTGACCAGTGATCGTTACATTGAAAATGTTCTACTGGATCAAGTTGTCCCTTATCAAGGCTTTATTGGGGATAATTTCATCTTGATGCATGACAATGCCCGATGTCACACTGCTCGGGCCACACGTGAGTTCCTGAGTGAAGTTGGAATTCACACTATGGATTGGCCAGCGCTCAGCCCCGATTTAAATCCCATTGAGCACATATGGGACGAGCTCAAAAGTAAAGTTAGGGCGAGGAATCCAGCTCCGACAAACATCAATGAGCTCAAGACTGCGTTGGTAGAAGAGTGGGGCCGAATACCACAATCATCAATTAAAAAGTTAATAAGGTCGATGAAGAATCGCTTGAGAGCAGTGATCAGGGCTAGAGGAGGGAACACCAAATATTGACACGAATAAATTTTTTATCTTATGCACATTTTGTTTCATTTATACCCAATAACCCCCATACTGTGAAATTGTATGAATTTTCAAAATTTTTTACAATATCTTTGACATTCACCTTTTTTACTAACCTACTGAATCGATTTTCATGCAACTTACATAATTTTAAAGCTCAATTACTAGGCTTTAATTATGTAAAACATTATATAGAGGTAAAATAAGGCATTTTTAAGTTATATCACTTTTTATGCGCACTTGAGGCTTGAGTCGATTTACTTGCACGCGAGTGTATAATATAACAGTACCAAAGCTTAGTAAATACCATGCACTTAAGAAAGAAATAACTAGACTATGGAAAACACCCACAGAAATGATACCCATTGTAGTAGGAGCCACCGGAGTAACAGCCAAAAACCTAAATAGATATTGTAGCAAATTAGATTCCAACATAAACATTTAAATAATTCAAAAACAGACAGCAATACACACAGCAACAATAGTCAGCAAAGTTTTAGGAGATACAGTTTTTGTTAGCGGGGACACTGAGCCACCTTTTCCCTGAGGGTCTCAGGGCGGGTACTCAGTATACCGAGCCAAAGCTCGAGAAGAGGAAACACTCTAAACAATATTATATAACAATATCATAAAGTAGCACTATGTAGACTTATTCCATTTCAAGTTACTTCTAACATATTTCATTTAGCGATAAGGTCGGCTATACATGTTTATATACTGTAGTAATTTATTTATATAACTAAACATATCGGTTACATAATATATGGTACATTATTAGATTGCGCTGGTGACGCAGTGGTTAATGAACTCGCCGTAGCGTCAAGTGTTCTAGGTTTGATACCCTCATGAGATAAAATAATATAATAATAATATTCTATCACATACACACAACAGCATCTAGCTCAAACTAAGCTGAGCTTGTACTATGGGTACTAGACAATGGATAAACATATCTATATACTTTTCTTTATGTAAATACATACATAGTATACATTAAAACACCCAGACCAAGTCAAACATCCATGTTCATGCACACAAATGTTTGACTTGTGCGGGAATCGAACCCGCGACCTCAGGCGTGGCAGTCGGTTACACTAACCACTACGCCATCGAGGCCGACAAGCCAAATTTGCCACAAATAGTTGTGCCGAGTCTGTGTTTTCTTTGTGCCCGTTGTTTGAATGTTTGACAAGTCCCCCGCGACTCAGGAATTATATCTAGTACGGGAGCTGCCTTTTAAAAGAAAGAAGTTGCCTTATAGTATCTTATCTTATCTTATGTGGGGACCAGTCAGTGCAGACCGGCGACACTTCGACCCAGTGGGATCTTTTGTGTCGACACTCTCCCAATAACGACTGCCATAGATGTTCATGGCAGCCGGGACCGACGGCTTAACGTGCTCTCCGAGGCACGTAGCAGGCGATAGTTGTCAATTAATACGCACATAATTTCGAAAAGTCATATAACTTCCGAAAGTCAGAGGTGCGCGACGTGGGTTCGAACCCGAGACCCTCTGCATTGCAGTCTTTTGGTCTCCCCACTGAGCTATCGCTGCTCTGCCTTATAGTAACACACACATACATAGTTCCTCGACTATTTCTCCGAGAAGGACACAATCCCTCAATTCGCTAGAGACGATTTTACCCTCCCATGTAAACGTATTAGTCTTCCAGACCGAAATTCTGTCACGGCGGCCAATCCAGGAGATATTATATATTTTTTTATAGTTCATAAGTATGTGCGCAAAACACATATATTTTTTTATAGTTCATAAGTATGTGCGCAAAACACAAGTACACTCTCTGTTCCCTAACTCTCATGTCTGATGATTGGAGAGAGATCAGGCGCAGGACCAACGGCTTTACGTGCTTTCCGAGGCACGGGGGTGTCTAACACCGCCAACTGCCTAACTTCAGACTGCCATTGACTATTCTTCACAGAAAAATTCACTGCCAAGAAATATAATTACTAAACTTGATTGCCACTGTGCACTAAGGAATATAGTCTAATTAAAACTAATATAAAATTATATGTGTTTCTATCAGCACGTATACAAACGACGCGTGCTAAAGGGAAGCAGTGCTTCGCGGTGCTTCGGCAGAACAGCAGCACGGTGCAGCTCCTGGTGAATGTTAGCGACGAGAGGCAGGTCAGCAAGCAGATGGTCAAGTTCACAGGCAAGTAAGTACCATACACATCCTGACTAATAAAAGCGAAAATGAGTTTGTTTGTTTGTTTGTTACCTTTTCACGACTAAACCACTGAACCGATCATCCTGAAATTTTGCATATATGTACGTTGCCAGGTGTATAGAAACGGACATAGGTTACCTTTCATCCCGGTTCTTATGATAATAGATGGCGCCACGTGTCTTTCGAATCATGATTGAATTATATTATTACAAGCAGAGTACAACCCGAATTGATTGTCAAATTCTAAATTAACGCAAGGTAAGCCGCGGTCAAAAGCTAGTTATCTATAAAGTCGAAGACAGAAGTCGTCTCGCCAATGCAAACGGTTATATCCCCAAAGGAGACAAAAGTTTGTGTGACCCTAATTGCTCCGAGTCCGGTCTGTGAAAATTTTAATGTTTAAACAATCCTTCGTGACACAGGAATTATTCCAAGTACGGGAGATGCCTTTAAAATACTGTTTTCATTTTAATAAAAGGCATCTGCCACCCTAGGATTAATATTAATAATTAGAAAGAAAGAACATCCAGATACAAAACAACCATTTGTGGATCACACAAATGTTTGACCCGAGTGGGATGTATGTATGTAACATACATACATAGATTCACGCCTGTTTCCCAGGGGGGTAGGCAGAGACTACGGATTTCCATTTACTACGATCCTGACACACTTCTCTGGCTTCATTCACTTTCATCACATTCCTCATACACGCCCGTCGGTTCAAGGTGCTCTTAACCTGGCCTTTGACCAGAACGCCTCTGATCTGATCGAGAAACGTTCGCCTACGTTTTCCCCTTGCGACAGTTCCAATCACACTAGCCTTATAAACTTTCTTAGTCAGTCTTTCCTCGTCCATTCTTTCTACATGTCCAAACCAGCTTAACATACCCTTTTCTATTCTTGTAACTGTATCCACTTTCATGCCGCATCTCTCTCTAATCACAATATTCCTTATTCTATCTTTCAGAGTCACACCACATATGCTTCTCAGCGCTCTCATTTCTACAGCATTTATTCTGCTCTCATGCTTCTTTTGCCATACCCCACTTGTGATTAAAACCCATTATACTTGATGCAGTAGCCGTTGCGACGAGTTTGCAATCACAAATGATTGTTACTAGTCTAGATGTTCTTTTTGTCCGTTGTTTGAATATCTGTAAAATCATAAGTACACAGAATTTATCCTTAGTGCTAAAAAAGTGAAAAGTGAAAATTCTCGAACTCTTGACTATGTGTATGTATGCATAAAAGTTTGTAAACGTGATCGCACGTTTGTCACTTAAATGTGCGTAAATTATTACATGTTTATCTATACTAATATTATAAAGCTGAAGAGTTATTTTGTTCGTTTGAACGCGCTTATCTCAGGAACTACTGGTTCGATTAGAAAATTTTTTTTTGTTCGATAGCTTATTTATCAAGGAAGCTATATAACATCAACGACCCACGGGGTGGCGCAGTAATCATAAACGTGGGTGAAACCGCGGGCACATATAGTATATTATAATACTAATAATGATAATGTGAGGGACATTATCATTATTTCTCTAATATAGGTTAGATTATTAAAGTCTTCCCAATATCTGTATGAAGTTGACGGCTCCTAATGCTCTGTATAAATGAAACTAGCATTTGCTCGCGGCTTCGCTTGCGTAAAAGTAGGTAAGATTATGTCAGTAACACTACTTTAAATAAAATGTATAGTCTATGTTACTCGGTGATAATATAGCTTTCTAATGGTGAAAGATTTTTTAAAATCGGTATATTAGTTTTTGAATTAAATCCTTACAAACAAAAAAATTCAAATATTTCCTCTTTATAATATTAGTTTGGATAAATTCTTGATTTTTCAATCCTGTTCTGTATTATTTGTAATTTTTATGAAAAGAAATATATTATTATTATAATTGTTTCTCAATTGCAGCGTAACTAAAGAGTCCATAGTAGACGTGTTCGCTTCGGTGGTGAAGACTGGTACACCCATAGAGTCGTGTTCAGTCCGTGACGTGGAACTGTTAGCGAGCCAGGTGTGGCTGGTCTCCGCAGCCAAGCCGCAGCTGCCTCTGCAGATAGAAGACGCCAGTAGACCGGAGAAGACCGACGTAAGTTGTTCTAGAGTCGAGCTGATTGTAGGGGGTTGCGTTGAGTGCTGTGGATTCGAATGGACAGTTATTTCGATGATGGTTTAATGGGTTAAGCGATCGCTTATACGCCGGTGTCGTGGGTTCGAATCGACAGTTATTTCGATGATGGCGTAATGGGTTAAGCGGTCGCTTATACACCAGTGTTGTGGGTTCGAATCGACAGTTATTTCGATGATGGCGTAATGGGTTAAGCGGTCGCTTATACACCAGTGTTGTGGGTTCGAATCGACAGTTATTTCGATGATGGCTTAATGGGTTAAGCGGTCGCTTATACACCAGTGTTGTGGGTTCGATTCGACAGTTATTTCGATGATGGCGTAATGGGTTAAGCGGTCGCTTATACACCAGTGTTGTGGGTTCGAATCGACAGTTATTTCGATGATGGCGTAATGGGTTAAGCGGTCGCTTATACACCAGTGTTGTGGGTTCGAATCGACAGTTATTTTGATGATGGCGTAATAGGTTAAGCGGTCGCTTATACACCAGTGTTGTGGGTTCGAATCGACAGTTATTTCGATGATGGCTTAATGGGTTAAGCGGTCGCTTATACACCAGTGTTGTGGGTTCGATTCGACAGTTATTTCGATGATGGCGTAATGGGTTAAGCGGTCGCTTATACACCAGTGTTGTGGGTTCGAATCGACAGTTATTTCGATGATGGCGTAATGGGTTAAGCGGTCGCTTATACACCAGTGTTGTGGGTTCGAATCGACAGTTATTTTGATGATGGCGTAATAGGTTAAGCGGTCGCTTATACACCAGTGTTGTGGGTTCGAATCGACAGTTATTTTGATGATGGCGTAATAGGTTAAGCGGTCGCTTATACACCAGTGTTGTGGGTTTGAATCCTGCATGTAACTAAAAAGGGGTGGGTTTACTGCTCGCCGCCGGGTGCATTGATTTATTGATTCGCTTAAAAAAAATGTGTGATCCGCACATATTTGTTCCGGGTCTAGATGTTCTTTGTGTCTGTTGTCTGAGTGTGTGTAAAGTTCCTCACGGCACAAAAATTATAACTGCGATATAAAAATATAATATAAATTCGGCCTTGATGGCGTAGTGGTTAGTGTAACTGACTGCCACGCCTGAGGTCGCGGGTTCGATTCCCGCACAAGTCAAACATTTGTGTGCATGAACATGGATGTTTGTCTTGGTCTGGGTGTTTCTATGTATGTATTTACAAAAAAAAAAAAAAAGTATATATGTATGTTTATCCATTGTCTAGTACCCATAGTACAAGCTCTGCTTAGTTTGGGCTAGATGGTGTTGTGTGTATGTGATAGAATATTATTATTATTATTAGTATATTATATGTTTTTAAAAAGAAGACTCAGAGGTCTTATTCCATTTAGGATTTAACTGTGTGCGCTTCTGTGGACTCTGGTCCACTAAAGCGGAGACGAGAGAAGATTTTTTATAAATAACAAATAGGATAATATCACATCATTTTTTTTATTTTATTCTGCTGATGTGGCAAACAAGCATACGGTCCACCTGATGGTAAGTGGTCACCGTAGCCTATGGACGCCTGCAATACCAGAGGCATTACTTGCGCGTTACCGACCCTTTAGGAAAGGAAATGGGAAGGGGGAAAGAGGGTGATTGGGCTTCCAGCACTCTCACTCACCGAACGAAACACAACAGTAGGATTACTGCTATTTCACGTAGATATTCTGTGAGAGGGTAGTCCTTTCCCGGTCGAGCCCATTCATGCTGAAATCAGCGAGGCTCTACTACTCTAATCATTTCCGCATAGCTTTGATAGACACTGTTCAAGCGAAAGCGCAAATCTAACGATGAGTTGGCAGCGGCGTGTGCGTACATGCGATGTTAGTGCGTACTTGGAGACAGCAGTGCTTTAAGCAGCTCTCATCTCCGCTCCGTCTATATGAAAACACAGATGTTCCCGCGGTTTCACCCGCGTTTATCGTCACTGCGCCGCCCCCGTGGGTCGTAGCGTGATGTTATTTAGCCTATAGCCTTCCTCGATAACTAGGCTATCCAACACTAAAATAATTTTTCAAATCGAACCAGTAGTTCCTGAGATTAGCGCATTCAAACAAATAAACAAACTCTTCAGCTTTATAATGTTAGTATAGATTGGCACATTATAATACAATGTTCACAGGACCCCGAAGCTCTCAAGATCCGGGTCCACCAAGACACTAGACTGGACAACCGTGTGCTAGACCTCAGGACACCAGCCAACCAGGCCATCTTCAGGCTAGAGGCAGGCGTCTGTAGACTCTTCAGAGACATCCTCACCAAGAAAGGTATCTACCTGAAATTATGCAACCTAAAAAAATGAAAAAGAAATTGTAAATAGTATAAAAAAAAAATTTTTATTGTATGTTGTTTTTATCAAATATAGAAGCGAGATGAAGTGTGATGGTAAATTTATGATACAAAATGGAGTGTCATCGATTTCTAAAATACTAGCAAGTCTCAGTTTAGGAATCGCTGTGTCCCTTAGTATGTTATTGTACAACCATCATAATGTATGCTTTCTCATATTTTGTTTACATATTGTTTGTTGTTGGAAAACCTAGGCGAACGTTTCTCGATCAGATCGAAGGCGTTCTGGACAAAGGCCAGGTTAACCCATTCAATGCGGCAACAAATTTTGCTTTCACTAGCCAGAATTGGCTCATATTTAACGTAAACGCCGATCGGCGTCAGCCGCACTTGATGAAATAAAAAAAAGACGCCAATCGGCGTTTTCAGCATTTTGTTATGAATTTGAATTTATTAATATAATATCTTTAAATTTGGGTAAAATATAAAACAACTATAAATTACCCCGATCGGCGTCCTCCGAATCTGAGTATGAAAAAATAAGACGCCGATCGGCGTCCGCCGCATTGAATGGATTAAGAGCTCCTTGAACCGACGGGCGTGTATGAGGAATGTGATGAAAGTGAATGAAGCCAGAGAAGTGTGTCAGGATCGTAGCAAATGGAAATCCGTAGTCTCTGCATACCCCTCTGGGAAACAGGCGTGAATCTATGTATGTATGTATTGTTTGTTGTACTTTTTAAGCAATAAATATTAAATAAATAAAATTAAAAAAAGCCTTTAAAAAAAGGATTTACTACCAATTTGGATTATAAACATTCTCTATGGAGCAGCGGTAGTGTATGCGACTCCTGTGCAGGAAGATCGGGTTCGATTACAGAAGTTATACTATCCCGCTGGCCTCGTGGCATAAGTTAGCGTACGATCATTAAGTCACAGGTTGCATTTCTGGGTTGGGTAAAGTGTTATTCAGTTCAGTGATGTTGCGAATATTCGCATCCGCAATCGCGGAGCTTCCGCATCGATTTGGACATCCGTATCCGCATCCACGGATGTGTGATTTCAAATATCCGTATCCGTATCCACGGATGTCAAAAAATCTGCATCCGCAACATCCCCGATTCAGTTTTATGATACGACATTTTTATTAGTAGCCTAGAGTTTGGCTATTACTCCCTAAAATCATAACTAGCGAATGTGTGCGTGTTATACATTTATACCTTATCAGGCACTAGCTAGCTCGCACTAGCAAGCAGCGATAGCTCAGTGGGGAGACAAACAGCCTGCAATGCAGAGGGTCTCGGGTTCGAACCCACGTCGCGCACCTCTGACTTTCGGAAGTTATATGACTTTTCGAAATTATGTGCATATTGATTGACAATTATCGCCTGCTCCATGCCTCGGAGAGCACGTTAAGCCGTCGGTCCCGGCTGCCATGAACATATATGGCAGTCGTTATTGGGAAGTCAGTGCCCTCTAATATCCTGACACTGGTCTAGCATTAGGGTATCGTTAGCGTTCGGGTTGCGGAGGTCAGATGGCAGTCGCTCCGTATTAAAACTGATATCCAGTCAAATGCGGTTTGACTAGAAAGCCGACCTTAAGTGACTTGGGAATAATAAAGACTAGGGAGAAGAAGGCACTAGCTTTTGGCCGCGACTTCGCTTGCCTATAAGTAGGTTTGGTTATGTTAGTAACAGTATTTGTTTTTAAATAATTAGCCTATGTTAAACGGTGATAATATAGCCATCTAATAGTGTAAAGAATTTTTAAAGTCGATAGATTACTTTTAGAATTAAATCTTTACAAGCAAACACTTTGACTGCACGAATGGCGTAGTGGTTTAAGTAGTCGCCTCGCCGCAGCCACTGCGCCCAGTGCTGTGGGTTCGAATCCCACATGGGTCAAAACTTTGTGTGATCCACAAATGGTTGTTCCGAGTCTGGATGTTCTTGTGTCCGTTGTTTGAATGTGTGTGAAGTCTCCCGCGACACAGGATTCATATCCTGCGTCGTGGAGGACTTTTTTTAAAGGTCAACTCCCGCACTAAATATGAACTTAGTGCGGGAATTGTCGCTTAAAAAAAAACCAAAATCTTTTCTCTTTTAAATATTAGTATATATAGGCTATGTATGTACCTTCATGACACGTTGTCTTGTATGTCCACAGGGTTCGTTGAGATCCACACACCTAAGATAATCTCGGCGGCATCAGAAGGCGGCGCGAATGTGTTCACAGTGTCGTACTTCAAGTCGTCTGCCTACCTCGCGCAGAGCCCACAACTGTATAAGCAGATGGCCATAGCTGCTGACTTCGATAAGGTAAACTACTAGATTTTGCCTACGACTTTGCTTGGAATTAGTACGTTTGTTCACGATACAGGAAATACTCCGAGTTTTGTTCTGTAAAAAAGATTACTACTGTAAAATATTACTTATAACTAGAGACCGGATTATATGCAACATAAAAAGCTTGTTATATGCTTGCAAATATACATGAAAAATGCTTGAAATATGCACGAAAATTGGCAGAATACGCGAAATTAAATGATAAATTTTAGGAACCGAAAAAAAGAAGAAAAGTTTCGAATGCATATGCAAATGCATATAATCCGGTCCCTACTTATAACTAAATTATTCCATTCTGGTAATATAATAATTACTGCTTATTAGATTTTGCCCGCGACTTCGCTTGAGAACGGTACCTTTTTTCACGAATCAGAAATTGTTCCTAGGTTCTTTAAAAAAGATGATGAAAGATGTATGACTCCTGTAAAATATTACTTCGGCATCAAAATTATTCCATTCCAGTAATATAATAATTACTGTTTATTAGATTGTACAAGTAGATGGCCATAGCCGCTGACTCCGATAAGATAACCGTCTGCTAGATTTTGTCCGCGACTTCCCTCAAGAACAGAACCTTTTTTCCCAGGAGTGCAGAATTACTCCTAGCATCTTTAAAAAAAACAGTTTTAAATATTTATGACTACTGTAAAATATTACTTTGCCACCTAAATTACTCCATTCTGCTAATGTTATGAAGTATTTATTGCGTATTAGCTTTTGCTCGCACTACAGAAATGAACTCCTTTCATAGGTAAAGGACTGCAATGCAGAGTGTCTCGGGTTCGAACCCACGTCACGCACCTCGTACTTTCGGAAATTATGTGCGTATTGATTGACAATTATCGCCTGCTTCGTGTCTCGGAGAGCACGTTAAGCCGTCGGCCCCGGCTGCCATGAACATCTATGGCAGTCGTTATATAAATATCCTGACACAGGTCTAGCCTTAGGATATCGTTAGCCTTTAGGTTGCGGAGGTCAGATGGCAGTCGCTCCGTGTAAAAACTGATAGGTATCCAGTCAAATCCGATTAGACTAGAAAGCCGACCCCAAGTGACTTGGGAATAATAAAGGCTAGGAAGAAGAAGTTCAAAGATACCTTTCATCCAGAAAAAAAATCAGTTTCATCCCGAACTCGCAAAATTCCAGTCCAAAAGCGACGGAAGATTTATGTTTTTGTAACATTTGCAGGTGTTCACAGTGGGCGCTGTGTTCCGCGCTGAGGACTCGAACACGCACCGACATCTCACTGAGTTTGTGGGGCTCGACCTTGAGATGTCCTTCAAACATCACTACCACGAGGTACTGGACACCATCGGAAACACCTTCACTGAGATGTTCCGCGGATTGAGAGATGAGTAAGTACCAGAAATTAAGATTAACCCATTCAATGCGGCGGACGCCGATCGGCGTCTTATTTTTTCATACTCAGATTCGGAGGACGCCGATCGGCGTCATGTATCTATAGTTGTTTTATATTTTACCCAAATTTAAAGATATTATATTAATAAAACAACAAATGTGTTTGGAATTTACTAATGAAATGCCTGATATGAGTAGTTTTTAGATATTTTGTTTTTTTTTATTTCATCAAGTGCGGCTGACGCTGATCGGCGTTTACGTTAAATATGAGCCGATTCTGGCTAGTGGAAGCAAAATTTGTTGCCGCATTGAATGGGTTAAGTAACATATGTTGCGACAGCCTAGTGGGAAACTGTTGGACTGCCACGCAGTGGTCTCGAGTTCGATCCCAAGGCGCGCACCTTTGACTGTTCGAAGTTATGCACGTGTATACAAACCGGTCTAATGCGGGGCACGGGCCTTTTCCTAGTGTGCAAAGGGCCTTAGTGCACCACGCTGGCCCTGTGCGGCTTGGCAGACTTAACACAACTTCGAGCACATTATGTAGAACTCTCAGACATGCAGGTTTCCTCACGATGTTTTATTTCATCGATAAATACTTAATAAGGAGTAATTACTGGAATGAAAACATTCAGGTTTCGCAGTAATATAGTATATATATAAACAGAAAAGATTTGATTTTTGGTTTGTTTGTAAGGATTTAACGCCACTCAACACTGATTTAAAAAATTCTTTCTCCATTAATAATCTGTATTTTCATCAAGTAACATAGGCGATCTATCTGTTTTTAAAGTAATGTTACTAATCTAAACTAACCTACCTTTACGCGAGCGAAGCCGCGGGCAACAGCTAGTATCCTATAAGAATGCTGTTCAAATATTACCTAAATAGGATGAGATGGAAAAAAGTACATAAAAAGTATAATGAAATATTTTTGACGTAATTGCCGTTAATTATAAATTAATAATTATTGTATAGGTATGCGTCAGAAATAGCCACAGTGGGTCAACAATTCAAAGTGGAACCTTTCAAATTCCTGGACCCGCCGCTCAAACTCGAATTCCCTCAAGCCATACAGATGCTGAAGGAAGCAGGTAACTATATATACATTGAATTACGCCTACACATCCCCAAAGGGGGCAGTTTGACATACCTATATTACAGCAATACTTCATTGTACGCCCAAACAAACATCTCGATAGAAATATGTAGAGGTAACGTGTTACCAAACTCTGTGTTGCTATCGAGAACCCAATAACAGATTGACCAACCCGGGAAACGAATCTGGAACCTAACAATCGCTCGTATGCGTAAGTGCAAATTAAATTATTAAATATTAAATAATTAAAACTATTTATATTAACGTTTACACTTTTAGCTATGTTCACGGCGAGACTGACTCAGTCTCTCCGTGAACATGGCCGCTGTAAAGGCAACCGAAACGTCAGGGAAAAGTCTAAACTTAAATATAAATAGTTTTAATTAATTTAAATAGCTTAAATTAATATGATAATAATATTCTATCACATACACACAACACCATCTAGCCCAAACTAAGCAGAGTTTGTATGGGTACTAGATAATGAGTAAAAAGAAGTATATATGTATGTCGCGGATGGAAACCGATTCCGTTCGTAAGATTGTTCATCGTCCGCCATATTGTGTACGAAATAAAATAAATGACTCAGTGCGTACGTCCGACGCGGTCGAGCTCCCGAAGTCAACAGACAGTGACAGAACGAACGAACGAGCTAATCTGTACCACCACTACTTCACTCGCTACAACGTTCGTTCAACTCTCACTCATTCACTGACGACGCTGACAGCGCCATCACAGACTTCCGCTCGAAACTACTGACTCACGGAAGTGAATAAATCTTAAATGAATTAATAGATGGCGCCACTTCGAGATGTCTCAAACCATTGATAGATGGCGCTACTAGATTCAATAATTCTCCGACACGGCCATTCTGACACTGCGCGCGTTCTCGAGCGCAACAAATACAAGATCAGTGCTACAGGAGTCGCCTGGACAGCACAAGATCTCACACGGCGATACTACACACTACTTACACTCAAATGTACCTTAGCTCATAGCCTTTAGCTTTCAGAGAAGAGTTACTGTTGTGCTAAGCGAAGCGCAGAGCTTCCAGCTCAAGACTCGAAGCACGAAGCGCGTAGCTTCTTAGGTGAAAACCCAAAGCAAGAAGCGCGGAGCTTCTAATGCAAAACACAAGCATGAAGCGCGGACCTTCCAATGCGTAGTACACAAGCATGAAGCGTGGAGCTTCCAATACGTAATACACAAGCATGAAGCGCGGAGCTTCCAATACGTAATACACAAGCATGAAGCGCGGAGCTTCCAATGCGTAGTACACAAGCATGAAGCGCGGAGCTTCCAATGCGTAGTACACAAGCATGAAGCGCGGAGCTTCCAATACGTAGTACACAAGCATGAAGCGCGGAGCTTCCAATGCGTAGTACACAAGCATGAAGCGCGGAGCTTCCAATGCGTAGTACACAAGCATGAAGCGCGGAGCTTCCAATACGTAATACACAAGCATGAAGCGCGGAGCTTCCAATGCGTAGTACACAAGCATGAAGCGCGGAGCTTCCAATGCGTAATACACAAGCATGAAGCGCGGAGCTTCCAATACGTAATACACAAGCATGAAGCGCGGAGCTTCCAATACGTAATACACAAGCATGAAGCGCGGAGCTTCCAATGCGTAATACACAAGCATGAAGCGCGGAGCTTCCAATGCGTAATACACAAGCATGAAGCGCGGAGCTTCCAATGCGTAATACACAAGCATGAAGCGTGGAGCTTCCAATACGTAATACACAAGCATGAAGCGCGGAGCTTCCAATGCGTAATACACAAGCATGAAGCGCGGAGCTTCCAATACGTAATACACAAGCATGAAGCGTGGAGCTTCCAATGCGTAATACACAAGCATGAAGCGCGGAGCTTCCAATACGTAATACACAAGCATGAAGCGCGGAGCTTCC
Organism: Catocala sponsa; assembly: GCA_963564715.1. Lineage (NCBI taxonomy): Eukaryota > Metazoa > Arthropoda > Insecta > Lepidoptera > Erebidae > Catocala > Catocala sponsa. Next base: position 7,245,651 of record OY751355.1, read on the forward strand.
AATGCGTAATACACAAGCATGAAGCGCGGAGCTTCCAATGCGTAGTACACAAGCATGAAGCGCGGAGCTTCCAATGCGTAGTACACAAGCATGAAGCGCGGAGCTTCCAATACGTAATACACAAGCATGAAGCGCGGAGCTTCCAATGCGTAGTACACAAGCATGAAGCGCGGAGCTTCCAATGCGTAGTACACAAGCATGAAGCGCGGAGCTTCCAATGCGTAGTACACAAGCATGAAGCGCGGAGCTTCCAATACGTAATACACAAGCATGAAGCGCGGAGCTTCCAATGCGTAGTACACAAGCATGAAGCGCGGAGCTTCCAATGCGTAGTACACAAGCGTGAAGCGCGGAGCTTCCAATGCGTAGTACACAAGCATGAAGCGCGGAGCTTCCAATACGTAATACACAAGCATGAAGCGCGGAGCTTCCAATACGTAATACACAAGCATGAAGCGTGGAGCTTCCAATGCGTAGTACACAAGCATGAAGCGCGGAGCTTCCAATACGTAATACACAAGCATGAAGCGCGGAGCTTCCAATGCGTAGTACACAAGCATGAAGCGCGGAGCTTCCAATGCGTGATACACAAGCATGAAGCGCGGAGCTTCCAATGCGTAGTACACAAGCATGAAGCGCGGAGCTTCCAATGCGTAGTACACAAGCATGAAGCGCGGAGCTTCCAATGCGTAGTACACAAGCATGAAGCGCGGAGCTTCCAATGCGTAGTACACAAGCATGAAGCGCGGAGCTTCCAATGCGTAGTACACAAGCATGAAGCGCGGAGCTTCCAATGCGTAGTACACAAGCATGAAGCGCGGAGCTTCCAATGCGTAGTACACAAGCATGAAGCGCGGAGCTTCCAATGCGTAGTACACAAGCATGAAGCGCGGAGCTTCCAATACGTAATACACAAGCATGAAGCGCGGAGCTTCCAATGCGTAGTACACAAGCATGAAGCGCGGAGCTTCCAATGCGTAGTACACAAGCATGAAGCGCGGAGCTTCCAATGCGTAGTACACAAGCATGAAGCGCGGAGCTTCCAATACGTAATACACAAGCATGAAGCGCGGAGCTTCCAATACGTAATACACAAGCATGAAGCGCGGAGCTTCCAATACGTAATACACAAGCATGAAGCGCGGAGCTTCCAATACGTAATACACAAGCATGAAGCGCGGAGCTTCCAATACGTAATACACAAGCATGAAGCGCGGAGCTTCCAATGCGTAGTACACAAGCATGAAGCGCGGAGCTTCCAATGCGTAGTACACAAGCATGAAGCGCGGAGCTTCCAATACGTAATACACAAGCATGAAGCGCGGAGCTTCCAATACGTAATACACAAGCATGAAGCGCGGAGCTTCCAATACGTAATACACAAGCATGAAGCGCGGAGCTTCCAATACGTAATACACAAGCATGAAGCGCGGAGCTTCCAATACGTAATACACAAGCATGAAGCGCGGAGCTTCCAATGCGTAGTACACAAGCATGAAGCGCGGAGCTTCCAATGCGTAGTACACAAGCATGAAGCGCGGAGCTTCCAATGCGTAGTACACAAGCATGAAGCGCGGAGCTTCCAATGCGTAGTACACAAGCATGAAGCGCGGAGCTTCCAATGCGTAGTACACAAGCATGAAGCGCGGAGCTTCCAATGCGTAGTACACAAGCATGAAGCGCGGAGCTTCCAATGCGTAGTACACAAGCATGAAGCGCGGAGCTTCCAATACGTAATACACAAGCATGAAGCGCGGAGCTTCCAATGCGTAGTACACAAGCATGAAGCGCGGAGCTTCCAATGCGTAGTACACAAGCATGAAGCGCGGAGCTTCCAATGCGTAGTACACAAGCATGAAGCGCGGAGCTTCCAATACGTAATACACAAGCATGAAGCGCGGAGCTTCCAATACGTAATACACAAGCATGAAGCGCGGAGCTTCCAATACGTAGTACACAAGCATGAAGCGCGGAGCTTCCAATGCGTAGTACACAAGCATGAAGCGTGGAGCTTCCAATACGTAATACACAAGCATGAAGCGCGGAGCTTCCAATACGTAATACACAAGCATGAAGCGCGGAGCTTCTAATGCGTAGTACACAAGCATGAAGCGCGGAGCTTCCAATACGTAATACACAAGCATGAAGCGCGGAGCTTCCAATGCGTAGTACACAAGCATGAAGCTTGGAGCTTCCAATGCGTAGTACACAAGCATGAAGCGCGGAGCTTCCAATGCGTAGTACACAAGCATGAAGCGTGGAGCTTCCAATACGTAGTACACAAGCATGAAGCGCGGAGCTTCCAATACGTAGTACACAAGCATGAAGCGCGGAGCTTCCAATACGTAATACACAAGCATGAAGCGCGGAGCTTCCAATACGTAGTACACAAGCATGAAGCGCGGAGCTTCCAATACGTAATACACAAGCATGAAGCGCGGAGCTTCCAATGCGTAGTACACAAGCATGAAGCGCGGAGCTTCCAATACGTAATACAAAAGCATGAAGCGCGGAGCTTCCAATACGTAATACACAAGCATGAAGCGCGGAGCTTCCAATACGTAGTACACAAGCATGAAGCGCGGAGCTTCCAATGCGTAGTACACAAGCATGAAGCGCGGAGCTTCCAATGCGTAGTACACAAGCATGAAGCGCGGAGCTTCCAATGCGTAGTACACAAGCATGAAGCGCGGAGCTTCCAATACGTAATACACAAGCATGAAGCGCGGAGCTTCCAATACGTAATACACAAGCATGAAGCGCGGAGCTTCCAATACGTAATACACAAGCATGAAGCGCGGAGCTTCCAATACGTAGTACACAAGCATGAAGCGCGGAGCTTCCAATACGTAATACACAAGCATGAAGCTTGGAGCTTCCAATGCGTAGTACACAAGCATGAAGCGCGGAGCTTCCAATGCGTAGTACACAAGCATGAAGCTTGGAGCTTCCAATGCGTAGTACACAAGCATGAAGCGCGGAGCTTCTAATGCACAGTGTATATTTTTTTTTTTAACATATGGTTTTATTGAAACAGCTGATACCATAATGAACAATGTCCACTTTATTATTAATCATTACCTTTTGTTTAGTCCACATAACATAATTCGTTGTAATAACTAACTAAAAAAAAAAAAAAACAAACAGTCTAAACTGTAAACAGAAAAACGGTTACAATCATTATCATCATTCTTAATAAAGATAATTGATTACGTTAATCAAGCATATTTTTAATTATTGTTGATACATCTTGCACTTAGCATACTAACATAATGTTTCGCTCAAAGTTTCCTCTGAATTAACTTCATCTAACTGTGTCGATAGTTCAGGTAAGCTACTAGGATATTTACGGAGCTTTTCATGACATACGTATTGCACGCGGCCACCAGCTATTGGCTCTACTTTATATCTGTCATTTGTGCAAACTTCAATAATTTTACATGGATTTGAAAATTTGTCACCTAATTTAGTTATTATTCTAGGATTTTTCTCAACTAGAACGATATCACCAAGACTGAACGGACAAATTTTGGCCTTACCCCTATCATAGCGCACTTTTTCGATGAGTGCCTGTTCGTCCATCCTGACTTTAGCTTCTTGTCTAACATTAAAAAGGTCTAAGTTTTCATATTCGTAAATTAACGCGTTAAGTCGTGGAGGGTTTCTATTGCAACCCATTAGCAATTGTAGGGGGCTTTTGCCTGTACTCCTTGAAACAGTGCAATTTAAGGACAATTGAACTTCGCCAAGAACAGACTTCCAGGATCGTTTTTCGTGGTTCTCAGCGATGGTAAAGCAGTTTGTAAGTACGGACATAAACCGCTCAACTTGGCCATTCGCCCGGCTGACCCCACTTGCGATCTCATGGAACTCTATTGACCACTCATTGCACAAACTCTGAAACTCCTGTCCAGTGAATGACGTACCCTGATCAGCTACTATCCTGACTGGAGAACCAAACAATGACACAAACACCCGTAGAGCATTACATGCCGACTTGGCTGTTAAGTCTTTTACCGAAGTTAAATGACAATACTTAGTAAATGCGTCAATGATCACGATTACGTATTCTTTAGTGTTGCGACTACCAGTAAGCTTGCCACTTGTGTCTATATGAAGTGTATGGATAGGTGCAGGTACTTTGTCAATAGGATGTAAGACTGACTGCCTAGCGCCTGAGGATCTCTTATTTATTTTGCATGGTAGGCACCTATCCACGTAAGTCCTAACGCATGTCGCCATGTTGGGGAACCAGAAATGTTCGCGGAGCTTGGTGAGCGTTTTATCCCATCCAAGATGTTTGAGTTCGTCATGGAAGCGCTGAATTATCTGCCAACGGTAATTCTTTGGGACGATTGCCCTACATAAGGTCTTTTTATTAACTTGAAACTTTTTGTAAAGCAAATTATTTTTCATTTCATATGTCGATCTCAGACTGGGTTCTAAGGTATCGTTTTCTAAAGCCTCAATTACTTTGTTAATATCTGGATCAAGGCGTTGTTCCGCCTGTAACCAATCATCTCTAATCTGAATTACGTTAACTGATGCTGAGCTAACATTAGAAGCGACCGGATTCCTACTTAGGAAATCTACGTGAGGGATCCTTTCACCCTTACGATACTCAACTTCGAAATCGAAACTTTGCATGTATGCCCACCACCTATGCACTCGGGGGGACAGATCTTTTTTATGTCGAGACGCCTTAAGACTATTACAGTCTGTTATAACTTTGAATCGCCTACCTAGTATGTAATGTCTAAAGTGTTTAAGAGCTTTAAAGACCGCTAACGTTTCCAGCTCGTAGCTGTGATAACGGCTCTCTACCTCGGACGTTCTCTGACTATAATATTCAATAACTCTCAGTTGGCTGTCGAATTTTTGGAAGAGAACTGCTCCATAGCCAAGAGCACTCGCGTCTGTGTGAATTTCGATTTCGCGAATTGGGTCAAATATAGTGAGCAGGGGCTCGGAAGTGAGATGCTTTATTACTGTGTCGCGTGCTTTCGTATGTTGGGTTTGCCAGTCCCATTTGGCATCTTTTTGTGTCAGCTGGTAAAGAGGACCCATTATAGTCGAGAAGTTAGGCACAAACTTTCTGAAGTAACCTGCTAAACCATTGAATTGACGCAGTTCTTTTACGTTAGTGGGAATTGGAGACCTGGCTAGAGCTTCTACCTTTTTGGGGTTTGGTTTTACTGAACCTTCTGAAATAATAAAACCCAAATATTCAACGGAACGTTTTAAGAATTTGCACTTATTCCAGTTAAATGAGAAACCAGTACCTGCGAGAGAATCTAAAACCTTTTCTAAATGTGTAAACGCTTCTTCTTTGCTCTTAGAGAAGACTAGAACGTCATCCATATAGACTGTAGCGATAACGTCTCTCAACGAGCCTAGTGCCTTATTTATGGCTCTTTGATAGACGGCAGGGGCGTTACAGAGTCCAAAGGGCATCTTTAAATACTCCCATGAACCATCAGGCGTCACAAACGCAGTCTTTTCTACGGAGTTTGACTTCTGAGAAATAGGTATTTGATAAAACCCGGACGCCATATCAAGGGAACTGAATACACAAGATTGCCCTAAGGTATCTATTTGCTCCGAAATTAATGGTAGAGGGTAGTTGTCGCGAACGGTATTGGAGTTTAACTCTCTATAATCGATACATAGGCGATCGGAACCGTCCTTCTTTTTCACCAAAATCGCGGGACTAGAGAACGGCGAAGAACTCTCGCGTATTATGTTTTTCGAAACCAAATCAGCAATAATACTTTTCATAGCCTCACGTTCAGCTGGAGCTAACCGATAAGGGTGGCGTTGTACTATTTTATTAGGATCTTTAAGTTTAATCTCCATCTCACCAGTAGTGACTAGAGATTGAGAATTGCCTTTCACAAAATTATCACTAAACTTAGTTATTAATTTTTGTAAACGAGATAAGTCATTGTCATCGGTCAGATCTGTGTCGATCGTGCTAATATCAAGGCTCTGCAAAAGACAAACATCGGCCTGGACTTCGCGTATAACGTGAACACCTTTGCTGTTAATGATCAGGCTTAGTCCCGGTCGCGCGAAAACATCGCGACCTATGATGACGTCGTGAGGAATTGCGTGTGAGTCTATGATAATAAAGCTAACTTCAATGTATACACCATGAATCTCTATCGGCAGACTTACTTTCGAGAAGGAGTACATAGTGTTAGAGCCAATACCTGTGAGACGCGTAGGTGTGAAATCTCGATTTCCAGACAAACTATCAGCAATTTCTTTACGAATAAGCGAACAATCAGAACCACTATCGATCAAAGCTTGTAATTCTAAATTATCAATTTTAACACGTACTAAAGGTGCGTCAGATTGTAAACACATGTTAACAGACTTCGAAGCACTCGATTGTTTAAGTTTTTCGTCTCTCCGTTTTGAAAAGCACACATCTTCAGCATGACCCATCTTTTGACAATACGAACACCGCGTATTCTTAACACTAGGCTTAGTGACAACTAGCTGGGAAGAATCTCCGGGAGCCGTTGCATTGTTAGACTGATTTTTAAATTTACAATTTCGTTTATAATGTCCCGGCTTACCGCAATTGTGACAATTTATGGAGGATGAAGTCAGTCGCCGTCGCTTAGGGTCATTAAGCGTGGAAGAATGATTATCAAGAGACCTCTTACAGTATTTAATTTTAGGATAAGTACCAAAATGCCTGTCGAGTGCTAAGAAATCGGCTGGGGTATTCTTTAATAAATCTGATCGTACCTGGTTGTCAGAGATACCTGAGATCACCACTTCAATCTTGTTCGCCTCGCTCCAGCTCGTCTCCAGTCGGTCAATCAACGCCAGCTTGTTGGTTGAATATTCTATGTAGGTAGAAGCTTGATCGCTTGAATACCGCACCATTTCTTGAAATAGGTCATGAAACCTCTTCGTAGACGCAAACTGTCTCGAAAGCCGCTCTTTTGCTTCGTCCCAGGTCTTGCAAAGGGGATACGACTTCGACGCCCACTTCCGTGCCCGGCCACGTAGATTCGTGAACGCCACGTTCCTGGTCTCATAGTCCGTCCACGAGTTCTGGACACGGTGGTGTTCTATCTCGTCGCACCATTGAGCAGCTGTAAACTCACAGTCGTCCGGATCAAAGGTTGGCACGTATACGTCGCTAGGTTTCATCCGCTTTTCCGATTTTGATGTTGACGTACTCGCTTCAGTGTGACGGAAACTCTCTGCCATACCACGAAAAAAGGATGCCCACATATCAGGTGACATTGCTGGTATTTGACCACCCGATTGTGAGAACGTATTTCGATCTTCAACCTGCGTATTCACTCGAGGGTTATTTTCACCACGTGGCACGGATGAATTGTCGAAATATTCTTCTTGCGTCGAAGCAGGATGTGGGTTCGACGCGCTGGAGGTGTTTTGTTCCAATCCCACCGCTGCTGTCGCGGATGGAAACCGATTCCGTTCGTAAGATTGTTCATCGTCCGCCATATTGTGTACGAAATAAAATAAATGACTCAGTGCGTACGTCCGACGCGGTCGAGCTCCCGAAGTCAACAGACAGTGACAGAACGAACGAACGAGCTAATCTGTACCACCACTACTTCACTCGCTACAACGTTCGTTCAACTCTCACTCATTCACTGACGACGCTGACAGCGCCATCACAGACTTCCGCTCGAAACTACTGACTCACGGAAGTGAATAAATCTTAAATGAATTAATAGATGGCGCCACTTCGAGATGTCTCAAACCATTGATAGATGGCGCTACTAGATTCAATAATTCTCCGACATGTATTATATAGTTTTTTTTGTAAATACATACATAGAAATACCCAGACCAAGACAAACATCCATGTTCATGCACACAAATGTTTGACTTGTGCGGGAATCGAACCTCTGACCTCAGGCGTTGCAGTCGGTTACACTAACCACTACGCCAATAATAGTAGTATTAGAGTCAAAAATTATGTAATTGTTTTAAAATAAACAGCGCGACAAAATCCGTATAAAGTAGTTTAATTTCAATGTATAACACTCGCTTGAACGTAATACAATATTAAACACATTGTTTCTACTTTTCAGGAGTGACAGTAGGAGAAGAAGATGATCTATCGACTCCTGACGAGAAACTACTGGGACGTCTGGTGAGGGCCAAGTATGACACCGACTTCTACATCCTGGACAAGTACCCGCTCGCCGTCAGACCCTTCTACACAATGCCGGATCCTAACAACCCTGTGAGTATAACCATTTATTTATTTAGGACATTAACTGCACGAATAGCGCAGTTGTGTATGTGGTCGGTTCGTCATTTTTCCAAATGTTTTGCACTAAAATATACCAAAAGGAATTATTATAAAATTAGAATATATATTGTACACCAGAAATAATATTTATACAGTGATTTGCAAAGTGAATAACTTGACGTTGTATATTTCAGCGCGTGTCGAACTCGTACGACATGTTCATGCGCGGCGAGGAGATCCTGTCTGGCGCACAGAGGATACACGACCCGGAGTATCTCACGGAGAGGGCCAAGCATCACGGCATAGGTAACTAACTACGACTTATATTTTATTAACCAGCAATGCAACTCATTTAAAAAAAAACTAGCAACACAATTGAAAAAGTTTCGACGACATACAATAGATGGCGCTGTTCACAATACGTGCTTATAATCTCGCTCGCCATACAAATCTGATACACGATCAGCCAGCATAGTCGGAGGATCCTCCCTTTGTGTTAGAGGGATATTACACCACATCCCTCCACAAAACTTTCTCTTGATAATACAAAATTCGAAACACGGTTTATTATGTTTGTATGTCAGTATCAGTTTAGCTTTTATGTTTACTCGGACATTTCCGGTCAAAATCGGACGTGACATCAGCACTCTCGAGTGTGTGTTGATATTTATAAGTTAAGATCTGATCTGCGAAATAATTTTCTGTATAAAAAGCGTATATTGTATTATTTTAAGAATTTTACGTTTAGTCCTTAAACTATGACTATACCTTACTGTTACACACTGTATTGTGTGTGAAGTAAAATATTTAAACCAACTAGAAATAGTAAATTGAATAGAACATTAGGAAGTAATCATAATTATATTTACGTTTGCAGATATCAGTAAGATCGCCGCATACATCGAGTCGTTCAGACTGGGCTGCCCACCGCACGCAGGTAACCATTTTACCTAATCATTATTACATATATCCTTACTTCCTTACTAATATTATAAATTCGAAAGTAACTCTGTCTGTCTGTCTGTTACCTTTTCACGGCTAAACTACTCAACCGATTTAGATTAAATTTGGTACAGATATGTATAGTTTAAAACCTGTGGAAGGACATAGGCTACTTTTTATTGATGTAGGTAACACGCGGGTGGAGCTGCGCGCAAAAGCTAGTCATATAATAAATAGGATACTCCTATAATAACTTATAGTGAAGCTATTGGAGATCCAAAATTAAAAATACTATATTGAAGACTTGCGATGTCGAGGTCGTGAGTTCGTTTCCCAGTCATTGCACTAACGACATGAAATGCTCAAACAAACATTCTAGCTTAGTTGAAGGGACAACAAGAAAATCCTAACCAATATTATAAATGTGAATGTCGGTTTGTTTGTTACGCTTTCACGCCTCTATGGCGTAGTGGTTAGTGTAACTGACTGCCACGCCCGAGGTCGCGGGTTCAATTCCCGCACAAGTCAAACATTTGTGTGCATGAACATGGATGTTTGTCTTGATCTAGGTGTTTCTATGTATAATATGTATGTATTTACAAAAAAACAAGTATATATGTATGTTTATCCATTGTATAGTACCCATAATACAAGCTCTGCTTAGTTTGGGCTAGATGGTGTTGTGTGTATGTGATAGAATATTATTATATTAATTACTCGACCGACTATCATGAAATTTTGCATACCTACACGTCAGGGGTACAGAAAAGGACATAGGGTGCCTTTTATCCAGAGAAAAGTACTGTTCCCGAGGGATATCTAGTAACAAATAATCTAGCAACAAAATGCTACTGATATCAATACTAATATTATAAAGAGGAATGATTCGATTTTATGTTTGTTTGTAAGGATTTGCCTCCAAAACTATACAACCGATTTAAAAATTCTTTCACTATTAGAATGCTATAGTATTACCGAGTAACATAGGCAATATCTTATTTAACCTTTTTACCGCCCGTGTCGTATTTCTGCGACAAAGAACATGCATGATTATTTTCTTCCTATTACCTCCCTAATTATTGTAGGTATTATTTTATCGATTTGTAGCCGGGCGCTAGGGGCACGGCAATCGATATTTAGCTAAGCGCTTAAAAGGTTAAAAAAGTACTGTTATAAACGTAACATTACCTACTTTTACGCGAGCGAAGCCGCGGTTAAAACCTATTATTTTTAACAAAATTTTTATCTTATAATTTATACTGTTAACTTATATTAATGTTGAATGTATTATTCACAGGTGGTGGTATAGGCATGGAGCGAGTTGTGATGCTGTATCTGGGCTTGGACAACATCCGGAAGACATCCATGTTCCCCCGCGACCCCAAGCGTGTCACCCCCTGAACACCCCAAGTGTAATATATTGTTATATATGCAAACTGAATAAATATGTTTTGTAAAATATATATTGTTTTTATTTGCCCGCGGCTCTGCTCACTCTGGCAGTACTTTTTAGATTAAAGGTACCCTATTTTCCTCTCAAGCATTGATAGCCTAGTGGGAGACCTTCGAATGCCACGCAGAGGTCTCGAGTTCGAGAGTTCTCAAGGCTTTACGAAATAATATGCATATTAAATAATTATCGCTTGCTTTAACGGCGAAGGAAAACATTACGATGTTTTCCTTCGCCGTTGCAGACATGCAGGTTTTCTCACGAGAAAATTGCATGTCTGCAAGGGATTCGCTACAATGTTTCGCAGATACATTTGTGAAGTTTGCGAACCCGCAATAAGCTAGCGTGATGGACCTACTAATCCTAATCCTTTTCACACTGAAAAGAGTGACCGAAATTCGGTCTGGAAGACATTATTATTAACTTTGTCACAGGACAATAAATAAAAAAAACCAGACGAAAATTATGAATTTGAATTATATTTTATTACAATATATAGCAAAGAAAGTTCAATTTCATATTATCACACTTCTCGCAACAGCGATCACATCTTACTCGTTATCCTTAACAATGACGACTGACACATCCGTCAATAATGCCTGACAGTTGTCATTCATTCTCGACAGTCACACCACATTCGTCAATAATGCCTGACAGTTGTCATTCATTCTCGACAGTCACACCAGCCGTCGGACCCATTCAACATGATTGCAAACACCAAAAAAACAAAATTACTTATATATAACTTATGACTTACACGAAATTAGCATTTCTATGTTATAATGTTTATTTATAACAATAATGAAATTATGTTTATTCATGAGCAAAACTTAGTAAATAGTTGCAAAGGATATTAAGCACTTTTCACAAAGAATAACAATGCTTATTTATTTATTACTCTTCTCATCAAGCCAATTACAAAAATAATGTTATGACAGCTTTCACTTTCTTTTTATTCAATTTAAATCTATTAAATGTAGATTTTTCTATCTATATGCGCAAAATATATACTTACACGAATATATTTTGGTAAATAATGGTCAAACATAATTAATTTACTAAGTATAATATACCTATATAATGACGTCAAGTTTTTCAGTAAGAAATGGCGCGAAATCGACTATGTTGACAGTTGTCATATCTCTAAAATTCCAGTACTACAGTACTGGAATTTTTCCTTGGTAAGGCCCTCTAGTGGCATATAATGGCGACGTAGCGCAATTAACAGTGTTTTTTACCTAAGTAATGCTCATGAATAAACATTGCCAAATTTTAAATTATTATACAAGTTCAAATGGTCCATCATTTTTTAAATGTTAGGCTCAATATCCTTATTATTTTCACTTTAATCGACATTGAGTAATACATATTCGAGTTCCATCTCGTGTCGATATTGACATCTCGAACCTTAGTGTTGTGCTATATCGATACCTACAAAACAGGTATAATTCATCGATAAACTCGTGTACAACCATAATTTACTGATTTATTTCAAAATTAAATGCATTAATAACATTTTTAATTAATTTAAATTAAGTATGCACCCTTAAGTAGTTCATATATTTTTTTAGTTTTACGCGCATTTTGTATCTGATACAAAAATATTTGTATCAGCTGTACAACGAATAACTTATCACAAAGAAGCAACAAAAAAATAAAATTACTTAAATTGTATTGATACAAATGTAAACATGTTTTGTATCGGATACAAATATTGTTTAAATGTACATAACACTTAGTTTATTATAAGTACAGGTTTAGGAACAAAATACAAAGAGGAAGAATCGCCGCGTCTACATTTTCGACTGTCTCGATTCTATGTCTTGATCATTCGACTCTGCTTGGCTTATATTGAAGTTTGAAGATTACCTTTACAATATAAATTCAATTAATTATAATATTTAGGCCATGAGTACATATACTAAATAATATAATATCATAGTCTATTTTTACTTATTTTGTCAATTTATCCCAAAAGAATAGAATGAGAATCTATCTAAGAATTTAAAGACCGAATCTCTATTCCAAAAGATAAAAGTTATGTAATGTTTTCCCACTATTGCGGCCAACAAGCATGCGTTCGGCCTGATGGAAAGTGATGCAGATCGTGCTTATGACCTTTTTAAACAACAATGCCATCTTTTCTGTATTTACAAACATATGTTTTTTGTCTGTTTGTATGTTCGAGCACCATTTGAAAACGTTTCTAACGAACTTCATAGAAACTTCGGTAATAGCAAAGGAAGTTAACAAACTGTATTTATTTTTTGTTTATCATATTATTATAATATAACCATATAAAATCGGTTCAAAGTCAAATGTATTAAAATAATAATCCTCATACGTTTACAAACAATCTGAACAATGTGTCAACTAGACAGTTACATAGAAAAGTTTCAATATTACAAAATCTACATTTTAGTACAAGACTGTGTTATAAGTTATAAGTCACTATGACAAAATCATATTTACAATTTTACATTGAGAAGAAAACTGTTTATATTACAATAGTATTTAGTAATAATATGTTTAATTGCCGACCAAAAACAATTGCTCGTATTAATTTGACGTTCTGTCTGTCTGTGGCTACGTAGCTCCTAAACGGATGGACCTAATTCAATTATTTTTCTTTTTGAAAGCTGGATTGCCATTGCTGCTGGCTGTATTGAAGTAAATTTTTCAGCAGTTTTAAAATGATTTAAGGCTTTTCTAAATCAGTTACCAAATACCATTTTTATCTAGGAATCTCTTCAACAATTAAAACCTTTGTTAGCAGTTATGCCAGATGAACAGCTACCTGACACAAAAAAAATATATACACAGACTATAGCAAGAAAGATACATTACTCGTGGAAATCCATAATCTCTGCTTATTGCTCTATGAAAGAGGCGTTAGTAAACTCACATCTCACAGAAAACAGAATACACACAGTATATACTAATAATGATAATAATTTATCTATAACACAGTCTCGTCACAGACAGCTAATTAAAGCATTACAGAATAGGAAGTTCATTTATCACTATTATTTACATTTATTTAATTCATTTAAGTATGGGCAATGTATTTTGAATTTTAAATGACCATATACCCATATTGACAATTTGATTGTACGCTTCACAAGTATTAGTAGGTATTATAACATAATTTTTTTACTACTTGTTTTAATTGAATGGTGGTGTATGTTCTGGAAATATGATTGTATTAATTTAGTTTTACTACTAATAAACATTGTAAAAAAGTCAAACATAGCCCAGCACTGTGACTATTTATAAATAGCAATAAATTCTTGGTGAAATGTTTGTCGCTCAATCACATGAATATTGTTAAATGGCTTTGAATGAAACTCAGCACATATATTGATTACTCGAATATATACATTATTCTTGATTTAGTGGTTATCAAGACTGCTGTTTATTGTATATATTTTAGAACAATGTTTACTAATAGATGTGAATGTGTACATACTGTGTCTATTAAACCAGAAAGTAAAAAGTTTATAGTATTTATTACGAGTATCAAGGTCCAAAAAATAGCTTTTTATATTACATGAATTGGGACTCGAATCAAAAGAAAGAAGTAGTTGCAAATGCACTTTTATGCATCTATACTATAATGTAATCTTTAATTATAGCTATTTATTGAAGTTAAGACATTTAATATAACATAATAATTTTGACAATCTGTGTAATATACCTCACACTTGTTTCCCAGAGGGCTGGGCAGACACAACAAGTACTTTTATTTCTGGTTGAATATTACAGTTTGTACAAAGAAGAGACTTATTTATTTATTTATTTAATACCAGAAAGAAATGTATATGTTGAACACGAAATTATACATTAATTTATATCATAACAATATTCTTTAATTTCATATATATATTTTTTTATTTGAACTCATTAATTCATTTAAGTACATCACATTTTTAAATTGTCTATGTCCAATCTCCATTTTTAATTTCCAAAGACAAAAGTTATTGATATGATATTTTATTTACTTAAGCATGATACTGGAAAACTGTATTTTGAGGAGCTTAAAAATAAGTTTTTATTGTTTTTGGGAAATTTTTATTTGTAACATTGAAGATATTTTGAGTAAATTATTTATACAATTTGATTATTAAATAATGTCACTAAAGTAATGTAGCACATATATTATTGTATTAACACATTGGTTGCCGTGAGGCAGACAAAATAGACAATCTATGGTTCGCAGTCATATATGACCTCCGCAGCATTTATAGGGTTAAGTACGAATTATATTGGTAGCCTCATATCACAAATATATTTACAAAGAATGGGGAACTTATAGTTTAGCGATGTTTAAAAGCGAGATAGTGATTAATTGTTCAAATACTGTAACGATTCTCGATAATTTTCTTTCGAATTACATATTCGATTCGATTAAATCAATACAATCGGACAAATTGATTTTAGAATTTTAATTGAATCCATCTCGCATTCGCCCATAGCTAATTAAAAGACATTTTTGTTAGTATGTATGTGACAATGTATCTCCAAAACCTCTGAACTTTCAACGGTACAGTTAGCACCAAAGAGCTGATACAAATCATCCAAACGAATGAGCATATTCGAGATCTTACCTTACAAATGAAATTTACCAAAAGAAGTCACTTTTAACAATAATTATTTACATTTTTATACATATTATGGGGTTTGAGGTCCAAGACCAAGGTCTCACAGCTTAATTACGTGGAATTCAAGCAATCACATTTTCCGACTCCTATTGGCACTGTACACTGGGTTAATTTTTACATCATTTTCAGTTTTCGCACTTAATTTCACAGACACAAATCACGCGTTGTTTCGGACATTTTGCACAGATATTCACAGTGGTACGTTTTACACAGGTTTTTACACAGTATCGCCTAGTCGAATAAGTTTTTAAGGTCCTCCTCGTAGTAGGCAATGACCCACATGATGCCGATGCCGGTGGCTAGGCCCATGAGCTGTAGGACGCACTGACACAGTGTGCCTTCTTTGCTGTGCGAAGTACTCAGCTCGGGCATCTGGAAATAGAAATACAGGTAAGAATAACAAAACATATCGTGCAATTTATCTTATCTTATATTATGTGGAGGCCAGTTAGTGCAGACCGGCGACACTTTGACCCAGTGGGATCTTTTGTGTTGACACTCTCCCAATAATGACTGCCATAGACGTTCATGGCAGCCGGGACCAATGGCTTAACGTGCTCTCCGAGGCACGGAGCAGGTGATAGTTGTCAATCAATACGCACATAATTTCGAAAAGTCATATAACTACCAAGACCCTCTGCATTGCAGTCTGTTGGTCTCCTCACTGAGCTATCGCTGCTCACCGTGCGATTTAGTAATGCGTATAATTACATTCCATTCGAATGTATTTATATTAATATTCGAATACAGTTGTGCATATAGCTAGTGTACTTTGAAGGGGGTAGACAGAGCTGTTTTAATCATCGTGTTATCCTTCGCCGGAACCACCTTCTCTTACCTATCGGACCTCTAAGGTAATTTTCTACCTCTTCCTCAGACCTTTTACATCATATGGACTATCTATTTTCCTCCAACCTTAGGCATAGTCTACCTCCTCTTATAACTTAAATAATAGTCGACTTCCCATTTTCATTTTAGACCACAAGTTACCGTCTCCACAGGTCTTTTATTTATTTGGAAAAACAAACAGATACATACAATTCTTAAATTAAATAATTTATAAAAAAAGATGGTGGTAAGTATGTACCTCACAACGTTATCCATGTATTAACCAAACGTCTTACACCACAGAAGACTTTCCTCTTCTACTTTAACCTTTTAGACATGTAGAGTAGTAGAGGTACGTAGAGTTCCTTTTTCAGATTAACATTATAGCCGGTTTACCCCTGTTCCCTTTTTGGATCACAATCTTCCTTCTCAGAACTTGCACCACAATAATCTGTCTCCTTCCCACTCTAACCGTTTAGACCGTAGTCAGCCACCTCCTCAGATCTTAAGCCTTTGTTGATTTCCCCTTCTTCACTTTAGACCAGCCTGTCTTCTCAGGACTTACACCATAA
Source organism: Catocala sponsa (assembly GCA_963564715.1). Lineage (NCBI taxonomy): Eukaryota > Metazoa > Arthropoda > Insecta > Lepidoptera > Erebidae > Catocala > Catocala sponsa. The sequence continues at coordinate 7,262,355 of OY751355.1, forward strand.
ATGATTGTCCCCTTACTCTACATTTACTTAGAACTTATATCATAGCCAGTAGACTAACCTCTTCCCCTCCAAGCTATTAGAAAATTTTCCTTCTCTCAGACTAAAGGCTATATTTTTGAGCGAAAGTCGTATTTTCAAAGGCGATAAATAGCTCTAGTGGTCTGGATACGTACCATATCAACAAGTGCGATATACAGGAAGGTGCCGGCGGCGACGGCGAAGAGCCAGCGCTGCGCGGAGGGCGCGTGTCCTGCGAGCACGCCCGCCACCATGCCGGCCAGGCACAGCCCCGACGACAGGATGTTGTAGCACACCGCGCGCTTCACCGACATGCCTGCCTTCAATAGCACTGCGAAGTCGCCTGGAACAACACAACACATATAAACCAAAATTCTTCTATTCTTCTACCGGATTTTGTCCGCGGCTTCGCTCGAGTAAAAATAGGTTAAGTTAAGTTAGGTTATATTAGTAACAGTACTATATATAAACAAAATATTGCCATGATAATAGAGCTTTCTAATCATCAAAGAATTTTTAAAATCGCTTGTGTAGTTTTTGAGTTAAATCCTTCCAATAAACAAAAAATCTAATATTTCCTCTTTATAATTAGAATAAACTAGATTTTGCCCGCAGGTTCTCTCAGAGAAAGGCATGCAAAGAACTGTACCTTTTCCTGGATAAAAGGTTACACTGGAGTCTAGCATTGGGCATTGGCTTCTCGACTGTGAGGAATATATCGTGTCTATGCTTCTCGACTGTGAAGAATATATCGTGTCTATGCTACTCGACTGTGAGGAATATATCATGTCTATGCTTCTCGACTGTGAAAAATATATCGTGTCTATGCTTCTCGACTGTGAGGAATATATCGTGTCTATATGTATGTAACTAGACATTGCCCGCAACTTCACTCGCATAAATGTAGGCTAGATTAATTTTCTATCCCTCAAAAGCAAAACTTCTTCTGGATGAAAGATACCCATGCCTTTTTCTGTACCCCTGACAATGTGTATGTGATACTTCATGATGATCGATCGAGCCGCAGTCGATAAACTTTAGCAACGTCAAGCGTATAAGCAATACAGTTGAGCCGCTGCATAGTATGACAGTAGTCTTTGACAGTCTTTAAAGATTTAAAGAGAACAGCACAACAAACTATCACATCACATCGATGATATATCGTGTGGTGCGGTAATTATCCGAAGTCGTGCGTGCTTGCTAGGCCTACAGAAAATAAACTTATCCATGCTTACCTAATTCATGGGGTAACTCATGACACAACACTGCAATGGCCGTCGAGAAACCACCCGCCATACCCGAAGCGAAAGCAGCACCTGAAAAATTTACACAACGATTTTAATACTACTTAAAAATAATAATGTACTTTATTTCTTGATCAACAAGTTATCAACACAAACGATTTTAAGTAATACTACTTTTAAGTAATACTACCTCCAGACTGAATTTCGGTCACGGCGGCCAATCTTAACGGAGACTAGCCATCTGCGCAGGAGATATTATAGAGCACAAGTGTGTGCGCAAACACAAGTGCACTCTCTGTTCCCTAACTGTCATGATCCGATGGGACGGTAATCCCACACGACCGGAGAGAGATCAGGCGCAGGACCAACCGTTTTACGTACTTTCCGAGGCACGGGGGTATCTAACACCGCCGACTTCCTAACTCCGGACTGCTATTTAGATTGCATAACAGAAAAACTCAATAACATTGCCTGACCTAGGAGTTGAACTCAATACCCTTACACAGAAGTTGTATTCACTAGCAAGGCATGGCTATCTGTGTTAATCTCTTAGTCACTTTTTCGCCTCCTTTATGTTTTCTAACTTTTTTGTTGGTCCGACTCGGGGTTTGAACCCGAGACCTCATGCACTGCAGCCGCATTCATTACCGCTGCGTCACGGGGGCAGTTATGGCCATGTATGTTAAAAAAAACTACTTAGATACAAAAAGTTATAAAAATTAGTGGTTACCTATAGCCATCCCATCAGTAAAGTTGTGTAGCCCATCACCCATGATGACCATCCAAGCTACCGACGCGATCGATGAAGGCGGCGCGTGGACGTGGCCGTGGGCGTGGGAATGCCCGTGGTGAGCTCTCGAATGTTCTCTGTGGCAAAACAGTTGGGTGAAGATATAGCAATCACTAGCTTTTGCTCGCGGCTTCGCTCATGTACAATAGGTTAGGCTATGTGTAACAGTATCTATTTTTAAATAAAATACAGCCAATGTTACTCGGTGATGATATAACTTTATAATGTTGAAATATTTTTAAATCGGATGATTCGTTTTTGTGTTAAATCGTTACAAACTAACAAAAAATCAAATCTTACCTCTGTATAATATAATTATAGCGTAGATTATAATTATGTACACAGCCTTTAGTAATACTTAGCTATCTCTCAACTTAACCTCTAGTGTGCCAGGGGCTCGCATGCGAGCCAGCAAAAAGCTCTTGTTTATATTTTACTACGTAGCTGACATCATAACAAATTCTGTAGTACCATTTTTTTGATTCTACGAGCTATGAGTGGGCCGGTAATTAACAATAACAAAATCTCAAGTGGCACGCGGCGATAACGGGCGATAATGTAAACATCCAGCTGTCTCACAAGAGGTTAATAGCTAGTAAGTCCTTAATTAATGATTAACGTTTTACACAGCCTAACTAACTGATACTTAGCTATATCTCAAATGCAGCTCTCAGGTCCATGATTTGATGATTAATATTTGGGCCGCCGCTTTTATCTATCTATTATTCAGCTGAAACTCAGCTTATTTTTTTTAGTTATGGTTTAAGCTTCTACGTAATTGGGTGCGTGCCTATTATCTAACACAATTCCAGATGTCAGGCCGTTGTAGAGAATATCTTGATAGAAAACCCAGTAACATTAGCTGACCCGTAAATCAAACTCAAAACCTTTATACACCAGTTGTATTCATTACCGAGGCAGGGCTATCTGTGCCTATCTAATTTGTAGAAGCGTGCAATATTTCAGATAATCTCTTGACATCCCTTTTTGATCTTCTGACAAACTACTTCAGTATATATGACAAGAACTATACTATATAAGCAAACTCACCTTAATATAACAGTATAACTGTCCCCATCCTTCAGATCTTTGGTGCCGTCGTCCTTATTCTTCATATTGTTCATTTCCACCACCGCAGGCCCCTCACCCTTCAACAGCCAATCCTTTGCCGTCGGTTCCTCCTTACCCTCAGTATTAAGAGCATTCGAGGAAACCACACTGACGGAGTTATTATGCTTATTCCCGTGATTCGGACTTGACGGGATCCCATCCCTCAAGTGATGGTCATCATGCGTATCAGTGTCAATCTCGTCATAGCAGTAGGGATATTCCGAATACTTATGTTTACAAGTCTTTGTGGTAGGATCTCCCTTCTCATCTCTTTTGAAGATCTTCATCAACGAGTTTGATGTAGAGTTATTCATTGGGCCTTTAGATCCAGAACAGCCTCCAACTGTTTCATCTTTAAGAACTCGCACTCTCGTAGGCAGTTTGTCATTTTCCAGCTTCTGACGGCGTTTCCTCCATTCAACCACAACTGTCAGTCCCTTCTCCGTGAAGTAGAAGAATACTACTCCAAGCATAGCAGCCAGTCCTTTCCACATGCCATTTTTGTGCGAATCTTCGAAGTCTTCCTCAGAACCGCGTGGGTTTTCGTGGTCGTGAGGTGGACTCATCGCATGAGGCATTAGATGCAGTAAAGCATCACCACACAGTGTACCAACGGCCAAAGCTACGAGGAACTGTAGAAGATGATTATAATACGTCTTATGCATAATAGGTATGACCGCTACTCCTAGAAGACCACAAGCGCTGATTGCGAATATACTGAGAGAGGAATATAACCAGACTGCGTACATATTTTTATCAGGTTTCTTCTCTAATTCTTTTTTTGCATTTCTGCCGAGTCGTTCATCAATCTGGTATGTGAGGGAACTGATGTCTTTGACGCATCCTGATCTTTCTAGCGATGTGTTGGCTAGTTTCTGGTAGAGTAGTATAGGACATATCCTCTGTAATGTGGTCTGTGTAATGATGGCGTCTGTGTCGTGAAGGTGGGAGTGGTCTTCGTGGCCTGAATGTCCATGTGCGTGGTCGTGCTCGTGCGGTTTTAACCTGGTGTTCACTGTTGTGATTAGTTCCGAGCTGTTCATGCACTGTAAAGAGAAAATATCGGTTAGGACTATAGATCGTAATGTATACGTGTAGTTGGTTCTTACTTCTAGGTTCTAAGTCTATACAAGTTTTAAACCGGTACGAGTCAGTAATCCTCAGTCCTGCTGGACATAACATGAGTTCAGCAAAGCAGCTATAAGTCTAGAGATAGTCTTCTATTCAAGTCAGGGTTAACTCTTTAAGTATTGTTAACCAAGTTTGGCTCTAAAACATATTAAAAAAAATGTATTTATTGCCAAAACAGTACATATACATACACATAGTATCCATTGGCTGCACACTAGGCAAGCCTGTCCTGTGGATGCCAATATGCAAAAAGCAAAGTTCTAGAAAAGGCTGGCTATAAATTTGAACTCTGCTATGTTAAAGAATGGACAATTCTAATGCGATGCCCACTTAGTTTACTATTTTCACTTATAGTTTCCTTACACCGGGAACAAGGAAATTAATACTTACATTGACCACTTCTTCTTTATTACTCTGTCCGTGGAAATATACTCTGCTTTCCGTCTTCTCACCACCCTCAACCAGATTATGAAAGTCCAGCTCTTCAAGCATTTTATTAAACCCAGTCAGATTCATGGTCATACTCTTCTCGTCACCATACAATTGGAAAATTTGCTTCACGTACAAATCAGGGTTCACTTTCACTTCTCTTTTCGGTCGACCTTGTCTGATCTTTTGTAATTTTTGGTGATATCTCGAGGGTATTCTTCTTTTATCTTCTAAATCTATGTTCGGATGATCCACATCTTGTATGTTATTTGAGTCGTAGGTGAGTATGCCGTCGTTTTGTATGTCTATGTGCGAGCCGCACGTGTGTGCCGCGCACAGCAGACAGAACATGCACACGGTAACTAGATGGTGCGACATGGTTACGCTTATGCTAATTAGTACTTATATTATGATATAAGGCTAATCCATTTGTTGTATATTGGTTTCGTGTTGGATTTCGCTGATCTGTGGACAAACAGAAGTTAAAATTAATAATCATGTAAAAACAAATTTCGGTGGCTAATTTTAACGAAAATTAGCCATCGGTGCAGCAGATATTTTAGTGCACAAGTATGAACGCGCACAAAAGCATTGTGCATTCCCTCAGTCCCATAGTCCGATGGAACAACAATTAGACACTACTAAAGAGACCAGACACAGAATCAACGGTTTTACGTGCTATGTGCGTACGAGGATGAAAACGGCCAACTTTCGGCTGTTACCAAGAGTTCATAGAAACCCTAATAATCATTTTCGTTGGCCCGACTTGGTATGCCACAACCGAACACATAAACCACTAGAGCAATACGGCAGTCAAAGTAATTATGAGTTAAATATTAAAAACAACAAACAGGTCAACTACTTTGCCTATCATTAAATGATCACTGAGCTTGAGTTTTTACATATCCTCTGAAGCATGGAAGAATCGGCTGAAATTCCATAAAGTACTTATTAATCAGGCCGTGACGAAGGTAGCTGTAGCCACTTATCGCCTTGAAGAAAAACCATGAAGAGATATAAGTTTTTACCTACAATTTTATAAACTGCCTATCAGTCTTTTGGATGTACCATTCTTTTTATCCTCTTGACTAATGAGTGAGCTCAAGTGTTAAGTGTTGGATAGACACATGGGTGTGCATAAAAGACGTGATCCAGTTTGTCATAGACTTTTACGGCAACACACTTAATACAATAAGGCATCTTACCGTAGGCCATTAACTTCAGGGATGGCGTATTGGTTTAAGTGAGCCACTGCCTCTGCGCCGAGTGCTGTGGTTTTGATCGGGACGTGACATAAAATGTGTGTGTCCGTTGTTTGAATGTTTGTAAAGGTCCCCCGCGACACAGGAATTAGTCCTAGTGCGCGTGTTCTTTTTAAAACACTAATATTAATCGTAACTGCCACTGAAATTTGTGAGTAGATCAGTAGAAGAACAGGGATAGTACTACTTGGAGTATTCACTACGAACTAGTTCAAATGCCTAGGAAGTTTTATTTTATACGCTTACCGTTATCTCCTCCAAGGATATCGTTTTGAATAAAAAATCAGTATAAGTCAGGTAATAAACATATATATGTATGTTCTCCCAAAGGGTGTCTAATCTTTTAATTGCTTTCTGTATATGGTAATGAAATTCAGGGCCAAAAGAGTTTATGAGTACAAACAATTACATAAAATATAAAATTGTATGTATGTGACATGTATTTTTTATTAGAAATCTGTTTTTCACCTGCGACTTCGCTCGCGTAAATGTAGGTTATGTAAATTTTCTAACAGAAACAGTACTTTTTTTTCTGAATGAAAGGTAAGATCAATATAATCATACTGCGGGAGAGCCACGCTTCGGCACGAATGGGCTGGCTCGACCGGAGTGATACCACGGCCTCACAGAAAACCAGCGTGAAATAGCGCGCGTTGTGTTTTGTAGAGTAAGGATACCGCAGGCCCAACCCAACTCCTTCCGGAGGAGGGAGGATCAAATTTAAAAGGCTGGCAATGCACTTGTGACTCCTCTGGTGTTGCGGGTGTCCATGGGCGGCGGTAATCGCTTACCATCAGGCGGAAAAATCAAACAAGCCGTCACAGGATGCCTGGCAGATGTGAAACATCGAAATTATTTTGTAAAAGTAATATACATCATAAAAGAACAGATTACGACAGGAACTAATATGGCATAATGTAAAAATAAAATATTATGAAATTTCCAGAAAATGATGATTGTTTATTTAATAAACATTTAGCCCTGGACAGGGTCTTCTAAGAAGAACTGAACACCAAGCTATCTAGCAGTGGAGTCTAGGGTGGAGCTATTTTCGGTATGAGATAGATTCTGTAGTGTCATATCTTACCGCTGCAGTGGAAAAGCTACCATCGGAAATTATTTGATAATGGCACGAAGGAGGAGCTGGTTCGACCGGAGAATACTACCTTAATACAGGCAATTAGATTAAGAGTAGTTATCCTTCTTACTGCATTTAAGCTGGTAAGTAAAAATGCCGGCTATTCCTTTCCTTTCCCATTTTAATCACTTTTCTCAAGAGTCAAAATGCGAGCCTTAACATTGCAAGTACTCATAAGATACTGTTACTGATTACCTACGTTCAGGCCGTATGAGTGATCGCCAACTTTTTTGGATTAGAAGCCGGTACTATCCTCGCACGTCTTCCCCCGTATAACTGGTCAAGTGCATTCATTACCAAACTGCATAGATAACCTTTGGCTATTCAGCTAAACGATGTTCACATCTCGAGACAAGACAAGCTATCCGCTTCACTCGGTCACAAAAAACCAACTACAACCAATTGGTACCAAACAATTTTAACAAGCTGTTGGTTTCTTCCTTTTTTGTCCAAATGTCAGTGTGATAAAAAAAAAGGAATTGTTTCAATTAGACAGTTTTTAGGTTTGTCTTTGCGACCTTGTGCTAGTTGGGTATCGGCAGACGTTCATATTATAACTTGGCAATATAATATACTTATCGCTGTCAATTGTAGGAATGCCAGCCATATTTGAAAACCTACTGTGTCTGGCCGCCGGTGTGTCGCTGCGACTCAATAGGTTAAAAGTGAAGTGATGAGTTTAAAGACCTTTACTTTACTATATAATTAGTATTAATGTAAGAATCTAAGAAGTAGTTAATACTAATATTATAAACTAGATATTCCCGCGGTTTCACCCGCGTTTATCGTTACTGCGCCGCCCCGTGGGTCGTACCGTGATGTTATATAGCCTATAGCCTTCCTCTATAAACAGGCTATCCAACACTAAAATAATTTTTCAATTCGAACCAGTAGTTCCTGAGATTAGCGCGTTCAAACAAACAAACAAACAAACTCTTCAGCTTTATAATATTAGTATATTCTATCACATACACACAACACCATCTAGCCCAAACTAAGCAGAGCTTGTACTATGGGTACTAGACAATGGATAAACATACCTACACATATACTTTTTTTTTGTAAATACATACATATTATACATAGAAACAACCAGACCAAGGCAAACATCCATGTCCATGCACACAAATGTTTGACTTGTGCGGGAATCGAACTCGTGACCTCAGGCGTGGCAGTCGGTTACACTAACCACTACGCCATCGAGGTCGTCGTATAGATGTAAAGATGTTTGAATGTTTGTTCCTTAGTACTACGGATTAAATGTGTCGCGACTGCTTCGCATTAGCTCTTGGGCTCTATCGGGTAGGTCAGTGTTATGAAGTATTCTGTAAAAAAATTCTCAGTAACAATGCAGTCTGAAACTGTGGCGGACAAAACTCCTATTACGTAAATCTTAAAGTCATAATTGGTGAAATGTGGATGTAGTACACTACTATACAATACGATTTGTCGGCCTCGATGGCGTAGTGGTTAGTGTACCGACTGCCACGCCTGAGGTCGCGAGTTCGATTCCCGCACAATTCAAACGTTTGTGTGCATGAACATGGATGTTTGTCTTGGTCTCGGTGTTTCTATGTATAATATGTATGTATTTACAACAAAAAAGTATATTATATGTATGTTTATTCATTGTCTAGTACCCATAGTACAAGCTCTGCTTAGTTTTGGCTAGATGGTGTTGTGTGTATGTGATACAATATTATTTTATTATTATTATTACATAGGCATTAGGTTATGCTATATATGTACTACATGTGTGTTTGTATATTTGTTTAATCTAATGGTTGCCTTCAGTGAACTCTGGCGAGCTCATTTACGAGATCAAGTGACATTGAAGTATGAAGAGGAAGGGAAATGATTGTACTTAATTTACTGTTAGACTTAAATCGGTCTTGTCATGTTTAACCCTCACGGGTCTGCGGAAGTTAGTTGGCAATTGCTACGGGGAAATATTGATGTTTATTTTTAGTAGATTTTGCCCGCGGCTTCACTCGGATAACTGTAGGTTATGTAAATTTTCTATACCTTGGCAACTCTCATGTACTCCCGATATATGCAAAATTTTATGATGATCTGTTGAGTATTTAAGGCGTGAAAGCATAACAAACATACTCACGTTTGCATTTATAATATTACTAGATTTTGCCCGCGACTTCACTCGCGTAAATGTAGGTTAGATTAGTAATACTTAGTCCTTTTTCTGCATAAAAGGTACCCTATGCCCTTTTCTGTTCCCCTGAAAACGTGTATGCGAAATTTCATGATGAGCCGTCGAGTAGTTATGGCGTGAAAGCGTAACAAACAAACAAACGAACTCACAGTCACATTTATAATATTATATAGGTATGATCGTGCTATTTGAAATAAGAGATGTAGTGATAGTGCTGATTCGCAGGTACAGTGTGGAATGCACTTGCAGTCACGGCTTATTGGGCACAGCGAATTGATTGGCCACAGAGTCGACTGTCCTATAAAAACCTTGTTCACTCAGCAATAATATCTTATTTATATTATTATACTGGTAAATTGGTAATTCAGCTTTATACATATCTATACAAATAAATAAAATTTAAGTGTCAGTTTGTAATGTCAAAATAACAGATTTTTATCTAATGCTTATAAGGTAACTATACAAAAACATCTATTTTTAAAATTTTTGTCTGTCTGTCTGTGTGTCTGTTTGTTCCGGCTAATCTCCGAAACGGCTGAACCGATTTTGACAGGACTTTTACGGGCCGATAGCTGATGTTATAAAGAGTAACTTAGGCTACTTTGATTTTAGAAAAATAGGGTTCCGCGGTGACACACACTTTTTAGTTAAAATCTACGCGGACGAAGTCGCAGGTAACAACTAGTTGTAAATATATTTCTGCTGACTCTTACTAACGACTGCACGGACGGCGCAGTGGTTGAAATGCTCGCTTTACCATTACCGCTGCGTTGGATGTTCGATCCCAATACGGGATAAAAATATGTATGATCCTTAGAATATTGTTCCGAGTGAGGGTTTTTTTTGTCTGTTCTTAGAGTGTTGATAAAGTCCAGTAGTGCGAGAGTTATCGACTTGGAACAAATATCTTTGGCACAACTTTTATGCAGTGTGGGGATCAAACCCAAGACGAACAATTAGGCTATAACGCCGGGTCTTTCGTCGATTCACACCACGGGTTGTTCGCACCACGATGTAAATCGCAGAAGGACCCATTTTGAATTAATTGTTTCGCACCATGGTGTGAAACGGTGAATGCTTTTTTGTACTTCGTCGATTCGCACCATGGTGCGAATCACCGAAGAACTATTTTTGACTACGAACTGAACGACTAATTCAAAATGGGTCCTTCTGCGATTCACACCGTGGTGCGAACAACCCGTTGTGCGAATCGACGAACGACCCATAACGCCATCCTTACAGTCTTTATAAAAAGACATTAAAAAAGTAGAAAACTATTAGTGTGTTTCAAAAATATTTATCATCTAAAATGTGTTCGAACCCACAACACTCGGCTCATATACATATACTAGAAACAAGCACAACTCTGCTTATCCCATCTTAAATATACAGGCGTACGTCTACGTATGTCAAAAAGTGAAGATCGATGACCATATCTGAAGTGATAGTTATTTATTCATGTGAAAACGGCTACCTACTTCTATTATAATATAATATATTAAAGTTAGGGCTGTCAACCATACATACATAGATTCACGCCTGTTTCCCAGAGGGGTAGGCAGAGACTACGGATTTCCATTTGCTACGATCCTGACACACTTCTCTGGCTTCATTCACTTTCATCACATTCCTCATACACGCCCGTCGGTTCAAGGAGCTCTTAACCTGGCCTTTGAGCAGAACGCCTCCGATCTGATACCAACCATACTAACTATTAAAAAGAGTATTTTATATAAATAGGTGAGAAATCTTTGTACCGCTTTTTAAGTATATTGCACCGAAGAGTTTTAGATTTAGCATAGTTAAAGTGTATATATTTATTTTTATGTTTTTTTTTTGTCACGCCTAAGGTCGCGGGTTTGATTCCCGCACAAGTCAAACATTTGTGTGTATGAACATGAATGTTTGTCTTGGTCTGGGTGTTTCTATGTATAATTATGTATGTATTTACAGAAAGAAGTATAAGTATATGTATGTCTAGTACCCATAGTACAAGCTCTGCTTAGTTTGGGCTAGATGGTGTTGTGTGTATGTGTATGTGATAGAATATTATATTATGTTGCTCTTTCACGGGTATTTCCTTAATACGTTAGGAAAATACCAGGCCCTTTGGGAGGAAGAACACGGAGACATGGGTCCAACGTGAAGAGGCCCTTCGAGAGTTTTAATCAAAGGTGTGATGGAACACCTACAGCGGCACTAGCCGCAGCAGGCGTAGGACTATTGCTATCTATGGATTCTAATATATGGGCTATGGGCATGGGTGTTTGATGGACTGGTGTATTGGTAACTATGGATGATTAAACGGCGTCTGCCCTGAATACTCTATCATATTATTATTATTATTTTATATGAAGTAGAAGCGCAGAAAGAAAACGTTGAAAAGAAAATTAATATTGGCGACTAGTTAGTTTACTGTTTATAAAAGGTATACAATATCCTGCCTATTTTGATGCTGCAGCGGCAGTGTATACGACTTCTGCGTATAAGGTTTTTGATTATATTCCCGTGTTGGGCAAAGTATTATTGAGATTTTCTGTAAACAAATTTTGCTAACTACAATTTACACAGAATAGTGGCCAAGCTTATTGCATTTCAAACATTTTCAGACTTCTGCTACTATGAATTTCTTCAAAGAAAAACTTTATACCACTTTATCGAGCCCAAGAGCTCATGCATAGCAGTCACGTTCAGTACCTACCCTACCAAAATGCTTTTTAATTTTCTTTACCTCCCGAAATCTACTTTTTATCTTCTACAGTGTGACTGGTTAAACATTATACATATTTATGGTCAGACGTAACGTATAAAAAAGAAATAAAATATAATCTGTATATCCTGCAAAGAAAACCTTTATGAAAATTTGTATGAAATATTCATAAAATACTGCGCACACAGCTGTCGAGGCTAATGAACTTTGATAAGAAAAGGACGGGCGGGGGTGCAAATTCGGGAGAGTGCGGGGTGCGGTAGCGAGTGGCGGGGGCGGAGGTTTTGTTTAGCTTTGGTATATGCCCAAGAGTGTCCGCAAATTAAGTTTTTATTGGATAACTAGGTAACATTTTAAGTACCTATTTTTTTTAGATATTCGGGTCCAGAATCGAGTACTGAATACCCTCCTTCAATATGTCCAGTCTTTTACCAACCAGCCTGTATAGCATTGGCAACCCTGAATACAATCCACATGTCATCCATTATAGGCCAAAGAATATAAATTAGTAGCGAGTCCTTGGGAATAACATAAATGTTTTAGATAAACAGGACAATGCTTTGTATATAATGAGGTCACCTTCCCGAAATTAATATTTAATCTCTTGTTGATTGTCTTGTTGGTCGCGCGACCTTTGGCTAATGTTTCATGAGCAAATAGAAATCCGTAGTCTCTGCCTACCCCTGTGGGAAACAGGCGTGAATCTATGTATGTATGTATTTATGAGGTCCCGACTATGATTCTTAAGTCAGGTAAATGGTATTTTTGGGCTATTTTCAGTAACTGCACTTTGTCTTGTAAATTTAATTAGCCCGGCTCAATAACATAAAACTTAAACTTAGTTGTCGAAATTTGAATTCTGATAAACACATTACCTTCCTATGCGTCGCGCAGTCAGGTGAAAAATCACTGCATTAATGGGGTAGTGGCTCAAGTGGTCGTTTTGCCACTCGCACTGCGCCAAGTGTTGTGGGTTTGATACCCACACGGAGCAAAATTTTTGATCAACAATTTTTTGTTACTAGTTGAGGTGTTCAATTGTGACTGTCCACGATTTATTACCCACGCGGGAGATATAAGCCAAAAATAAGAAGAGAATCAAAGTATGCAGTATGTAAATATTATAACGGCACGCGCGCATTCACGATTGGCTGCTAATTCCTACGTCGAGGTCGCAAGTCGCTCGTGCGTACAAGTTCAAGGCGTAGAAAGTTTGTGCGGATTCTTAACGCAAACAATTCATTGTATGTGTGCCAAATATTAGCAATCGTCCATCAAATTATGACTTTCGTATCCTATCGGCGTACGCCATCCTTTCTTTTTATACGCTATTATCAAATGAATATATCTATTTATCGGTTAGTTTTCTGTGTACATCAGCTTATGTGAGCAAGCAAAATATAGACAGGTATCTACTTCCAAATTACCCGCGTATTAATATAAAATCGATAGAAATAATTCGTCTGTCTAAGGGCACTTGGTATAACATCATATCTGTAATAAATTAATGTTGTTTCGCCGTAGCCTTGTGATGGTATCTGTTCATGGCGCTCGCCCTTGACACCATACATTAAGGGTCCTAATCTATAGCAACTCTATAATATATACATAGACTGTCACGTAATCGATTCGTGGCAGACGGCTGCGTGCGCGACGAATGAGGAGGTGCCATCTCTAGTTCCCCCTCCGAGCGCCGGCAGCTACATAAGTGGATCGCGCCCTGGGCATTTCTGCCGCTGCGCTGCACTAACCAAGTTAAGTGGTTCTTGCTTTTAGAACCACGTAGTGAGCCTTCACGAACCACGCCCTGTCTACTGATCGCGTAGAATTTTCTATATAGTGTAATTCACATATATCTTTATTTGTCGATAATTAAAAGCTATATTTAAATCATCTCTGCTTAACTTAACCTCAAGACACCAGCCCCTACAGCGTGGCTTGTCCTATTTCTATCACAGACAGGTTACAAGACTTAAATAATGTCCCACTGTTGGGCACAGGCATCTTTTTAGTGAGGCGTAGGCAATAGTTGACCATGCTGACCTAATGCGGGTTACCAGACTTTACCTATAACATTATGAAGAACTCTCAGACATGCAGGTTTCCTCACGATTGTTTTCTTTCGCCGTTAAAGCGAGCGAATCTTATCTTATCTTATGTGGGGGCCAGTCAGTGTAGACCGGCGACACTTCGACCCAGTGGGATCTTTTGTGTCGACACTCTCCCAATAACGACTGCCATAGATGTTTATGGCAGCCGGGACCAACGGCTTAACGTGCTTTCAGAGGCACGGAGCAGGCGATAATTGTCGATCAATATGCACATAATTTTGAAAAGTCATATAACTTCCGAAAGTCAGTGGTGCGCGACGCGGGTTCGAACCCGAGACCCTCTGCATTGCAGTCTGTTGGTCTCCCCACTGAACTATCGCTGCTCTTTTTAAAGCGAGCGTAAATAACTAATTAACACGCACATAACTTTGGAAGTCAGATATGCGTGCCTGGAGATCGAAAATTAGGCACCTTTACGTGGCAGTACAACGGTCTGCCACTAGGGTATTGCTGCTGATGCACAGAATTACGTACAGTATTTTTATAATAGCTAGCAGTATACGCACTCACATTTTGTCAACTATGTTTTATAATAATAACTAGCTCCTGCCCGCGGCTTCGCTCGCGTTAATTTAGAATTTGACAATCAATTCAGGTTGTACTCTGCTTGTAATAATATAATTCAATCACGATTCGAAAGACACGTGGCGGCATCTATTATCATAAGAATGTTATTGTTGTTTTCCTCGGGAACAGTAATTTTTTTCGGGATATCAGCCCTGCATTAAACTGTCCCACTGCTGGGCACGGGCCTCTTCTCACTGTGAGAAGGGTTAGGCCATAGTCTACCACGCTTGCCCAGTGCCGGTTGACAGACTTCACATATCTTCGAGAACATTATGCAGAACTCTTAGACATGCAGGTTTCCTCACGATGTTTTCCTTCACCGTTAAAGCGAGCGATAATTAACTATTAAATCTATACTAATATTATAAAGCTGAAGAGTTTGTTTGTTTGTTTGAACGTGCTAATCTCAGGAACTACTGGTTCGATTTCAAAAATTCTTTTAGTGTTGGATAGCCTATTTATCGAGGAAGGCTATAGGCTATATAACATCACGCTACGACCCACGGGGGCGGCGCAGTAACGATAAACGCGGGTGAAAGCACGGGAACATCTAGTATGGAAATATATTGTAAAGATACAGTTAAGACGTTCCTTAATAATAAATATATGTTACATGTTACTAGCATCAACAAAAATGTTGTAACAAAATAGCAGGTTAAATATATAATACTTTATTTTCAGATCATGTACTTTATTTTTACCTCATATTGTCAATGTTCTCTATGCGTTCAAAATAAAGGTGGCAACCCTAGTATAATCCTCCAGACCAAATTTCGATCATGGCGGCCAATCTTAACGGAAACTGGCCATCTGCGCTGGAGATATTATAGTGCACAAGTATGTGCGCAAACACAAGTGCACTCTCTGTTCCCTAACTCTCATGATCCGATGGGACGGTAATCCGACACGACCGGAGAGAGATCAGGCGCAGGACCAACGGCTTTACGTGCTTTCGGAGGCACGGGGATGTCTAACACCGCCAACTTCCTAACTCCGGGCTCGTATTGAGATTTCTTAACAGAAAAGCCCTCGCATTGAGATTTCTTAACAGAAAAATCCAATAACTTTTTATTGGTCCGACCCGGGATTTGCACCCGAGACCTTATGCACAGCAGTCGCATTGACTACCGCTACGCCACGGAGGCAATTAAAATAATGAATAGTGGGTATGCGACTGGATTATCTGTCAAAAAGAAACTCAGTAGCATCCTGGAGTATGGAATTGTGCCCAATGGGCTTGCATCCTATTAGATACGTGGGTCCTAGAACCTCGTAGATTGCACTGTAGAAAATAGTTATCTATTCAAAAAAGGGTAGCATTTAACTGCACAGCAAAAAAATACTAAATGCGCAGGAAAAAAGCTAATTGATCAGCAACTCATGGCCAGCAAACTTTAAAGAGATCAAACTAAGTCGACGGAGCCCTGCTTGGCGGGGCTCCTATTTTTGGGTGGGTTTAAAAAAGGAACCTAACATAACCTAACACTTCCGAGACGGAATGCAGTGATTTGAGGCGTATAGATGCTCGTTATGCTGTGCAATATTTGCTGACCAATTAGTATTTTTGCTGATCATTATATTTAATCCCTTAAAAAAAATTACTTTAACACGTCATATACGATCATGTTTACAATTAGGCCTTCGCTCTTTGAAGCAGTTCTTCTCAGAAAAGCACCTCTACACCTCTGCCTACCCCTTAGGAGAAATAGGCGTGCAACTGTTTATGTATGAAGTTTTAAATAGAAGCGAGATAAAAAAATCGTGTATCGATTATAAAGTTTTACTCGTGGAAGCTAATGGCCTTGATCTTTTCGGTAACATAAATAGAACCGAGACGTCTCTGGTTCGAACCTGCGCAAGTCACTATCTACTTTGTATGTATAGGTACATAACTTATATACTAAAACTTGGCAAAGAGTTACTAATATGACGGACAAAGTTGTAATGTTGATTTTGTTTGAAGGTTTGCTGTCAAGTTGTCGTTGTCGAACTTGTGGAGTAAAATAGGATTTGAGATTTGGAAAAAGCAAATATACTAGTAGGGTATTATATCTACATGTTATCGGTTTTGGTTTTAGGTCACACGTTACAGAGAGTGATCCTATTTTCGTCTATCAGCCACATACAGTTATAGACCTCCATACTGCTAATGAGAATTTCTTTACAAAACTCAACGAGATGAGTGTTAAAACCCAGGATTCAACCTCTTCGTCTGAAATGTAAAAGAAAAGAAATGACCTCTATATCTCGGGGGTCTTTTGACCCACAGGGCCCATATTCAAACGCAACCGAGGTATGACCCCAAGGTGTCTGCACACCAAGTTACAAGTCAATCGGTCCAATGGTTCCGGAGTTATGCCTGTCACTAACAGACAGACCGTCACAAATGTTTTCATTAACCTCTTCGAAGAAGACTCGGAGGTTAATAACGCTGCCTAACTTAGACATCAGACCCGAAAACTTATGCACCCCAGTCGCATTAACAACATGCAATTTTTCGAATTGATGTGCTTATTAAGTAAGTAATTATCAAGACAACATCATGAGAAAGCCTGCATCTCCCAAAGTTCTCCGAAATATTTTCCACAAACTATCAAGTTTACCAACCCACACTGGACCAACGTGGTGGACTATGGCCTTAGACCGTTTTCATCATGAGAAGAGACCCGTGCCTAACACTGGTACACTATATAAAAAGCTATTATTATCATCAGTGTGATACGTCAAGAATCAAGAATTTTCCTCAAGCTTCAAGCAAAGCCACAAGAAATCTAAGAACTGCCACGAACTATGGAAAGTGCATTTCGACAAGATATCGGTGGAGAAATGTATTTGGTACAGGACACTACAAAATGAACCTTGGAAGTCTCCGTGGTTTGATCAAATTGGTATTAATAGATATATGCTAACTACTGCATTTCGACTTCGATCAGGACATAAATCCTACTTAATAAATTCGCTTATTTAATTAAAAAAGTAGCATCTCCACTCTGTTCTGTGTGTGGTGTAGTGGAGGATGCTCTGCATATTATGGTTGAATGTGTCCGGAACGGAGGACGTCATATCTGAAATTTTGTCTGCAATTATAGATTAAGTACTAGCTTTTGCCCGCGGCTTCGCTCGCGTTAATATAGAATTTGACAATAAATTCGGATTGTACTCTGCTTGTAATAATATATAATAATATAATTCAATCATGATTCGGAAGACACGTGGCGCCATCTACTATCATAAGAACGTTATTATTGTTTTCCTCGGGAACAGTAATTTTTTTCGGGATGAAAGGTAACCCATGTCCGTTTCTGTACACCTGACAACGTATATGCAAAATTTCAGGATGAGCAGTTCAGTGGTTTAGGCGTGAAAAGGTAACAAACAAACAAACTCATTTTCGCTTTTATAATATTAGTTAGGATAAGGATATTGGACGATGTAACAGTATTTTAGCATGTGCGCTGTCCGAGGCAGCTAAATGATTCTATAAACTTGTTGAAGTTGTCATGCGACAACGTTCACAGTAATCTTGTATCGTATTATTATTATAATATAGTAGTTGTATAGTTATGTTGTGGAAAGTTCCAATGAAGCGGCATAGTCATATCTGACTAAGCTCCTAAAATAAAGAAAAAAAAAGAAAATGTACATACACTAAAATCTATGACCACACAAACTAGTTATACGTTGCATAAGGTCACTGTCTACACGCGCGGACCACACAAGAATACCTACCTCATATTAATATAGATCAACTTTCCGAGTATTACAAACATAGACATATGACGCGATATACATTAGAAGCAACTAGAGACTTCACACTTTAGAAGCATCAGGGTCGGATCTCTACTTACAGTACCTAACAGCAGAAAGTAGGTAGTAGGTGTCTGTATTGCGGTTACCTGGGTAGTTTCAAATGCCGAATTGAAGTAATACGGAATACCCAATAACATTTGCTCCAAAAACTGTGTATTCATCCCGTAATAGGCAACAAGATTATAGCCTTCTACCGGGTACAATTCCAGACCTGCGCGCAGCTATTAAGAACTTCCTAATAGAAAAATTCACTTTGCCTGACCTGTATATGGTTGGTTCTCGGTTCTATACCTGGGGCATAGAACTCAAGAATTCACGGTCACACGCAAACATAAATCCTATGTGAATCCGAAGCCGTGGGCAATATCTAGTATTCTATAAAAACTATTGCAATGATGTTAAATGACCTTTGATAGACATTCAATAGGAATAACAACAGTTTGCAACAATGAACATATCCAAAAACACAAATAAAAAGTTAATAAAAATGTTCAAACGGAAGGTGAATAATTTTTTATTAACAAATGAAACATTAGGCTGAAAGACGCCACACCCGAGTAACCAAGGAAAAAAAGCAACGTATTTCCTTGGCGGCAAAATATTTTGCACCGGAAGAAAACAGATAAGAAATGTTTGCGATTATTGTCAAAATCATAAATTGGATAAAAATTCACTATCGATGTATCGATAACGAGTGTTTGTTTGCTTATTCGATTATAAATCGATCAATTTATGTGCGTCCCGCAAGGTGTGTATTTGATATCGATTGAAAAACAAGTGTTTTATTTTTCTGGTTTATCAATGTTTATAGTTTTTTGGCGATTGCGTCAGAAGGAGAGTTATGTTTTCCGGGTATAAGGTTGTATGTATTTTTATTTTTATGGCACGCCATAAGTCTGAACGGCTACATGGCTTTAAAAAAGAAGTTTTTAGATTCGTCTTGACAGCGGGAGTGACAGGGCTCAAAATATTTGTGGGCAAAATAAATATGACTGCAGCTGTCAGCGTAATTTTTTTTAGTGTCAAATTCTTTTAGAGATTTTGCATTCGAAAATACTTGTATTTTATTCAATCTGACTTTTATTGTATTTCGTAGAAGTCTAAGTATGAAATGTAAAATACGAATACGATGCCACAACTTTTGACGCTGTGGTAGTGGCAAGGCAACCACTTAAACATTACAGTATTCGCTTCCAAACAATTTTATTGATAATACTAAAAAGCTCGTCAATACCCACTAAACAATAAACATTAAGAAAATCGGTTGACAAACCGATTACAAGGAAAAAAAGTTACTGAACTGTTTTGTCTTTCATTTTTTATATATAGATTTATTGTGTAGCGTGGTCTGAAACCAAGCAACTATACATGAAAAATAGACAGAATTTAAATTAGCTATTAAAAAAATATTGATGAAATAGTAGGAAAACCATAACGTTACCGATTTTCTTCGTACAAAACGGCAACTTCTTTTTAAACCCCTCTTATTATTAGGTATTTGAAGTCGGACGTCATTTGTGGCGTGAATAGTCTTCTACGTTTTTTTTTTAATTCAAATCTGCCGTTTAGCAAAACTTATCAGTGTACAGTCACTCTTATAGAAAACTTATCTCTATAGGTCGACAGTATCAACATTTTTTATTGTCTATAAACAAAGCCATTCTCGTGTAGATGCTTCTAGAAATATCTTCTTAGCAATCAGTATCGTTATCGCAGAATCTAATCGTGACTACTATACTCAGATACTTTGTACATACATATGTAATGACATGTAGATAGCACGCGTTCTATATCTGATCACTCGTGTAGAATGATCTGGATACGATTGTTGATATTCGAATATGATGGTTCGAAAGCATTCGATTAAAATCGCTGTTCTTTTAGGGTTCCGTGCCTCAAAAGGAAAAAAACGGATCCCTTATAGGATCACTTTGTTGTCCGTCCGTCTGTCTGTCAAGACTCTTTATCTTAGGAACGCGTGGAGTTATCGAGTTGAAATTAAATGATATACTCAGGTCTACAGTCTCTCGAAGCTGTGAAAAATCAAACTTCTAAGTTAACGTAAAAAAAGATACGGCCGTTTATGCCGCAAAAAGCGTATATTTCGAAACTCTCAAAGGAATAAAAATGTATAGAGTATTTTCCGTTGACCTAGAACTATGAAATTTGGCAAGTAATACTGTCTTATATGTACTACAAGCATAGGGAAAAATCTGAAAACTATACATTTGTAATTAAATCATAAAAAAACAGGGTCTTTATGCAAGGACAATTTTTTTATAATATGTATCTACAAATTTGTACGGAACCCTCGCTGGGCGAGTCCGACTAGAATTTGTCCGGTTTTTTTATATTTAATATCTATATATTAAATATAGTTAGGTGCGCGCATTGCGTCTTAAACTTTGCGTGCAGCATTCGAATGTTTGAATGTTATTCGAATTATGTACAACGAAATTCGAATGATGGATAGCACAACACGTTTACCTATCATTTTGGTTAAGTAATTATTTATTATAAGCTTACTACAAACTTTAAATGTATACTGTATCGAAACACCATGCTAACTCAACGTTAATATTAACCGGTAGTACTTTTCCGATCAGAATAGTCATGACCCCCCAATCAAAATCTACATATCCATAGAAAAAATTATCGTAATCATTTCTTTTATAGGTTTCCTTTAGATATCTAACACGCGTGTTTAAGAAGATCTCAAGAGTTTGTATGTTTGAGCGCTCTAATCTAAGAAACGATTAGACCGATTTCTAACTTTCTGACTCAAAAGATCAAAACGGTAACCATTCACTCAACAAGGACTAACAAACATCTAGTAATAAATATTTTTACGTAGACCAGTATATTATATTTAGCAAATTATCGTCGTAGTGAAAGTATATCCGTAGATTTGAAATAAATGCTAAATCATACCCAAATCTGACTTCCTTTATTGAACCGTCATTTAATTCAATGCTTATATAGAAAAGTCGATATATGAACTAAGTGATTAGTTTTTAAATTATATAAATTAGGCGCAGGTAGCCTAATGGATTAGATATTAAAGCTGCCAGTAAGAAAGGTAGTGCTTAGATATTTACATTATTTATCTAAAAAGACAATGCTTGCATTAGGAATAGTTCACATATCGCGGCAAAGTTTACAAAGATTTAAACAACGGACATTAAAAATACCCAGATATTGAACAACTGACGGCCTCGATGGCGTAGTGGTTAGTGTAACCGACTGCCACGCCTGAGGTCGCGGGTTCGATTCCCGCACAAGTCAAACATTTGTGTGCATGAACATGGATGTTTGTCTTGGTCTGGGTGTTTCTATGTATTATATGTAAAATTTACAAAAAAAAAAGTATATATCCATTGTCTAGTACCCATAGTACAAGCTCTGTGTAGTTTGGGCTAGATGGTGTTGTGTATGTGGTAGAATATTATTATATTAAGTAACTATTTGTGGATCACAGAATTTGTTATCATCATCATAAGACTCAACGTAGTGTCAGTGGCAAGGTCGCAGCCATTGCATTACCGAAGTCAACCTACACCTAACAGAAGCATTCCAGCTGAGCTGGTGACGTTATCAAAAAAACTAGTAATTTAAAACGACAAATTATTAGTAATCTTCTAACTGTCTGAGGATTTCATGGTACCTTGTGATATAAGCAGTCAGTGAACTCCAATAGCCTAGATTTCAGACTGCTATTCCGATCGCTGATAAACGAATATGGCATGCCAATCCTCACTTTGCCAACTTAACAAGATACTTTTACTGAACAGCTCAGTTGGCAGAGTGTCTACACGGATTGTAGAGATCGCAGGTTCAAGTAATTTATGGAAAGGTAACATATCAGCTGGTAGTGAATTCCATATTATGGTACGGCAATAATAGAATATTATTTCAAATAAAGAAACGTACATACATACATAGATTCATGCCTGTTTCCCAGAGGGGTAGGCAGAGACTACGGCTTTCCATTTGCTACGATCCTGACACACTTATATTGCTTCATTCACTTTCATCACATTCCTCATACATGGTCGTCGGTTCAAGGTGCTCTTAACCTGGCCTTTGTCCAGAATGCCACCGATCTGATCGAGAAACGTTCGCCTAGGTTTTCTTTTTGCGACTGTTCCATTCACACTAGCCTTATAAACAATTAAATAAACAAGTATAATAAATACAAATTTACTTTTAGTGAATGATTGAAAGTTGCATAAAACATTTCAAACAAACTCATGACTTGACATAAAAATACTAGAAACAGTTCATCGACCCGGAACCAAATTTGGTACCCAAGGCCCTTACAACTAGAAGAAGCATCTTCATTGCAGACGCAAAAACGGGATAAAGCTATACACAGTAACGCGCTGTCTCATACTTTATGAGATGGTGGATCCATTATAACATTTAAAATAGAGATATATGTTCGTATTTTTAAAATAGACTTACTCTGTATTGATTTTATGTTTGGTGTTACCATACAAAATACCCGTCAAATTCGATTCAGTATTTTTGCTATGAAAACGTAATATACAATCTAAAGCAGAAATAATGACGTCAATATCTCGAGCGCTGCGTTTCATGTTGTACATCAATAACAATCGAACATTAATCGATACTACGATTATGATCGAATAGTAAAAAACATCGATAATGTTACGTAACATTCGTGTACTGACCCCAATGCTAACGGGGTCAACGAACTATTATCACGTGTTACTTTGGTGTGCGAAATCTATATCGTTTGCTAAATTTGGACGAGTGACCGAATTAGTATTATGTGAAATTTAATCCTTGTTATTGTATACTTGACTACCTAGCCAAATGACAAAGCAAAATGTGTCCAGCACGCCATGGTCACAACTACATGACAAATTAAAGGATGAAATCGTTGCTTGGCGCCGAAAACACCTTTTTTTTTATACAACTAAGGTGGCAAACAAGCATACGGCCCCTCCTGATGGTAAGTGGTCACCGTAGCCTATGGACGCTTGCAATACCAAAGGCATCACTTGCGCGTTGCCGACCCTTTCGGCAAAAAAAGGAAGTGGGAAGGAGAAGGAGCGGGAAGGGGTAAAGAGGGTAATTGGGCCTCCGGCACTCTCATTCATCAAACGAAACAACAAAAGGAACACTGCTAACTCACGTCGATATTCTATGAGAGGGTAGTACTTCCCCGGTCGAGCCGGCCCTTCATGCTGAAATCAGCGAGGCTCTATTACTTTTGACGTGGCGATCAAAGGGCTAGACTTTCGGTGGACTATCCCTTCAGTGCTGAAGCATAAGTTTTTGCTTATCTTTGCGTGGCGTTGTCCTGTGTTCGATTTCCGGGTGAGACAAAGTTTTAATGGGATTTTTTGTTTGTTTGTCATATCTTAACTACTCAACCGATCATTATGTAATTTCGCATATACGTTATCAGGGGTACAAAAAATAGTATAATATTATAAATGCGAGTGTGAATTTGTAACGTTTTCACACTTTAACTACACAACTGATCATCATGAAATTTTGCATACACGTTGCCAGGGGTAAAGAAAAGGTCATACAGTGCCTTTCATCAAGAAAAAAGTAATGTTTAGTAACTAACCTAGCCTACATTTACGCGAGCGAAGCCGTGACCATAATACAGTAAATGAATAAAGCAGTCACTCCCTAGAACACCGTTGATCGCGCCTATGGTCTCGTTGAGACCGCCCGCGTTCCACTTACATGTCAACGTCCCAAATGTGTGTCCCATCCAGGATGTCACTCAACACTTTACTTGAACAACCGAGTCAAGCCAAATATAGCCGATGACTGGAACTCTGGTCATACACTCCAGTTTAACTTGAACTCTGATTGGTATAGCAATGTTAGTAATGGAAGCTCAATGTATTTGGATGAAACGACCGCTAATATAACAAGAACTTTCCTTAAAGATGGCGCCTATTAAAGAATGATAACCAGTTTAATGTGAACTCTGATAGGAATAGGCGATGTTAGTAATGGGAGCTCAATTTAGTTAGACGAGTACATTCACCAATATAATTAGAACTCTCGTTCATAATGACAGTGGCAATAATAGTATCACTGTCTATTAAGAAAGCAAACACCAGGTTAATGAGAACTCTGATTATTATAGGCGATCTGAGTAATGGGAGCTCAATGTATTTGGATGAAGCTACCACTAATATACTCGTAACTATAACAGCTCTGCTTGTTATGAAAAGAAATAGAAGATCAGTCTATTAAAGAAACCGAACACCAGTTTAATGAGAACTCTGATTAGTATAGGCGATGTTAGTAATGGTAGCTCAATGTAGTTAGATATCACTAACTAGAACTGTACTTGTTATAAAGAAATAGGAGGTCGGTCTATTAAGAAACAACACACCAGTTTAATGAGAACTCTGATTAGTATAGGCGATGTTAGTAATGAGAGCTCAATGTATCTGGATGAAACTAAGACCAATATAACTAGAACTATACATGTTATAAAGAAATAGGAGGTCGGTTTATTAAGAAACCAAACACCACTTTAATGTGAACTCTGATTAGTATAGGCGATGTTAGTAATGAGAGCTCAATGTATTTGGATAAAACTAACACCAATATGACTAGAACTATACTTGTTATAAAGAAATAAGAGGTCGGTCTATAAGAAACCAAACACCAGTTTAATGAGAACTCTTGTTGATGCGTGTCTTGGGATCGAACTAGAGACCTCGGCGTGGCAGTTCAACGGTTTCCCACTAGGATATTGATGCTTGCCGATTCATGAATTCTAATATTTTAATTGCACCACTGTTTATTTGTTAAAAACGGCTAAACCTATGGTGATACAATTTGTCTTGGATATAGTTTAAACTCAACATAATCGTCAACAAACGTTGTGGTCGGTTGCCGTAGAGTAACTAACGGACCATCGATGAATTTGAAACTAAATTCGTAACGAGACCTTTGCTTAATTTATACCATAAAGAGAATCGAACCCGCTGAACGTGACCTAACATGGCATGAACTAATGAGCCATAAGAGAATATGAAACTAATTTTACTTTTAAATTGTTTTACTATTTATTTTATACGGGAATTATACATCTTGCGCATGTCTAAACTTAAATTTTCCTTAGAAATCTATTCGAAAATCGAACCTGCTACAAAACGTGGTGCAAATTAAATTCAAACTAAGTTCTATCCCAACTAAATCCTTGCATATCTTTGAAATGTATGTTTGTAGGTTTTTGTACTTTGCATGCTCTGGTTTACTGTAAATGAGGGTGCACACTCAATCTATTCATAATAATATTTATTATTCTATCACATACACACAACACCATATACCCCAAACTAAGCAGAGCTTGTACTATGGGGACTAGACAATGGATAGACATACATACTTTTTTTGTAAATACATAGGTACATATTATACATAGAAACACCCAGACCAAGACAAACATTGATGCACACAAATGTTTGACTTGTGCGCGAATCGAACCCGCAACCTCAGGCGTGGCAGTCGATTACACTAACCACTACGCCATCGAGGCCGACGATCTAACAATTTTGTATCAAGCTTTAAGTTGTGTGTATCTTGGTAGATGGTCCAATAAAATAAATAAACAAACAAAGATGATCCCGAGACCTCCAACATAACAGTATTTACCTCCACTGCGCCACTGAGGCAGTAGTGAAAATTATACCCGATAAAACTGACCAACCCGGGAACTTGCGATACACAATACACATTAATATATTCAAAAAGCATGGATCACTTTCACAAAAAAATGTCTGCGTGGATGGCGCAGTGGTTTAAGGTGTCGCCTGGCCACTGCCACTTCGCCGAGTGTTGTGGGTTCGAATCTCACTTGGGACAAAACTTTTTGTGAGCCACAAATCGTTGTTACAAACAACTATACATGAAAAACAATATATAGAATTCGAAATGACATTTTTTGTAGTGAAAGCTTCTTTAGGCGCGTTGAGCACTTCTTAGGTGAACAAAAATCATGGAACTCTCGTCATCGTCACGCTTCCACGCTTTATTATTTTTTTTAGAATATTAACAATATCTCAGAAATGGTGCCGACCTACGCAAAAAATAACGAAAATTTTGACCTCCTTATAAACACCTAAGAGAGTATCAGCAACTAGCATCCGACACGCCCGATTTTATTTTTTTTGCTTCATGAAGCACTGTTTATGATCAATGATTAAAGTTTTCACTTGTATCGGTAGTCCCCAAAGACTGTCCCAATTTTTTTTACCCGGTGGGTAAAAAGTTAAAAACATAGACTTCTTAACCCGTCAAGTGTCGAGCGGACATACGCTGTCCGCAAAAAGGAGTCATCAAAATTTAAAAAAAAAAAACTACATATGTATGTCCGCTGCACACTTGACTCGTTAATGAGTCAAGTGTCGAGCGCACATACATTTGTCCGTTTGTGTATTGTTTGCACAATGAAATTTTAATTATTTTTTATGTATTTCCACTAGACATTCAAGAAATTAAAAAAGCGATGTTGTGGTGGTGGGGTGGTTTAAGTGGTCGCCTCGCCATTACCACTGCGCGCAGTGTTGTAGGTTCGATCCCCAGACATGACAAAAACTGTTGTAAACCGCGAATAGTTGCTACGAGTCTGGGTGATCTTTGTTTGTTTGTCTGTTTACAGAGAATTAATTTCTTGTGCGATAGTTCTCTTTAAAAAGAAAGAACAGTCACTGAAGCCGCAGTATATAGTTAGTACTTGTAAAAATCCGTTCTATTTTAAAGTCGGTTATAGACAGACAGACGGTTAACATTTATTGTATGTGTGTAATTGTTATCAGTGAGCACTTAAGTGTTATCATTTGATAAACGAATTTTATCTGAACAGTGGATTCGTTATGCGCCGTTACAACAGCGACCGCCATTGCACATAATAATCAACTATTAACTATATAATACGTGACATTATTCCTTTATATTCCTGAAGGGGTTGCCAGAAGTGTATTACCTAAATTTAGTTAAGTTTTAGGTGCCACGTTGGACTGACGAGTCTATTACTATATATCGGTCATGTAACCAGATTCCTATAACACTGCTTGACCTAGGATTCAAACCTAGGTGTTCCACTATCGATTGCAAATATAAGCGCACATTCTGCCACGGAACCAGTTAATTCAGAACAAACCTAATAACACATATCTTGACTCAGGCATTGAACTTGAATCCGGAATTCCGGAATTCGTAACCGTCAACATTAAACTAACGAAACCTACGCCGCAATCAATTACCTACATAGCGATATATTATGTTGTATGAAGTAATTCTGCTTACCCCTTTTTCGTTATAAACTCGACGCTAAAAATAATATTTAACTAAAGACGATAATTCTACACAAATATACACACACATTATATTATATCATTATGAATATAAACTTAAAATGATACATAACATTAAAAGAAAACAAACCATATCGCTATCGCAATAAAGTACAAATTCCTACACAAACAAAATCACTTATGATCTTTTAAAACTAATATAAAAAGAAAATGGCGTTACTTTGACATTGACTTGCGAAATTGGAACGTTCGAAATTCGAAAACCAACTCTGCGTGCGTGTACACAGATTACACATTCGCGCGTTTAGTTATAGCAGGAAACGTTGCGTCACATACTATTTTTATGTAGCGCATGAGTCAGCGTCGTTAAACGGAATAACGAAACGCAACGTGTGATGGATTCGTTAGCGAACGCGTGGGTTTCAATTTTAATTAACGACGTTCGTTGAGGATATTTTCCTGTTGGTTAATGTTTTAAATAATTATGTGAATTAATAGCTAGGTGTTCATAATGGCTTATTCCCGTGCGCTCCAAATATATTGTTCTCTAAAATTCATTTTTCCATACATTAGTTACCAGGAGCTCCAAAGATTTTTATATGAAAATAATAAATAAAGCCACATTTACCAATTTCATTCCCTACAGCTCCAAAACATTCTCTAGGTACTTTTTTCTCTAGGATTTTACTGTACTCTAGGATTTTATTTCTTATCAAAAACTAATATTATATTATTACATGTTTGAATTCTGCTAAACACACAGTTTGTTTTGGAGCTGTCGGGAACACACTAGTAAGTAGGTCTATAATTAATTATTTGTAATATAATTTGGAGCTCCTAGGAATAAATATATGAAGATCAGAGGATTTAGAGAAATAATTTTTCATAAGCTTTTGGAGCCCTTGGGAACGATTTTACAAAATAATAATAATATTTTATTTTGGTCTTGCAGCGCTTGAGAGCAAAATAACGGAGCGGGCGGGAACAAGCCTTCATAATATTACTTCATTAAAATACATTATTCTTGTCTATTGACGCATGTAGGACCTGAAACTACCTATAGTGAAATGTAAGTGTAATGGAGCTCTGCCTACCTCATCGGAGACGTATCACTAGATAATCTAAAACAAAGTCTCCCGCCGCATCTGTCTCTGTTCGCAATAAACTCAAAAAATACTGATCGGATTTTGATGCCGTTTTAACCAATAGACAGAGTGATTCATGAGAAAGGTTTAGCTGTATAATTTGTTAAGATTTTGTACTACTAAGTGCGAAGTCGGCGCGGGCCGCTAGTGTATGTAAAACTATGATTTTAGGATTTAACGCCACGTGTTTGTGGAAATCACATTGTTCAAACGGATTGAATTATTCAAGCGGTTTGACAACGCTTAACATTAAATTGGCCTGAAATGGTCACCCATTCTCAGATTGAATTCATTTGTGACATCCAAATAAGAATCATTAAAATAGCTCGAAATCGCTCTAATTAAATAAATACAAGCGGTCACCCATCCATATACCGATTTGACAAATATTGCTTAACCACGTGATACCAGAATTATTCCAAAGTCACAAAGATTTTACATAAGCGGTCATCCATCCACAATATGTCCTTGACGAAAATTACTTGACCTCGACATTCGTCTGCCGGTCGTTACCAACCAAATGATCGTCGCTACAATTAAATACAACTAAGCGGTCACCCATCCATTTAATGCCGTGACGGAGTTGCTTGACCTCCATAGTAATCATTTGCTGAAGAGCGAGACTAATAATAACCATATTTTTTGTATTCATTCAATTGGATTTCATTATCTGACGGGATACGCTGATAACATCATGTGTAACGTGTTCGATTCTCATACAGAACAATAAGGGAAATTCAAGATTCAACACGACTCGAATTTTTCTGCCTCAATGGCGCAGCGGTATTGAATGCGACTGCTGTGCATGATGTCTCGGGTTTGGGTAAGGTTATTGGGGTTTCCTGTCATGGAATTCTTATTAGCTGCATGGAATTTAGAACTGTGCAAGGTAGACGTAGGTAGGTACTAGAAATAAATTCTGTGTCACGGACTTTACAAGCATTGAAACATCGGACACAAAGAACATCAGATTTGAAGCAATAATTTGCTGATTAAACATTTTTCATCCCGTGTCAAAACCAAACCCATAAAACGGCGTTCAACCAATTGACAAGTTAATTATACCTATATTCAATCAATCAATAATACTTGTTTGCTGAATAAAAGTATATAGATATTTAAACCTAATATTTAGTCATCCTTATCCAGATCGGCATACAAAATATGACACCCAAACTATCCTAAATAATATTATAAATGCGAATGTGAGTTTGTTACGCTTTCACTCCGTTACTACTTGACCGATCATCAGGAAATTTCGCATACACATTGTCAGGGAAACAGAAAAGGACATATTATATAGAATACCTTTCATCCAGAAAAAGGTATTGTTATTAATGTAACCTAACATACATCTATGCGAGCGACGCCGCGAGCAAAATCTAATTTATAATATTTAAGATCAAGATAGATAATATAGCTGATGACTTTATAATTTACTAGATGTTCCCGCGGTTTAACCCGCGTTTATCGTTACTGCGTCGCCCCGTGGGTCGTAGCGTAATGTTATATAGCCTATAGCCTTCCTCGATAAATAGGCTATCCAACACTAAAATAACACAGGTCTGCAAATTTTAACTCTTATTTTTCCTTTTTGGATTTGATTGCTGATCTTGGGGTATTTTGGTGCGCTGATTACGTATATGTACTCGGATTTGTCCTATCACCCTCAGTTTTTTTGATAAATCCTTTTGTATGAAATCGGAAAAAAGGCCAACTTTACTGATTGTTTTTTTTTTATTACAATTAAGAAACAATTACATTACTTTAAAACATTAAAAATACATTCAAGGGACAGTAATAAATAAATTAAAAATATTAAATACTTTTATGGTATCTTGCTTTTTTTTCACCGAAGCTCCGATTGTGAGATTTTCGCTTGAAATTCCGACTTGGATCATCTCGCTTTAATAGCCAACAATAGTCTGCCATCATTATTTTATTCCACTTTCCCTGATAGCGACGTTCCATTTCCTTCAAATCCTGGTGAAATCTTTCGCCTTGCTCTTCACTTACAGCTCCCAAGTTATCAGGAAAGTAGTCCAAATGCGAATTAAGGAAGTGAAGTTTAATGCTCATCGAACATCCCATTTTTCCGAAATTTTCTATCATTTTTTTTACAATTGCCTCATAATTTGGACTTTTATGGTTTC
Organism: Catocala sponsa; assembly: GCA_963564715.1. Lineage (NCBI taxonomy): Eukaryota > Metazoa > Arthropoda > Insecta > Lepidoptera > Erebidae > Catocala > Catocala sponsa. The sequence continues at coordinate 7,293,466 of OY751355.1, forward strand.
CTAGAAAATGCCTCACTACTTCCTTAAAAGATTTACAGGCTTCTAATTCAATTTCACTCAATTTTCACGAACGCATGTGGTACAAACTTTATGTGGGACCCACTGTTTATCTTGATTGGCGATTGATAGGCCGAAATACATATTATAAACGTTACTTATGAATTCGGTTATATTACGCTGCTGTTTTCTCAGCGTAAATTGCCCACAATTGTAGCAAAAATTGTCCGGAGAGTTTAAACACTTACGCGATGACATTTTTCAAGTAAGCGTTACGAAATGCACTGTTTTTTTAAAAACAATGATGGTGCTATTTATACAAAAATATATTAATCTACCCTCATTAACTGTCTTCTCACAATTTATGTTAATTTCTATTAAAAAAAACACAAGAAATGAGGTCTTTAGCAAATGACTTAAAAATCCACCAGTTTTTTGATAATAAGGGTATGTCACTTAGTAAATTAAAAGTTTTATTTAACTAAATTTATGAGAACTCATTCATTAATGTCTACTTCAACCATTCAATGTGTTTTTCGTTCAATAAGAAACGATTAAAATAAAATATTAATTAATAACTAGGAAGGCTTAGGTAATTTTGGCAAAACTAAAGGATGATTAGTAATTAAAAATTCTAACGTGATGGAATTTTTTAAATATTTTCCCCGTAATTAGCGCCCCAAAATCTATCCGAATCAATCATCAAAACTGAAAGGGGATAACCATTGCAGACCTGTGTAATTTTTCAAATCGAACCAGTAGTTCCTGAGATTAGCGCGTTCAACCAAACAAACAAACTCGTCAGCTTTATAATATTAGTATAGAATAATCTTTAATTATAAATAATGATGCTATTTAAAGAAATCAATACACTAATATCTGATGATGCTTGTAGGAAAAATAGCTTATTAAGATATCGTGTTGCAACAAAATTGGCACAGCCTTATCTTATACAGTTTCAATTGACAATATACTTAGAATTATGACACGTTTATCTATATAAATAATGATAAATATGCAACGTATTCGTAATATAAGACAACATAATATTATACATACCTACATACATAGATTCAAGAGATATAATAATCCTTACTAATATTATAAATGCGAAAATGAGTTTGTTTGTTTGTTACGCTTTCACGCCTTAACTACTCAACCGATCAACATGAAATTTTGCATACACGTTGTCAGGGGTACAGAATAGGACATAGTGTACTTTCATCCGAAAAAAAAAAATTACTGTTGCAAACCTAACCTAACCTACATTTACGCGAGCGAAGCCGCGGGTGAAAACTCATATCTTCGAATAGGTAGTTATTGTACTATGTCTACGTTTTGTTAATCATGTTCCACGTGTGTGGGGTTTGGTTCTTGTAAGGAGTAAACTAGGCGTGATATAAGGGGTAAGCAGAAATGTATGAGTTACACCAACAACTGACCAAAATATGCTTTTTAGGATGCTGTTATAAGCCATACTGAGAAGTTCCTAGGAGGTAATCTTAATAACAGAACCAATCACATGTTATCTAACCCGAGAATCGAATTTAGAACTGTGGAAGTCCAAATTCGATTCCCGCTGATGTATGTATGCGCTTATGTGGATAAATATGCACCTATGAGATAGCCGGTTTATATTAATTATATTTTTTTATTTATTATTATTATTATATTTATTTATTATTATAAATTGATTAATGATTATTAAAACCTGTTAACGCGTTTGCAATACTGGATTCAAACTAGGAATACATACATACACCACTGGTCCTACGAGGTATTTATTATATTTCGAACTACTACACCTACTACTTATTCCGATTCAGGAATCAAACGAGGACCTTTACGATCGTCAGTAAGCCCACTGAACCAATGGGACAGGCAGTATTATTATATTTTAACAAATTCTAACCTAACCTTTCACCTTTATGTTTTTATGAACGTAATCAAAATATTATGCACTTAACGTTCAAGAGAAAGTTTTTTAAAATTGAATATGCAAAGATCACTTGCCATTCAACCTGTGCCTTCATATACCTACCTAATTATATAATATATAGCAACACATTGGTGTTTCTAAGGAGTACCTATTGCAGATAGAACATTCACATTGAAATATCTATACTAATATTGACAAGTTTGTGTGTTTGAACGCGCTAATCTCAGGAACTACTGGTTCGATTTGAAAAATTATTTTAGTGTTAAATAGCCTATTTATAAATAGGCTATATAACATCACGCTACGACCCACGGGGCGGGACAGTAATGATAAACGCGGGTGAAACCGCGGGAACATCTAGTGTACTTATAAAAGTTTTATTGACCAAAGATTTAAATAGCCCAATGGATAAAGCATTGGACTTGCGATCGAGAGGTCGCGGGTTCGAATCCTACCCATTGCACTACCGACGTGAACCCACTCCTAACACAAGCCTTCTAGCTTAGCTGGATGGGTTAACGAGAATACTAGTAATTTGAAACCCAAATTTCTAGTAAACTTCCAAAAAAAAAGTCGTAGACACGCCCTTGTCGTGCTTAGATTACAAGAAAGTGTCCGAACTAAAAAAAGTGAGCTCACACATTACATAAAAGTGAACGATAGTCTACAATTTATAATACAAGTGAACATGATATATATACAAACTTTTCTAATAAAAATCGGTTAACTCGACCTAGGTGTCGAACTAGCAGTATCACGATCGGCAGTAGGCGTAAGCTCAAAGCCGAAATGTTGGTGTATTACACCTATTCCAAGATATAAACGTAAGACTATGTATGTTATTAAAAACAAACGAACAGAGTACGCATCAACAGAGTTATGCAAGATATTTATGCGTCTCTTGTTTGGCATGGGGCCGAAGTTCGATTCCCAGTTGCGATAACATTTAATTTAAGTGTCACCTTGGCCTTACTGGTAACCGTTTCTTAGATATGCGCAAACAGACACACGTATTCATATGATTAGTTAGAATTGATATGCAATAAAATATTTGTCTGCCTTGTTACAATGTTGGAGTTGAATCATCATTTTATTTTATCTTATACTGTGGTGGCGTAGCGATCAATGCGACTCCTGTTCATGAGGACCCGGGTTCAATTTTCAGGTCAGATAACGTACTTTAATTGATTTATACCAAAATTCCCCACCGATATGTCCGTCCCACCAGTGGGAATTGCCAATTATATGGAAATCTCCACTCGTTAAATAAAAATAAATGTAGTGGATTTTTTTTTAATTATACGTATTTGTTATTTAGTTTTACAAAAATTCCGTCTTGATTCCTTATAATAATTATAATAATATAATAATCGTTTATTAAGATTAAGTTGGCACAAATATGAATAACAATAGATTATAAAATACTGGTAGAATGGGGGGGTGACTTTGATCAATCAAAAGGTAGAATCGGGATTAAAACTATATTTTTGTTTAAAATATGCGAGCGAAAAATTTTCAAAAATATATAAATATGGGTGTTGTATGTACAGTCGATGTTTTTAATAAAAATATTTATTTTCTGATTATTTTTCGAGAAAATTATTAAAATGCCAGTGATCAACTTTAAACTATGGTCATACTTCGATCCCCTTTTTTTATTACGGCGATCGAAAGTATCCCCAAACAGTAACAAAAATTACACAAAACTAGTACTTACATATTTTATGTAATTTTTCGCAAATCGGCACGGATCCATCCACAACTATTGAACACACAATAACAGTGATATACAATACTGCCAGCCGTAAACGAAAGACTGAAAGGATGCGTTGAGAATTCGCACAATTTAAGTTTTAAACTGAAGCGAATTTTTTATCAAAGTCACCCCGCGATTCAAAGTAACCCCCATTCTACGGTACTTAAAATATATGCATATACCTTATGTCTTCTTAGTCCCTATAACTACTTTTTTTTTCATATTATCCTTTCTCGAATAGTGAATCCTGTGTCGCGAGGCACTTTCCGAACGACGGACACAAAGAACACCCCCGATTAGGAACAAATATTTGTGGATCACATAAATACATTTCCCGTAATAATGTCTGGAACCTGATGTAAAAATGACCTCACTATACAATAGAAAGCTTAATCCCCGACTAATATAGGCTACGTTTAAACGACGTACATACATACATAGATTCACGCCTGTTTCCCAGAGGGGTAGGCAGAGACTACGGATTTCCATTTGCTACGATCCTGACACACTTCTCTGCCTTCATTCACTTTAATCACATTCCTCATACACGGCCGTCGGTTCAAGGAGCTCTTAACCTGGCCTTTGTCCAGAACGCCTCCGATCTGATCGAGAAACGTTCGTCTAGGTTTTCCTCTTGCGACTTGTTCCATTCACACTAGCCTTATAAACTTTCTTAGTCATTCTTTCTTTTTCTTTCTTAAACGACATGCGATCAAAACCGCGGCCGTAACCTAGTTAATAAATATATACACATATCTCAGTTTCACTCTACATTGAATACATAAATATTAATACATCGTGAACAAACTATTTCCTACACGATTATTTACACTTCATACAAATAAGCCAAGTACTTATGTATAGTTATATTTGCCATAAGCAATGGCTTTAGATAAATGTATTACCTGCGATAGAGGCACAAATAAATATAGTTTAAGTATATAAAATAATAATTAATTAATCCATTGGCACACCGGCGACCAGTCACAAAAATTATTCAATTATGGCTGGCATTCCAATTGACAGGTTAACAAGAAAATAAATAAATAAATCATTTTCGATATAAAAACAAATTCATAATAAAGAATAATATCATATTAGCAAATAAATTCCTACAGCACCATAACATATCTTGCTGGTCATTAAACAATCTCTTCTCGGAAAGCCACGCCAAACCGTTGCTTAGTTAAAGAATACTAAACCAACAAACACTTTTAGTAAGCTAATATTATAAACGTGATTTCTATATAAAATCTATTTTATTTCTACCATTTTAGTAACGAATAATTTAATTCCGGTAATAAGGCTTACTCCTAACAAATGTTTAAAAAATTGCTGATGAAACTTTGATTACCTCTGCCTTACCCCTAAAGTGTATTCCACCATTATACTTCGTTACAAATAAATTGAAAATAAAATAATTCATATCAACATTGAAATACCTATATTGCCAAAAAATAATACCTGCAGAAATAATAGAACTAATTACAAAATGCTGGACCGATATCAAAGAAACTCCTATCCGGCGATCGCGGAACACGAGCCAACTATAATAAAGTAAGTAAATATTTACATTTTACATAACATGTAATGATTATTTTAGATAGCTAAAGCAACCTTGCTTTACGAAAAGGGCATTTATTTTTAAAACATACATTTTATTGCACGATGTTCCGAACAAAATTATATTCTTTTTCTGATATTTTGTTTTATAAATATCGATTCTAGAACTTTTTATTTCTAAATTTTTTTATCGTTTCCTTTTTAAATATTTGTATCATACGATACAAATATTTCATAAGAAACGGTAAAAAAATTTTGAAATAAAAAGTATCATATCATACGATACAAATATTTAAAAAGGAAACGGTAAAAAAATTTAGAAATAAAAAGTTCCAGAATCGATATTTATAAAACAAAATATCAGACAAAGAATATCACTAACAAATAATAAAAAAATAAATAACTCACGTGAAAGTCACCTTTCTCGATAAAACTCTCTTCTATATTTAAAATTTCGTTCGGTATGGTGAGGTGCGCGTACGCACACAGTACATGTATTACGTACAAGAACGCGGCGCTCGCGATAAGCTATCGGACGCGATAACGTGCCGTTACTTCAGTTCGCTATAACGATCGTTACAACGACATAATGACATAGACTATAAAATTGTTGCGGAGTGTTGAAATTTAATTTTGTGCCTATTTTGATTTGTGCTATGTCGATATTAATGTGCAATGATGAGTATTATGTTTTTATGTAGTATCTTAAAATATCATAACACGTCAGATCCTACGATTGCATTATTCATTTGTGAGTCTGTATCTTCACTCTCGTAAAGTAAGTGTTTGCGCTTGTAAATTGATCCGATTTTTTTCGTTTAAACCATGGCTAGAAAAGGTTTGACATTAAGTACCCTACTACGAAACCAGGAACTAATAATTTAGGCAATAAAGATAAACCAGCATTTATTTTAGTTATCTAATCGCCGGACCAACTGAACCGGTTCTAAACATCTTTCACTAATACAAAGCTCCTAGATCCCTAAGCAACATTGATTATGTTTTATTGATATACGAGTACCACGCAAGCAACCTACAGCCGCTAGCTAGTCGTCACATAAAATCTCAACGTAAACAGTCACAACTTAAAAATAGTCGTCACATTTTTTCACAGCGTCACACAGAGAGGTCACTTTATAATTATCCTGCAATTAATAACATGTCTATTTCAAAACTCGGTGAGTGTTACATCGAATGTTTTGGCTCAAGCGCCCGACATATAACACGGATAAATCATCCACTTTCTGACTCACCTATGAATGTGTGACTAGGATTCTGTGGAGTAAGATGCTGTTACAATGTTGTGATTGCGCAGTTAAAGTAATAGATGGGTTACCATTTGTGTGTACCGGATAACATTAGTCGTAAATTCTAGTCCAAGTAAAATTGTTTTTATACTTTTGCGAGCTATAGATACCAATATAATAAAGAGGAAAGATTTGTATTTTAGTTTGAAACTAGCTGTTACCTGCGACTTCGTCCGCGTAGATTTTAACTAAAAAGTGTTTGTCTCCGCGGAACCCTATTTTTTTTCTAAAATCAATGCAGCCTATGTTACTCCTTATAACATCAGCTATCTGCCAGTGAAAGTCCCGTCAAAATCGGTTCAGCCGTTTCGGAGATTACCCGGAACAAACACACAGACAGACAGACAAAAATATTAAAACAAATGTTTTCGTATAGGTACCTTATATACTTTCATATGCATTAGATAAAAAGCTGTTATTTATGACATTACAAACAGACCACTTCAATTTTATTTATTTGTATAGATAAATCAACCAAAAAACGCCTAGGCCGTTTTAAATTATTCTTTTATCGTTAGGAAGCTACTTTATCCAGATGTAACATAGGTATTTAACGCCACAGGAGCGAAGAAATAATCATAAACGTGGGTGAAACCGAGGGGCAGCTCATGCTGAATATTAGACAACAGGTCTTAATGGTGTTGGTAATTATTTAAAGGTAATAAATACCGATTAATTGTCAGACGTTTTGGCCGACTTGAATCAATCGTGGTCTTGGTTGACTCAAGTCAGTCATATGTATGACGGCTATTTACGAAGGTTCTGCTGCGATATCAGTTTAGTTTATTACATGGGTTCTTATACAACCATATTATTATGTTTCCTCAGACGGTAAGCTGCTACATTAGCCTGAGGACGCTTGCAACAACAGCGATGATGCTTGTTCGTCGACCTACAAAAAGAAAGTCGCTGTGCTGAGAACGCAAGTCTTAAAGATTATGGTTCGCTGATACAGCGTAGCGCTTCGCTTAAGAGTTCAAATCCTACTCACCGCAAAGACATAGTCTAGGTTGTTTAGCAGCGATCTATTGAAGATACAGGTGCAGGTTTAAAATCCCCTAGGAATATATCGCTGAAATTACTATGACTAATTTCATCAAAGTCACTTTAGCTATTTAGACATGTGATCGTATTAGATTCGCCTTTATGTTAGAATGAATAGCAATAACGATTATAACCTATCCACGATATATTTTTGACATGACCTACCCGAAATTGGAACTAGCGACACAGATACTATATGTAAATCAACAACACGTAAGAACAGATATTCCACGCCATCATTAATTACGCAAACGTTTGCCTCACAGAGGCCGCGTTTCCTTATTTTACCTATTCGTACGTCTGCACTACCATATAAGTCACGTGATGGTCTTAGGAAAACACCGAGGCTATTGTCGGGGCCGTGTAAATTAATTCAGTATGCTTCGTATACTTTACCTTTTCTATTAAATACCTTACTCGTGTTCCTTTTGTGCATAAAATCATATTACATGCCATCTCTAGCGTTTGAAGGTCCAAGGAGCATAATAATATGCAGAAACAACACGGTTGATAATTGTACATATAGTGATATTAAGTACATAGGTATATACAGCTTAAGTCATGCAATTTGCAGTTGACTGCATTCAAACTGCATATGAATGACACATTCGGGTCCTGAGGCAATGTGTTTTGTGTATGTTTTTGCATAATAGTTAACTAATGACTACACGGGACTAAATTGGACCTCTAGTGGATTGGATCTTCAATAAGAATATAGGCAATCTAATACATTTTTCTAGACCAATAATTATTATCTACTAGCTTTTGCCCGCGGCTTCGCTCGCGTTAATTTAGAATTTGACAACCAATTCGAGTTGCACTCTGCTTGTAATAATATAATTCAATCATGATTCGATAGACACGTGGCGCCATCTGTCATCATAGGAACGTTATTGTTGTTTTCCTCGGAAGCAGTAATTTTTTTCGGGATAAAAGGTAGCCTATGTCCGTTTCTGTACATCTGACAATGTATATGCAAAATTTCAGAATGATCGGTTTAGTGGTTTAGGCGTGAAAAGGTAACAAACAAACTCATTTTCGCTTTTATAATATTAGTTAGGAAGGATTGAGGTGTTTAAAACAGCAACAGCATTGATGATATTAAGAACCCGCATTATGGATCTAGGTATAGCTGGCAAAATGAGGATTACATGCTACTCTGATTAGTCATTTAAGGATTTACAAGAACAGTATAGTTGTTCACCAAGAAACTATGTATACCAGGACTTAGCAAGATTCTTGCTTAAACCTGAGATTACTCAGGAGAAGACAACTCCTCCTGAGGAATCTCAGACTAGGGAATAATCACCACCCTGCAGATGATCGCAGCCAAACAGCCTCGTGTTGAATTCCAGCTGTAAGTAAGGTCCAGACTCTTTAGGAAGGTGGTATGCTGTCAACCGGAAACCAGTAATCTTAGTCCCTTGGCCCTTCCTATTCTCGAGGGTCGGTTACTGCTTACTATCAGACAAGGCGTATGTTTGTTTGCCACTTTGATAGCATAAAAAAGCGATGATAGATAAAAACATGATTTCGTAGTCAGTCAACAAAAAAACATCGTCTGAGCGTCCGTCTGTCCTTCATTACGGCAAAAAAACGCGCCAAAAGTTCGTCGACCGCCCAACGACGCGCGGAAACTGCCGATATTAGCCGAACACACTCCGGCAAAGATTAGAAAAATAAAAGATGTAATGTATGTTTTTTGACATGTGGTCACGTACAGTTACAATTATAAAGCTTTTATTCCACTGATATGGTGAACAAGGATTCGGTCCCTCTGATGGTAAGTGGTTACCGTAGAAAGGAATTACTGGGCTGCCCCGCAAAAATATCCTTAACTAGCTCTAGGATTGCTACTTACAGCAGGAATACTAGGCTTCTGTCGGCAAAAGAAACTTTGCCTGTCAGTGCCAAGTAATAGCCGAGATCTACCACTAATATTTTTTACTCGAAACCAGTCTCATGGTCACTGTTTACTATAATAAGTAAATAATGAATTCGTGCCTATAGATATGGAGTATTGTGTATACAGGGTGTGTCGTAAATAGTGGTCCAGAGTAAAGGAGTCGATACACTGTATTCTTATGTATCACATACCGAAATTTTAACCATTTTTTTTATGCCCCTAAAGTCATATAGTCATATGATTTGCTGAAGATGAGTATTGAAATTGGAAACAGATTAATTTCTTTAAGTACCTTTGACTTTAAAACATAAAAAAGGGTTTGGATATGATAGTACACATATTCAAGAGTAATAATAAAAAAACAGAATTAAAAAATATTGATATTTGTTGAAATGACAGCCAAATTCGTGAAGCAAGGTGCAGAAATTTTAAAAAAGAACTTTTATTTTTTGTTAGGAGACCCTTAACTGAAAATGCTTAAAATTTCGGTATGTGATACATAAGAATACAGTGTATCGACTCCTTTACTCTGGACCACTATTTACGACACACCCTGTATACAGTATTAGCGTTCTTGCTTGCGCCCCAAAGAAATATACGATGGCATCTTCTAGCACGCGGAGACCCACCGAAAAAGTATATGATCGTCGTTAGAAAATTCACAACACAGTCCTAATTTTGATAATAAATTATTATTATTATTATTATATTATTATTATTAATTACAATAGACGGTCGAAACGCGACAGTATTAAAACTTTTGCAAACTTATATAAACAGAATATTAATAATAGAAATCAGATCATCATTAGCTTACCGGAGCCCGGAGCCCCACGTATTGTACAAATACATAATGACTAGTTCATCTGTGAACTATTCGCGTTGCAAAAAAATGCGTTTAAGATGACTAACATAATCCAGGAACCTTGTACACAACTTTTTACCACCTGAAACCTAATAAAGGCTTTTAGTATCTCAAGGGCCCCAAGAGGCATATTTTACTATTAGATGTAAGGCGGAAACATACTTACGTGTCGTGGCGTGTCGTGACGCGCCACAAGGATATCAGAATAGCATGAGGATGCTGTCTCATTGCCGGATAAACCCAAAAAAAAAGTTACTTATTAAGAAGTGCATACACCGTTTCGGAAAGCACCTAAAGCCGTTGGTTCTGTGCCTAATCTATCTCTCATCATATCGTACTGTCGTCACATGATCGTGAGGGAATAGACAGTGCATGTTTGAATACTCGCCTGTGGAGACGAATAATCTCCATTAAGAATAGCTACTCTGACATAAATTCTGTGTAAAGGACAATATCATACAAAATGGCTACTGTACGCTAGCCAAATCCGAGAAGGTATTACATATGTACCTATGTATATTGGTTGGATACTCAAATTACAAGACTAAAGCTGTTTATTGAAAAATAACATTACTCGGAACGAAAACTAACACTCATAACAAATTGCTAACGCATGTGCAATATATCTTAGTATACTAATATTATAAAGTTGAAGAGTTTGTTTGTTTGTTTTAACGCGCTAATCTCAGGAACTACTGGTTCGAATTGAAAAATTTATTTAGTGTTGGGTAGCCCATTTATCGAGGAAGGCTATAGGCTATATAACGTCACGCTACGATCAATAGGAGTGGAGTAGCAATGAAAAATGTTGCGAAAACGGGGAAACTTCTCATATATGAAGTAGACGAAGTTGCGCTGGACAGCTAATACAATATATTGAACATCGACAATTATTTTATTATGCATAGTAATGTAGTAACAGTACTCTCTATAACAATTGATATTATTATCTATCCATATAACAATATAACGTTCAACCTGATTATTTGAATCTATACTAATATTATAAATCTGAAGAGTTTGTTTATTTGTTTGTTTGAACGCGGTAATCTCAGGAACTACTGGTTCGATTTGAAAAATTATTTTAGTGTTGGATAGCCTATTTATCGAGGAACGCTATAAGCTATATAGCATCACGCTATGACCCACGGGGGCGGCGCAGTAACGATAAATGCGGGTGAAACCGCGGGAACATCTAGTATATAAATATAATATAAAATATACCTAAACTATGTCAAACGGTGAAACGGTAACAGAAATGCCTTGAAAACTTGCTAGTCACTTGTTTAGGCAAAGACGGCGGTACCTACAGACTATGACGTCACAAGCTTCTACAAGTTTGTGACGTTTCTGGAGTGGAATGCTGTAGCTCTTCTTCGGTAAACTAGACCGTACATATCATATATGAAGTAATTATTAGAAGTAATTTTTTAATTTTTTTTTTTGCCATTGGTTGCAGACGAGCATGTGGCCCACCTGATGGAAAGTGGTAACCGCTGCTCATGGACTTCAGCAATGTCAGGACACAGCAAAGCCGCTGCCTACCGTGAAAGTGGAACTCTCTTTAAACCTCGTTTGAAGAAGTACATATCATAGCGCTCTGAAAACACCGAAGCTGGCAGTTCATTCAAGAGCTTGCACGTTCGTGGGAGAAATGATCGCTGAAAGCGTACCGTCTTAGAATTGGTTTATATGTACGTTATAGTTTATCGGCAAATGACATTAGCACAGGAGTTCCCTAAGTAAGGGTCGCGACCCTCTGGTGGGTCGCGAGGGAATATTGAGTGAGCCCTGAAACATAAAATAACCCGACCGATCGGGCTAACAGCCGGGCCACTAAGGGGCGCACCGGGCGGCGCTCGCGTACCATGACTAGAGGTTCTCTGACCACAGAGACTAGGGAATCTGAGCGTTACCAATACTTTATGACCCCTTTTTAAGACTACAAGAGCTGGGTCCCGAATATGGCAGTTTTTGTTTTATAGTTCGGAGTCCAATCAAGTTTGAGAACCACTGCATTAGCATATTTCACCAGAAACTCTTACAACATTAGTGCCGTGATGCATCATGATACAGGCCTGCCTAAGACCACATAATTGCTTCTGTTTAATTTTTCAACGCTTGGCAATATGTTTTATTATTTAAAAAGCATTTTAGATACCAGCTTACAATGCGTGTAATAAGTTGATGATAAGTTTTCCAATTTGTTATAAACAATACTTTTATTATATTTTATTTATTTATAACATATTTTTAAGACATAAACGGCACAACAGTTTGTCTGCTTAGCGAGCTAGCATGCAGTAGCCGTTCTAACTTGGATAAAATTGTACGATCTCTAGCTAAGTTGAAACAGCTACGGCAAAATAATAATATAATAATATTCTACACATACACACAACACCATCTAGCCTAAACTAAGCAGAACTTGTAATATGGGTACTAGACAATGGATAAACATACATATGTACCTATATATTTTTTTATTTTTTGTAAATACATACATATTATACATAGAAACACCCAAACAAAGACAAACATCCATGTCTATGTAAACAAATGTTTGACTTGTGCGGGAATCGAACCCGCGACCTCAGGCGAGGCAGTCGGTTACACTAACCACTACGCCATCGAGGCCGACAAAATGCTTATTACACTTAATGTTTTAAATTTTATTAGCTATAGAAGAATGTAGTCACCTCTCACAGGCATTATTATGTCACAAATGGCGTGCTTAGCATAGTAATGCATATAATTGTATCCGAATTATATTCGAATACAATTTCGTACGTGATTCCTATTCTACACGGCCAAGGGCATTGCACACGTGATTATATAGGCAAATAATGCAATTCAAATGCAATTGTACCTTATGATGACCATGCTTGCCTGTTACACGTGGTATACCAGCAATAAAGCAATAAACATCAGTAATCACCAGCTGATTACCTACTTATGCCCTAATCATTAAAATTGACACAAATCATTCAGTAATCACCGTCGCTTATATCGTACGTTTGCATGATGGAAGTTTACGAGCCATTGTTCGATTAAAATGACGTATTTAAGTATTTATGATGATCGTATGATTGTTAATAGACCACCTATTGCATCCGGTGATATAAATAAACATGGTTTATTAGTTGTTGGAGGGTTATGTTTTAAACAACTAGCGACATCTAGCGAGGTGTACTTAATATTGGTCTACTTTTTGAGTACAGTGGCATCTAGCGACGCGATAAGTATTTAGAATCTAGTAGTATTCTTTGAGATATTTTTAAGTACATATATACTAAATGAACTATGTGGTTTAAAAGGTATTTCGATTTACAGAATGATTAAACACATATACAAAATATTGCATTTTTTACATTTATTACAAATAAATAACTCTGATATTTAATATTCTCATTCAGTATGTAAAAATATCACAACTAATAAATAAAACTACAGATAGAATATTGAGAAAGGAGTCCCATTGCAGGCTATACTACCATACATATGGAACTCTTTCTTCTTCTAAAGTCAATTATAAATAGGACTGGCATACTTAGAGTTCATGATTAGCTCGATACGCTTTAATAATTTGATGAGCAAATTCGCAAGAAAACATTGTCTAAAATATGATCCACAAATAGGCCATATTATCAAACATCAAATCTTGTAAAGTATACACTACTACATAATTATATGTATGTACACATAATGATTGATAGTGTATCAAATACCAATACACTCGAAATTAGATCTCACATACACTCTTATATACTCTACATATGAATGTGTGTATGTACATACGTTACAAGTTTATGTAAATAACGGCCCGTGCTCTACCGCAGTATAAATAAACGATGAGCCTTCGAAGCATTTCGGCTTTCTTCGGCAATTTCTTTTCACTATCACCGATAGAATATAAATTTCAAATTCTAAAAATAAACAATCATAGTTCGTTTTAATCTGAATATGATATTCATAATAATCATATGCAGTTTCTCTTGCAAGTTTAAAAAAAAAAGAAATGGAACGTAAACTCACCAGATAACGACCAAATCAATGAAAGCAATCCAAACAAACGACCACTGTACAACCTTAGGGGATGACTGTCATCCTAGCACTGACGATTCTACGTCACAGACTGTCATTTTATACACAAGTAAACGCGGGAAAAACGAACCAACCAATACGGAAGCAGGAAGGATGCGTTTTTATTCCATACCGATTTGAAATTCGAACGCTCCATTAGACAAATTGTTCCCGCCCTTTGTTAAGTGAAGATTAACTTTTTTCGTATTCTAATTGAATTTGACTGCAGATAAAAAATGTCTATCATGTTTGCACGGGCCTTTGTTGATTTTTTTCGTGTAATGCAGGAACTCTAAGCTCCAATGCTATGAGCAGTAACTAGATCGTTGCGGTGACGATTACACATAACGATTGTCTATTTTAATACGATTTTATAAACTTGTGAAAGTGATTTTTCTAAAGAATAGCCACAAACTAACATCTTAATTTTGAAATTTGAATATCAAATTCTATCAACAGGCAAAAAATTATGTTTTTTAATTTGAGTGGTAAAGGCCAACACATGTTCGCCCAAGAACTAACATTTTAGAGTGGTCAGCATCTTAAATTGATAGTGAATTTAGGAAATCGTGTGGGTTGTGTCCAATTATTAATTCAAGAACCTATTGAGCAATTTCTTAATAGATAAAGCGCAAAAGAACAATTGGAAATATCGGCAAAAATACCAAAATTTGAAGAGACGGTGTTCTAACTTCAGAAAAAGCCCCGTGAGCCAAAAGACTTGAGTGAAAAATATTAAGTGATGACATGTGATATGTCTTTTAAATTAAACAAGTTCTTTCGGTCGTTTATAAAATTCTGGAGCAGAAGAAAACAGGACGATGAAGAAGAAATTGTTATATGGCAAAGTGAATTATGTAAGTAACTTTTAATTTAACTTTTTTGCTTGATTGTTGACTCTATATTGCAGTTAATATAGACTCATGTGTACCCAGGGATATACTACACCCACACTTCACTCGCTATGTCCGTCGCAGGATACATTTCTAGGCATCGTGCATCTATTGAATTTTTTGAAGTGGCGTGTTTTGTCGTATATGTTTGATTGTGTTTTTGGTGGCAATCCGTACCGCTCTTTGCTACTTGGTTATGGAATTTGACCGCCATAGTGCAATGGATCAATATACAGTGCTAGACAGAGTATATTATGATCAAAATTTGGGAACTGCATTCGAGTTTCCACGTAAAACGGGTAAAAATGTTGGCAAGCCTAGCACCAAAAAAGTACCAAAATCCGTGCCACTGCTTAAAAGTCTTCATAGCAAAACCCAGTTACAAATTCGAGACCTATGCAAGCGACTATTAATATGGCTACACACACAATAATACTACTAAAACAATGAGGCAACCGGCTACATCAAACCATTTATGAAAAGTAAATCACGACTACAATCCAAGTATTGCCAAACTAAATACTCGAAAAGCACAACATGCCCGTCCATATTTGCTCATCTATCCCACGTATCTATTTACTCAATCGAACGCGATCGGATTAGGTAGACCGTGCTATACTTAAAATCGAGCTTTATCGATTGACCTAGATCTTACTATGGCCTACTTTAAATTTGATATTTTGGTACAACTATAATAACTGCCAAGCCACACTAAGCCAGCGTGGTGGACTGGCGATCCTATTCCCGTCTATCAGCCGCAGTTACCGACACAGTGCTGCTATTGCGAATTCTCTGACAAAAAATGTCAATAAAGCTGTCTAACCTGGAGATCGGACCTGAGACCTCAAACACACCTCATATTTGACTTTTCGTTACATGCGTTTTATTTTTTACGACTAAGGTAGCAAACAAGCATACGGCCCACCTGATGTTAAGTGGTCACCGTAGCCTATGAAGGACGTGGAAAGGAAAGGGAGCGGGATGGGGGAAAGGGGGTGATTGGGCCTCCGGTACAACAGTTAATCAAATTAAACAGTTAGTCATTGCTCGCTTAAACGGTGAAGGAAAACATCGAGAGTGTGAGTTCTATGTAATCTTGTCGACGATATGTGAAGTCTGCCAACCCGCACTGGGCGAGCATGGTGGACTACGGCCTAATCCTTCTCACACAGAAAAGAGGCCCGTGTTCAGCAGTTGGACAGTTAATATACAGGTCTGATTTTATTATAATGAGACTACTCTAGATCTTATTAACCTTTTAACCGCTCCACTTCATAACAGTTGTCGTGCCCCCAGCGCCCGGCACAGTGAATCAAAAATAAATACATATAAACATTTTTTTGATAGAAAACACCGTAATTAAATAAAAAAGCAGATTAAACGAGCTGTGGTATCTGGTCGGCAATATACGACGCTGGCGAAATGGACACGAAAATATTTGTCGGATTAATCCGACGTAAGCGGTTAAAAGGTTAATATCTTTTTTCATATTTTTAATTGGCATCACTGGTCGCATGGCATAGAATAGAGGTTACGCTTACGACGACCGATCGTGATTTCAGGTTATTTTCTAGGATAAAGGTTACACATTTAGGAAATCCTTGGTAGCAAGAAGTCTGGCAGTATTATAATAGGTAGACAGGAATAAGCTCGCTATCTAATGTGTGCCAAAGGCAAACGGGGTGTAATATCTCTACCCACTTTCCGGGCTAACTGTAAGAGTATGTATGTATTAACAGAAGATGACCTTAAGGATGAAACTGAGAATGCCATTGCCACGGCCATATCTAGAGATAACTCAGAAGTAAGCTTCATTTAATTAATATTATCACCTTAAAAATATAACCTTGCCTCTTTCCTATAATTATAGTAATAAAAGGACATTTTAGTTTTATGTTAGTATTAGTATAGTTTGTTCTGCCTGTCTGCTCTCGAACGTCAAATATAAAAAATATATTATGTATTATGACTAATGATATCCTATATCTTGGTAAACATTCTGCTTATATTATACTAGCTTTTGCCCGCGGCTTCGCTCGCGTTAATTTAGAATTTGACAATCAATTCGGGTTGCACTCTGCTTGTAATAATATAATTCAATCACGATTCGAAAGACACGTGGCGCCATCTATTATCATAAGAACGTTATTATTGTTTTCCTCGGGAACAGTAATTTTTTTCGGGATGAAAGGTAGCATATGTCCGTTTCTGTACACTTGATAGCGTATATGCAAAATTTCAGGATGATCGGTTCAGTGGTTTAGGCGTGAAAAGGTAACAAACAAACAAACAAACTCATTTTCGCTTTTATGATATTAGTTAGGATTAGGATTAGGACTAGCTATCCCACGAAAACAATACTTTTGGACGTATGAAAGGTACCGTACCCCCTTTTCTGTACCCCTGATAACGTATGCAAAATTTCACGATGATCGATCGAGTAGGTAGTTAAGACGTGATTTATACTATTAGTAATGATACATACATACATACATAGATTCACGCCTGTTTCCCAGAGGGGTAGGCAGAGACTACGGATTTCCATTTGCTACGATCCTGACACACTTCTCTGGCTTCATTCACTTTCATCACATTCCTCATACACGGCCGTCGGTTCAAGGAGCTCTTAACCTGGCCTTTGTCCAGAACGCCTCCGATCTGGTCGAGAAACGTTCGCCTAGGTTTTCCTCTTGCGACTGTTCCATTTACACTAGCCTTATAAACTTTCTTAGTCAGTCTTTCCTCGTCCATTCTTTCTACATGTCCAAACCAGCTTAACATACCCTTTTCTATTCTTGTAACTATATCCACTTTCATGCCGCATCTCTCTCTAATCACACCATTTCTTATTCTATCTTTCAGATATTCTTTATTAGTAATGATATGTATACCTTAAAATCTGAATACGTAGATAGTAAAAAGATACTTATTATACATTAATTAACACGATCAAAACTTACACCTATACTAATATTATAAAGCTGAAGAGTTTTTTTTTTTTTTTGAACGCGCTAATCTCAGGAACTACTGGTCCAAACTGGAAAATTCTACTAGTGTTGGATAGCTCATTTATCGAGGGAGGCTATAGGCTATATAACATCACGCTACGACCCATGGGGGCGGCGCAGTAATCATAAATGCGGGTGAAACCGCGGGCACATCTAGTATTTTTATATACGAGTACAACATAAATTATGCTTATCTGTGTTAAACATAATAAAGAAATAAAAGAAGAATACCACAGCTCGGTACCTTTGAGGATAAAAACGGAATCTTTGCAGAGACAAACTTGTTCGTCTGCTGAACCCGAGCCTGTTTCTCAGAAATTATCAAACGCGGTCCCTATTGTTGTACTTTTTTCCATTCCAATAGTTGGGCCTCGCGAGCCTGGCAAGTGGGCCTCAAATAATAATAGAAGGCATTCTCACGTTAAATTAGCCATAGTAATATTATAAGCTAGATGTGCCCGCGTTTATGATTACTGCGCCGCTCCCATAGGTCGTAGCGTGATGTTATATAGCCTATGGCCTTCCTCGATATATGGGCTATCCAACACTAAAAGAATTTTTCAATTCGGACCAGTACTTCCTGAGATTAGCGCGTTCAAACAAACAAACAAACTCTTCAGCTTTATAATATTAGTATAGATGAGAAGGCATGTTTGTTTGTTACTCTTCTACGACTACACCGCATAACCAATTTCTTTTAAGTTTGTCTTGGAGATATCTTGAAAACTAAAGTGAAATGTAGACGTTTTACCTAGACGTTAAGTTTTAAATACAACAGGGAGGTCTACAAGTTTGCGGCATGGCGGGGTTGGCGAGGGTGAGTTTACTCATCCATGTAGGCGCTAATTGAGTGACTCATTGTTAGTATATATACCGAGTTTCAACCTAATCGGGTCATTAGCTTTTGAGTTTTCAACGAGTAAACAAATCAATCGGGAAGAAACTAGCCACTATGGCGAAAATTTAATATCGCGCCGTCATTAAGTTTCTCACCAAACAAGGAGACGCCTCAAACCATTTTTCAAGAGATGTCAGCGATTATT
The DNA here is from genome assembly GCA_963564715.1 of Catocala sponsa. Lineage (NCBI taxonomy): Eukaryota > Metazoa > Arthropoda > Insecta > Lepidoptera > Erebidae > Catocala > Catocala sponsa. The sequence continues at coordinate 7,312,870 of OY751355.1, forward strand.
TTTTGTTTCCAGAAATGAAGAAAGAACTGCGTGGAAAAATTTAGCGACGATGATGAAGTGAAGTCGGCAATTTCGGCCTATTTTGACGCCCAAGACATATCTTTTTTTTTCGACTGTATTAATAAGATATTTGACAGATCTATTAAATGTATTAGGGTTAAGGGAGAATACATGGAAAAGGAAAAATAGTTTGATGTTTCATTTCATTACCCTTCCCTGTCACTCTGCGAACTTTTTGACCTCCCCTCGTATAATTATAATATAATATAATAATAATAATATCAGCCCTGTATTAAACTGTCCCACTGCTGGGCACGGGCCTCTTCTTACTATGAGAAGGTTAACAATTTCATGAATCAAGTCCTCGAGTATTGCACCCATAACTTAAATGAGGTTGCTGACGTGAACATAGCGAATGAATGTAAGTGACTTTTGGCAAGCTTACAACATTGTGTAACATACAACATTATTAAATAAACATCATATAATTACTTGTATGTATTTGTATGTGTATACTAGTGATGTTCCAGATATCCGCATCCGTATCTGCGGATATCCGCCGGAGAAAAAAGATCCGTATCCGTTACATTTATGACGGATCTTTAACATTATTAATTTTTAATACATAGATTCAATTCTATATGTAGGTGATTAGGTAGCAATAAAATACTAATCAAACCATTTTTTATTTCTAATAATGAAATATTTGGCATCAACATTTATCGTAGTGAGTTAACATACGATAATACTACACGTAACTTAAAGGAACTAAATCAACTATCTAATATAGGTAATTATATTTAAACACTTACTTATAGTATAGGAAGTTATTATAAAATATGAATTAAAATATCTTTATAATGAGATCAATTGAGTTTAAATCTTTGTAACATTTATTATAGAAAGTTATAAGATCACTTTTATAACAAAACTTAACGCACACCGACACCGATTGAGTAAGAAAGTTAAGATCCGTATCCGTATCCGCGGATCTACATTTTTTATTATCTGGCACATCACTAGTACATATAAATAAATTACACTTTTCATCTATGTATTAGAAACATAATTTAAAAACATAACAAGCAACTTTAATAATATTTATATGCAATGGCTACTATACCTATACGGGATTCCACAAGGAACAATGCTGGGACTCAAACTCGATGTCATTTCCATAATTTACCTGAAATGAAAGAAAAATGCGATATTATAAAGGAAAAGTATAGATATTTGATGTTTTGTGACTGCACGGATGGCTTAGTGGTTTAAGTGGTCGCCTCGCCGCAGCGTCAGCGCACTGCGTCGAGTGTTGTGGGTTCGAATCCCACACGGGACAAAACTTTGTGTGATCCACAAAGTTGTTCCGAGTCCGGATGTTCTTTGTGTCTGTTGTTTGAATGTTTGTAAAGTCCCCCGCGACACAGGAGTTATTACCAGTGCGGCGGATGACTTAGTTAAAAAAAGTTTATAACACTAGATGTGCCCGCGGTTATCGTTACTGCGCCGCCCCCGCGGGTCGTAGCGTGATGTTATATAGCCTATAGCCTTCCTCGATAAATAGGATATCCAACTCAAAAATAATTTTTAAAATCGAGACAGTAGTTCCTGAGATAAGCGCGTTCAAACAAACAACCTCTTCAGCTTTATAATATTAGTATAGATTGGTTCAAATACTAGAGATTTCAATTAACAACTAGGTATGTAAAATTAGTTCTGGCGGAATTTACTTGGCGTTTAACCATTGCTTAATTAACTTTAACAAGAACAATTACAAATGCAAATGTGTGTGGAAACCCGCATACTAACACAATACATATACAATTATACATAGGTACTAGCGGTCGCCTAGTGGTCGAAATTCGACCATAATTGATTTAAATTTTAAGTTTGATCGTTATTAAGACTGCGCCGAGCGAAATGTGCCAAAACAGGCGGTCACAGTTAAGTGAATAAATTCAACACTTTTTGTTTAATACAAATATAAAATATAGGTACGTTTACCATAACAATGAATGTGTTTACAATTACTCCGTGTAAAAACTTAAATTAAATAATATTTTCGCCTACACAATTACGTAAATTTGCAAAAACGTAAGCACGTGTTACGTGATTTTTAGATTATAAGCTATAACAATAGAAATCTATCCTATTTTACAGCTTAAACGAAACATAAATAGTTATATTACAATTATTTGTCCGTCCCAAATATATCTATAAGTTATTGGGTGACAATAAAGATACATATTTATCAAAAAAGCGCTTCAAATCCACCATACAATTTTACTATGGCGGCCGCGCGCCGATTTGAATATGCGCCGCACGAGCACTGTCACCATCTGTCTTACGCTCGGCGCAGTCTTAAGGTACACTTATAATCACATTTCATTAAGATTTCGATCTATACAGGTTAATTTACTTATCTTTTCCAAACAAATTATTATTTACTTAACTATACTCTTTAATTGACAATATTCCTAAACTTGCTACTTTGTTTTAATTTTATTTATTATATATAAATACGTAAATATATTATAAATAGTATAAGTATATTATTTTAATCCGCCCAAAGGTTGCCTGTAAAAAAGAAATATATTGCTGACATATTATGTCATTATAATAATATATTGATATATGTAACCATCGTTACGAAGAATCACACTACAGCAACCGAACAATACCGAAATACTACGAACACGATTTGACTGCGTGTGTCAAATGCATGGTTGTGTGCGTGTAGTGATTTTTCATTAATTTAATATATTTCTAATGAATACTTTATATAAACATTAGGATTCGCCCCTTCTTCTCCATATAAACTTTAACTGTGCCAAATTTCATACTCCTCCCTCCGTCCACGCAATTTTCGTAAAAAGGGGTACAAAGTTTTGCTTCACGTATTAATATATAGATATCATAAGATTAAGTAATTTATTCCGTGATAAATAAAGTAATTAACAAATTATGATATGTTTTAATTTAATAACTATTTCCTGCCCGCAGCTACGCTTGTATCACATAGGAAGGTGCGCATTCCGGGATTAAAAGTATACTACATGTTAAAACCAGGACGTGATCAATCTGCTTGCCAAGTTTTATCCAAAGCCGTTGAACTGTCTACGCGTCATTGATTAACGAACATTCGAACATTCGAACTCACAAACTTTCATATTTATAATATTAGTAGGATTCTATAAAACACAGATAGCTTATTTAGAAGGTACTTCAAAAATGGGTCTACTCCAAAATTAAGTTTCAAATGCACACAGTGCATTTCCTAATGATGGTCCTAGATATCATTTTCTTAATTTGCTCTATCTCCCTCAATTTTTTTAAATAGAGTAGCCGTTCAACAATATAAAATTTAAAAATCGAACAGTACACACAGAAGCGCGTGCGCAGCGAAAACAATCACTTCATTTCTGCACCTGTAACCTAGTTACGGCTACCCATCCCTTCATTAACCTTAACAGACACCACTGCTAATGCAAATGTCCGTCTGTCTGAATACTAAACCGCTCACGTAACGTGTTGTAAGTGTGTGCGTTGTATTGAATAATAACGAACAGCATTGATTGAGCCATGACCGCGAGGTCGATGGTTCGTCTGCATGATAAGATTCCATCGAGTTATAAGTATAAAAACATGTGATATTGTTTTTATGTCATAGTAGATGTTGTCCGGGCTTTGCTCGCTCTGAAACGATATTTTTTTCTGGATGACTGAAACCATGTGTCCTTTTCTGTACCCGTGACAATAGTATGCAAAATTTCATGACGATCGGTCGAGTAGTTAAGACGTGAAAGCGTAACAAACAAACTCACATTCGCATTTATAATATTGGTTAGGATACTAGCTGTCCCCCGCGGTTTCACCTACGTTTATGATTCCGCTTTCGTGGCTCGTAGCGTGATGTTATATAGCCTATAGAAGCATAGAGTACCTACTGGTGAAAGAATTCCTAAAATCGGTCCTGTAGTTTTTGAGTTTACACATTACAATCAAACATAAAAATATTTTGTCTTTATAATATTAGTGTAGACTATACGAGAAAAATAAAAACATCGATGAGAACGAGAAAACGTACATGACTGAGGATTCTCTATTATGTTCTTGAAGATATGGAAGCCCGCTAACCCGCACTGCGCCAGGCTGGTGACTATGGCCTAACCTTCACACTGAGAAACGACCTGTGCCCAGTAGTGGGACAGTTTGTACACAGGGATGTTATGTAGTATACTAGATATTGCCCGCGGCATAGCTCAGTGGGGAGACCAACAGACTGCAATGCAGAGGATCTCGGGTTCGAACCCACCTCTCACTTTCGGAAGTTATATGACTTTTCGAAATTATATGCATATTGATTGACAATTATCGCCTGCTCCGTGCCTCGGAGAACACGTTAAGCCGTCGGTCTCGTCGGTCATGAACATCTATGGCAGTCGTTATTGGGAAGTCAGTGCCCTCTAATATCCTGACATTGGCCTAGCTTTAGGGTATTGTTAGCCTTCGGGTTGCGGAGGTCAGATGGCAGTCGCTCCGTGTAAAAACTGATATCCAGTCAAATCCGGTTAGACTAGAAAGCCGACCCCAAGTGACTTAGGAATAATAAAGGCTAAGGAGAAGACTAGATATTATGTAGAATGTCTGATTACCTCTTAGGAGAGAAACAGGCGTGAGTATATGTAGGTATATAAATATTCAAACAACCGGTCTAAATTAACCTTAGAATATAAATTTGTAATTTGTTTTAGCAAGATGGCTCGTGTAAAAACTGGTTAGCCTAACCAATATCTAGTTAACTAAATCCACGGACCACGCCTGTTACTCGCTGAGGCGGACTAAGGCATAATATCAGCCCTGTATAAAAAAATAATTCACTACTGGGCACGAGCTTCTTCTCAGTGTCACAAAGTTAAGGCCATACACTCCAGCCACCATGTTGGCTCAGTACGGGTTAGCAGACTTCATATACAACGTGTCACAGATATAACGCACAACTCCAAACACGCCAATTAGATTTTTAAAAAATATATAATAATGGTATATACTCGTATGTATGTTTATCCATTGTCTAGTACCCATAGTACATGCTCTACTTAGTTTGGGCTAGATGGTGTTGTGTGAATGTGGTAGAATATTATGATTATTATTAAATCGTAATAATAATATAATCATTAAAATATTACTTTTATGTATTTAAATATTTTAATTTAACGAATTAGTTCTCCTTATTGTGCGCGGATAGTATGGATATATTACAATAAATCTAACATTATGCATTATAGGCATTTATTGCATCAAAAACCCTATTGCCTTGTATTATGATACATTTACGTTTATTTCAGCGATTTAAAAAATGGGTGCCTATAATAAAAAAATTAAAAATTGCTGGAATTGATCAGTAGCCGATTTTGAACAACCTACTTTCAGGATGTGCGTTTATTATGTTACACGTTGTATCTTCGAGAACGTTGTGAAGAACTTTCAGAATGTTTTCTGCCAAGAGGACAGTGTTGACTATGATCAATAGTTACCAGTTTGGCCACTGATAAGTTTACCACTAAAGATGAAAAAGAAGTTGCTTCTAAACCGTCTTACCACCGACGTCAAAAACAATAAAATAGATAAGCTATATTTATCTTAGCAACTTTATACAAAAATAAACATGCATTTATAAAATATATCTTTGCTTAATTAAAACGTTATGTAGGCAAATGTCAGTAGTTCACCTTTTAACTTAAATGAATCAATATTATGATAACGATTTTATAGGGACCTCACCTTATCGCTTAGATTTCTTTTAATTTTTGGATGTTTTTCCAGAATCAACCTGGGGTTTTGCTCAAAGTAAAACATCCTGGCTGGTGAAGTAACATTACCTTGTGTTACAATTGCCTATAAAGGTCAAAATTATTAACTTGCTAGTTTTTCGGAGGCTTCGCTCGCGTGAAAGTAGGTTAGTTTAGATTATGTTAGAAACAGTACTTTTGTTAAATAAAATATAGCCTATATTACTCGGTGATAAGATAATAAAGCTTTCTAATGGTGAAAGAATTTTTAAAGTCGGTCGAGTAGTTTACGAGGTAAACCTTACAAACAAACAAAAAATCAATTAGATGTTTCGATTAACAATCATAATCCTACCAGAGCTAGTGATTTTTAAATCTGCAATTTCTTTTACATTCTTGTTCACCCCTCAAACATAACTAAAATACTTAGGTATGGGTTTACCAGACTTAAACCCATACCTAATGTTAGTGCAATGGATAAAACCTATCTACCTATTCGACTCCTTATTATTCTTCTTCTCCTTAGCCTTTATTATTCCCAAGTCACTTGGGGTCGGCTTTCTAGTCTAACCGGATTTGACTGGATATAAGTTTTTACACGGAGCGACTGCCATCTGACCTCCGCAACCCGAAGGCTAACGATATCCTAAGGCTAAACCAGTGTCAGGATATTAGAGGGCACTGACTTCCCAATAACGACTGCCATAGATGTTCACAGCAGCCGGGACCGACGGCTTAACGTGCTCTCCGAGGCACGGCGAGGCTTCGACTCCTTATTATGTCAAATAGATATTGTATCGAAAGTCCAATGCCTTATCCATTTGACATAATTAGCTACTATTAAATTTTGCTAAAAATCTATTTCTGTTGGTAAAAAGCGGCAGATTGATTATTAATTTTGGCCTCAAGAACGCATCTAGCAAAAGACCTTGAAGTTCTAATTAAAATTGAAGTTAAGACACGGCGATATTAATTATAGACATCTGTGGTAACTCTTGCTAGAAGTAAAAGGAAAATAGTCATTTACACGGTGCATACAATCCACGCAAGTCTATCCCGCGTTTCTACAGCGTGTAACAGAAAGGTGTGGTCATATTTTAGGACTGTAATGTACATATTTGATAAATAACCTATGTGCCCTGTGATATTTGGTTTAAATAAGAATATTATATTATATAAAATATAAATATTCATGTATTAACTTGATTACATTTGTGATATGAATAATATTAATTAATATTAATAGTTGTTGTATTGATTGGAAATAAACGTATGCACGGTAACTGGTGGGGGCAACGCCTCGCTCCTTACAATTATCATTATTGTGTGATCTCTCGGGTAGAGCGGACGTTGTGACCACTGTGTGCTGTGTGTACCTAAATACTGTTTGTTGAGTATTATTTACCCATAAACGTGTGTGCATACCACATGCCCTATCTCTGGATCAAAAAATATATATTTTTAACTACATTTTGCCCGTTTCTACGCTTGCGTAAATGTAGGTTAGGTTAGTATTTTTTTCTAGATAAAAGGTAGCCTATATTCTATTCTGTAATCCTGACAACGTGTATGCAAATTTCATGATGATCAGTTGAGTAGTTAAGGCGTGAAAGCGTAATAAACAAACTCATATGTATTATTATTCCATAATCCATCCAATCTATACCTATACAATTTCCTTTTAGTTTGTCAAATACATTCGCCAAACATTCGCATCATGTCTTGCGAATACGAATGACAAAAAATATGCGAATATTCGCGAATGCGAATGCGAACATTCGTTACATCACTAGTATTTACCCAGTAACTGGGTAAATACACTATTGTCGAGACAAGACACAAAAGGATGAAAGAGTAAACTGAATGAGCTTCGATCAAAATTTATTTATATTATTACATAGATACATAGACTCACACCTGCTTCCTGGAGGGGTAGGCAGACATTCATATTATTATAATATCATTTTTATTCAGTGACAACTAGTAACATATATAAATATTTAGATAGATACTTATATATTTTGGTATGAAAAGTGGTTTAAATTAACTTTGTAGAAAAGTATGTATTACATTATTTTTATTAAAAGACAACTACATAAATCTGTATATGTAATTTACCTATATATGAATAGTTATCTTTGAATTTCAATATGCATCGATTTCTAAAAAGTTAATTTAAATTTCTTTTTATATCTATTCGTTGTACGATAACTCTATAAGTCATACATAACTGTCTCATTTACCCTTTTGTACGTAACTCGCGCGAGTGAGATACGAATAGCTGTGACTGCACGGCGAGCGGACGCGGGTCGCACGGCGCGGCGCTCGGCGACGCGACGGACGCGACGCGAGCATGGGGCGAGCGGCAAAGGGAAATTTGAATTCCAGCTGGAGTAGTATGGACGCCTAAGGCCCAAACAAAAATAATTATAAAGCTCATAAGATTGTTTTTCTTTGAACGCACTAATCTCTGAAACTACCAGTCAGGTTTGAATGTTTGGTATTTACAATTTCCTAGCGACGGATTTATTTCACGCTCAGTGTATAATGACGTCACAAGCGAATTGCATACTTACGGACATAAACAAGTCCCAATTAACATTATAAATGCGTACCCATGTTTATTTGTTTGTTACGCTTTCACGCCTTAACTACTCGACCGATCATCATGAAAAAGCACATTGTCAGGGTTAAAGAAAAGGACATGGGCTAGTTTTCATCCAGAAAAAACTACTATACCCAAACAAATCCGCGCGCAAAAGCTGGTACACAATAAAATAAAGAAGTCATTCATTAAACAAACCTTATCTACTGACACACAGCTGCGTATTGTAAACCGAAAATATCGCTTTTATTACGTGGCACTTATCGCGTAGTATGACGTACATTGCCAGCCCACTGACGTATACAAAACAATAAATGTCACACTTAGTGCACGCGCACCGGGCAATGTATTACGTGCAATGCAATATCATCAACAGTTTTAACATAAAATGGTGACGGTATATTTAACTATGTTTAAAATAAATGAGAGTGTGTTTATGTAATATACAGCGTTGTTTGTCGACGCATTGTAATAAATCTTAGCTGATTTATTGTATTATGAGGTCTTGGGTTTGTAATATTACTTATATTATAAATGCGAATGTGAGTTTGTTTGTTTGTTCCACGCCTTCATTACTCGACCGATCATCATGTAATTTCGCATACACTTTTTAACAGAGGTACAGAAGGGACATAATTATTATAGTACTTTCATTCCGGAATATGGTATAGGACATTGCAAAATGAACCTTTAAAGTGTCCGTGGTTTGAGCATTTCACTGCAAACAGAGATACGTTGATAACAGCCTTTAGACCAGGCCACTGTTCACTCAACAGGCACCTATTCAACATCGGCATCACTGACAGTCCCTTATGTAGAGGCTGCATGGAGACCGAGGAGACACCGGCTCACGTGCTCCTACATTGTAAAAGCGTGAGCAACCAACGGGCGAAATTTCTAAACAGTCCAGAAACGATGAAGGAGGTACTGCGCAACATCGGTCCCCTATTGTCTTTCTGGATGGAGCTAAGTGGTATGAGTAGCCGAACAGTATATCGCGTCGGTTACTTACGCACAATGGCCCAATTGTGGGGCTAAGTGCGGATAACATACGTCCAACTAACTAACTAACAGCCTTTAGACTTCAATCCGGACACATTCAGCTTAATAAGACATCAAAATTATTGTATCGTACTGTACAAGTTGGCTTACGACGACCGACGTGCGACGTGTACAGGAATTAGTTAAATATTGTTTAAGTTTTTGCTGTGAAGTATAGTGTATTATCTTATCTTATCTTATGTGGGGGCCAGTCGGTGCAGACCGGCGACACTTCGACCCAGTGGGATCTTTTGTATCTACACTCTCCCAATAACGACTGCCATAGATATTCATGGCAGCCGGGACCAACGGCTTAACGTGCTTTCCGAGGCACGGAGCAGGCGATAATTGTCAATCAATACGCACATAATTTCGAAAAGTCTATAACTTCCGAAAGTCAGAGGTGCGCGACGTGGGTTCGAACCCGAGACCCTCTGCACTGCAGTCTGTTGGTCTCCCCACTGAGCTATCGCTGCTCTTGAAGTATAGTGTAAGAGTAGGTTCAATGGAGCGGCATAGTCACATAATTGACAAAGCTCCTTAAAAAAAGAATTTATTTAGATTTTTTGTAACGACGTATTTTTATTTTTTACTTATAGCTATTATAACTTAGCCTGTTGCTTGATTCCGGCTTGACATCGACTTCTGGGACAACCTGTATATCTGCGAGAGGCTAGGCAGATGTGTAACACATTAATTATAATAATATCAGCCCTGTATTAAACTGTCCCACTGTTGGGCACGCGCCTCTTCTCAGTGTGAGAAGGGTTAAGCCATAGTCTACCACGCTGGCCCAGTGCGGGTTGGTAGACTTCACATATCTTTGAGAACATTATTGAGAACTCCTAGACATACAGGTTTCCTCACGATGTTTTCCTTTACCGTTAAAGCAAGCGATAATTAATTATTTAAAACACACATAACTCCGAAAAGTCATCGCAACCTATATTCTATTTTAAGGTATAAGATGGATGGATGGATGTATGGCCGTCGTTATATAATAGATTTTGTCTACGGCTACGCTTTGCGTAAATGTACATAGGTTAGGTTTAGGATAATAGCAGAACCTTTTTCTAGATGAAACGTACCCTATGTCCTTTTCTGTTTCCCTGACAACATATATTCGAAATTTCAAGATGATTGGTTGAGTAGTTAAGGCGTGAAAGCGTAACAAACAAACTCACATTCGCATTTATAATAATAAAGTTAAAAGTTAAAACCCACATTTCGTCATGCATGTAACTAGGACATGTGTAATGCAGCACTTTTTCAAAGTCTGATTGTTTTTTTAATAGAATAATTCAGTAACACTTTGCCCTACCCGAGTACTGAAACTGAGACCTCATGCACGACAATGATGCGCCACCAACATAGTATAATTCCAGGCGACTTCAACAATACACAAATATCATAAAATTGCCGCCTTTATAGAATAAAATTGTAATTTAGTTCACCAAAGTAATTTACAAGTAATTAGTATTACATATTTTTTTTATACAACTATGGTGGCAAACAAGCATACGGTCCACCTGGTGGTAAGTGGTCACCGTAGCCTATAGACGCCTGCAACACCAGAGGCATCACTTGCGCGTTGCCAACCTTTTAGTAAAGGAAGTGGGAAGGAGAAGGAGCGGGAAGGGGGAAAGAGTTGATTGGGCCTCCGGCACTCACACTGACCGAACGAAACACAACAGTAGGAATACTGCTATTTCACGTCGATATTCTGTGAGAGGGTAGTCCTTCCCCGGTCGAGCCTGTCCATTCAAGCTGAAATCAGCGAGGCTCTACTACCTATAAAACCTTATATTACCTTATCAAGATTAATCATAATGATTAAAACAACCATGTCATAACATAAGTAATAATTATAATATCTTAATTATAACACAGTTATAAATAAAGATCAATACATAACATGTACAAACATGACAATATTGATCAATAGTTAGTATAAAATTAAATGCAACATATTATTGACACACGTGGTTGCAAATGCGTGTATATGCATGTTGATGCCCAAACCATTAAATCGATTTTATTGTATCGAAACTATCGATGTATTGTGTACAAGATTTTACCCGTGGCTTTGCACGCGCAAATGTAGGTTAGGTTATTAACTGAAGCCCCCTAAAAACCAACCACACTTCCGGATCGACCATCTGATCACGTGGGGGGCGGACACACGATATAGAATTTACTGGCGTGGCTAACGTGGCACTGGTTCGTAAGGGTCGTTAGGCCGGGGCGGTTGCTTAGGCATCCTGCTCAGCTGGGCGGTCTTGGGGCGGGTGGAGCTGTCCAAGTGGCTCGGGCTCAACCCGTAATCCTGAATTGACAGGGCCGGGGGCTTTCAGGCTGCGAGGAAGACAACCTCAATAAAAATTACTCAAAGGCCAAGTTTGCGGTGGGCCGGCGAGGGGCTGTATGTCTGGGGGGATCCCAGCCATTAGGGCCACCAAAAACTTTAATGATATCGGTGAAAAATGGAAATCTACCCCAGGAGGGTACCAGGCGCATAGCGCCCGGAGAATTTGTTGTTGTTATTTGCACAATAATATTTATTTTAATTGCTATTTGCTCTTGTGCGTAAAATACTGTAGAAAATCGAACATAGGTAACTACCCTCTTTTAATTCCATCATATTTGATGTTTACGTCATTTAGAGTTTGAGTTTGTTATACATTGAAATTAAACTATTGTATACGGATTTTATCTCAGTTAAAATTAAAATTATTAAACTATTTAAATTTATACCTTCCTCGATGTTTAGATTGCTTTTCAGCAGCCATAATCACGGGGGGGCGAATAAAGTGTTTATTATAAACACTTATGCCTTAGTTTATCAATACTAAGGCACTCAATTGAAGTACTACAATCAAGTAGTACTTCAATGAGGGCTATCGCACTTGGATTCACCGCTAGAGGTGCTAGTTGATGGTAAGGTCTAGACGTCAAACTTTATAGTCACTTCAACAGTAACCATATAAACCGTCAATTATTACGGCGAAATACGGCTTTTGACAGCAGCTGTGACAGTGTTGACAGGACCTTACTCGCTAGTGGCGCCGCCTGGTGAGCACAAAAACGATAGCCCCCATTGATAACGAAGAAAGTATTTATACGGCCAGTTGTTTTGTTGTCTACACGGATGGCATAGTGGCTTACGTGGACGCCTAGCAATCTCGCTAAGCCGAGGGTTGTCGGTTCAAATTCCACACGGAACTATCGTTTGTGTAATTCACAAATAATTATTCTGAGTCTGGATACATATTTTTAATTAATTATAAGGTAGATTGAAGGTAGTAAAGTTGCCCGGGGCTTTTAAAATAAGACTTTCTTTAAGTATTTTTGAGTATAAGAAGAAAAAAATTGTAGTATTATATCGCTCAATATTTCGATACCAAACCTTTTATTAAATATGGAAGTAACTTTGTTTTTATAGATAAACTGCATTGTAATGGTAATGGAAATATGTAGTTTTAATCTTGCAAAAGGACATAGGCTGCGAAAGTGAACATTTTATACATATTATGGGAATTTAAAAAGGGCAAACAGCGCATTTGTACAAACTGGAACAAGGTAAAAGTGCCTGCCTCCACCTTGCAGAAAAGTCAAAAATCATTTACTAATAAATTAGGTCACAAAGTCTCAGTTATGAACGTCAAAATACATAGATTGGCAAGTTTGCTAAGTTAATAAAGCTACATTTAGTTTAGTTGCTAGGTTCAGGCAAAGGGTTATGAGAAGAATCCTAAGGAACTCAGGGCCATTTCAGCAAAGTATTTACTACATATTCTGCAATTTCTATGATTAATACTAGTGTATTGGCTGAATAACAGCCGAAACCGAAACTAAGCCGAAACTGGTTTTTTGCCGAAACTAGACCGAAACCGAAACCGAAAGTTCGGTTGGACACTAATTAATACAATAATTATTTATTTCATTCGATTTATGACTGTTCATGCTATTAATAACATGCGCCTATTGTTAATTACTTAGTCAATTAATTTACAATCAATTTGTGTTCAACTTTAGGTCTTTTACCGTCTTTTCAGAATAGTTACTTCCATCCTAACTTAATATTATAAATGCAAATGTGAGTTTGTTTATTTATTTGTTTCAAGCCTTAATTAATCAACCGATCAGTATGAAATTTTGCATACACATTTTCAGGGTCACAGAAAAGGACTTTTCATGCAGAAGAAAGTACTGTTACCTACTAACCTAATCTACATTTACCTACGCGGGCAAAACCGCGGGCACAATGTACTTCATTATAATTTTTTTTTATTTTTTTTTATTGCCATTGGTGGCAGACGAGCAAGTGGCCCACCTGATGGAAAGTGGTAACCACTGCTCATGGACTTCAGCAATGTCAGGACACAGCAAAGCCGCTGCCTACCGTGAAATAAGAACTATTTAAACCTCGTTTGAAGAAGGACATATCATAGCGCTCGGGAAACACCAAAGCTGACAGTTTATTCCAGAGCTTGCACGTACGTGGGAGAAATGATCGCTGAAAGCGTACCGTCTTGGAATTGAACGCTTCCAGGTGATATGGATGAACCCTGTTTCGGTGTCGAGTGGTACGGTGATAGAAAGGGGGCCGCTGGTACCAAATCAAACAGTTCTTCAGAGCACTCCCCGTGAAAGAGTCGGTAGAACACGCAGAGAGACCCAAAGTCTCTTCGTTGCTCCAACGACTCCAGTCTATCCGTGAGATTGGGATCATCGACGATTCTTTATTATTACATAATGATAACTGAATTTGATACTTAATTTAAGACATATAGACGAATACCTACATAAGTCTAGAAACCACACAAAATATCACCAAAATTGAATATCTCTGAAAAATATTGACGGAATCATTACTGTGAAAATACAGCGTTTTTAATTTTCTACATACAAAACTGGTATTTAACAGCTAAAAACCTAACATCAATTTTTCAGCGCTAAAATAAATGTTAAGCCACAGTTAGTCAACGCTGCGGTTAATAGCCTCACGGTAAAAACATCCGTGCATTTTACCATAGCCAATTTTAAACGCGGTTTTGTGAAATCTCTTCGGCAAGAGACCACATTGCAGTTTCATTGGCAAAGAGCCAACTATGTTAATTTTTATTCCGGTTCTCATTTACGTATAGTATCAATGAAAATTATTCTATGATTTTCTCTCAGTCTTGATCTTGAGTTGAAAGACCTTGGGTCTATCATTAGGTTACATTGTTTATGATTGCACAGATGGTGTAGTTGTTGACGTGGTCGCCTCGTCACTGCTACTACGTCGAGTATTATGAGTTCGATCCCGACACGGAACAAAACAAATAGTTGTATCTTCAGGTAGTAGAGCCAACCTGGTTACAGCAGGAATGGGCCGGCTCGACCGGGGAAGTACTACCCTCTCACAGAAAATCGACGTGAAACAACAGTGTTTCACTGCTGTGTTTCGTTCGGTGAATGAGAGCGCCGGAGGCCTAAGCATGAGGTGACGATTCTCGCAGCTTATGAGGGACCTGCAGAGTATCCGTAGAGTCATTGTGTGGGTGGCGCGAGTCGACCCGGCGGCCAGGGAGAGCCGTAGAAACGGTGCTCTGCTGGCCGCCCGCGGTATAGTCCAGAGGCCCAACCGAGTCTAACCAACTAGGTTGGCTGCCTTCTCATGCCGCGCATAATCTCGAGGTGGCTCGTCGTGCCGGATGGTGACCGGAGGGTGGGTCCCGGCGTCCACTTTCGGGACGGTACGGGGGTCCTTCCGTCCGTCGGATCGGCTATCGCCATACCATACAGTTATATGACAAAACTTGCTCTGCGCCTTGCCCCACTTTGCTGCGAGAATAGCCGCCTCTTTTTTTTTTCACGTTTCCCCCTTCCTTTCACTCTATGGCAGTACGAACAAAGCATTGTCGTTCAACAGCAGCCAATCGCCGTAACCCCACTGCTGCTTCCTGTGTCGTGGAGTTTATTAACATCAGAGGACTGCACGCTAACCTTAATGCCGTCAATCACCACCTGGAGACGGCTCGCCCGGCAATGCTTTTTCTAACGAAGACACAAATACGCCGTCCTGCAGACACGAACTACCTGCAATATCCCGGCTACGTGCTAGAGGAGTGTTTCCACGCGAAAGCCGGGGTATGTTTGTTTGTTAGGGCGGATATTTGCTGTCGCCGTCTACAATGCCTAGAGGACCCTTCCTTCTCTGTCCTTTGGGTACACGTAGATCATGGCTCTTTCAGCCAAATCTACATGTGCCTCTACCGATCCCATTCAGGAGACGCTGAGACAACTAGACTCTTCAATTATCTGAGTCAGGCGGCAGACGACGCGCAGGAGCGGTTTCCGAACGCTGAGTTGGTGTTCTTGGGAGATTTCAATGCCCACCATGAGACCTGGTTGGGTTCTCTCAAAACAGACCGCTCGGGACGAACTGCCCATGTGTTCGCTCTCACGCATGACCTGTCTCAACTGGTACTCCAGCCCACCCGGATACCAGACATTGCAGGTCAGGCGCCCTCTCTGCTCGATCTGCTGCTGACGAGTAATCCGAACCGGTACAGTGTGTCGATTCGTGCTCCTCTGGGCACCTCAGACCACTGTCTGGTTTGTGCCACAGCTGTTGTTGTTACGCCCCCACGACCCGAGAAGGCAAGACGACGACTACTCATCGGCAGACTGGGATGGAATGCGGGAGTACTTCGCATCCATCCCTTGGGCTCAACGCTGCTTTGAGAACAGGGATCCATCAGAGAGCGCTACTGCTGTCGCTGCTGAAATCATCCTGGGTATGGAATATTATATTCCATACAGTGATGTCACGAGCGGCGGCAGGAAAAGGCCCTGGTTCGGTCGTGAATGCGCTGATGCTGTTGAACGCAAACAGACAGCGTACCGCGCTTGGACCAGGGCTCGCACTCTTCACGACCCTAACGTGGATCACCTGAAGGCAGCGTTCAACCAAGCCACAAAGGTCTGCAAAAGGGCATACTTAAGAGCGGATGCCCAGCGCGTCGCACGGTTCGGCCAGGAACTCATGGCGCATCCTACGGGCAATCGTAGCTATTGGCGCCTGGCCAAAGCCGTGCAGTCCAACATCTGCCAGACCTTGCTGCCCCCTCTGAGGTATCCGAATGGATCACTGGCTCATCGGCCGCAGGAGAAAGCAGATCTGCTTGCAAATCTCTTTGCGGCAACTCCCGAATCGATGACTGCGGTTCGCAGCCGCCTAACATTGCCAACTGCGGCTACACCATGCCTGATATATGTATCAGGCATCGAACCGTTCGTGCGATACTGCAGTCTCTCGATGTTCGGAAAGCCAGTGGACCTGACGGCATCCCAGCTGTGGTCCTTAAAAAATGTGCAGCGGAGTTGTCTCCCACGCTTACGCGCCTATACCGGACGTCTTACGCCGCAGGCATTATGCCTGAGGCTTGGAAGGAGGCGAACGTTCAACCGTTTCCCAAAAAGGGAGACCGTTCCGAGCCAAGCAACTATCGATCCATAGCTATCACCTCGGTGCTCTCCAAGGTGTTCGAGCGGATTATAAACACCCAAATTGTCCGCTACCTGGAGGATCAATCGTTGATCAATGATCGCCAATACGGCTTTCGGGCTAAACGATCAACAGGTGATCTTCTAGCGTTCGTCACGCACCGCTGGGGTGAGGCTATGGACAAGCACGGCGAGTCTTTGGCTATCAGCCTTGACATAGCCAAAGCTTTCGACAGAGTCTGGCACCGGTCTCTTCTTTCCAAGATTCCGGCCTATAGCTTGCCCCCTCAACTGTGCACCTGGATTGCAAGTTTCCTACAGAAGCGTCGTATTCGGGTCCTTTGCGACGGTCGCGCTTTCAAATTTATGCAGGTCAATGCAGGAGTGCCTCAGGGTTCTGTCTTATCCCCTACGCTCTTTCTTCTGCATATCAATGATATGTTGAATCTCGGCAACATACATTGTTATGCGGACGACAGTACCGTGCATGGGCGATATCTCGGACATCCTGGGGCCAAACAGGCTGAGGTCGAGGGGAAAAGGCAGAATCTTGTCGTTGAACTTGACCAGACCTTGGACCGCATCTATGAATGGGGTGCCAAGAACTTGGTCGAGTTCAACGCCAAGAAGACCCAGGCATGCGCGTTCTCAACAAAAAAGTCTCCGTTCCTTCCCCTCCCTTCTCTGAAGAACACTCCACTGGTGATACGTGACAGCCTCTCCATCTTAGGTATGGATCTTTGCCGCTCCCTTAATCAGAAAACCTATATCGAGAGCATCATTAAGCAAGCTTCGCGAAAACTCGGAGTTCTGAACAGGGTGAGGCGGTTCTTCACGCCTGGACAACTGTGCCTATTGTATAAGGCACAAGTGCGCCCTTGCGTGGAGTACTGTTCTCATCTTTGGGATGGCTTCGCGCAGTACTTGCTGGACGCTCTCGACCGGTTACAGCGGCGGGCTGTCCGTATCATCGGAGATCCAGAGGTCACGAGTTCACTGGAACCTCTGCAACTCCGTAGGGACATTGGCTCATTGGCATGTTTCTACAGAATATACCACGGGGAGTGCTCTGAAGACTTATTCCACCTTATCCCGCCCTCCCCTTTCCTATCCAGAATAACGCATGCTGGGCTCAGATGCCATCCTTACACGGTAGAGTCGATTAGAGCGCGTACCAAAAAGTTTGGGTCCTCATACCTGTGCCGAACGACCAAGGCATGGAATTCTTTGCCAAGGCACGTGTTTCCTTCTTCCTTCAATCCTGGGTTCTTTAAGCGGGACGTGAAAAAGCATCTTCTCACGCCGTCAAAGTAGAGACCTCAACATCGCCTCGGCTACTGTGGGGGCGATGTGGAGGCCACTGCTCTTAGACCACACGACTGCTTACCATCAGGTGGAGTGTGGTCATTTTGACGAGCAAAATAAAAAAACCTACTGAATCTGGGTGTTGTTTTTGTTAGGATGTTTGTAAAGTCCACCGCGACACAAGAATTGTTTCTATTGCGAGCGCTGTCTCCAATAAAATATTATTTAAATTACTTATAAAAATTGTAGCGATAGCTCAGTGGGAGACCAATAGACTGCAATGCAGAGGGTCTCGGGTTCGAACCCACGTCGCGCACCTCTGACTTTCGGAAGTTATATGACTTTTCGAAATGATGTGCGTATTGATTGACAATTATCGCCTGCTCAGAGAGCACGTTAAGCCGTCGGTCCCGGCTGCCATGAACATCTATGGCAGTCGTTATTGGGAAGTCAGTGCCCTCTAATATCCTGACACTGGTCTAGCCTTATGGTATCGTTAGCCTTCGGGTTGCGGAGGTCAGATGGCAGTCGCTCCGTGTATATACTGATATCCAGTCAAATCCGGTTAGACTAGAAAGCCGACCCCAAGTGTCTTGGGAATAATAAAGGCTAGGGAGAAGAAGACTTATAAAAGTTGCTCTCTCTCCCTGTTCGAATGCCACTTTTGCACTAACGACGTAAACGCACTCTGAACCTAAGCATTCCAGCTTAACTGGAGGATTAAACATGTACATATATATATATATGTACTAGTATTACCTATATAGAGGAAATGTTTGTAGGTATTCTTGTTTGTAATCAATAAAATAACAACGTATTGGTACGATTATAAAAGTTCTTTCACCATTAGAAAGCTATATCACGCTACTAGCCACGGGTACGGAGCAGTAAAAGTAAAGTGTCGAGTCTTTTATAAAAAGAATAATAAAATACATATGGTCTGTAAACCATGAGTAATTAATTATCGACTCCATTAGACTAAAATGATTGTATTTTAATCTTGACTCTTATTGCTTCGCTGGTGTCATAGCATAAGATTGGCGATCGTGTGGCGCCCGCCGGCGCAAGGGCTGGGTCGAAAATAATGTTTATATATTTATTGATGAAGGCCCAATGGCTTATTCCAGTTAGAGGGTAGACAATATAATGTTAAAATATATAGCATAAAACCAATTACAGGTCATCGCGTTGAGCATTAAATACATTTGCAGTTTGTATAAACACAGCAATGTGAAAATTAGGCGTACAATGCTGCTGTCAGTAAAATTTAATTTTTAGTTCACTCATTCTCCTTCGTTCAGTCATTCACTCTCGTTCACTTATTCCGCATTTCGCTACTTGTAAGCTGTTATGAGGATTTTATGACAGTACCAGTAGTCGCAAGGAATCTGAAAATGTGCGCGATATGTCGCAGGCAATTTGTATGATTCCGCGTTTTACAGACGGCGTCGTGATGATTCGGTCCACTTGGCGGGGCTCCGTCGACGGTCACCCTACTATGTATAACAAACAACGGTCGTTTTTAAACGGACGACGCCGTTTGTAAAACGCGGTATCATACAAATTGCCTGCCACATATATACCACGATAGACGCAACTTCTATTGCTTATAAACATAGCTAGCGAAATGTAAGTCCTAATACGCTACTGTCTATCCCTAAGAGGATTTATAGGCGTGAATCTAATATAATTAACATCATATTTCATAAGACACACTCATCACGCACTCAGCCATCTTCCAGGCGGTGTTACTTAATAAAATATTGTCTAAAAATACTCTCATGTCGTGTGTTGTAACACGGCTATTTCGGTCGACGCACGTGGGCCGGCGCGTGCAGCCGGTTCGATTCCCGTCTGTCTAGCTATCGTCACGTAGACTGAATTAATGGTTAGTGTGTGTGCGGTTGGATGCAGGTGACCCAAGACCGGTCTGTGTAGAAAACCTTGGGGGAGGCCTACGTGCAGCAGTAGAGGTCTTTCGGCTGAGATGATGATGTATGTGCACGAATTTTTTACGTATTGGGCAATCATTCTAAAATATTTCAAATGTTAATGATATTTACACTGTTTAAACTAATATAATATTATTATAAAATTCTATCACATACACACAACACCATCTAGCCCAAACTAAGCAGAGCTTGTACTATGGGTACTAGACAATGGATAAACATACGTATACCTACGCTTTTCTTTTCGTAAATACATACATATTACCTATACATAGAAACACCCAGACCAAGACAAACATCCATGTTCATGCACACAAAGTTTGACTTTGCGGGAATCGAACCCGCGACCTCAGGCGTGGCAGTCGGTTACACTGACCAATACGCCATCGAGGCCGACACCTAATGATCGCCTAGTCGTTGAAACACGGTATAAATTAAATTTCATTGATTTTTAGGCTAATGGGCAACTGTTGGGCTGTCGTGCAGATGTCTCGAGTACGATCCCAAGATACACCCGACATTTCGAAGTTATGTGCGTATTAAATAGTTAATTATGGCTCGCTTTAAAGGTGAAGAATACATCGTGAGGAAACTTGCATGTCTGACAGTTCTACATAAAGTTCTCGAAGATATATGAAGTGTGCCGCACTGCGCCTGCGTGGTAGAAGGCCTATGCCATGTGATACTGAGAAGAGGCCCGTGCCCCACAATGGGACAGTTTATATACACTTCCTGAAAGTACTTTGTTCAGAATCCGCTACTGAATCCATTTCTGACATTTTTATATACTTAGGTATTTTTTTGTCCTAAAATAATTAAAACAACGTAAATTATAGTCATCCTTTTCATTGAACTGTCGAAATAAACGAAAATGTAATAATTCAAGGCAATAAGGTTTTTGATGCAATAAAGGCAATAATGTTAGATTTATTGTAATATACCCATACTATCCGCGCACAATAAGGAGAACTTATTATTATTATAACAAATTCGTTAAATTAAAATATTTAACAGTCATCATTATTATGTACTGGACATCTGCCCATTCAATTCCTTCGTCATGAAATGGTTTAATACAAGATATTTTTATTATTTATCGTGAAATTTCGCCGCCCCCACTACGCTACGTCCCTGGATAATTAGTTGTTTATCAAAATATATACTGTTAGTTGCGGAATGCGACGTAAACAAGTAACGTCACGAATCATCCGATCGAGCGTGCTATAAAAGCGCGCTCGTCGCGCAATGACTCACTTTGACATCGAGCGGCGGATGGAACGGACGTGCTGTGTGATCGCTGTTGGGTGATATCAATTATTTTTTACTTTGTTTGTTAATGCATTTCTTGTATAAGTCAATGATTATTTTAAGGTTAAAGTGCCCCTGTTATTTTTTTAAGCTGTTTCACATCAGATTCTTAACAATACGATGTCATTAGTCTTAATAATATAAAAGGCATTGGGTTACTTTCATCCAGAAAAATACTGTTTTCGAGCGAGCAAAACTGCGGGCAAAAGCTAGGTTTTAATATATTTGTTACATTTTCAACAATGCTTAGATACAAGAAATACACAGTATGTTTGTAATTAACGAGAATTTTATTACAAGTGTATCAAGATCAATTGTGCGACAATTATCTGTGCTGCTGTTTCACATGAACCAAGAACGCTTCCTACACAATGGCGAAATATAATTAACCTACTATATAAATAACTAGCTGGCCCCGCGGTTTCACTCGCATTTATGATTGCTGCTCAGCTCCTGTGACTCGCAGCGTGATGTTATATAGTCTATGTTACTTGGTTCTCTTCTCTGAGTTAGAAGGGTAAGGCCATTGTCCACCACGCTGGCCTAGTGCAAGTCGACACATATCGTCTTTTTTTTTTACAAAAAAAAAAGTATATTTGTATGTTTATCCATTGTCTAGTACCTACCCATAGTACAAGCTTTGCTTAGTTTGGGCTAGATGGTGTTTTGTGTAAAAAAACTCCCGCAATAGGAATAAATCCTGTATCGCGGGGGACTTTATAAACATTCAAACAACGGACACAAAGAACATCCAGAGTGGACACAACCATTTGTGGATCACACAAATTATTGTCCCGTGTGGGATTCGAACCCACAACACTTGGCGAAGTGGCAGCGGCGAGGCGACCACTTAAACCACTACGCCATCTGTGCAGTTTTCCTTGGGATTAAATATAATGATCATCAAAAATACTAATTGGTCTGCAAATATTGCACAGCATAACGAGCATCTATACGCCTCAAATCACTGCATTCCGTCTCGGAAGTGTTAGGTTATGTTAGGTTCCTTTTTTTAAACCCACCCAAAAATAGAAGCCTCGCGTAGCGGGGCTCCGTCGACTTAGTTCGATCTCTTTAAAGTTTGCTGGCCATGAGTTGCTGATCAATTAGCTATTTCTGCTCACAGATTATATTTTTCTGCTCACTAAAATACCAATACTATGCTAACCATTTAAATAACACCCGTTTTCCTTCACCGTTAAAACAAGCGACAGTTAACTATTCAATACGCACATAACTTCGAAAAGTCAGAAGTGCGTGCCTTGGGATCAAACTCGAGACCTTTATGTGACAGTACAGCAGTCTCCCACTAGGCCAGTGATATCCAAAAGAGCGAAGTATAGACAATACACAACCGAAATCTATTCAAAGAGCCATTTTTAGGGTTCCGTACCCAAAGGGTAAAACGGGACCCTATTACTAAGACTCCGCTGTCCGTCTCGTCCAGGCTGTATCTCATAAACCGTGATAGTTAGACAGTTGAGATTTATTTCTGTTGCCGCTATAATAATAATTACTAAAAGACAGAATAAAATAAATATTTGAGGGGGCTCCCATACAACAGACATGTTTTTTTTTTGACATTTTTTTTATAGATAATTGTACGGAACCCTTCGTGCGCGAGTCCGACTCGCACTTGGCCGGTTTTTAACGTAAGCCTTGCTTTGGCAGGAGACATTATTAATATTTAGGAATGTACACTCTCAAGCTTGCCTTTGTCAAATAAGTATTAGTTTAACTAAGAGTAAATAAAATAAAATTTGGTTTCATACTTATAAAGCAAAATAATCAAGTACCGTGCCTGCGCGTGATTCAAAGAGCATGTGACTCGCGAGCCGCGGGTTGCCGGCCACTGCACTAGGCTATAGCTAGGCTTAGACCTTCTAATAATTCTTCATGGGACATAAAAACCATAACTAACGAATTGAGGTTGTAACAACTCTGCCTACGCCATCTTGAGTACAGTCGTGAGTATATGTATGTAAATAGCCTAAACTGGGACACGAACGGGCACAACCGATCATTAATATAACGACGGCTCGTTAATGTTGCACCAATCGACAACTATTTATTGACGCAACTATACTCTACGCTGATGGGCTTACAAATAGCATGATTGCACGGTAGGCGCAGTGGTTAAAAGGTAACTTTATCATTGTTCTTTGTACACATACTAGCAGAGCCTCACCCTTGTGAGATAATCCTATTATTCAGACTCAATGGCGTAGTGGTTAGTGTAACCGACTGCCACGCCTCAGGTCGCGGGTTCGATTCCCGCACAAGTCAAACATATGTGTGCATGAACATGGATGTTTATCTTGGTCTGGGTTTTTCTTTTCTATGTATAATATGTATGTATTTACAAGAAAAAGTATATATGTATGTTTATTTATTATCTAGTACCCATAGTACAAGCTCTGCTTAGTTTGGGCTAGATGGTGTTGTGTGAATGTGGTAGAATATTATTATTATTGCCAGGTATTTAATTAAGTCCTACGTAAAAAGGAAAGCCCATTGCGTGCTTTGCACGACACGGGCATCCAGTCCGGATTATCATGTCGCATATCGCCAGTAAACATGGTACTAGACCATCAAGGTAATCTTGGGGTCACGGATTCGATACCCGGACAAAGATTTCTCATTGTCTCATCACAGAGTCTAGAAATGTGCTTAGTAGATGGCAAAAGAATTCCGTGCCTCGGAGAGCACGTTAAGCCGTCGGTCCCGGCTGCCATGAACATCTATGGCAGTCGTTATTGGGAAGTCAGTGCCCTCTAATATCCTGACACTGATCTAGCCTTAGGGTATCGTTAGCCTTCGGGTTGCGGAGGTCAGATGGCAGTCGCTCCGTGTAAAAACTGATATCCAGACAAATCCGGTTAGACTAGAAATCCGACCCCAAGTGACTTGGGAATAATAAAGGCTAGGGAGAAGAAGACGGCAAAAGAATCGCCTTCTATTACGTGAGACCTAAAAAATGAAGACGTAATACCCTATACCTATCCCTTCGGGGATATAGAGCTTTATTAGGTTTTAGGTTTATTAGAAGTTGCTGTTAGAAGTCAAATGACGCGTTCATTTCCCGAGTTAAGCAATTTGTTATTAAATTTAAGACAAATGGATTTTGTTCGCGACATCGCTCGCTTAGGTGAATGTAGTTTTGATTAGGTTAGATCAGTAACTGTACTTTTTTCTGGATGAAAGGTATCGTATGTCGTTTTATGTTCCTCTGACAACGTGTATGCGAAATTTCATGTTAATCGGCCAAGTAGTTTACGCGTGAAAGAGTAACAAACAAACTCACATTCGCATTTATAATATTAGTTTGGATTAACTAATTTACTGGTTGCGTAGCAAAATGTGCGATTATGTTTGCAATCGATCGTGAAACACCAGGTTTGATTCCGAGGCCAAACAGTGTTATAGGAATTTCGCTACATGAGCGGTATATGGTAATAGGTTCGTTCGTACAACTTGGCACCTAAAACTTTTAACTAAATATAGGTACAATGCACTCGTCTGCCCACCCCTTCGGGCATATAAAATAAAGGTATAATTTCACGTATTATATAGTTAATCTTTTAACCGCCCCACTTCATAACAGTTGTCGTGCCCTCAGCGCCCGGCACAGTGAATCGAAAATAAATACTTACAAAAATAAATACTTATTTTTAGGACTTCTAATTATGAGACTAAAGTGTATTAAATTGTAAATGATCACTTAATTATCCATTTACACAATATAAACATTTTTTTAATAGAAAACACCGTAATTAAATAAAAAAGCAGATTAAACGAGCTGTGGTATCTGGTCGGAAATATACGACGCTGGCGAAATGGACATGAAAATATTTATCGGATTAATCCGACGTAAGCGGTTAAAAGGTTAATAGTTGAGTATTATGTGCAATGTCGGTCGCTGTTATTTGTAACGGCGCATAACGAATCTATTATTCAGACAAAATTCGTTTATCAAATGATAACACTTAAGTGCTCACTGATAACAATTACACAAATACAATAAATGTTTACCGTCTGTCTGTCTATAACCGACTGGTTATAGACAGACAGACCGTTCTATTTTAAAGTCTTAAAATAGAACGGATTTATATAACTAGCTGTCTTGCGACTTTGCTTGCGATGTTCTTTATAGTATTCCGTAATAATATACTACTCAAAACAAAATAAGGGCCACTAGTTTATTTAAATTTAAGTGCACTTTAGTAAACTGAAAGTAACTGATAAGTAGCATTATATTGATATTACGAACTCTTTGGTGTTTGATCTCTTTTATGCTGGTGTTCGTGTTCCTAATTTGAAAAGTATTGGCCATCATTTTAAGAAAAAAAAAATTTGATGTTATTCTTGTGTTTTTCTTCGATTGTCTTCTTAACTTGTTTCGGTTATTTTAGGAAAAAGCTTTACTTTTTCAATTTTAATTGATTCATTTATCATCTCGCGTTAATCATGCCACCAGTACGAAGGCACATGGATACAATTACAGCAACCAGAGCCATAACTATGATTCAAGAAAGACGTTATCAGCGTTACGTGGGTTTGCAGTTGGGTTTTTCTCGAAGAGCTGTCCAAAATGTATGGAATCGCTTCCAAGAGACCGGCAGTGGTGCCAGGAGACCCGGTTCAGGTAGAGTTCGTGTAACAACGGCGCACGAGGATCGGTACATCCAACTAAGTGCTCGTCGTGATCGTACAGTAACGGCCCGTAAGTTACAACACCACCTACGGCTGACAACGGGTACCCGTGTCAGTGATCAAACTATACGTAATCGATTGCACGAAGACCAGCAAATGTCAAGACGACGAGTTGTTCGAATTCCTCTGACCAGGGTTCAACGTGCAAACCGTTTAAGATTCACCCGTCAGTATTTGAACTGGGGGATTAATCATTGGGGCAAGATGCTTTTTACAGACGAGTGCAAAGTAAAATTTTTTAATGATGATCGGCGTGTTAGGATATGGAGACAACGCGGCGAGCGGTTTTCGGAGTCCTGCATCCACGAAGTTGACCGTTTCGGTGGTCCCAACGTAATGGTTTGGGGTGGCATTAGTTTACACGGTAAAACCGAGCTCACCATTTTAAATGCGGGTACCGTAACTGCAGAACGTTACATCGAGGACGTCATCAGCCCTCAAGTGATCCCATTTCCACAGCGAGTGGCGCCTGGATTCATCCTGATGCAAGACAATGCCCGTGCACACACAGCTCGATCGACCCAAACTGTCCTAGAAGGGTCTCATATTGAGGTATTACCATGGCCAGCTAACAGTCCGGATTTAAATCCAATCGAGCAATTGTGGTACCAATTGAAACGAAGGGTTAGAGAGAATGAGCAAGGGGTCTACAACCAACAGCAGCTGATTGACGCTTTAAAACGTGCCTGGGAGGAGATTCCAGATGAAAACGTGAGGAATTTAATCCAGAGTATGCATACGAGGCTTCAGGAGTGTATTGCTAAGAGAGGAGGACATACTCGTTACTAAAAAAAAGAAACAAAAGTGACAAGAACAGTATTTTGTCTTTTCCTGGTGATTTCTTTTGTTCATGTTTTTCATTCAAAATGGCCAATTTCGTTATGAACTTAAAAAAAACAATTCATGATCATTATTTTAAACAATTGTTAGCCTATATTATAACCAATAACATTATTTTGTAGTTACATAAGTTAAACAATTTAATGTCTTTATTGTTTTCATGGTACAGCAAAAAATCTTAGTGGCCCTTATTTTGTTTTGAATAGTATATATTAAAATTTAGTCCGGTCAATTTAGACATCCGAGGGTACAAAAAATCGCACCCAGCTGAAAATTGGTAGGATTGTACAAAACACCATCATAAATGAAATCTAAAAAGTCCTCATCGATCCGACACCTGGAAAAAATTTACTCGGGGTCAAAAGTATCAAAAACGGGTTTTTCGCGATTTTCAGCAAAACGGTAAGTTTTATCATAAAATTAGCCCAGACAAAAATTGTAGATCAGATAATTATCTATAAAAATGTCTAAATCCTTTTTTTGCTAAGAGCCAACGTTTTTGAGATATAACGATTCAAAAAGATGAAAGAGTTGTAAACGTCATAATATTATGTATATACATTACTGAAGCTGTAATACAAGTAAAAGTAGCTCGAGAATACTTTTTTGGATGAAAGGTATACGTTCATTTCATCCAGAAAAAAGTACCAACCCACCTACTATATTATATTACCTATATTATATCCTTTTCTGTACCTCCGACAACGTGTATATTAGGCACACACGTTGTCAAGGGTACAGGGAAAGGAACATCGGGTTCCATTCGACCAGAAAACAGTACTGGTTCTGATGGTGGAAAATTTACATAATCTACATTTACGCGAGCAGAGACGCGGGCAAAATCTAGTTTATAAGATAAGATACGATACACAAAAAATAGCAGATAGCACACTTTCTAGAAGTATAGAACATTTGTTAGTGTTTTCAGAAGAAAATTAGTGCAACGATCCTACAGCAGTCTCACTCTTAACACTCCAGTTTAATGTAGGCGAAAGAAATGTGTGATAATATCAACCCTGTATTAAACTGTCCCACTGCTGGGCACGGGCCTCTTCTCAGTGTGAGAAAGGTTAGGCCATAGCCCACCACGTCGGCCCAGTGCGGGTTGACAGACTTCATATTATATCTTCGAGAACATGACTGTTAGACATGCAGGTTTCCTCACGATGTTTTCCTTCACCGTTAAAGCGAGCGATAATTTACTATTTAATAAGTATTTAACTTCGAAAGTCAGAGATGGTGCCTTGGAGATAGAACTCGAGACTATTGCGCAGTCCAACGGTCTACCAATACACTATAGCTACTTTTGTTAATATCTATACTAATATTATAAAGCTGAAGAGTTTGTTTGTTTGAACGCGCTAATCTGAGGAACTACTGGTTCGATTTGAAAAATTATTTTAATGTTTGGATAGCCTATTTATCGAGGAAGTCTATAGGCTATATAACATCACGCTACGACCCACGGGGGCAGCGCAGTAACGATAAACGCGGGTGAAACCACGGGAACATCTATTATAATATATTATAATCTACACTATCTATACTAATATTATAGAGCTGAAGAGTTTGTTTGTTTGTTTGAACCCGCTAATCTCAGGACCTACTAGTATTAATATAAGTGACGATAAAATCCGTATAAAGTAGTTTAATTTTAACTGTTTTGCATAGTTAAGTCATAAACTTATAATGTAAACGTTGAACATCGACGTAAAATCTAGGTCCGCTAGGAGCGCTTCTTATACCGACACGAAAGCGCTAATATTTTACACATATAACTTCGAAACTCGGACCTCTGCGTGGCAGTCCAACGATCTCACACTAGGCTATCGCTGCTAATGTATATTATGTATGAGTAGATGACAAATTAGGTACTTAGTTCGTTGTTGGACTTAAGCACTGACCTTTCGTAACTTTATTTTCAGTGATGGTAAATATAGCATGGCATTTTTAATTTACGTAGCATTTATGGTTACTGACGTGAGGAATCTGAAGGCCACCACCATTTACCAGGTACCTAGAGTTTAGAGTTGTTAAATTATAGACTAAATACTTACATTGAATGAGAAAATAATTTGCGCGGCTCTGCTGATTCACAGTTTGCAATTCTAGTGAAATAAAAAACATAATAATATGGACCAGATCTTCGACATCTTTTACCACGAAAGTGACATATTTTATTTAGTGTAAAAATATCATTATCACATGGTCTTTTCTTTTTTTTTTTTTATTGCTCGTCAAAATGACCACACTCCACCTGATGGTAAGCAGTCGTGTGGTCTAAGAGTAGTGGCCTCCACACCGCCCTCATAGTAGTCTTTAGGATTAGGTGGTCTGTGTCCCTCTTATATTTCACAATACGACAAGAAAAGCCCACCTAAACCTTCCTCGTGAATCACTCTGTTTATTGGTGAAAACCGCATGAAAATCCGTTCAGTAGTTTTCGAGTTTATCGCAAATAGATAAATTATGTAGTGAAATAAAAAACAAAATAATATGGATCACCAATCTTTTACCACGAAAGTGATATATTTAGTGCAAAATATCATCATTACATGCTGTCTTTACGAGTAGGTGGTCTGTGTCGCTCTTATATTTCACAATACGACAAGAAAAGCCCTATCATAAGCAAATCGGATACGCTCTCTGACAATTTTATTCCTCAGTCAGCGACAAGAAAGGATAGTTCGTATTGAATATTTTATTATGTATTGTGTCCAATAAATGGCTTTTCTTTCTATTTGATGCCGAGTTTAGTGCCAATAAAATATATTTTACTATTTGAGCTCTGAGGATACGAATGTTGCTTTTTTATTATTGGGATTATTTATAGAAAACATTTATATCAGTGTCTGTAAATATCTATAAGGTCAAACAGAGGTGTAACATAATATAATATAGTATTGCTCCTTTTTCAATAAAAGACAACTTGCGCACCAGGAATAAATTATCGCGGGTGACTATACAAACGTTTAAACAATTGACACAAAGAAAACCCAGATTCGGAACAACCATTTGTGAATCACACAAAGTTTCGTCCCGTGTGGGATTCGAACCCACAGCTTTCGGCGCAGTGGCAGTCGCGAGGCCATCCGTGGAATCATATGCTTCTCGCAGTCTATGTCATGACAAAACTGTGACAAGGCTGTATCTGGACAAAGATTTATATAAAAACCGGCCAAGTGCGAGTCGGACTCACGCACGAAGGGTTCCGTACCATTATCCTTAAAAACGGAAAAAATCATGTCTGTTGTATGAGAGCCCCCCTTAAATATTTGTTTTATTTTAATTTAATTATTTATTTTTAAAGTGAATATATAACTAAATATTCTGTGAATATTTCCAGGGTCTACCTGTTGCCGTTATCAATATCGAACAAAAACGAGCACAAAAATCACGTTTGTTGTATGGGAGCCCCCTTAAATACTTATTTTATTGTTTTTTAGTATTTGTTGTTATAGCGGCAACAGAAATAAATCATCTGTGATAATTTCAACTTTCTAACTATCACGGTTCATGAGATACAGCCTGGTGACAGACGGACAGCGGAGTCTTAGTACTAGGGTTCTGTTTTACCCTAAAATAAACTAATGCCTACTGTCTACTATGGTGTATCACTTTCTACGGGTCTGAACCTAAAATAATAGTCTATGGACGATTTCGATGTAATTCCAAAGTTGTAGCTACACATTCAAATTAAAATTTAAATCACGTTTATATGATTCATAACGTGATTGAAGTCAATGGTATCCCTTCCAAACTGAGGTCAACGCGTACTACCATCCGGCTGGTGAAGTATCTCCACCCTGCTAATGGTAGTTAACGAAATTATGCTGTATTCCGGTCATGAAGGTTTTAAGTCTGCTTGAGTAGGCGCTGTACTGTCAGCAGGATCTTTTTTCGATGCGCTTACACCACAAGGATTCCTCTTGTTTCAAGGATCGGCATCGAGTGATACCACTCAAATTGTAAACTATCATAGTCTTCGATAACACCGGTTATCATCAGGCCAAGCTTATTTGCCAATGTAGTATTATAAAAAAATTACATTGAGGTGTTTATAACAAATTACAAATATCCATCGAAGTATTCATAAACCATGCGTCCAGTTACCTATTCTTATACATTTTTGTTATTATTATATATAATAACTTAATAACATTATAGTTATTTTAATAATACGATATAATCGACATCGCCTGACCTATGACAATAACAAAAGTACAATTTGGCCAGGCACTTATCACATCCTTTAAGTCCACGTAGACCGTAACACGAAAAGCCGGACAGACCAACCAGTTTAGGCGGACATTTGGGTAAAAAAGCCGCTCGCCCTTAATTTTTATAAGGCGACAAATTTCTTAGGGGAGGACGGTGCTAGTGCGCTCGCTTGCGCTAGCGATCTAAAGTGAGGCGGGCGTAGCGAAAACCAGGACATGACAAATGTAAAAAAAAGAAATGGTCAAACTTAAAAAGCCTAACAAAAGCCAAACAGCCCGGCTGACGTCTAATTTGGCCGGACACGCAACAAAATAGACCTGACGATATCCGCCTTACCCGGACGCCTGGCAACGCTGAGCCCACCACACACAGACAGCAAAGGCGGAGCGGTATTGGTGGCGGACTCTTTGTATTGTTCCAATTAGTATCAAACATTACATACACGATCCGGAACTACCGTATCGTATAGCCCTATAGGCATCATTGTCTTCGCTACTCCCATTGCGATACCCTGATGGATATCTGATCCCATAATCAGCAAGAGAAAGCTGATACCTATTGGATGCGGTCGCGCTCAATTCCCGAATCGAATACTATGCCTGATATTCCCGCGTTACTACAGCCTAACACTGCGTTCAGAGGGTTGTTATACCAGTGATTATTCTCGAAAGATAAGATCTACAACGGCGTTGCCTCAGTCCGTTGCCTTCTATTCTGGGGAGCCCAGTCTACCATGAGAGTCAAGAGAGATATGCCATGTTCATAAACAAGTCGAAATCGGTAGATTCCAACTATTTTATTAGGATACAGTCATGTTTAAACATATTATATTCAAAATTTTTTCTACTACTTCATAATTAAATATTGCCGA
This sequence comes from Catocala sponsa, assembly GCA_963564715.1. Taxonomy (NCBI): domain Eukaryota; kingdom Metazoa; phylum Arthropoda; class Insecta; order Lepidoptera; family Erebidae; genus Catocala; species Catocala sponsa. The sequence continues at coordinate 7,345,012 of OY751355.1, forward strand.
TATCCTTTCAAAAACCAACTAATAATAAAAATGCCTATCCATTCAAATATGAACCTTACAGAGCATTGCTTAACTACTATATTCATTTATGAAATACTCACTTAACCAATCGGTATGGTATTCAACAAATGGAACAATTCATTGCTTGACCGCTATTATATTGTCAATCAATATTGATTGACATTATTGATGGCAGTTAGCACAGTTCACTTCAATCTATAGTGAAACACAAAGTCCTAAATTGTGAACAGATTTTTGTATATAATTTATCTGTCCCGTTGTGTATATTAATAACTATAATGACTGAATCAATTTCGATGTGGTTTTTGAAGATATATAACATTAAACTTAGTTTCTATTTAAAACCGTTGACTGATATAAAAGAGTGAACGGAATAGTCTGATGTGCTTGCACAACTCATTGCAATTCCTTTAACTCAACCTATACACAAAACAAAACAATCAATTATATTCTAAACTACTTGTCCCCTCTGGTTTCACCCACATTTATGATAATTGTTCCATGGCCTCGGAGAGCATGTTAAGCCGTCGATCCCGGCTGCCATGAACATCTATATATGGCAGTTGTTATTGGGAAGTCAGTGCCTTCTAATATCCTGGACACTGATCTAGCCTTAGGGTATCGTTAGCATTCGGGTTGCGGAGGTCAGATGGCAGTTGCTCCATGTAAAAATTGATATCCAGTCAAATCCGTTTAGACTAGAAAGCCGACCCCAAGTAAGTAAGTAATTTTATTTTTCAAAATATAGGTACACAATATACAGACAAATATTATAACACAGCAAAAAACATAAAAAAGTACATACATAATGAAAAACGAGGTTACCACTCAGGTTTATTGTTGGTTTGCGGTTAATACCTCAAACCAACCAAAGTGACTTGGGAATAAAAAGGCTAGGGAGAAGTTCCATGGCCATAGCTCATAGTGTGATCTTATATTACTTCTGGATACAGTAGCTCTCTAAAGGTGAGAGAAATTTTAAAATCATTCCATTAGTTTTGAATTACTAATCATCCATCTTTATAATATTAGTATAAATACATTCAAACTCAATATTTTATAAAGGTCAAAAATTTGTATTAATATTAAAAGGTATAATTTTTCAATTATGACTATATTAACTTTTCTGTCACCCGTATACAAAATGATACTTACCATTTTTTATGTAAATATTTTGGTAGAATAGCTTGTTACTATTCAATATAGCAACTAATAGCAGCAATAACTATGTAATTAATAGGTTATTGTTAGAAATAGAACAATACACTGTATAATTAGTGATGTTATATAAAAAAGTTAAATAGCATTGTAAAAGGCACCATCACTAAAACATAATATAACACCGTTTTGAATTTAAACAACTGGAAATCTACATGCAGCTTTGAAGATAATTTTAACCAACAACAAATAATATTCAATTACGAAACTAACTCCTGTTGATTATGATTGCATAGATAAACAACTGCAATGATTTTGGTATGACCATCCAAGAACAGCATTCAGGAAGAACAAACAATAACAAATTTAGAATTGAATCATAGACCAATGGGATAAAGAAGAATTATAGCTATTTATGACCTAATTAGTATACTCACTACTGACCTAGTAGACCTAGCCAACTAGAACATTGCATATGTAACACATCAAATGTAAACACTATGTCATCATGGGCTACAACATAATTATGGGTTTATTCTTAATAAGAGGACCATAAAATCAGATTATACAAAATAGATATAAGATTATCATAATTATGCAGTAATATATACTATGAGAAAATGTTATTTGAGAAAATGTTATTTTCTTCCAGATTAATAAGATAATTTTAATTATTATTTAAAGTTATTTTCAAGTAACAATATGTTATTTATATAGTTATATCATATAAATAATTTGTTAAAATGTGAAAGTATATTTCACATTTTAACAAATTATGTTTATTACTTGTGATTAAATTACTGCAGACATTTAGATGTAGTTCTAGCATAAAAGTTTAACAGCTGGTGGGTATCTTAATTTCAACTATTGTCAGTTTGTTTATATTATTTACAGATGTATAGCATGGTCTAATTTAATTATATTACACCAAAAATATTGTATTGTTGACTTAAAAACATTTTCTTTACATACAAATATTTAAATCAACATTTTTCAGGCGTCTTGCCTTCTACCGGCTCAAACGGTAGCGGTAACTGCAATTATATCCTCAAATAACCATAGTATAGCGGTCACACTTTCCAAACGATACGTTAAAATGATCAACTATCCGAATAATGTTTTATGCTCATTTTTCATGTGTGCGTTCATTATATATTCGCGTATAGCCCACAGATGATTCTTAAAGTGACAGAATATCATAATAAGCCACACGACACCGCCAGACACCTCCGGACATCCAAATAAAGACAACAAAATATACCATGTTCATCTTCTATTTCACTGACCTGTATATAGCTCGGGAGACAGCAGCGGCGCGATAATAGGCTTCCATCAAACATTCAACACTATACAGAACGTGAAAGTGAACAATAAATGTTTATTTCTCACAATAATCATTCAGTTTTTACGATTTTTTTCTATTGTGACACTCGCGGGTTACAGCGACAGCACAACGCGTTCGCGAGATTTGTGTGTTGCTAGTATGTAGGTTAAATAAGTTACCATTTCTACCATTAGTACACAATCACTGCCTATATAAAAATGTAGTTAGTACAAAATGTTTGTAAGTACTGATGAAATGAGAAATATGGTGGGTTGATAACTTTTTTATTATTATTCAATAATTAATTGATATATGAACTGATTCTTTAGTTTGATATAAAGAAATCCATATTTAAAATATATGAACTGGATTTGTATTAAATCAATTTTGATAAGCCATCAAAATTGATTAATACAAATCCAGTCCATTTATTTAAAACAATTTTTTATCCGTCGTTAGTCTCATGAGATATATAAATTATATGATTGTCTTCGTATAATGTGAGTATTATGTAAAATACTGAGAAATAAAATATTTGCTTGTTTTTGGTATTATTCTTTTACCCTGACCTGGATTTGATTAGGTCTTAGCCATGGTCTATTTAGACATACATATATTATATCAGTTGCCATCTCAAAACAAATTGACACCCTCCTTTTCATTCATATTATTCCTCAGACCACAGATATCCTCAGAAATACATTTTTATTTATTTTTCATGGAAGACCAACAGCATTATCACTATTTATACAGTTACATCCGATAGTAATTATTTAACACACGTAGAAATGCATTCATTTCTTTACATATCATGCTAGCACAAACGATTACCTTCTATTTTTTTAATCTGGTGCCACTGTTATATTCTTTCTAAAATACCTACACATTCTTTGAACTCCATACATCATTTGCATACATTCTTATCTCAGCTACATGCAATCGTTTTTCATCCATCATCTTAGTAGTTTAGCACTATGATCCATACAATACGATAATTATGTATTTTATTAGACTTGTATATTCTGCCCTTAATTTTCAGAGGTAGTAGTATATGTACTACTACCCCTGAAAATTAAGCGGTCTCCCCAGTCTGGGACGGATAAAATAGTGACAGGTTCTGGATAAGGCATACCTTATCCAGAACCTGTCACTATTTTATCCGTCCCGAGTTAGCTTAATTTAATGTGAAGTGACTCAAGATAGATTCATACAGGTACAGGCATCCGCTGAGTGTTATGGACGTAGGACTGGGGAGACCGCTAACGCGCTAAAGTTACATTACATAAAGCAACAAAATTTAAGTGGTGCCGACTAGTGTCACTTGTGTGATTTACTAAACTCGTTTTTTTATTAAAAGCCCTTATAAGATAACAGAGGCGATTTCTATTGATTGACGCTTTAGCTTGGTAACTGCTGTTATAATTTCAGAACGAAATTGTTAACGTCGCACTGTCACTGTCTAAATACAAATCGATATTTTACTTTTATTTTACATGACTGCATTACTACAGCTCATAACTAATAATTAGCTTATAATATTCAAATTTGAAAAATGATTAAAGCCATACTAGTATTCAATAACCATGGGAAGCCGCGGTTATCGAAATTCTACCAGTATTTTGTGAGTGAAAGTTTTTTATTTAGTGTACATGGCATGCGTGTTTTTATTTATACCTAATCGCTTTGTAGTTTGTACTCCTTGTTGCGTTCATGTTAAAAAGTTATTCATATGTGTTGAACCTATATGTAATTAATTAATTTGGTTATGGGAGTATCGTAATAAATAGCAGAGGCTTCAATAATTGTAGTACTGATAAGGTGCTTAGTAAACTTATCACCAGAACACTGTTAAAGGATATCTTATATGTACTATAATGTTACTACCAAATCATAAAGGATAGTGTTATTTTAAGTATTTTCTATCTGTACCTAATAGGTATAAGTATTATTATTGAATTTTAATTACATTTTTTTATTTAATCGTACTGTTGGTTAACTGCGTAAATATAACTAATAGATAGTTGTTATAACATTTATATATAACTAGTTTTTTTTATATGTATTCCTACCGGACTAAAATTTGTTGTATTTGTTAATTTAGGACATGTTCTGTCTATGTTACAAGTTTCATCCATATCTGTTTTATACTTTACTCATGATTGAGTAACAAAAATTCAAAATTGTTTACCAGATTTCTCATTTATGATATTAGTAACATTTTTCAATGATTTAAATTATAGATGACTAGCTTTTGCACGCGGCTCCGCCCGTGTGGTACCTACATAAATAAAAAGTAGCCTATGTCTTTTCCCAGGTTTTAAACGATATCTGAACTAAATTTCATCTAAATCGGTTGAGTGGTTTAGCCGTGAAAAGGTAACAGACAGACCGACAGACAGAGTTACTTTCGAACTTATGATATTAGTAAGGATACTTTGACACAAAAGATCCCACTGGGTCAAAGTGTCGCCGGTCTGTACTGACTGGCCCCCGCCCACACACAAGATAAGATAAGGATAGTAAGGATTAATGATTTAGTTTGCTATGAATGAGTATGATATATTTAAATTTCATGTTAGTATTGTGTTAGATGACAACTTAACATTCAGAAAGGTGATTATTTAAATATAGTAGGACACATCTATGGTTTAAATCTTTGGGATTCCTCTTAATTGCCTTGATAATTTATTTGTTGCACAGACTGACATTTCCAGTTTATCAAAAGCTGAAGTTACTGCATGGTAATTGTAGGTGTGGTGAGATATGCTATTGAGTAAAGTAATTTCTTTTTCAGAATGAAGACATGCAGCAACAGATAATAAAGGAGACCTTTCAACTGGTCTCCAAGAGAGAGGACAATGTGTGCAATTTTCTTGAGGGTGGCAGGTAATGTAATTCCATTGTTTGTTAACTTAATTGCCTGGATGGCATAGCTGGCAAGCAGTTGGAGCTGCTGCTGCCCTGAGTGTTGTGAGTTCAAATCCTGTCATACAATTATGTGTGATTGTTCTGAGCACTTAGTGTCTGTCGGGCTAGGAAAGAACTGTAAGGCCTAGAACGCACTAGCGGCTGGCCGCGATGCGGCAGGCCGTAGTATATACGGTCTGCCGTAACGACACGCCGTATTCCGGATAACCGTATTGTCTTGGTTCTATTGCGGTCTGCCGCAATCGTCAGTACTTCTAGAAATATTGTACATGATGGACGTCAGCGACGACAGAGGCGGGGCGCGGCGCGGCGTTTGCGGCTAACCGCGCCGTGCGTGGAGGGGTTGCGGCGCGCCGCATCATTCAACCGGTGCGGCTGGCTGCAGCCCCAGAACAACCGGAGCGGTTGACGGCTGGCCGCATATCAGTGCGTCGTTATCATGCGGTTTTATGTAAAAATTGATGTGCGGCCTGCTGCAACGGCACACCGCATCGCGGCCAGCCGCTAGTGCGTTCTAGGCCTAAGACTACATAAGATCAAAGTCTATATTTCAGCTGGTTTTGTCTACCTGTGAAGACCGAGAAGTGTCTTATTAAATAATTGATACTGAAAGTGTCCCTTGAACAAATACTACCAATTCCCTTATATAGTATCTTCTATTTAAATAGAATTAGAAGTACCATCAGGATAAAGATACCAAAATCCTGACAATGATACCCTGGCAGATTAATTGGCAAACAAAATAGAGGCTGACAATGCAATGGAATGGACAATGGATAATGCAATGGACGATCTCAATCTTACAGCAGGTCTAAACTGGAGGAAAGTTGCAATGGAAGTTGTTACAGGAGGCCTTTACCAAGAGGCACACTGAACTATGAAATTTATTTTCAATGCACATAAGAAAGAAGCTTCAGGATAAAAGGGCTATTGAATGATTGAGGAGTACCATCAGGGAGAGAGGACTATTATGCTCACCTTATAAGTTTAATAATATAAAAAGCAATTAATTATGCTTGTTTGTATAATTGCAGTTTGATTGGCGGTGCAGACTACAAGCTGATCTACAGGCATTATGCCACATTGTACTTTGTATTCTGTGTTGACTCATCTGAGAGTGAGCTGGGCATATTGGATCTCATACAGGTTGGTAACCAAAACTTTTATGTAGAAATATCATGATATCAGACTTGTCTGTCTTTCTGCCAAGCATGAGCATCTGTTTAACAGTGTGAGAAAGGGTAGGCCATAGTTCATCAATTCTTAAGCAAGAAGACATAATATTCTAGAAAAAAAATATTCTATTACATCTTATATGCCCCATCTTAAATGCCTTGCTTCCTTAGACCTTTGATCTAGTTCAAAGACCGTCTTGGTCTCTGTATGTTTTAGGATCAAATCCATATGGCACAATGATATGTCTAATCAGAAAATTATCATAGATCACAAAATCTTATTTGAAAATGTACTGTACTTGATGTCTCGGGTTTGATTCCCAAGTTGGACAAAGCTTTATTATAGAGATATATTTTTTTTTTACAACTAAAGTGGCAAACGAGCATACGGCACACCTGATGGTAAGTGGTCATCGTAGCGTATGTACGCCTGCAACACCAGACATCACTTGCGTGTAGCGGGCAGAGGGAAAGAGCGTGATTGAGTCTCCGGCACTCTCACTCACCAAACGAAACACAACAGTAGTCATACTGCTATTTCACGTCGATATTCTGTGAGAGGGTTAGTCCTTCCCTGGTCAAGCCGGCTCATTCATGCTGAAATCAGCAATTACTCAAAAAGTGAGCTGTGTAAAATATACGCATTATTTCGTATAATATACCTAAGAAGAATTATATGTGGAATGACGCGTTATAACCTTAACTTATTATTAATTGCATAATGCTTGTTTACAAAAACATGAATTTACCTTAAGTAATAAGTATTTAATAATAATAAGTATTTATTTATTTATCTCTTTCACAAAGGTATACATGCATAAGATAACTCAGTGAAGATTTAACAAATTTTAATCCTTTGTGGCGAGACTGGTGTCTATTATAGGAAAACCTGTGTTATAGATCACCAGGCTCCCACCTCTTGGACGTATAGATAAAATGTTAACAATTGCTGTATACAGGTAACCTCATATTTTATTTTGCGGATGAGATTAAGTAACAATTTAGTGTACGTGTGTGTGTGTGAGGGTGTGTGAGTGCAAGTGTGTGTGTGTGTGTGGGTGTGTGTGTGTGTGTGGGTGTGTGTGTGTGTGGGTGTGTGTGTGTGTGTGTGTGTGTGTGTGTGTGTGTGTGTGTGTGTGTGTGTGTGTGTGTGTGTGTGTGTGTGTGTGTGTGTGTGTGTGTGTGTGTGTGTGTGTGTGTTCGTGAGTGTGTGTGCTAGAAGTGCAAGTATGTGTAAAAGGGTATATTTTTATTTGTGCTAAGTTTTGTTATGTTATCGGTAGAAGTAGATTTTCGGTCTCCGTATATGATAAATTCTGCAACCATGCTGACAGTGTTATTTTTAATTTGAATTTATTTAGAGAGTATATAGAAAGGAGAGAGTTAATTTTGTTGTATAAATAAGGCCCCAGGAAACAATAGAATCTATGTGATAGTGTTGATCTATATATTGTGTCTTTTTGAAAAAAATTGTGTTTGCGACGTTTTGTTGCATTAATTAAAGGGTCGAAGTACGATAGTGAATGAGACCTTAGAACCATTCGAAAAATAAAAAGCTGTCGAATTGTCAGGACATTAAACTTCTCATATAGTTCAGACGTAGGATGCCGAAAAGGGAGAAACAGAGCTACCTTCAAAATCGCTCTTTGAGCACGTTCAAGTTTTATTATGCTAGTTTTGGCAGCTCCTCCCCAGGATGTGATGCAGTATGACAATATAGATTGACATAGTGCAAGGTATGTCATTTTTAGAACCTGTTTGTCTGAAACATGGCGCAAGTTTTTGAAAATGTAAATAAGCTTTCTGGTCCTCGATGTCAATAGCTCAACATGAGCTTGGAAGTTTAGATTTTTATCAATGATAATTCCCAGATATTTAATTGTATCTACTGGTTGTAGTTCCTCACATTTGCATCGAGTCAGTAAGCTGTCATGGTTATTGCAAGAATGAGCAAAGATGGAAATCGGAGCTTCAACATGTGCTTTTTTATTAATAAAGCTAAATGCTATATATTTAGACTTATTGACATTCAAGGAAAGAACATTGGTAGTAAGCCAGTATGTAACGCGGTTCATACCATCCTGTGCATATCGATATGTGTCATCCCAGGAATCTCCTCGAAAAACTAGTGCCGAGTCGTCTGCAAAAGTGACAATCTTTCCATTAATCAGGTCTAGCTGGCAAAGTTCGTTGATAAAAATTAGAAATAGCGTAGGCCCAAGAATACTGCCTTGTGGTACGCCTATGTTGATTGGCAGGTCATCACTACGCACGGTATCCAACTGAACACACTGCGTACGATCCGTGAGATAGCTAGAGAAAAAATTCCATTGTATGCCACGAATACCCAACCGCTCCAATTTATCGAGCAGTAGTGGGACAGAGACCGTGTCAAACGCCTTGGCCAAGTCTAAAAATATGGCAATCACTTTTTTCTTTTTATCCATACCGGTAACTATGGTGTTCGTGAGTTCATGAACAGCATCATCCGTTGACATATTTTTGCGAAAACCGAATTGTGATTTGGATAGTAGATTTTTCTGTTCTAAGTAGTTGACAAGTCTTTTGTTGACGACTTTTTCAATTATTTTAGAGAAAGCAGGAAGGACAGATATGGGCCGATAGTTATTGACACAGTCTCTGTCCCCACCCTTATGAATAGGGTGAATAAGAGCTCGTTTGAATGCCTTTGGGAAGATTCCAGACGAGAAAGCCAAATTACAAATGTACGCAAGCGGTTCAGCCAAAATATTTATGTATCTTTTGATGAGCGTGTTAGAGATGCAGTCTAAGCCGATAGCACAGTCATTTTTAAGCTTTGCTATAGTTGATTTAATTTCATCAACATCTGTTGGGGAAAGAACAAATGATTGCGAAGAGGTCAAAGTATGTGAAGGCGGTATAGGAGAGGTCGGTGAATTAGATCTCTGTAAGTTCTCTGCCAAGATCTTGCCGATACTTACAAAATAACGATTGACTGAGTTAGCTGACTCTATAGGGTCATTATTAGTTATTAAATCGGATGCTGGGGTTTTTGTTTTATTTGTACAAGTAATACTTTTAATGACCTTCCAAAGCTTTTTGGTGTCACTTTTGGCATTGTAAATTTCAGACTTTCATATTCTCTTTTTGCATTTTTAATCATTGAGTTGCAGAAGTTACGATAACGAGAGTATGTTAATTTAAGAGTTTCGTTTTTTGGGTCTTTTTTTGTTTTTATGTGTAATTTATTCCTATTTCTTATACACCTTAACATGTCCTTTGTAATCCAGGGTTTAATGATACGCTGACGTCTGGGAGTAGGTGAAATTTTTGTGCAAGTCTCTAGCTTATTATTTATAGTATTAATGAGAAAATCAACTGCCTCGTTGACATCTCTCATTGAAGTATCCTCCTCCATTTTCCAGGTGTTCGTAGAAACCCTTGACAAGTGCTTCGAGAACGTTTGCGAGCTGGACCTGATCTTCCACGCGGACGCGGCGCACCAGGTGCTGGACGAACTAGTGATGGGTGGCATGGTACTTCAGACCAACATGGCGGATATACTCTGTAGACTGCAGGAACAGAATAAGATGCAGAAAGCTGAGGTGAGAAAACTAATAAGTAAATATTTTGATAAAAGAAAGACTAGCCTCATCCCATGGCAAAAGTTTGCTGTGGTTCCTAGAAATCTGGTGGTCAATTCCCAGGACCAGTGAAGTATTCTGGAAATGTGCCCAGTAAATGGCAAAAGGTTAGCCTTTTATTTTATAGTTAACTAGCTATTGCGCGTGGCTCCGCCCGCGTGGTGCCTACAGCAGTAAAAAGCTTATGTCCTTCCCCAGCTCTTAAACTATATTTGTACCAAATTTCATCTAAATCGGTCAAGTAGTTTAGCCGTGAAAAGGTAACAGACGGAGTGATTTTCGAATTTATAACATTAGTAAGGATTAACTTAATTAATTAATGGAATAAGGGGGTGTAATACATTTCTGCTCATAATGTTTAGAGGTTATGTAGTAATAGTGTATGTGTACTTATGCAGACATTTTGTGATAATAGGATGTTGAAAATAATTTTGCTGAACTAAATGTTTTGAAGTAAAAGATTTATTTATTTATTACTAGCTCTTGCGCGCGGCTCCGCCCGCGTGGTACCTACACGAATAAAAAGTAGCCTATGTCCTTCTCCAGGTTTTAAACTTTATATGTACCAAATTTCATCTAAATCGGTTGAGTGGTTTAGCCGTGAATAGACAGACAGACAGACAGAGTTACTTTCGAATTTATAATATTAGTAAGGATTAAAATATATTATTAAATAGGCACAACTACAGATAGGTATCGAAATTACATGTACGAATAATAATAGTAATAGAAATAATTTACATGTCAATTTGAGATCTGCAAATGGTTGAGCACAGCATTTGAAAAAAAGAAATACATTTAGGCGGCTAGGTAAAGAAGAGAAAATATTATATAAGATAAATGTCAGAAAATAAAAAGAATACAATACAATTACACATTAAAATTCAAAATTAAATATTTTATAAGCATTTCCTTGCATAGGCAAAATGTTAAATACAACAGAGAAAAAAACAATCCATAAAATTGGACTTGAACTAACAACCTAGATGGAAAACAAAGAGAAATTTTCAGACGCTAACATGTTCGCCGAAGCACGAACTTATTGCTTTTACACAACAATGCGCAAGCGTTGCACTTCTTAAGTTCGCAGGGTGCGGGCTAGTTCCAACACAGTGCTGGTAATGATTGCGGACAGGTTAGACTGTCCCTATATGCGAAGGTGCTGCGACATGCATGTCGCACCGACAAAAATTAAACAATTAACACTTGGGCTAAGTTTTACTAACAACTATGAGTTTTGTGAACTTGCAATAAACGTTTATATTATTACTAGTTTTCACCCGCGGTTTCGCTTGCGTAAATGTAAGTTAGGTTAGGTTTGCAACAGTTATTTTTCTGGATGAAAGGTACCCTATGTCCTACTCTGTACCCCTGACAACGTGTATGCAAAATTTCATGTTGATCGGTTGAGTAGTTAGGCGTGAAAGCGTAACAAACAAACAAACAAACAAACTCATTTTCGCATTTATAATATTAGTTAGGATTAGGATTATTATTATAGTACGAATAATAGCTTAGTTGTCAAAACGAGGACACGATTTGTCAAGGTCGTAGGTTCAAGTTTTACTTTATGCTTTACTTTTTCAGTTATAATTAGGGTTTGCTTTATTCTTAAACAAGAGACGTTACTCGAGTGGTTTATTTAAAATATGCGTCCTAGTGGCAAGCCGAGACAGCATAGCAGTCGCATATTCTATCGCTGTGATAGAGTATGCGACTGCTGTACTGTCTCGAGTTTGAGTCCCAGTTCGGACAAAATATTCTGGGTTTTCTGTGAAGAAATTAATATTAGCAGCACGCTGTGTGGAATGGTCCCTGGTTAACGGTATTAGGCTCATCTGCTATAACGTAGCGTCTAAAACCATAACTGTGGAATTATGTGTTTAATATACCACTGCCCACCCCTCAGCGATATAGCCGTGATACTATATATATATATATATACACGCATGTATGTGCAGGCGGGTATATCAGCAGCGCCTGCGCGCGCCGTATCAGCGGTGAAAAGCATGAACTTGCCGCAACAACTTCGCGACATGAAACTGCCCGATCTGCCGCAGGCCATCAAGGTAAACAACAACAGATACTCGCAGATACAGGTAACCGATGCTGCCGTACCAGGCAAACTATATTTGGGTTATGGCTTCCAAATTAATAAGAAAATCTGCCTTCAGATAATTTCTAGATTCTACCAGTCATGATAATTTTATCAATGGTATTTTATAACAATTTGTATATACATAATATATATTTAAGTTAATAATGTTAATTTTCTTAAAAAAGCTGGCAACCCTAAAGAAGGCTTACAACAGTAAGCTTTCTTTAGACAAAAAAATATCAGTATTGCTTTGATCTATGGGATTCTATGGAGACATCTAATTTTTGGGAATCATCTGAAATAATGTTGGTGGCAGACAAGCTAATAACCCATTTGAAGGTAAGCAGTGTCCATTGCTGTTATTGCAGAAGCAATGCTAAGGCAACACAACCCAACTGCTGTCTACACTAAACTACATATATATAGCATGCTTGATGATAAAATGGCTATGCGCTTGCCACACTGAAAATAACACTTGTAATTAAGGTGTAGGTCATGGAGAATAAATAATAGTTCAAAAAAACTAAAAAAAACACGCTTTATTAGAAAAAACAAACTAAATAGTAGAAAATAATTTAATAATTTTAATGTAAAAAAGCGTGTGGTGGAGGTTATCAAAATATCTTAGAAAGCACCCCACGCTTTTTTACATTAAAATTATTAAATTATTTTCTACTTTTTAATTTGTTTTTTTAATAAAGCTTGTCTTGTTTAGTTTTTTAAACTAAGTACCTATTAATTACTTTTTTTTTTTTTAAATTATTGTATTGTCATCGCTCCTCGATAAGTCTACAACGTTTAAATGAAATCTGACCGTTTGAAGTGGGTCAAAATCGAGCTCAAAGGAGTCGGTTATGTACAGACAAACATACAAGTGAAACTAATAAAAGCGTGTTAAAAATGAGAGGGTAGTTATCGGTGCTCTCACTCACCGAATGAAACACATCAGTATGCATACTGGTATGTTTATACCCTGTGAGATTAGTACTTCTCCGGTCAATTGATAAAAATAGCATAAATAGGCAATTCTTTCTTTTTTGTAGATATTTCCAGTAGTAGTAATAATGCTTGTGTTACAGGGAAAATTTACAAACAACAAACACTCAAGACTTGGTACCATCATATGTGGATCACACAAATTTTTATCCTGTGTGGGATGCAAACCCACAATCAGCGGCAATAGCGTGCCGATCACTTAAACCACCACGTCTTTGCAGCCAAGAATGCTGAAATCAACAAGGCTCCTAAACTCCTAATATTCTCTCTTTTAGGCCATATTACACGACTAAGATTCTCCATATGCTCATCCAAATTTATGTTCCCAGGACCTGAAGTTCTGACCGATACAACAGGGGACGTACCCCGCTACGCCTGTCGCCATCGCCACCAACATATTGCACACAATCTACCCACACTCCGAGAAATACCAGAATCTACAGAAACCAGCTGAAAACTTCACCAACAAGTTCTTCGGATCAGAAACCCTCAGTACCAAGTTCAATGAGACTTTCTCAGAAAACTACCAGCAGACTGAGGGCGTTAATTTCGCTAACTACGAAAGCCAGAAGTCTGATGGATACCAAGACTTGAGTGGGACTACAGTGGAGTATGATTACAGTGAGGTTAGAAGGAGAAAAAAGAAGAAGAAGGGAGTTAAAAAGTAAGCTGTTATCATCTTACTGAATATTGCTGATCGGTCTTTTACATACTTTATGGACATAGAAAATCAGATTGATTTTGTTACTAAAAACTGTGTTTAAAATTGTAGAATAGAGACTATTAAATGGTTTCTTTTCTGCTAGTCTTCTATGTCAACCTATGTGTTTGGTACTTAATTCATCATAGATAATTCAGGAGTTATAGAGACGGGTGTTCTAACTATGACATTAGTCGCTGACAGTTCTTTGTGACTAAGCTCCATTTTGTCATATTATAACCACTTTGTAATAGTTATGTAAATAGTTTTCAAATAGTCCGATTAGCAATATTTACGTAATAAAAGTAAATATACAGCAAAAGAGAATTTATTGCTAGATAAAATGACTTTAGCGTTATGTATGGACCTTGATATTTAATATAATAAGAATAATAACTAAAATTTTAAAGTCTTCTCAACATAATATGCTATAAATATAGAAAGAGTTTTATCTGCCTTTAATATTTATCCTCAGTACTTCCATAGAGTGGCAGTTCTGTTAGAAATATAGTTAAATTTAATATATTTATTTATTATTTACATTGTTTAGTTTGACTGATAACAGATGGCGCTAATATTTGTCACTAGAAACAGGTAACAACAACAATAGTTGTTTGTTCATAACAAACAACATAGATGGCGTTGTCTATTGCTAGCGAATGTCAACAGATGGCGTTGTTCGTTATTTTTGAACACAAGATGGCGTTCTAACACAAAAAATACTCTTTATGTAATTGTAGCATAATATATTTTCTCACTGTTATTTCTAGGCGAGTGACAATAAACACAACACAATGCGACAAGAATATCGGAGTTTTACTGTATAATATGCAGAATACTAAAACTACAGTAGAACAGTGGGTTTCTTGCATATTATAGGATAATCAATAGATCAATCTATATTTGACAAGCAATTGTTAGACCTCTAGAATTTTCGATAATATTACTACGTAGACATATCAGATATACTCATAGAATTAAATCATAGATGCACCCTACTACGTTTAAATATCTTATAATCAACATAATGCTAACATGACATTTTTATTATGAATGTATATTCAATAATAATACCTAGTATTATTATCAGGTTCACTCATATAATAAATATATCATTCTCTATCATGTCATTGTAATATGTGATCTCACTCTTCTTAGTGTGGACACTTTTTTGTTTCGATCTAAGGATGGTAAGAGCAGATCTATGATTTAAATATTTGGGTATATTTTAGTTTCAATCCTTTCAGATCGTAGTTAGAGGCAATCTATAGTCTTTGCCTATCTCTCCGAAAGGATTGAGTCTATATAATAATAATATATTCTATTACATACACACAACACCATCTAGCCCAAACTAAGCAGAGCTTATACTATGGGTACTAGTCAATGGATAAACATACATAAATACTTTTTGTTTGTAAATACATACATATTATACATAGAAACACCCAGACCAAGACAAACATCCATGTTCATGCACACAAATGTTTGACTTGTGCGGGAATCGAACCCGCGACCTCAGGCGTGGCAGTCGGTTACACTAACCACTACGCCATCGAGGCCATTATAAACTGTCTCTCTGCTGGGCACGAGCCTCTTCTCAGTGTGAGAAGGATTAGACCATAGTCCATCCATCACACTGGTCAATTGCGGGTTGGCAGACTTCACATATCATCGAGAACATTATGTAGTACTTTTAGACATGTCTATATAATTATTATGTAGAGGCCTATGTTCAGCAGTGGACGTCTTTCGGCTGAGATGATGGTATAATTATATAATATTTAAGTCGCATTGTATCGTAGTTAGTTGTCGCTCCCTAGAAAAAAGTCTCACACAATTTTCTACAAAAACTGTTTTTAAATAATACTTACATATAAAAAGTGCTTATAAATAGATTTTATGAATATATTGAGATTCAATTATAAATATATATTAGGTATAGTACTTGCATTCCTTCGTTTTGTCGAGTTTGTGTTGGGAGTAGTTTGCGTTATGGTGTGATGCGCGCCGCGTGGTGGCGCTAGCTTATTATCAATGTAATTATGTATTTAGTAAATAAGAAATATATATTTTATGTTACATGTTTACTTGTTTTATTTTATACTACATTTTGCCCGCAGCTACGCTCGCATAAAAGCCGACTTTAAAATAGTACTGTTACTAACATAACCTGAACTAAAGACTCGGGGATAATATAGCTCTCTAATGGTGAAATATTTTTTTAAATCGGTTGAGTAGTTTTTGAGTTAAATTCAAATTACAAACTAATAAACAAAAATCTAGTCATTGCGGGTGGCACAATGGCAGTGTATGCGACTGCTGTGCATGAGGTTCGGTCTCGGGTTTTATTCCCGATTCAGTGTTTTTGGGTTTTTTGTTAAAGCAGTTATTAGTAGCAAAATGGAGTCTGGAGCAACGTTGGGTAATGGTAATAGAGTGGATTAAATTACGTGGGACTTAATTGGACGTACTTTCTGAAAAACGTTCCAACCCACACTCGGGTCAAAATCGAGTTATTATTAGCAAATTAGTCACGGGGTTACTATTTACTAGCTGGAAAAAATTGGCAGCTCTACTATCACTCTAAATATGAAATCATGACTTAGTAGCCCAACCCACATGTATGAAGAAGCAATACGGGATTGAACTTCAATCACGATTATCTCAAAATGTTAACTTTGTGGGTTGGAACGTTTTTCAGATAGTACGGCCAAATATAGGTGGCGAAATGACTTAAATTATAAGTATTACACTACTGGAATATAAGCACGATATTTAATTAATATTTTAGGTTTATTTGTAGCGTGGCATTGTGCAAATATCTGTTGTTGATTACGTGGAATTATGTAAAAAGAGGAAAACACGTTTTAGAAATATAAAAATAAAAACAAGGTTGTTTTTTTTTTAATACTGGTTATTCTCCATCCCTAATATACGTTATTTCTTAAACAACAAATTGACAACCCTAAATACATAGTGTGCATCTTTGCTGCGAACATAAGTGCGGGGGTCTGTTTGTTTGTTGCCGGTCTTATAGATCCAGAGTAGAGATGAAACGACGCACGATAACTTAGGAAATATTCGGTTGGTTTATTTAGATAAGGTCCTAATTTATTGGTATCCGTACTTCATACTATTTATTTAAAATCTTAGAAGTAACATTAAATAATTATACATAACATTACAATAATATATTTCATGCCTTACTATTTTGAAAACAATTAGTCAAAAAAGATTTTCATTCTTATAAATTATATTAGAGCACTCTGTTATTTATATGTGGAACTTTGTTCAAGAGGTGATAGTAAAATAGTTCTGCTAGTCGATACTAGATGGCATGAGGTGTGATGTAGCTTCTTGACACAAGATGGCACTGAATAGCATATTATATTTAACATTGAATTTAAACGACAAAATAATTGGTTTCAATCAATTAGAAATTAAAATGAACTTATATTAAGTATTTTATATAATTATAAACATTGTTTTATGCTAGCATAAGTTTCCAGCATCAAATTATCAACTCATAATTAATTGTGTTCAATATTATTAAATTGACGTTAAGAAATAAATTAACTGCGTGTTAATACACGTAAAATATTACACATTAAGTTATTGCCGTGTAACCACATATTACTGGTCATAAATATTAAAAACAGCCATCTGGTAGCCTTTAAATCGTTTCAAAGGCCTATAATATCGCAAGCAATTAATATGCCGCTCTTTAATGTCATTAAATGGTCCAATTATGCCAAGTAGGCCACGTCAGTCTGATTTAAGAAGCTTTATAAAGCCTTCTTTTTAATAAGACCGTTGACCATGCCTACAATAAATATATATCATTTTTACTTAAAATACCTAACTAGTAATTTCTTTGGCTCCGTTTCCCCTGTTTTGTGTAAAATATACACGGTAATTGTGGATATAGTGTATTTATTTAACAATAAGTAGTAAGTATGGCGTAATGCGTGGTAATAACTGTAATTTGTGCGTGGCCAGCAGATGGACTTAGGAACTGGGTCATTTCTTCCGTAAGGAGAGTTGTTTGTGGTCAAGTTGAAGATAAATGTCGCAGGTTCTGTAGATATTATTATTTATCATCAAGTAGATACCTGAGGCGCATGCTTCATATTAAAATTAAATTTTTTATGCATTACCGTACCCAAGTAGGGGCTGACAATTAAATTATATATTAACAGGAATAGAGAGCTCTCTTGTGATATATTTAGCTTCCATCATGAGTATACGTATTTATATTTATTACATTTAAATAATCTATTGGTTATTGCATGCCAGCCGTAATAAAATAAGTTCAAAATAAAGAGACGTAGTTTAATAAACGACAAATTTGAAATGAAATGTAATTTATGATTACATTAGACGATTCTTTTAATTTACGAGTATGCCATTTGTGATGTTTATGGCGCTGAAACTCTTTTTGGTCAACTTTTATTACGAGATATAGCCCTTCGCTTAAATTGCACAAGCGTCAATACTCGTAGATATCAGTTTATGTGTAAATCACACTACGATAATTATAAATCACTCGCTTATACCTGTGGCTTCGGTTGCTCTGGAACAATTATTTATTTAGTCCTTTTCTGTACCTCTGATAACGTGTACCTATGCGAAATTTTATGATGATCGGTCGAGTAGTTCAGGCGTGAAAGCGTAACAAACAAATAAACGCACATTCGCATTTATAATTTTAATTAGGATATGGACTAGCCAAATACTTAATTACGTAAATTGAATTTGGGCCTCTTACCCAGGAAGACGTTACAGTTTCATCAATCGTTACGGGGAGATTCTGAAGTAGGTTTTCCTGTAAGTGTGGATATTGAAATGTCCGAAACGCCAAGTTAAATAGTTCCTCGTCGTTCTAACTTATTATCTCCTAGTACTTATACTTGGATCGCTTTTTTAGTCTTATCAGCAGCGCCACTTAAAACATAGTTACAACTCAATTATTGCTCAACGATCGGTTCAATTAAATACCATACGATGTAGGTAAACATTTTAGCTAAGAAATATTATATCAACTCTCAATTAATATATTCAGTATGTAATCAATTAACAACTGGATAAAATTCTAAGAGTTCCAAAAGATTTGCTTGTTTGTTACGCTTTTACGGCTTCATTATTCGACCGAACATCATGAAATTTCGGATATACCTACGTTGTCAGAGTAGGTAACTGAAAAGGACGTAGCGTACCTCTCATCTAGAAAAAAAAGTACTGTTATTTACAGTTTAATAACAATACTTAAGTCTCCATTTCGTATATGCGAAATTTCATGATGTTCGGTCGAATAATGAAGGCGTGAAAGCCTGTTCTTGTTCTTTTCTGTTCTTACCTACATTTACGCGAGTGAACCGGACAAAATCTAGTATTTATACTAATACTAGCTTTTGCCCGCGGCTTCACTCACGTTAATTTAGAATTTGACAATCAATTCGGGTTGTACTCTGCTTGTAATAATATAATTCAATCATGATTCGAAAGACACGTGGCGCTATCTATTATCATAAGAACGTTATTGTTGTTATCCTCGGGAATAGTAATTTTTTTCGGGATGAAAGGTAGCTTATGTCCGTTTCTGTACATCTGTCAACGTATATGCAAAATTTCAGGATGATCTGTTAAGTGGTTTAGGCGTGAAAAGGTAACAAACAAACAAACTCATTTTCGCTTTTATAATATTAGTTAGGATTTTATCAAGAGGAAAGATTTGTTTGCTCGTAATCGATAATCTCTCAAAACTACTGAACCGATTTTAATAATCCTGAAAGCTACTTTATCCACAATTTAACATAGGCTATATAACGTCACGCTACGAGCTACGCAAACGGAGCAGTAATCATCACCGTAGGTGCAACCGCGGGGGTGAGTTAGTATCTAATAAAAGGGTTGCTTGCAGAGGTACTTACTTACAATGCAAGAAAGATATTAGGTATATCGTATCGCATGATTAGTTATCTGAAAGTTTTTGAATTGGGCTACAGGTTCGATCGAATAACAGTTTTTTTATAAAGGTACTACCATCAGGCCTTCGCTGTCCAAATGGATAAGTTTCTTCAGTAGGTATACAGTGTGTGCGTAAATTTTATATGCTTACTCTCATAAGGTCCGATGGACGGCAATCTGACACGACCGAAGAAATATCAGGCGCAGGATCAACGGCTTTACGTGCTTACCGAGGTACGGCGATGTGCAACACCGCCAACTCTGCATCTTCCAGCTTAGCAGCTTAAGAATTTCTTATTAGGATATTTAGTATTTTTTGACCCAGTATTCATTTTCGACTCCGTACAGCCTGAAACATAGGTCTAAACCTAGTTCAGGCAATCACTTAATAAAACCTAAAGCTTGAAATTAAATTAGAATGCACAATGTCGGCCGATTAAAGTATACCTAAGTAAAACATGTACCAGATTAAGGATAATTATTATCATTTATTGTAGTAGGTACCTATAATATTATTTTAGACTAAGTAATGACAAAAATGTATACCCATGTATTATCCTTACTTCCTTACTAATATTATAAATGCGAAAGTAACTCTGTCTGTCTGTCGGTATGTCTGTCTGTCTGTCGGTCTGTCTGTCTGTCTGTCTGTCTGTTACCTTTTCACGCTCAATCCGCTGAACCAATTTAAATGAAATTTGGAATGGACATAGCCTGAGACCCTGGGAAGGACATAGGCTATATAACATCACGCTACGGCTCACGGCAGCGGCGCAGTAACCATAAATCCCACTGACGCGGGTGAGACCGCGGGCACAGTTGTTATTGAATAAATTATTCACTAGATTCACACCGAGGCAGTAAATAAGTCCAACGATATACCTAACACTAAGGTTAGATCAGATGCTATGATGATATACTTGTTTGAGGGTCTGACTCCTCGTAACAACTATGTATGTAGCCCATTGCCGTTTAGAGGCCTGGAAAATACCCCTGGAGGATATACCATTAGGGAAACACGTTTTTTTGTCGCTGTTAAACCCTAACTCAGTCGGTTTAGATCGTCTTAGTATTTTCATTAACCAGTGCTCTGAAGAAGTTAGATTAGTTTACAATGGTGCAAACATTTAGACATTTCAACGAATCCCTAAAAATCACCTGTTTCAAATGACAGGACGAAACATACCAAGTATTAAATGGCGACTCTTACGAGCGGACATCTGGCGACTGTTTGCTTGCGGTTTGGTGATCCACATGTCATCCGGTGGTCAGCGAGAAATTTGCTCTCGTAACAGTGACCACATTGTAATAACCTTTTAAAATATATAGCTGGAAGAAATAGGTGTGTAATAATTATACTTTTTTTATCATCTTCAATCAATCAATCAATTAATCAGCCCACCGCAGTCCACTGCTGGACATAGGCCTCTCCCATTTTTCGCCATAACATCCGGTCTTCCGCCTTCCGCATCCAGTCTGACCCAGCTACCTTTCTCAGGTCATCGGTCCACCTGGCCGGGGGGCGTCCTACCTTACGTTTACCAAGTCGCGGTCTCCACTCTAGAACTCGCTTGCTCGAGCGGCCATCGGTCCTTCTACAGATATGGCCAGCCCATTGCCACTTCAGCTTGCTTATTCTGCGAGCTATGTCGGTAACCTTGGTTCTTTGACATCTTTCTTTTATCATCTTGTCTGCTGCTATATAAAGTATGTGGTCTGGGGTTACGAATAAGCGGTAATGAATGCTATGTACAATAATTGTAACTAGCGGTCGGTCGCCTAGTGCTCGAAATTCGACCAAAGTTTGCCTGTAAGATATTGCTGATATATGTTATTGATATATGATACCATAGTTACGCGCTTCCACTGCGTGTGTCAAATGCATGGTTGTGTGCGTGTAGTGTTTTTTCATTAATTTAATTTATTTCTAATGCATATTAGGATTCGCCCCTCCTTCTCCATATAAACTTTAACTGTGCCAAATTTCATACTTCACCGTCTGCGCAATTTTCGTAAAAAAGGGTACAACGTTTTTGCTTCACGTATTAATATATAGATAATGTCCTCCAGCCCGAATTTCGGTCACGGCGGCCAATCTTAACGGAGACTGGCCATCTGCGCAGGAGATATTATAGTGCACAAGCGTGTGCGCAAACACAAGTGCACTCTCTGTTTCCTTACCCTCATGATCCGATGAGACGGATAATCCGACACGACCAGAGAGGTGCAGGACCAGTGGCTTTACGTGCTTTCCGAGGCATGGCAGTGTCCGACACCGCCAACTTTCTAACTCCGGGGTCGTATTGAGATTTCTTAACAGAAAAACCCAATAAGTTTTTGTTGGCCCGACTCGGGATTCGAACCCGAGACACATGCATGCACAGCAGTCGCATTCAATACCGCTGCGCCACGGAGGCAATTAACAACACAATAATGGGTAGTGTGCGATTGGATTATCTGTCAAAAAGAAACTCAGTAGCATCCTGGAGTATGGAATTGTGCCCAATGGGCTTGCATCCTATTAGATACGTGGGTCCTAGAACCTCGTAGATAGGAGTGTAGAAAATAATTATCTATTAAAAAAAATTACTTTAACACGTCATATACGATCATGTTTACAATTGGGCCTTCGCTCTTTGAAGCAGTTCTGCTCAGAAGAATGTCTACCCTACAGAAGATCGTAGCCAAACAGTGTAGTGGTCTTGTGGTGAGCTCCTTAAGTAGAAGTTATGCTGTGAGCAAGGACAGCACAGGAGTGTACAATATTTGCTTCTTGTGTTGGCAACACAGTGACTTCTGGCGACAGTGATACCTTTGGTATTGACTTTATAGGCTACGGTGGTCGCTTACAATTTGACAGACTGTATTGTTGTTGAGTAAGGCAATAAGTATAACGTATTTGTCAGGTTGTCTTGTAAATCTTTCGTAAATCTAAACATTTAGATATCTTTCGCATTGATGTCTTTGCTAATATGGCTGCTAACAATCAGCGTAAATATAGATAAAAGTAAATAATATAAACCGGATTTAAAGCAATTTAATTTCAATATACACATAGGACGATACATTTTTAATGCTTCTTAGGAAAAATTACTTTGAGTTGCCAACGACTAAAACTTCCTGCGATATAAAATAGCAGTGACTTCTCTAGTATATACATATGTGTCTACAGAGGTCTAAGAGGTGCACTCGTGGATGCCTGAAAATATTGCGGGTGTGTGTGGCGAGTTGTCGGTTTTATCCCCAGCAAACTAAATGACAGTAGTAGAGCCTCGCTGATTTCAGCATGAATGGCCGGCTCGACCGGGGAAGGACTACCCTCTCACAGAATATCAACGTGAAATAACAGTATTCCTACTGTTGTGTTTCGTTTGGTGAGTGAGAGTACCGGAGGCCTAATCACCCTCTTTCCCCCTTCCCGCTCCTTCTCCTTCCCACTTCCTTTCCTAAAGGGTCGGCAACGCGTAAGTGATGCCTTTGGTGTTGCAAGCGTCCATAGGCTACGCTGACCACTTACCATCAAGTACCTATGCTTGTTTGCCACCTTAGTAGTATAAAAAGAAAAATAAAACTAAAATTTGTGTGCTTAACAAATAGTTGGTTGTTTTTGCATTCTTTAATTCACTGTATCAAAAGTCAATCGCGGTATATTCCAGGTGGGGCAGTCATCTTCTTTAGAAAGGAAATACGAAAAATGCCTGGGACCAATGATAGTACCTAGGTAACCTTTTTCTTCAACCTATTCGATGTAAAACTACCAAAGAAAATGGCAATGGGTAATACAACGCAATTAATTTATCAACGAAATTACCCAACACACAAAAAATGGTAGGTAACAAAAAGTATCATATATTATACGAAAAAAGGAGGCCTTTTGTAGTATTTTGTCACTTATCGACCACCCATGCTTAAAGCGCGCCGCGCTAACGTTATTAGGTGATATATGAGGTGCACAGGTAGATTCTATTGAGCTTGTTACCAAAAGACGCCGCTACAAAGTCACTGTGGACGATAAATTTAATGCTTTTGTTATAAACATGTCAAAATATTTGAGCTCATCAGTTAGAGTTGCGCATTCGTGAATTTTGTTTTTATACAATCGTTTACGGTATATTTTTTCTTAAATTGTTGAGTTTTTATTTGTGGGAATATTTTGTAAGGATTAATTGGTAGGTTTACAAACCTACTTGAAATTGTAATTAAATTTATTTGAGTATTAGTTTACGTCGGCGCGGGCGCCAGCTGCTACGCTTGTGGAGCATACCTATTATTAAAACATAGTTTAAGTTATTTAGAAATAGCGTAGCTGTCTATTAATGAAAGATTTTTTCGTATGAGTTCTGTAGTTTCAGAGATTAGCTCTTACATACAAACAAATAATTTAACTTCTATATAATAATATCTATAATATCAGCCCTGTATTAAACTGTCCCACTGCTGAGCACGGGCCTCTTCTCACTATGAGAAGGGTTAGGCCATAGTCCAACACGCTGGCCTAGTGCGGGTTGGCAGACTTCACATATTATCTTCGAGAACATTATGGAGAACTCTCAGACATGCAGGTTTCCTCACGATGTTTTCTTTCACCGTTAAAGCAAGCGATAATAATCAACTATTTAATACGCATTTAACTTCAAAAAGTCAGAGATGCGCGCTTTGGGCTCGAACTCGAGACCTCTGCGTGGCAGTCCAACGGTTTCCCACTAGGCTATCGCTGCTTTCTTCTATAGTATAGTATTAATTAATGTAATAGCTTAAGTAATATAATAATAAGCAATTTATGTTAGCAGTTCATTGGTTGAAGTTATAGACTATAATTTTATTAAATAGTATCTAGTATCTTCTAGTAAATTTAATTTAATTTAACATTCTTACAATAGAGTAAAGTAATTAATGATGAAGCTACTAGCCTAATGGGAGATCATTGGACAGCCACGCAGAGATCTTGGATTCGACAAATACGTCTGACTTCAAAGTTATCAAATAGTTAATTATTGCTCACTTTAACGGCGAAGGAAAACATTGTGCGGAAACCTGCATGTCTAAGAGTTCTTCATAATATATCAAGACTGCTAACCTTTATAAAGAAAGATATTGTCTGTACCACACTTGCCGAATCAAAGTTTGTTTTTACAAATAGATTTTTCACATTCCTACGTCCTTTTCTTTATAACAAGATAAATAAACAAACAGTTATATATGACCTAAGTTATGTAAGATCTAAGCGGATAGTCTGTCGGTAATTACAAACTTTAAATTATGAGGATACTGAAGATTTGTTGATTGTTGTTAGATAAGTTCCATGATAATAATTATAATATTGGCCTATTTTTGCATATTATATAATAAGTATGGCTAATTGTATGTAACTTAGTTCCTAGTAGTATATTGTAAGTGCCCTTAACGCCTGTGGCACAGGCTTACCCTAGTACAGGCACGCATATATTATCTATATTAAGTACTTTATGGGCTGTATTCATGTTTTACCACTGTTATTAATAAATAAATAATTATTATTATTTCGCCAGCGTGGTCTATTCTAGTTTAACCCTCCTCGCATTGAGAAGAGGCTCGTGCCCAGTGGTGGTAGTTTATATACATGGCTGATAATATTTAAATATTATAATTATTGATGAGCAGAAAAAAAATGTGAGCAGGTATGTGGGTCTCCGGCACTCTGTTTTATTGGCTTAAAGGCACTGACAGTGTTCGTAGCGTGATGCAAGTGGGCTTCTTGGTGCTGTCGTTAAATATCTGGTGACGGTCTTCCATCTAAAGGAGACCGACCACCTTGTATGGGATCCTGGCCTGGGCGTGAACAATTTTATATTGTAATAACAATATTAATTTTGAGTAGTCTAAATTAAGTAGAAAACAATATTCTTTGAAGTTTAGTAAGTTCGTTAAATAATAAAATAAAACACATTGTTTAAAATAAATATTTATTTTCATGTGTCACCATCACCTTCATAAGTTATTAAAATATTTTCCAAAAACTGGGCTGGTGGAGTGACATTTTCATATCTTGCCCAGCTTAGGTACCATATTACAGACATTATGTGAGCACAGCAACCAACAGTCCTTCGGCCGACTATGCAGTTGCAGTAATACTGCCTTATTGCTACAGCTACAGCACACAGCCTGGATACATCCAGGCTGTGTGCTTTATTTTGATATAATATATAAATAAAATAAGTCAATTTCATACTACTGGATGGTAACCAATATTTTTTATATATTAAAACAAAACTTTTAATATTTTACTTTGTTTATAAAACGATTCTTCACGTGCAAGCCGAATATATCCTTTGACTGCACGGATAGCGCAGCTACGCACTGCGTCTTATGTTGTGGGTTCACTCCCCACACGGATAAAAGATTTGTGTGATGCACAAATACATAGTTGTGCCAAGTCTAGGAGTTCTTTGTACCCGTTGTTTTAAAGTTTGTAAATTTCCCTTGGCATAGAGCTGATCGTTAATGCCGGAAGCTGTCATATTATTTTTTTAATATATTTTTTATATTGACACGGCAAAGTGATTGTAACGCACCTGATGGAAAGCCCAATTACAGACCAGAGACACTGACGACGAGGAGAAGATAGATGTCTTCTAACCGTCGTCAGTGTCAAGCCGGTCTGACCAGATGCTTCTTTACACTACGTTTGAAGGAACCAATGTCGTAGAAGTAAAGGTAACACATGTGCCGGAAGACCGTTCCAAAGTTGTATGGTACGGCATAAGAAGGAATTGCTGAACTTTTTGGTGCGAGACGGGATTGTGCTAACCGTCCATCCGTGGTTACGAAGACCGGCACGTGTGGTTCTCAAAAGGAAGGGGGAGAGTGGGATGAGGTCAAATAACTCTTCGGAGCATTCGCCATGATAGAGGCGATATTAAAATAAACAATATTTTTTTGGAAAGTACTTTCTCTAAGTAAATTCTCTGTAGTGATATTCCGATAGTCCAGAATTGAGGCCGACATAGAGAAATGATATAATTATATTCTTTCTCTATCGAACCCTTGTTGTGTAAGATTACATACATAGGTAGTAACGATCATGTCAGTATAACCCAAAGATCTTATTAGAAGTGTATTGCACCTACATTTCTTTATTGTTTTAACGCCCCATGATACAAGCCGCGCTCACAGGAATACAAAATAATACTTTGTCCAAAATAGAAATCGAATTTGTATCCTCACGATCGGCCGCAGTCATAAATGCTAGCGGCGTAAAATCTTAGAGAATATGCAATATGTTGATCTGCATTCTTGCCAAAATTGCAATTTTTCAACATAAATATTTACAGATATAATGATGTAATCATGTGTACCTACTTAGGTACATATAAAGAGCAGCGATAGCAAAGTGGGGAGACCAACAGACTGCAATGCAGAGGGTCTCGGGTTCGAACCCACGTCGCGCACCTCTGACTTTCGGAAGTTATATGACTTTTCGAAATTATGTGCGTATTGATTGACAATTTTCGCCTGCTCCGTGCCTCGGAGAGCACGTTAAGCCGTTGGTCTCGGCTGCCATGAACATCTATGGCAGTCGTTATTGGGAGAGTGTCGATACAAAAGATCCCACTGGGTCGAAGTGTCGCCGGTCTGCACTGACTGGCGCCCACATAAGGTAAAATAAATAGGTACATATAATAAAATCGTAACTGGTCGATGTCTGTACATGGAAAATATATGTTTTAACCTGTACTTATTATCCCACTGCTGGGTAAAGACCTCCCTTTCGCTTTTCCACATATCCCTGTTATGCGCTAGTTTGTACCAGTCTCTCCTACAGCCGTCTAATTCGTCCCGCTATTGAAGCCTCAGTATACCACATTGCCGCTTAGCACCATCTGGGATCCAGTCTGTGCTGATTTTAGCCTAAAGCTCCTGCGGGAAACGTGTCTAACTCAATCCCAATTAAGTTTCGCGGCTTTCTGGGTGACATCTGCGATTTGTGTTTTATAGCGTACTAGCTTTTGCCCGCGGCTTCGCTCGCGTTAATTTAGAATTTGACAATCAATTCGGGTTGTACTCTGCTTGTAATAATTTAATTCAATCATGATTCGAAAGACACGTGGCGCCATCTATTATCATAAGAACGTTATTATTGTTTTCCTCGGGAACAGTAATTTTTTTCGGGATAAAAGGTAGTCTATGTCCGTTTATATACACCTGTCAAGGTATATGCAAAATTTCAGGATGATCGGTTCAGTGGTTTAGGCGTGAAAAGGTAACAAACAAACTCATTTTCGCTTTTATAATATTAGTTAGGATTATGGTACTTTTAATTCGGCCAGTGAGACATAATTAACCCTTAGAGATATTTAAGAAAAATCATGTAGGGTATCTTTATAAGAGCTTTAGAAGCTACAGCATTTACTTTGAAATGATGTCGGTCTATTTGTACGCACATCACGCAAAAATACTGCACGTAATTTAAAACGATTTTCACAGTAATATTGGTGAAGGTCTAACTTAAAATCTCGTGTATGTTTCATGTACAAAGCCGCGTGGAGTATCTAGTACAAAATAAAACTTAATCGTATCTTCATTTATTTATATAAAAAAAAATTATGAAATGCCATACATATCATAATATATTTTCTTGGTTAATTTCGTTCCTGAAAATCTTAGTACATTTTTTTTCAATCTTTGTATCGCGTTTTCAATATCTATTAATACAGCAACATAGACCTTCTTAACTACAATTTAGAATGATGAACAGCTGATTACTCAAAGTTTTTCTCTCATTCCCACACATAAAAAAATATATTACCTAATAATTTGATGTTAGATAGAAAAAAAAAGAATGAAAATAGATAATATAGAGTCATCGGGTAGACCATAGATTATATGAAGTCATCCCGCGGCTAAGATCGCACCGCCATTATTATTTGGAGGGAAAAAATTCAATATGGCGGCGTTGTTTATATGGTGACCATGTAATAAGGGCTCGGCGTTGAAGTAAGCCTAACATGTATTTTAAAATGGAAGCAGTCTTATACACGAGGCATTCAACCAAAAAAGATGTGCATCTCCTGTAATACTAAGAATTCCTTTCTGTAGAGGTATTCTCACATAGGTATCCCGTCAGGCACAATGATACAGTAAATATAAGGTCTGGTTATATTTTGTTAGGGTCTTATGGCTGAGCTGATAAATAACTTAACTTCATAAATTAAAAAAGTATATTAAAAATCATTTACTCGTTGGAAATATGATCAAATTTCTAATTGGTAAATATATATAAATAGATTTAATAACTTATAAATTGTTTTAAAACCTGTTTTTTCTTTATAAATAAATTGCGCTAACCCATTGATTCGCAACGGCATACAGGTGACCAGATAAAATAGGTTTTTAATTATGTCTCGTAGTCTTGACTGATTCAAATCTATATAAATTTTTATATTTTAATATACTTACACTCGCGTAAACTAAAGACAATATTACTTTAATTTATAGTATGAATGTGAAAATTTCCTTAATGATACCGCAACTCTATTTTTAAAAAGAACATAGCTACTTTAATATTCTTTTCTGCCTCAGAGTTAGGTAAAAGTGCGTTATACCTATATTTCACCAGGTACGGATTTAGGGAGTATTCCGCTTTCGGCACTTTCAGTACCAATAGATATTTTTGCTTGGTGCCGAATTACGTTAGTACTATTTAGTCTGTGGCCGAATGTTGAATAAAATACCTATTGGTGCTGAAAGTGGAATAGCTTAGGTGCGGAAACCATAGGTGCCAAAAAAATTGGTGCCGAAATCGGAAA
The DNA here is from genome assembly GCA_963564715.1 of Catocala sponsa. Taxonomy (NCBI): domain Eukaryota; kingdom Metazoa; phylum Arthropoda; class Insecta; order Lepidoptera; family Erebidae; genus Catocala; species Catocala sponsa. Next base: position 7,374,793 of record OY751355.1, read on the forward strand.
ACTCCGGATTTAGGGTCCACGTAAAAGAAGGCAAGTCTATTGACATCTAACAGGCACAGTTTTTTGAGTAGTAGAGCCTCGCTGATTTCAGCATGAATGTGCCGGCTCGACCGGGGAAGGACTACCCTGTCACAGAATATCGACGTGAAATAGCAGTATTCCAACTGTTGGGTTTCATTCGGTGAGCGAGTGCCGGAGGCCCAATCACCCTCTTTCCTCCTTCCCGCTCCTTCTCCTTCCCACTTCCCTTTTTCTGTTCATCCTTTCCTAAAGGTTCGGCAACGCGCAAGTGATGCCTCTGGTGTTGCAGGCGTCCATAGGCTACGGTGACCACTTACACCTTAGGCGTATAAAAAAAAACGTGGGGAATGCTCCTGATGCGTAGCTCCTTGCCACAAGGGAAGGTGAGAGGTTTATGTCGGACTCTCCCGAGACTTCGGGCCTACTATGGTGGGTGGGTCGCTGAAACTGAAACTACAGATACCTACCCAGCAGTGCCCAATGTAAAAAGGAAAGATCTGCGGGCATGAATAAACCAACCAAGCATATATTTTACTAGCTGACTCACGCAACTTCGCCTGTTTCACATAAGAGAATTTTCCCCGTTTTTGAAACATTTTTCATGCTCCGCTCCTATTAGTCGTAGCGTGATGTTATATAGCCTATAGCCTTCCTCGATAAATGGGCTATCCAACACTAGAATAATTTTTCAATTCGAACCAGGAGTTCCTGAGCGCGTTCAAATAAACAAGCAATAAGTCGGCCTCGATGGCGTAGTGGTTAGTGTAACCAACTGCCACGCCTGAGGTCGCGGATTCGATTGCCACACAAGTCAAACATTTGTGTGCATGAACATGGATGTTTGTCTTGGTCTGGGTGTTTCTATGTATAATATGTATGTATTTACAAAAAAAAGTATATACATATGTATGTTTATCCATTGTCTAGTTACCATAGTACAAGCTCTGCTTAGTTTGGGCTAGATGGTGTTGTGTGTATGTGATAGAATATTATTAAACTCTTCAGCTTTATAATATTAGTATACTCGTAGATTAACACACGCAAACCTAGTCTCGAATCTTAAACAAATTTCTATTTCTCATTTCTCCTTGAACACGGTCACCCTACACAATTTCAAAACCAAAAAAAAACGTACAAAATGATCCCAAAGATAATTATTATTTTACCGAGCCCAAGTAAATTATATGTAACGCACAAACTAGAAAATAGGCACAACAACCACCCAACATTGACCCCTAGAGTCAAACATTTCCCCCAAATTAAGAGCTCTATTTACACTGGAGTTACAACATATTAATTTCTTTCGGGCGTAACAGAGAGAGATATAGCTATTAGTTAGTGTTAGAGAGAGATGGAGGATGTTTTTTTTATTATATCGGAGTGCATGGGCGGTGTTCCTTTGGTGATTATTGTTTTTATATACAGAGTGTTCCTGTTTCGTTTTATTGGAGCATTTGATAAATATTATTTTTTTTGTTAGAATATTTTGTGTTCGACTTTCTTCTTGGTTCATAGCCATGAGTGTGCGCTTACGTTTATTAAGGCTTATGGTCTTGAGGCCCTGGATACGATTCTAGGACGGGGCAAATATTATTATAAAGGTATTTTTCATTACAAATAAATATCAATATCTAGTAATAAGCTTCCCTTTCTATATACTTAACATTTTCTCTAGATTCTTCCAACCCTCTCACTTTTCAATCTTTTATTGTTTCTTTCGAGTTTGTGTTCTTAGAATATGAATGTATTTTTGATACCACTAGTGTTGATTTCAGCCTGCCAAAGATAAACTCTCACTACAACCAAACTTCGTAGACCAAAAACATATGATACTTTACTAATACAGATGCCAAAAATACACACAGCGAAAGATTTGCAAGTTAAAAATATTTAGTAAATGACTCATAGCCAGTTGCACTCACTGATCGGTAAACGATTAGCGAGGTTAAGCAACTTTGGGTGCGGTCAGTCTATAGATGGGTGACCGCTTAGTGGTATTTCATCTGAGCGTCTCCGTGCTTCGGAGGGTACGTAAAAAGTCGGTCCCGGTTATTGTCAAATTGACAGCAGTCGTTAAGCCATGTCAGAGGCCTACGGGCGGCTTGAACAACTCTTGACAACAGGTTGGCCACTAACCACACGAAAAGAAGAAAGAAGAAGAATGATTTGTCAAAGTTTATCGGCGAGTACATCTATAAAATTTAGTAAAGTTGCTAGGTTCAGGCATGAGGTTGAGTTTATAACATGATACCTGCAAGAAACCGACAGCCTCTCATTTAAATCGCCATTAAATTTCCTCCATCCCACAGAAAATCGCTGCTAAACAACTCTGTGGTGTTTTTCTGTTGAGCCTAGAGCATCAGCTAGACTCATTCAAGAGACAACCTAACCGACTTTTACGCAAGTGACGATGCAAGTTGGTCGAAACGTCGGGCAAGGTATTTATTACCTTTTAAATACTTCATCACGAGTAAACCCGTTACCTAGTATTATATTATGTACTAGTTTTTGCCCGCGGCTTTGCTCGGGGCTTAGGCAGTAATGTGTGTCCATTGCACCGCCAGCACAGCGACCCTTTTCTAGAATAGTTGGCGACGTACTCATTTTAGATTGTCTACCGTGAACAAAATTGGGTTTGATAGTTATTAATATGAAAAATATACATTTTTAATCACGCTGTATATAAGCCCGGAGCGCTAACAAATGTGATAATTTAGTTTCCGAGATCACGCACACATACAAACAGACACACAGTGTAATGTTTTTATTTATTGACCGCCTGCGCTATTGGGGTTCCGTCTTAATGTGTATATAATTTACAAAAACCCTCGATGGCGGTATCTCTTCAAATAGCTGTTTGGTTCTGTTTGTGTGGCCGTATTTTATTTAACTGTCTTTTGCGGTTTTAGCCATGTGTATGATTACTGCTCCGCTTCTGTGGCTCGTAGCGTGACGTTATATAGCCTATGTAAATTCTAGACAAAGGCTCTGCTCAATGGCCTACGATTTTTTAAAATCGGTCTTTTAATTTTTGAATTTATTCATTACAAACTATTCTCTATTAAATATTAGATAGTGTAGATTGAAATTAAACTACTTTATACGGATTCTATCGCGTTTATTTATTTACTAGATGTTCCCGCGGTTTCACCCCCGTTTATCGTTACTGCCCCGCCCCCGTGGGTCGTAGCGTGATGTTATATAGCCTATAGCCTTCCTCGATAAATAGGCTACCCAACACTAAAAGAATTTTTCAAATCGAACCAGTAGTTCCTGAGATTAGCGCGTTCAAACAAACAAACAAACAAACTTTTCAGCTTTATAATATTAGTATAGATTTAGGCATATATACCTACAGGGTAAACACAGACATTCACATATAATTATATCGCGTTGTTTATTTTAAAATACTACCACTGTTTAATTTTGCTACTATTTAAGCTGTTTATATTATTAAAACTATTTTGATTTAAGTTTTACACTTTTCACGACGTTTCGGTTGCTTTTCAGCAGCCATGGTTACGGGAAGGCTACCATGGTGAAAATAATGTATCGTAACAGCTATACAGCCTGAAGGGGTTGACTGAAGTGTGCCACGTGAATATATCCTCCTCGTTTAATTTACTAACTTACTTTTAAGTTCCTAACTAAACTTTGAATCAAAAGATGTTGTCATATTTGACTTTAGCCCATTTAAATAAATTACATATGGGGTGCAATAAAGATATTGAGTATTGAGTATTGAAATTAAACTACTGTATACGGATATGACCGCGATTTATTTAAAAAAAGGCTTTAACAGACAGACAAGAAAATTGTCCTAAAAGGACATTTTTTCTTTTCGAGGTACGGAACCTTTTAAAAACACTACTTTAAAATTTAAACTATTTAAATTGACACTTTCTTCGACATTTTGGTTTTATATTCAGCCGTCATGGTTTCAATGTTACATTAGCGTAAACGTAAGACAATATTTAGGAGTTTAAAAGTTAAGTTTAAATCTTAGAACATTTCAAAGTCACTTGGTAATAATGCTTGTACGAATGGCGTAGGGGTTTGAGTTGTTGGCTCGCCGCTGCCACTGCGGCGAGTTTTGTGGGTTTGATCCCCATACGGGACTAAAATTTGTGTCATGCACAATGTGTCCTGTGTCTGAGTATTCTTTGTGTCCGTATTTCAAAGGGTAGTATTTAACTGCACAGCAAAAAAATACTAATTGCGCAGCAAAAAAAGCTAATTGATCAGCAACTCATGGCCAGCAAACTTTAAAGAGATCAAACTAAGTCGACGGAGCTCCGCTTCGCGGGGCTCCTATTTTTGGCCGGGTTTAAAAAAAGGAACCTAACATAACCTAACACTTCCGAGACGGAATGCAGTGATTTGAGGCGTATAGATGCTCGTTATGCTGTGCAATATTTGCTGACTAATTAGTATTTTTGCTGATCATTATATTTAATCCCTATTTCAAATGTTTGTAAAGTAGCGATACAAAAACTATTCCTAGTTCGGGAGTGGTCTTTTTTTAAGGAAAACAAAAGGAAAAGAGAACTTCAAGTTTATGTCGAGAGCCATAAATGGATGTTTAACACAGTCAGAAACAAGCAAGTTTGTTCTAGCTTCTGTGATGCTACAGATGTTTACTTTATTACTATTCAAGTAGCAAGCCTAAGAATTCTTTTACAGGAAAAGCAAATTTCCAAAGTCGCAGGTATTTATTTTAAATTCTATTAAGGTGACAAACAAGCATACGGCCCACCTGATGGTAAGTGGTCACCGTAGCCTATGGACGCCTGCAACACCAGAGGCATCACCTGCGCGTTGCCGACCCTTAGGAAAGGAAGTGGGAAGGAGATGGAGCGGGAAGACGGAAAGGGGATGCTTGGGCCTCCGGCACTCTCACTCACCGAACGAAACACAACAGTAGGAATACTGCTACATATTTCAGGTCGATATTCTGTGAGAGGGTAGTACTTCCTCGGTGGAGCCGGCCCATTCATGCTGAAATCAGCGAGGCTCTATTACTTTTAAAAGTCCTGGTTCATATATTGTGTGTTTCCTCATTATAAATAAAAGCCAATTTTGTTCGACCCGGGTATTGAAGCTTATGCCACAAGAACGAGTAATTGCTGAAATGTAGGTGCTATACACCTCTGTTTACCACTGTGGGGACAGAAAGGCGTAAACCAATTTTATGTTTTATTTTTAAATACGGAACCCAAATTTAATGATACCATAGACGCGTGGGATTCCTATAAAAACTCCGTGGCGAAGCTAATTGCTTTCATAGACACATTTTTGTCTTTATTTTATGTATTACTAGCTGTTCTCTTGACTTTGGTCGCGTCGTTTTATTTTATAAGTAGTCTATATAATTTTTTAAGGTACAAGCCATTGGCATTAAACATTGCAATTTAGCTGTAAAGAGGTACTAGTTAGGTGCAGGTACAGAGACAGATAAATAAACTAGTAACTTTGAGGTATTAATTGTGACATGTCAAGTATATATACTGTTAAAATTAGAACATGCTTGTCTCAAATTTTAATAATGCCCTACAGACCTCATTTCGGTCACGGCGTCCAATATTCACGCAGACTGGCCATCTGCGCAGAAGAGTTCCAGACATAAGTATGTTCAAACAAACAATTTTTTTTAAATTATCTATTCTAATATTATAAAGCTGAAGAGTTTGTTTATTTGTTTGTTTGTTTGAATGCGCTAATCTCAGGAACTACTGGTTCGATTTGAAATTTTTTTATTTTAGTGTTGGTTAGCCTATTTATCGAGGATGGCTATAGGCTATATAACATCACGCTAAGATAAACGCGGGTGAAACCGCGGGAATATCTAGTTAGATTATGTATTTTAGATTATTATGTATGTACATAATACCTGGTTGGCTTATAGTTGTAATCAGTTGTCTTGTAGCCAGAACCCAAATGGTTCGATACCTGGTAAAACCGTGTTTGCTGTTTTCTATTGCCTTTAATGGCAGATGAGTTAGAGGTCCAACTTATGGCAATTGATCACCGCTGTTTGCCACTGTATACGCAGTCAATATGCTACCTGCCGTGATTTTTTTTAACCCCTTATGTGGCAAACAAGCATACGGCCCACCTGATGGTAAGTGGTCACCGTAGCCTATGGACGCCTGCAACACCAGAGGCATCACTTGCGCGTTGCCGACTCTTTAGGAAAGGAAGTGGGAAGGATAAGGAGCGGGAAGGTGGAAAGAGGGTGATTGGGCCTTCGGCACTCTCACTCACCGAACGAATCACAACAGTAGGAACACTGCTATTTTACTTCGATATTATGTGAGAGGGTAGTCCTTCCCCGGTCGAGCTGGCCCATTCAATCGCTATTATCAGTAGTAGTACTGATAATAGTGATTCTTTAAATCTCATTTAATGAAGAACATATCTATTGATTATATTGATTTACATTTTGCATATCTGCAGCCTTGACTTTTTAATTATTAGTATTTTTGTTAGGCGGATCCTAAAGAATTAACAGTTTCGCCACTTTTCATGTCGGACTTAGAAACCGGATGGTAAAATATGACTTTGATACATCCCTGCCTATTCCTCCTCGGATATAGGTATTGCGATGGCTCTATGTGTTCAAATTAATAACAAGTTGAAGATCGCATCAAAACACACACATAACATAATTCACAAAATTAAGATTCGAATAAGCGTTTGAACTGAAAAAAGCGGTTCAACTAAAAATAAAACTTTATCTGCAGATAAAAATAAAATAAAAAAAAACTCAATTAAGTAAATGCATTTTAAAAAAGGCCGCGTGATATAAAGAATCTTGGCTCCGTAACTTAATGTCATTGCTTGAAAAAAAATGTGTTCCTTTTTTAAACGCACCAATGAGGAGAGCCGATACTTAATGTCCTACCGAATTTTGAAATTTGAGATTTAGTGAGTGGAGTCGTTGTTGGTTCATTTTCTTTTTTTCGGTTGTCTTATCTTTGTGGTGTATTGGAATAATACATAGCTGTCTCTGTTACGTGGTTTGGATTCTGTGGTGAAAAGAAAACGCTATTATTTTCCTATCTCAATAATGGGCCGGTGTTCTTTTTTGTTCCATATCTTCGATTCTAATTTTTTAATTTCAAGTGATTTTATCTTAATCTGAATTTAGTTATATATAAAAGTCTGTCTACTGAAATAAGGCAGTCCTTTGCGAAGCAATATATGGTATAAGTCTTTACGTTAAAATATTTTTAGTATCTACGTGAAAACTAATAGGTATACATACCTATTTTATCATTGTACTAAGATTACTGGCCACCAAATTATGGTACTTATTAGTATTGTTATATAGATAGCTAGCATAAGGATTTAAGTTGCAATGCCAAGTTAAAATAAAATTATATTTATATTTAGTAAGTAAGTACCTACCTATATTATAAATATAAAAATCATATTCTTTGAGATGTACAGAAGTATACTACGACAATGCACAATCGACAACTACCTACATAGGCATGTGTAAGATCTCAAAAAAACAAGGAGCTTACTATTGTTTTTGAGGCACAGTTCTAGGAGCCCTATAGTACCTAGTCCTTAATATACATTGTCAGGAAAACCTCTTAACTTCTCCGATTCAGGAATGTTAACATCAAGATGTAGATCTCTTAACTTCTCCGATTCAGGAATGTTAGCATCTTGTCGTGTGCCATTCTAGACCAATAAAACACCCAAACATAATCGCAATTTTAAATGAAATGCATGCACAATTATTATCGACTCCACAAACCTCTATCTCCATAACTAACCGTGCGATATTGCCGCCGAAAATTAAAATAAGAACGCGCCGAATATAACCGAAGTGAGCCGAACGACGTTCTTATTTCAAATGTGAGTCGACGCGATAAACAAGTTGCCGACTTATTTGTTGATCGTACGCGATTGTCGTCGGACGCGCCGGTGATATTATTTTTATTTCTTTTTTCAGTTATTTATTTTCATCGTTTTGATTTCTCGCGATGTTGATAGTTAGAATTATTATGGACATTTTTTTGGTTGTAGAGTTATTACTGTTCAATTTGTAAATGCCTCGTTGGTTTGGTTGCGTATGTTTGGGATTAAGTACCTACTTTTACGGCAGGTCGATTCGAGCAATTTTCGATATTGCACTTTCATGTGTGAAAATTCTTAATAGCGGCTGGGTTGTGTAGAAGTGTGCCTAGTAGACTGCAATAGATTTAGTCCTATTACGTGAAATCTAGAATAATATCTACCGAATTTTAATTATAGGATACTAGTTTACACCCGCCGCTTTGCTCGCGGAAATGTAGGTTAGGTTTGCAACAGATATGTTTTCTGGATGAAAGGTACCCTATCTCCTATTCTGTACCCCTGACAAGGTGTATGCAAAATTTCATGTTGATCGGTCGAGTAACTAAGGCGTGAAAGCGTAACAAACAAACTCACTTTCGCATTTATAATATTAGTTAGGATTTCTACCTTCACATTCGCCTGGTACCTACATACTCACATCTAGTCTTACGCCAATAACCCTGAAGGGATAGGCAGATGTGTATTTACACACACCTTTCTTGACAGAAAATCCCAATAACACATTACCCGACTCGAGAATCGAACTACACACCTCATGCACCGGAATCACATTCACTCCCGCCATGCTACCAATAGTGCATAATTTTAATTATATTATAAATATCCTAATTATAACCAGGGCGGTTTCAATATACAAAAATAATACGTTGTCGGTCGTACGCAAATACTTACGCATACGATCGCATCTTCTGAAACCGCGTTTGATGAAATGTGGTTTTAAATATGCTTTTGCCTACCCCATTGAGAATATAGGCGTGAGATATGTAAATTATATTTCCACGCCTTTCCAATAACTGTTAAATACATAGAATTAAGCAAATTGCAATAAAATGCAATAGTGCCACTACTTTTATTACCGCTATATCTTTTAAACAAAAGCGATGTCTTTCGTCCCCATGATGTCATTGAATAATGTCCATCTTTGTCCTCTATCACTAGTTTTTAAAGCAAACTTAAAACGAAACTATCAATATGTCGCCCGTATCTGTTTAAGTTTTCAATAAAAATTGCCATAATTAAAATTTTGGTAGAAAAACGTTCAGAACCGTGGCTAACAATGGGCCATTAGGTCGATAAGCATCTAGCGACGAATAGTAACGACTTTTTTGAATTTCCGAACGTTTAATTCTTTTTCTTTTGTTTGCTTTGTTGCTGCTGTGGCATGGGTCAAACTATATTGTTGGTAAATCAACGTTGCATGAAGACTCTTTTTGTACAATTTACATACATAGGCTTAGTCTTATAAATCCCTGGAGGAGTAGGTAGCAGTGTACTACAGCCATATTTTACAATTATGTTTTTAGGTTCTACGTAATAGGGGTGAGCCATGAGTATGATATAGTCGTCTACCAGGCATTTCGTATTGCTATTAAGAACAGCCTAGTAAAAAAACATAGGGAACTTATTTTAGTTTCTTTCTTCCTTTCTTTTTTGTCGCGCCGCCGGTAATAGATCTCTCACAATCGGCCTTAAGCTTACACCACGAGACCAATGACTTATTTTCTAGCTTAATAGCTTAAAAGTTAATTGTATACGTTTTACTTCATGAGCTAAATATATAAAACTAGGTAAATCCAGCCAGACTACTGTGGCTCAGGCAGATATTATAAATTTTCCGTATCCGCGAGAGCTTTGCGATAAAAGTATTTAAAACACTCAATATAAAATAGAAAAGTTGCGTAAAAGATTCAAGTCAATCTGTAAACTTTTTCTTTATGGTCATATACATACGGAAGTTTATTTCCTTATGTAAAATTAATGTAGGTATAAATAGGTATTCCTATTTATACCTAAATTAACTTTTAAAAATTTTTTTTCAATTTTGTATCAGCTAGGCTTGCTTGCACTAGAACTCACGAGGAGAGAAGCATCGATTGTATATTTTATAGTGATGAACCTTTCAGATATCTGAAATTAGTATTTTCAATAATGAGACGAAAATAATCGATTATTTTTTATTCGATTACTCGGCATTCGAGTTAGAATCAACACATAATAATTATGTAGGTACTTAGATCCCATATCGTAAAATATCGTTATTAAATCGATTGTTTTATGCGCCAGCTCCCGGATAACTTAATCCGCGTTGATTTTATACTAATTAATTAGTGTAATTAAGCATTTAATTGTGCAAGCGTGTGTATATAAATCAAAGCATCATGTTGTTAGTTCGTACGCCATTACGTGACTGCTCGCGTTTCGCGCGCATTTAGCGACGTGTGCGGTCTAGCGCCACGTTCCATTTTTGAATATTTGAAATAATTCCAATTTATTAGATGGATTTTGTTTGCTTTAATCTTTTGAAATCCGATCTTTATTTTTTACTATACTTAGTTCTACGTATCGTTTGTTTGTCTATGGGAAAATTCTTTAATTTTTTTATACTGCATCGTAGGTATACCTATTTTACTAACTAGCATTTGCTCGCTCGCGTGGGTTAGGTTACATTAGTAATAGTACTTTCTTTTAAAATAAAATATGGCCTATGTTACTCGGTGATAATATAATTTTTTATGGTGAAAGAATTTTTAAAATCGGTTAAGTAGTTTTTGAATTAAACCCTTACAAACAAACAATAAAACAAATATAGGAAATATTTGTTTACTTTATAATATTAGTATAGATATAAAATTTAAGATCAGCTGCAAATAATAATTGACTATTTGGCAGTTGTAATGGTAAAATATGCCTTACAGAACAAGTTACAATCATAGAGAAGTAGTATAGAGTACCTACATAGATAATTTTTTTTTTAACGTGTGGGAAAGCTTTGACGCATACCTCTCCGCGGGGGCGTGCGGAGGGGTTATGTCGGACTCGCCGGGGTAAAAGATGGAATGAGAATAAAGTACCTCCCGGAATACCGACTAAACCTACCACGGTGTTCCTCGACAAAACCACTATCGGCGGGACCTACCTATACTTTTTTAACTTGAATGCAAATCGATTGATTAATTCATCTGAATATAGGTAGATAATGTTTGATACATTATAAGCAAGTTTCAGTAAGTAATTTTAGTAATTGAGGGCATACCATTATAAAGAAGAACATAGGGATCGTCTCTTCAAAACACGACTCGAGGAGCTACCGCCCTTTTGTAATTTTATCAGCCCTGTTTCTATGCTGTCGCATTGCTGGGTATGGACCTCTTTTTAGTGCGAGAACGGTTAAACCGTAGTCCACCATTGAAATGAAACTACTACGGATTTTATCGCGTTGTTTATTTGACACTTTATTACAAAATTTAGAAAACTATTACACTACTATTACTATTAAACTGTACTAATTTTTAAGCTAATTAAATTATTGAAACTATTTATACTAGTACTATACTATTATACTATTTATATTTGTGTTTACACTTTCTCCGAAGTTTCGGTTGCTTTTCAGCAGCCATGGTCACGGGGAGACTAAGATGGTAGTTGTCTCAATGTTCCAGTGTGGTTATTTCAAAGTAGTCCACCATGTCCAGTGCGGGTTTATAGACTTCCGATGTTAGTTTCTTCACAATGTTTTCCTTCACTGATCATTAAATCGAGCAAAAGTTAACTATTCTATTCAATATGCACATAACTTCGTAAAGCCAGAAATGCTTGCCATAGGATCGAACTTGAGACCTCAGCGTGGCAGCCCAACAGTGTCCCACTAGGCTACCACTGCTATGTATTATACATTAAATAAAAAGCGAATAAAGTCACGGGCAAAACTGAGTAGAACAAAAACATCATAATATTTTTATTGCTCAATTATCTGTGGAAAATTAATATGAGCGATTCAGTTGGTAGTAAAAAGGCTTGTCTATGGATAGCAGGTAATTTGAATTATAATCACGCCCGACCCGTAACGACATAATTACTTATAATGGCGCGTTATCATCGCACGTTGAAACAAGAAAAGTGTGAAATCAATTAACTAGTATATTAAAGTACAATGAGGAGTTTTTTGCGTCGCCATGACAGCAGCTGCGGTTGAGAAATAATGTTTTGTCTTTGGGTGTAAAAACTTGCGATTACTTAGCTAAAATTAATTATTTTATAGCGGCGATAGTTTAGTGAGAGTATATTGGACTACCACGCAGAGGTCTAGCATTCAACCCCGGACGTGGACATCTGGCATTTTCAAGTTTTGTGCGTATTAAATTACATTTAATTATCTCTCGTTTTAACAGTAAAGGAAAACATCGTGAGTAAACCTGCTTATTTGAGAGTTCTTCTTAGTTCTCGAAGATATGTGGAGTCTGCCAATACTCACTGGGTCAGTGTAGTGGACTATTGGCTAACCCTTCTAACACTCAGAAGAGGCCCGTGTCCAGCAGTGGGACTGATTACAGGGCTGATATTACTACTTACTAGCAACTCGCGAGTGTTTGGCCAGTTTTAAGACGTGATGACTTCATAAAAACTTCATAGAAGAAAAATTTGAAGGAAAGAGAGGTAGGAGCAGACCCATAAGGGCGTTCACTGACAAAACTTTGTGTGATCAACAAATGGTTGTTCCAAGTCTGGGTGTTCTTCGTGTCCGTTGTTTGTGGAGTCCCCCACGACACAGGAATAACTCCTTGGGCGGCAATTGTCTCTTTAAAAAAATAAGAAAAATAAAGGAAAACGTGAGTAATGTCTTATAAGAGGCGTATACTCCAACGACAAGAGCAAAACTCTTAAGTATAATGAAGAACTCGACTTCTCTGGTATTGAAGCTAGTTCTGTACTCTTCAACCCGGATATTAAATCTGAGACCTCTAAATCTGCAAATACAAACGCTACCAACAACGTCCTATACATAATTTATTTATAACAAAATTCCACACCAATCACCCCTCAATCAAAATATTTAAAAACTTTCGATGAACCATAGACATTATATAATATACAAACACGCATAAAAAAGATATTAGTGACAGATAAAAGTATTAACTGCTTGTCTATTGCCGAACATTGCTGTGACCATAGATACCGAAAAGATAAAATTGCCTATGCATGCATGGTGCGTGTTAAAATAGAGAAAAGTCACTGGCTATAGTAAATATTTGTATATTGTTTTTGAAATATATTGCTTTGTAGCGTAAGTTTGCGCTTAGATTTGCACGCCATGGTGACGTCCTAGGTTTAATAGCCGGGCTGCCTTAGTGGCGCAACGGTAGTGAATGCGACTGCTGTGCACGAGGTCTCAGGTTCGAATCCCGGGTCGGGCCAACAAACAGTTATTGAGTTTTCTGTTAAGAAATCTGAATAGCAGCCCGGAGTTAGGTAGTTGGCGGTGTGAGACACCCCCGTGCCTCGGAAAGCACGTAAAGCCGTTCGTCCTGCGCCTGATCTCTGTCCGGTCGTGTCGGATTACCGTCCCATCGGATCATGAGGGTTAGGGAACAGAGAGTGCACTTGTGTTTGCGCACATACTTGTGCACTATAATATCTCCTGCGCAGATGGCCAGTCTCCGTTAAGACTGGCCGCCGTGATCGAAATACGGTTTGGAGGACATTATTACTAATAGCCGGGTCGTTTGAAGTTTTATTGGGATTTTCTGTTAGACAATTATCAATAGCAGCTTGGGGTCTGGACATGTTCCTGGTAAACGGTAATAGGCTCGCTCACTGTAACAGGAAGCCTAATAGATAGCCAGCGAAATGTGAGTTACACCTTTACCCCATTGGGGATCTTCTTTTCCATCAACTTTTTATTTTTCCGGCTGCTGGGCAAAAGCCTCTGCCTTGCACTTCCAGATCACTCTGTTGGTGGATATCCCCTACCAATCCCTATCAAATGCGTCTAGGTCGTCCCACCATACGACGGACATACAGATGTGAATTAATGTAGGTATATCATCTTTGACGTATACACTTATTAGATGATTAAAAAGTGATAATCTCGCTTTCAATGAGAATGAAGAAACATAATTATTATGCTTTTCGCGGGCAGATAGTTTGTGTATATTAATACGTGATATAATTAAATATCATCAGCAATATATTAATTACTAGCTGTTACCTGCGACTTCGTCCGCGTAGATTTTAACTAAAAAGTGTTTGTCTCCGCGGAACCCTATTTTTTTTCTAAAATCAGAGTAGCCTAAGTTACTCCTTATAACATCAGCTATCTGCCAGTGAAAGTACCGTCAAAATCGGTTCAGCCGTTTCGGAGATTAGCCGGAACAAACAGACAGACAGACAGACAAAAATTTTAAAATAGATGTCTTCGTATAGGTACCTTATATACTTTCATATGCATTAGATAAAAAGCTGTTATTTTGACATTACAAACACACACTTCAATTTTATTTATTTGTATAGATTTGAAGGGAACACCATTTTTGTTTTTGAGTTTGGTATAAATACATACTTATATTCTTACATTATTACCTCGACCTCGATGGCGTAGTGGTTAGTGTAACTGACTACCACGCCTGAGGTCGCGGGTTCGATTCCCGCACGAGTCAAATATTTTTGTGCATGGACATGGATGTTTGTCTTGGTCTGGGTGTTTCTATGTATAATATGTATGTATTTACAAAAAAAAGTATATATGTATGCTTATCCATTGTCCCCATAGTAGAAGCTCTGCTTAGTTTGGGCTAGATGGTGTTGTGTGTATGTGATAGAATATTGTTATTATTATAGAGGCATTACATTACACTTAACGTGGATAGATTTATTTTAACTAGTCCTAGCGGGCATAATTCAACTTTGTGATATTCTTTATAAAATTTGAGATTTTCTTCTATGAATTTTAATTCTGTACTTCTTCTCCATATAAGTTTGCCAAAACTCGTACTTCGTTAATCTTAATGAGAGTTAAAATAATCTATTAACGTATTTATACCTATGAATACGTAAAGAGATTCAATTTTTGATTTTTATACTTATCTATATAGTTTACTAGATTTTAGTTTCACTTGCTTTAATCTACATTTTGCCAATAAACTAGCCCTTGAGAACAGTACCTAATTTTTTCAGGATGAAAGTTAGGTATTAGGTAGGTATTATAGTACAGACTCAAGACAACGTGTATGTGAAATTTCACCATGATCGGTGTAGTACTTAAGGCGTGAAGACGTAACAAACAAACAAACTCACATTCGCATTTATAATATTAGTTAGGATGTTCAGCACTCTGGGATTTGTTCCATAGCATAATCTAGTTTATAATTTATGTAGATGTGTTTACAACTGGTTATAGATATAAATCGAATATGTGCTCAGAATACATTGTAGTTATTACAATATCAATTGCACTTTTTAACATATTTCTCATATTAGCATCACCATTTTGTTCAAATGTCACGCTGACAAAACATTTCGCGCGCTTGCATCCATAGATAAAAGGGTTTAATCTTTTTTTAACCACAATAGCACAGATCGGGGTTGGAAATCCAAGCGATTAATTTTAATTCTCCCATTTATATTCGTGTCACATAGTTTCAAGAGCGGAAGTTGCGTTTTTTGGTAGCCATAATGTTTACAACATCCGGTAAAGTATTAATAATAGAAAATTGTTTTGGTTCAGTAGGGATGAGTTACTGTTAGGGCTGTTAAAAAAGAATTCTGCTTTCTAATGTGTTTATGGGCAATAGGATTATGATGTTTTGTTTGTCTATAGTAAGAGATTAGTGTTGTAAATCTGTTTTGTTATATTTTGGAGATTTCGAAGTAATTGTCGGGGTTATGATTTATTATAAGTCCATGCTATTACGAAGTTTTTAAATAACAGATTTTTTGCTATTTGTGTTTTAATCGCACTCGGGTTTATGTACCAACTTATAGAGGGCGAGCCGAGATTCTTTGTCGCAGTAGGGTAGAGGATAATATCCTCTACCCTACTGCGACAAAGAATTTTCTAAAAGGCAACCAAAGAATAATTTGTCCAACCTGGGAAGTGAATCTGAAACCTCACGTTCGCAAGCAAACATTAGCGCAACACTAACTGATCAGAATAATAATAATTAATTACCTATATAATTTCTTATAGTGCAATGTAATATCGACTATCCCAATTATACATAAACTAGATGAAAAACAACATAAAACCAATTATAATAGTAAGTAGAGACTCACTTAAAAATAAAGACAGCATAGAAAATTATCTGTGACATAGAAATTAACCAAAATGACGTCGTAATTAGAATTAAATATGCCTAAACTTTATTTCGACGCCATATACATAATAATAAGTTTATATTGTGATAACCCTGAAGTTAAATAGGTAATGTAAGAACAGTAGTTCAGCATAGACAACGGTATTTTTTTTAAATAAGCGATTACACCAATTGCCGTTCGCCGTCTGTTTTTATATGAATTATTTAAATTACTCCAACGAAATATTTTGGGCGCACTTATGTTGTTTAGTTAAATGTTTCTATTATTTAAATTGCTGTTGTTTTATTGTGTATTTTTTATTAATAATTGTTTGTATATATGTAAGTTGTTTTGTAACGGGTTCTTGTGGTAAAATATTACTTGGATAATACATAAATCATATGTTTTTAAATAAGATAACTTGCATGACGGTTTTATTTCTTTTATATAACAACTACTCGCGCACACCGCGGTTTCACTCACGTTTATGATTACTGCTGCATTTCCGTGGCGCGTAGCGTGATGTTATATAGCCTATGTAACTTCTGGAGAAAGTAGCTTTTTCATGGTGATAGAATTATTAAAATCGGTTCAGTAGTTTTAGAGTTTATTGATTACAATTTTTTTTTACCGTTCCTTATATTAGTATAAAAAAGGGGCAAAAATGCTTACTTTACCAACTGCTTGATGGTAAGCGGGTAACGTAGCTTTCAGGTGTTGGTAAAAAAAATTTAAAGACGGTGTAAAAGAAAATAAATGGCAGAGAAAAGTACGCGCGCCTCCTTACACTATTATTGAGTTTCCTGTCAGGCAAATCTCAGTAGTAACAAGGAGACAAAATTTAATTTATTAAAATACTAGCTTTTGCCCGCGGCTTCGCTCGCGTTAATTTAGAATTTGACAATCAATTCGGGTTGTAGTCTGCTTGTAATAATATAATTCAAACATGATTCGAAAGACACGTGGCGCCATCTATTATTATCATAAGAACGTTATTATTGTTTTCCTCGGGAACAGTAATTTTTTTCGGGATGAAAGGTATCCTATGTCCTATTCTGTACCCCTGACAACGTGTATGCAAAATTGCATGTTGATCGGTTGAGTAGTTAAGGCGTGAAAGCGTAACAAACAAACAAACAAACAAACAAACTCATTTTCGCATTTATAATATTAGTTAGGATTATATAACTAGCCATCCCTCGGTAACAGTCCTCTTTTTCGAAAGATAGGTCGGTATCCTAAGTTCTTTTCTGTACTCCTGATAACATGTCTGCAAAATTATATGAATTTCGGTCAAGTAGGTGCGAAAGCGTAAAAACAAACAAAATCACATTGGCATTTACAATATTAAAGTTAGAATGATATTGCTGTATTTTGTTTTTCTTTTGTATATGAAGGCTATGTTGATATGTAAAGCTGTTGATTACATAACTTATTTGTGTTTTATTGAATAGAGACATAAATCTATTCTATGACAGTAATATATTTTATTTGGTGCGGAATAGAGATTTAGTGAACTACCTAATGTGGTTATATGATGGAAGACGGCTGACATATTGGAATATGTGTTATAGGTAAGTGCCTCGTTTGTCTCGTAGTGTGATGCCTCAGATTGTGATTCCCGGGTCGTGCAAAATATTATTAAGTTTCTCTGTTAGGCATTATCAGCAGTAGTATGGGATTTGGAAATATTTCTAGCCTGCCTAGGCAGAAATAGGCTTGATTGACTTGTATGACAATTATTACATTCTTAATTACTATTCCGAGGGATTGATAATTGAAATAACCTTACCTCAACATAACATTTAGGCCAGCGAAGTCACAGGCATAATCTACTGTTTCTATACAATTGAAATTAATTTAAAGTTTTAATTTTTTAGTTAATTAGCGTATAGTTGCTTATCATTGTTATATTTAAACGCTATAAAATCAAAACTTTAACCAAACCAAGTTAGCAGATTACCAAACAAAAACGCAAGCCATCCTTAAAATCCATACAAACCATACAAAAGTAATTCAATTACAGCCAACAAACCCCCAACAAAAATTTGCACAAACACGTCTCACGTTCAAAAAAAAAAAAACAAATCCATAGAGTATAGACCCATCGATCGCCTTTTAAGTTTTAAAGTCGGCACGGACATCACAAAGTTTACCCCTGGGGCGCTGAGTACGTATTTTCAAAATATTTTGACTTTAATAGCTCTCTTTGACGTTTGCAGTGACGTATAGACCGCCATTTTTCTTTTGCAATCGGCACACGTAAAGTTAAGGTGATGTTATTGTATTTTTTGTGTGTATTTTGTAGTTCTGTGACAGTTATAGCGGCGGTACTGTGTTTGTGGATATGGGTGGGCTTTGTAGGTGGTTAATTGAAGGTGTAAAAGCTTGGAAAGTATTGGGGCATGGGGGCCAACATATATTTCGTTACTTTGATGTTTTTTTTTAAACATCACCGAGATGTAACTAATATTATTACCGTTTTCGATTCAGCTAAGCATCTAGTGAGTTGGGACTAGAGTGCTGGATAAACTTGGCTTTACATAATTTTCTGTTTTATAGTTGGCATTAATAAAATAAAATAAAAAGAAACAGCTGTGCTGGTTACTCCTGTAATATATATTATATGGGTTGTAGCGGTCAGGTGGTAGCTATAATCGTGGGTTGATTTATTACAGAAATTAGTTTTTAAGTGTGAATGTTGATCTCATGGCACAAGTACTAGGCTTTTCTCTTAAGGCAATTCTCGGTAGCAGCATGACCTCTGGAAATATAAGTAGACGGCAATACAACTCCGTATTACGTAGGACTATAAACAAACCTTACCGTTTAGTTTTACGTAAAATGGGTGAAACTTTTGACTACCTTTTCGGGGATGGCCTATACATCCCCGATAAGGTAGTCAAAAGTTACACTCATGGATCTACGTATGTTTGTATGTAAAACTTAACTAGACTAATACGGGGCCTAAATAATAATGACGTCATTTATGCTTTCGTTTTAGCCTACCGTACGTGTTTGCAGAGACCTTTACTGCCTCTTATTGCTATTGTTCTAACTGACTATTTCACTATTTGGTAGTTTAGGCTAGCAGTTAATATTAGTCAGTAGTCTACCTACTTCTAACTGTTGCGTCTTTATACGTAATTTCAAAAACTAAGACCTAAATAGTAAGGTCTACCATAGTCATAATTTTTAATTTCCCATTAAAAACTGAGAATAAAAGATGAAATGGAAGAAAAATAATAGGGAAGTAGATATACCTACGTTTGCTTCTTTTTCTCACCGGATGAAACGCAGTAACGGTGTTAAGTACTCCCTCAGCCAGTTTCCTGTAAGGATAATTCGTATCTTCACCAAATAAGTTATAAGCAAAGGCAGACTGCCACTCATTTATATTGATGACTACCAAACATACAACGAGACTCTTGTGTCATATTTCTTCTGTAGCCTCTCTCCCTAAGCGTGCCAATACACAAAGTAACCTATTTTCTTTGTGGTACTGCTTTGATAGTCATACAAACAGCTGTGTTTATTTGTAGTGCAAATCATCTTACTATTTTTTTAATGCTTTTCTATTGTAGAAGCATCGCACACGCCCTCATTTAATATTATTTAAAGCTACTTCCAACACAAAAGTCTAAACCACAATTTTTTTATTTAAAGCCCCACAAAAGCAAACATGTAATCACATTTTATTACAATCGCCATTATCCCTTTCACAACACGTGTCTAACAGCATGCACAATGCAAACAACATCACACCCTGGCAGGAAACGGCTGACCGCCACAAAACCTTTGCGAAGCGGCTTTCTTAAAAAAAAAGTACTATAATTTATGGTCAAGCTTGACAGCTGTCATTTTTCCCGCGCACGGGAAACGTCAAAGAGTCGTTTTCATTTTGTAGTGATGTAGAGACATTTAGGTGTTTATACTTTTAATATCTACATACTTGTCTACTTGTTAGGGTATTTCTTGATCAAATCTTACAGATTAGTTAGACAAGAAGGTGGTTTGAAAGGTATTAGAAATGATAATTTATAGTTGCAATATATACCCAGGATAGGTAAAAAGATAGGATTATACAAACTTTGCCTACTAGTAACCTTAACGCACTTAGTTTACGATAAACGTTTAGACTCATATATTCTGTTAGCGTTATGTGCAAAGTTATTCATTCATATGTGTAGTTTACCGACTGGCGGCTTACTAGATACGCTGAGGCGTAATATAAGCCAAAGCACTGTGGCGTAATGTTAGAAATTATTTTGAATCTTTGAAACCTATTCAATTATACCAAAGATTCAAAATAATTTCTAACATTCATAAAAGTATATACTTACTAGCTTTTGCCCGCGGCTTTTCTCGCGTTAATTTAGAATTTGATAATCAATTCGGGTTGTACTCTGCTTGTAATAATATAATTCAATCATGATTCGAAATACACGTGGCACCATCTATTATCATAAGAACGTTATTATTGTTTTCTCGGGAACAGTATTTTTTTCGGGATGAAAGGTAGCCTATGTCCGTTTCTGTACACCTGTCAACGTATATGCAAAATTTCAGAATGATCAGTTCAGTGGTTTAGGTGTGAAAAAGTAACAAACAAACAAACTCATTTTCGCTTTTATAATATTACTTAGGATTAGGATGATGATTGTCCGACACTATTGAAACTAACAGATTCAATCAAATTAGGCAACAGATTACTATTTTCTATAGTCCCATCCCTATTTATAAAAAGTTAGCTTAGTAAATAAATAAAAAATAAAGCTTTCGTTCAACTTCAGCTGTCGACCACAAACTGACCGACAAGCAATGGCTGATGCACAATTTTGTATTGTTCAAAAGCAATTAAATAAACTAATAAAAGAGCCATGTTACTTTGAATGTCCCTTACAAATTCGGCCTAAATAAATTGGTATAAAAGCCACTTAATAAAGAACCTTGCTTTACTTACCAATCGTACGAAGCAAGGGTTCCTCACCTACTGGTTATAATCCCAGTATAAAATGATCTTCAAGTTGTTTCCATATTAACTGACATAGGAATCATGTTAAACTGGGTATTATTATATCCATTTTACTAAGAGCTACAAGTAGTAACAAAATAAAAGCAACCAGAGATCTTTTTATATTGGATATTCGTTTGAGTAAGATCGCGTGTCGCAAACTCAAGTATTTTTTTCGTGCCAATTGTTTGAGCACAAAAGATGAGCACGAAGCACTTTTGAGTGATTGTTTTGAGCAAACAGACTACCGGTGTTGCCTTTTACATAAATTTAACAAAAAAAACGCATTGTTTATTATGGTTTACATTTATGACTTGAGGTTTTGTACAATAAGTCTTTTATTTAAACTTTTAAGTGTTATAAAATATGAGGCATCGTCAATTATGGTATTGTTTCGGCTTGAAGTGTGGTAATGGGGTAGATAGGCAGGTCGGTCAATACTTTTTGGATGATTTGCATATTGGTTTTCGGACGGTTTACTATTTTTTTATGTTATCAAGATGGTAAGCAAGGCAAAGGCTCGCGGTTACTGCCTATTATTACTTACTTCTTAATCCATACTATACCTAATATTATAGATCCGAAAGAAGCTCTGTCTGTCACACTTTCACGGCCTAACCACCAGTGAGGCCGTGAAATTGTAACAGTAAAACAGACAATGGGTCCAGATCCATTTTGATGAAATGTGGCAAAGAGATAGAGTGTATTCTGGGGCAGGACATAGTCTTTCCCAAAAAAAAATTATTCTAATAAAATGAAGAATATGGTCAGGGTTATTCTATACCACCAGTAGAATGCGTGGTTTTTTTAATAATAATAATCTTTTATTTGCACAGAAAGTAGGTTAAAAGGAATTACACGATTTCAAAAACATCCAGTACCAATACGGCAATTTTAAGTAGCAGGACAGTCCACCTCGCTTCTAAACCTCTAAAGGGCTAAACATAGTAAATATTACTTGAATAAAGGCCTTCTGGCCTCGCAAGTCCCCGTGTATCCCCAGTCTTGTGGCCCCGTCAGTCCCCTGTCGGCAATAAAACAATTATTCGTGTACTTATATTGAATAAACAGATGAACCGCGGCCCAACACCTAATCTGTTTATGGGGTAAGGACAGCTTTGCTTAGGGCTGTCATAAAATTCTAGAAGAAAATTATTAAGAATTAAGAAGTATGGCAGCTCGTATTTCTGCTCTTTGTGAAGTTTTGTGTTAGAATCCTTTTCGGGTAAAGGGTAAAGTTTGACGTATGTACTATCGACTCCAGCGACGGATGACCACTCCTAAGGTTAAAATCGCATAGCAGGCCAACACTTGGTACCCGTACCCGTGACACGCCCCTTTCTTTGAGTTTTTTTACACTTTACATTTGTTTATTGATTCTAAGGCGATACAAACTCAACTGGTCAACATGTGCAAGCGAAAATTTTCTGAAATGGTCATTCGTCGCTGGAGCCGATAGTACGTACTTACCAAGAAATTTATCCTTGTTAGCGATACTATTAGGTCCAATAATGCAGTGTGTTGTTTGTATGTTTTTCCATAAGCCAATGGATTTGATTATTGGGAATGAAAATTGATAGCCTAGGATAAAGTAAACCGTCAAACATGGTTTCGAAACCCACCTCCCACGCGGTATTGTCATATATCCACGTGAACCAAATCCTATCAAGAGCATTCTAGCTAAGCTGAACGAAACACTACCATTGATTTATTAACCCAATCTAAAGAAATGTATTTATAGAAAAACATGTTATACCAATGATAATAGTTTTTGTGAAAATCGATCCCAAGTTATTTCTTATAGTTTTCTTTGCGGCCATCCAATTACTTATAGTAATACGTAAAAAGAAAACCTTGTATCCCTTTTTAAACATAATATATTTATCTAACATTCATTTGTGCTGCGCGCAAATTTGATTTTTATGAAAACTGAAAATTTCCTTATTTTATTTGTCATTATTAAATGGGTGCAGCAAGCTAACATGTTGAAAATAATAGCAGTAGGTATACCTACCGCTTTTTATTTTTTTAAAGACATCTCCCTCACTAGAAAGAGATCCTGTGTCGCGAAAAACTTTGCAAACATTTAAACAACAACGGACAAAGACTCGAAACAACCATTTGTGGATCACACAAAGGTTTGTCCCGTGTGAGATTCAAATCTACAACACTCGGCGCAATGGTAGTGGGCGACCAAATAAACCACTACGCCATCCGCACAGTTAAATTAAATTTATTATTTTATTTAATTATGATTGGACGACCATTAGTAAATTTTAAATCACGAATATTCGCTCCAGTTGTTGAACACAGGATAACACAGCACAGCCCTTACGAGAGGGGATGAACTCCCTCACAAATAATCAGTGTGACGCTTAAGCGAAGTGTATTGTGTGAAATTGTTATTAATATCACTTTTGTATTTATTATATTAACCAGTGAATTGCCACGCAAGCGCCATTATAGAAAAAGGGGATTCTGGACGTCCGTGTAGGTTTTATATAAGTGTTGATACCTCATGTCTTTCCAACCGCTTGGTGGCGTAGTAGCATAGAATGCGACTGTTGTGCATGAGGTCTCGGCTTTGACGCTCGGGTCGAGTAAAGTATTATTAGGTTTTTGTGTTATTAAAGTTTCAGCAGCACGAAGTCTGAAACTCTTGTCGGTTGACCGCAATAGGCTACCTCTTATTACTTGGGACTAAAAATCGGTCACGGCGGCCAGTCTTAACGGAGACTGGCCATCTACACAGGAGATATTATAGTGCACAAGTGTGTGCGCAAACGCGCGTTCCCTAACCCTCATGATCCGATGGGACGGATAATCCGGAGAGAGATCAGGCGCAGGACCAACGGCTTTACGTGCTTTCCAAGGCACGGGAGTGCCTAACACCGCCAACTTCCTAACGCCGGGCTCGTATTGAAATTTTCATTAATTTAATGTATTTCTAATGCATATTTTATATAAATATTAGGATTCGCCCCTCCTTCTCCATATAAACTTTAACTGTGCCAAATTGCATACTCCTCCGTTCGCGCAATTTTCGTAAAAACGGGTATAAAGTTTTTGCTTCACGCATTAATATATAGATATAACATCGAAAAGTCAGAGATGCTTCGATCGAAGTACAGACCTCTGTGCAGCAATTTAACGTCCAACTAGGCTGTCACTGTATTTCAGTTTTTACATAATCACACTATTGGATTAACCTTTCAAGCGACGGCACACCGGTGGCTAGACACAACAGATTTCCTAATTATGTCTGGTATTCTAAGACTTGACAGCTTACCGAGCTAATCTATTCAAGTGTGTCGTAAAGCAAAACATACACAACTCTTTGCGAATCATATTTCCTCACGCCGTAACCGAAAATGATCCCACAGGGTAGAGGCCTCACCGCCACCCTCTCAACAAGGAGCCTCAAATAAACAGACCCTTACACTAACTGTTTACGAATTTTCACTCCCCAACCCTCGGCTGTAATGGATTTTGTGAGGAGTGGTCGAAGGTACGGCAGATAGCGGACTTAGATAACCGGCACCTATCTATACTAATATTATAAAGCTGAAGAGTTTGTTTGTTTGTTTGGTTGAACGCGCTAATCTCAGGAACAACTCGTTCGAATTGAAAATTTATTTTAGTGTTGGATAGCCCATTTATCGTGGAAGGTTATAGGCTATATAACATCACGCTATGACTAATAGGAGCGGAGCATCAATGAAAAATGTTGCTAAAACGGAGCAAATAGTCTTATGTGAAGCAGACAAAGTTGCGCATGTCAACTAGTAGTTTTTAATGCGAAAACTATTTATGGTCTATTTATAGCTATAGTATCTATTAGAATTTAATTAGACATAGTAAGACTGTTTGTTTTCCAATTAAAGATTTCCAAGCACTTTGAGTCGCTCGCCGTCATTTTATTTCGTTGTGCCAAATACAGTCGTATTCTGAATCACTTTAGGTTGAATTTAAATTGTTACTGAATTAGTCTCTTCGCCGCCACTGCGTCCGTCGGCGGCGCTGCCCATAAGTATGAATGCTTATTGCTTATTTATAGGTAAGTGTGAATGTTAACACTTGGATATCGTTATATTATAACAAAGAAGGCAAAAGAAAGAGTTAGGGTGGCCAATCTTTATTAGTACCGATCTTCTGCGCAGGAGGTATTATATTGCACAAGTGCACTCTCTGTTCCTTGACACTCATAGGCTGATGAGGTGGTGATCCGATACAACCAGAGAGAGATCAGTCGCAGGACTAACGGCTGTACGTGCGTTCCGAGGCACGTGAGTGTCTAACACCACAACCTTACCGAGATGTAATTAAAAATTCCTTAAAAAGAATCCTATAACGAACTTCTTCAGAGATATCTTAGGCGTGACACTTTATATAAATGTAATATTGTTAATAGTCGCTAAATTCCGTTGCCTCAGACCCTCGGGTGGTCCCTGTGAGGTGTGTCGTTGTGATTGTTAATATCACGCGAAGGGCGTCATGCACTGAATGTTAATACTGAATCTTCCGCCGCCTACAGATTGTGGATACAAGCTTTGTTTTACTTCGTTATCCGGGAATACACTCTTATGCCTTTAAATCCTCAAAGGGTTAAGCAGATGTCTATAATATCAACATTTCGCCAGTTATATTTTAGGTTATCTATATCCTAACTAATATTATAAATGCGAATGTGAGTTTGTTTGTAACGCTTTCACGCCTTAACTACTCGACCAATTATCATGAAATTTCCCATACACGTTGTCAGGTGTCTGTACCCCTGACAATAGAAAAGGACCTACCTTAGCCACATTATTAACTAGCTTTCGCCTTTTTTTTACGTCTTGGAATGCTGCGGCTCATACCCCTTCGCGGGGTCGGGTGGAGGGGTTATGTCGGGCTCACACAGGAAAAGATGGAGATATCCCGGTAATACCGACTAAACCTACCACGGTGTTCCTTCTCACAATCTAGGTATGGCCGGGGCGCAGCGCATTCATCCTGCAGAGCTTTCGCCTTTTTTATTTTTTTTATTTTGCTTGTCAAAATGACCACACTCCATCTGATGGTAAGCAGTCGTGTGGTCTAAGAGCAGTGGCCTCCACACCGCCCTCATAACAGCTGAGGCGATGTTAAGGTCCCTACTTTGACGGCCTGAGAAGGTGCTTTTTCACGCCCCGCTTAAAGGACCCAGGATTGAAGGAAGAAGGAAACACGTGTCTTGGCAGAGAATTCCATGCCTTGGTCGTTCGGCAGAGGTATGAGAACCCAAACTTGTTGGTACGCGCTCTAGTCGACTCTCCTGTGTAAGGATGGCATCTGAGCCCAGCACGCGTTGTTCTGGATAGGAAAGGAGAGGACGGGATAAGATGGAATAACTCTTCAGAGCACTCCCCGTGGAAAATAGATGACCTATATCTATAATCCTAACTATCCTAATCCTAACTTCCTAACTAATATTATAAAAGCGAAAACGAGTTTGTTTGTTTGTTACCTTTTCACGCCTAAACAACTGAACCGATCATTCTGAAATTTTGCATATACGTTGTCACTTGTCAGGTGTACAGAAAGGGACACAGGCTACTTTTCATCCCGAATAAAATACTGTTCCCGAGGAAAACAACAATAACGTTCTTATGATAATAGATGGCGCCACGTGTCTGTCGAATCATGATTGAATTATATTATTACAAGCAAAGTACAATCCGAATTAATTGTCAAATTCTAAATTAACGCGAGCGAAGCCGCGGGCAAAAGCTAATAATATTATAAAGCTGAAGAGTTTGTTTGGTTGAACGCGCTAATCTCAGGAACTAATGGTTCGAATTGAAAAATTATTTTAGTGTTGGATAGCCCATATATCGAGGAAAGCTATAAGCTATATAACATCACGACCAATAGGAGCGGAGCATCAATGGTAAATATTACAAAAACGGCGAATATTTTTTATTGTTTTTATTTTTTATTATTGTTTGGTCGGCCTCGATGGCGTAGTGGTTAGTGTAGCCGACTGCCACGCATGAGGTCGCGGGTTCGATTCCCGCACAAGTCAAACATACAAATGTTTGACTTGTGCGGGAATCGAACCCGCGACCTCATGCGTGGCAGTCGGCTACACTAACCACTGCACACAAGTGCATGAACATGGATGTTTGTCTTGGTCTGGGTGTCTCTATGTATAATAAGTATGTATTTACAAAAAAAAAATAATATGTATGTTTATCCATTGTCTAGTACCCATAGTACAAGCTCTGCTTAGTTTGGGCTAGATGGTGTTGTGTGTATGTGATAGAATATTATTATTATTTTTATTTTATGTGATGCAGGCGAAGTTGCGCGTGTCAGCTAGTTAATATTATGAAACTGTTTGTTTCAACGCGCTTATATCCAGAACTAACAGCCAGCCATAGTATGTACAAACCAAGCCTTGTATATCTGTACTAATACTATAAAGCTGAAGAGTTAGTTTGTGTGTTTGAACGCGGTAATCTCAGGAACAACTGGTGCGATTTGAAAAATTATTTTAGTGTTGAATAGCCTATTTATCGAGGAAGGCTATAGGCTATATAACAGCACGCTACGACCCACGGGGGCGGCGCAGTAACGATAAACGCGTGTGAAACATCGGGAACATCTAGTGTCCTCGTATATATAATTTAAATAACTATACAATTCAATTTTTTAATTAGCTATATTAATTAACCTTATAATCATATACAATTAGTCATCTTCTGCCGATCCTTTTGGGGATGTAAGAGCGTGGTACTATGTAGGTATATGTAATTAAAGGTGCGTTTTCATTTAAGCGGAGATGTGCGGTGAAAGGTGTATTTAGCAGCCACTCATCTTCGGCAATCATTGAAATGCTGAAATTGTTTGCGTGTAGTGAATTGCCTTTTTGATTTAGTGGCGGAACGGTATCTAGAAACGGATCTAAAATAAATGTAGCCTAAATGACTCCTTCTAACATCAGCTAATTGTCAGAGAAAGTCCCGTCAAAATCGGTCCAGCCGTTTCAGAGATAAGCGGGAAAAACATACAACAGACAGACAGAAAAATTTTAAAAGCAATTTGTTTTGTTATAGGTACTGTATATATACTTTCATATAATTATGCATTTAGTAAAAAGCTGTTATTTTGACATTACAAACAGACACTTCAATTTTATTTATTTGTATAGGTAGCTGGTAAAATGTGCTACCTGTGAAAGTAAAATTCTACGTAAAGATTTTGAAAACTTTATGCTGGAATTTTCTTGATAAACCAATTAGTCTAATTAACATATTGCACATCTCATCTTGTCTCCGCTACGCTTCAATAAAACGCCACCCTAAAAGGTGCTAGGCAGCTGGTACCTACCTACGTACTTAGCTGGCCTGTGCCTCTCCAAACGATGTATAAGTACAAATTCTTGTCGTTATTGCCAGTGTTAATTATGAATAATTAATTTCTTTCGAGTGTTGCCAATTTAAAGCTTGTGTGGCAAAAAAGCGTAAGAGACATTGTCGTGGCTAATAAAGCATGAAAATGGTATATTATAACTATTACATGCATATTCACGACTGTATATCAGCAGGGGTAGGCAGATGTGTCAGCACGAGAAAAAATATTGTATGATCCGAAAACGTAAATGGAAGCTATCTCAAATATTCATCAAAATGACAACAATGGCTTGGAATTTATTTATTTACTAGCTTTTGCGCGCGGCTCCGCCCGCGTGGTACCTACCTACATCAATAAAAAGTAGCCTATGTTCTTCCCCAGGTTTTAAACTATATATGTACCAAATTTCATTTTGGTGGCCTCGATGGCGTAGTGGTTAGTGTAACTGACTGCCACGCCTGAGGTCGCGGGTTCGATTCCCGCACAAGTCAAACATTTGTGTGCATGAACATGGATGTTTGTCTTGGTCTGGGTGTTTCTATGTATAATATGTACGTATTTACAAAAAAAAAAGTATATATGTATGTTTATCTATTGTCTAGTATCCATAGTACAAGCTTTGCTTAGTTTGGGCTAGATGGTGTTGTGTGTATGTGGTAGAATATTATATTATATTATTCATCTAAATCGGTTGAGTGGTTTAGCCGTGAAAAGGTAACAGACAGACAGACAGACAGACAGACAGATAGACACACAGAGTTACTTTCGAATTTATAATATTAGTAAGGAATTACTAGATATTGTCCGCGGCTATGCTCGCCCTCGCGTGAATGTAGATTTTGTAAATAAATTTAGATTTCTCGAGAACAATACGGTTTTTTTTATATAACATGTCCTTTTCTGTATACCTTACAACGTGAAGCGACATTTCATGATTTTCAGTGGACGTATTTTAAAACTAGCTGCAGTTACAGGGAATTAATTAGATATTAAATTAGATTTCTGGGATTCATGCCGAAATTTAAATTAAAATGCTTTAAAAATTGGGCAATATATTTTAATGATTTGTCAAAAACAAAAGCGATATGGTACAAAGCAATTCAGGGTGAGCTTCCACGTTCGCCATGGTTCGATGTAGGACGATTAAGTAGACCAACAGACTGCAATGCAGAGGGTCTCGGGTTCGAACCCACGTCGCGCACCTCTGACTTTCGGAAGTTATATGACTTTTCGAAATTATGTGCGTATTGATTGACAATTATCGCCTGCTCCTTGCCTCGGAAAGCACGTTAAGCCGTCGGTCCCGGCTGCCATGAACATCTATGGTAGTCGTGATTGGGAGAGTGTCGACACAAAAGATCCCACTGGATCGAAGTGTCGCCGGTCTGCACTGACTGGCCCCCACATAAGATAAGATAAGTTAGTTTTAAAGTTACGGTCGGGACGCTATCCATGAGCAAAGTTTGCGTTCAACGTGAAAAGAACTAATTCACCTAATTGTACCGCTTGCAATAGAGGTTTAGAATGGGCAACATTTGCTGATGGATTGTGTCAAGAACACGCGAGAGAGTCATTCATCAACGAATGTGATCTAAATCTGGTTGATGTTGGACTTATTTACACAATTTTAGGGAATCCTAAGTCTGATATAGCAAAGTAATTGTGCAATTGTACGTTTTTAATTTTTAAAACATTTTTATAGTATAAGTGCTTAATTTTATATTTAAGAATAAGGCACGAGGCAGTCTACGTATTCTATAGAATAAAAACTCTAAAACAAAGATTAAAAAAATATACCTATATATTTTCGGTCAAATGGTTAAGGCGTGAAAGTGTAACAAACAAACAAACTCATATTAGCATTTACTCGTTTTCACCCGCGGCTTCGCTCGCGTAAATGTAGGTTAGGTTAGGTTAGGTTTGCAACAGTTCTTTTTTCTGGATGAAAGGTACCTTATGTCCTATTCTGTACCCCTGACAACGTGTATGCAAAATGTCATGTTGATCGGTTGAGTAGTTAAGGCGTGAAAGCGTAACAAACAAACAAACAAACTCATTTTCGCATTATAATATTACTAAGGATAATTAGATTTTGCCCCTGGCTTCGCTCACGTAATTGTAGGTTAGGTTAGGTTAAGATACTAACAGTAATTTTTTTGGATGAAAGGTATCCTATGTGCTCCTCTGTACCTCTGTCAAGTAAGTGTATGTCAAATTTCATGATGATTGGTCGAGCAACTAAGGTGTGAAAGCGTAACAAACAAATAAACAAACTCACATTCGCATTTATAATACATATTAGGATAGGATAGGATTAAAGGTATTAAGGATCTATTGAAGAGATGATATTTCAATCACCAAATAACCAAGAAACTGTGATTAAAAATCTGTCAAAATTATGCAATAGGTAGGTAAGTTTACTGATAGAAAATCAGCACTTTCTTTAATTACAATTAATACTAAAAAACATGATCTTACAAAAATATTTACAACAATAAAAAGAAACGAGACGAAACCGATCATACAACTTTCGCACAATACTTCCAAATTGCTAACAAAAATCTTAAAAACTTAATAACTAGACAGAAGGATTTGCAGGACATTTTGAGGACTTCCTTCAATCCTGGGTTCTTTAAGCGGGGCGTGAAAAAGCATCTTCTCAGGCCGTCAAAGTAGAGACCTCAACATCGCCTCGGCTACTGTGGGGGCGAATTGGAGGCCACTGCTCTTAGACCACACGACTGCTTACCATCAGGTGGAGTGTGGTCATTTTGACGAGCAAAATAAAAAAAAAAAAAAAAAAAAAAAAAAGATAGTAAGAAAAATTTTTTAGGGCTCCTATAATAATATCTGCCCTCTATATAAACTGTCTCGCTGAATATGTCTAAGCGTGAGCAGGATTAGGCCATAGTGTACCACACTGGTCCAGTGCGGGTTGCCATGCCGGACTCCACAGATGTATATTTGATAACATTATGGAGAACTGCGTCAGGCATCCTCACTCTTTTATTATTCACTGCTAAAGTGAATGATAAAAAAGGCGTGCAAGCGTAACAAACAAACAAACTCATTTTCGCATTTATAATATTAGTTAGGAAGTTAGGATTTGATTTGATTTTCACAAGTCTTTGATTTGAATAGAGGACAAAAATAATTGTATATTAGCTATAGCTATAAATGTAGCTGAAGTTAAATAATAATTTTAATTATTAACGTAGGTACATACATACCTATTATTCATGTAGTGTCACGGCAGTTCAAAATTGCCAGAAGCCTTTATATCTACTTATTACTAAAAAAACTTGTCATAAAAGCACATAATAAAATCTGAAATCTTTAACACAGCAGTGCCATTTGCTACGTCATCAAGGCTGTATTTTATTTCATTAATCATATAAAACATATAAAGGCAGCTATCTATATCTATTAGGTACCTCTTGACAAGTCTTATAAACACTTAACTCAGATAAACCTATTATGTACCTCCATATAATATTAACCTTACATAAACACATTATGTAATCCCCAAACATGGACGCACATAATATTTATTACGTACAAAACTGCTTAACCAAGAAAACATTTCAGTAATATCGCGTCAAAAGCAATAAAATTCGCCGCCATATTGCAGCCGCGACATGTGCGCTAAACGTCCCGCGCTTTGTCTATGGTCACATTTTTTTTTATCTGCCGAAGGCGGTTATTGGTTGTATCCGCTGACTAAGTTGGGGTTATGACTTCTGATATTGTAGTTTTTATTAGATATCGACGTAAGGAACGTACGAAGTTTAGTGTTGACTATAATACGTAATAAAATTGAGACTAGGCTTTGCTCGCAGCTTTACGCTTGTTTATCATAACTTATATTATAAATGCGAATGTGAGGTTGTTTGTTACGCTTTCACGAATTAAACTACTTGAATGTTCATCATCAATTTCGCATAGTACACGTTATCAAGAGTATAGAATAGGGCATACAGTAACTTTCACCCAGAAAAAACTACTGTAACAGTACAAATCTAGTATGTGATGCAATAGAAACAATACTGCCCGCTTCTTTGTTTTTATGCGTTGATATAAACCTCTTTAGTAGTTTAATCTTTTTGAATAAGTCACGGTAGCTTACGCGCAAATGCTGATGATAAGGATTTCAGCAAACAGGCGGAAGAAGTAAGTTTTTTACATGAATTATTTAGTAGCAGCATGAGATACAGAATTGTGTCCGTAGGCAGCAATATTTAGAACTCTTCACTGCACCGTGTAATGGTCTTTCCAGGCTGTCGCCAGCAGTCATCGTGAAAAAAAACCTGACATAAGATCTAATATGATTTTATTTTATGATTTTATTGATAGCCACACCAAAGAAACAAACTATATCAAATTGATGCCAATTTATGCTAGATTTTCGGGCAATTTTGCTGTTTGTTTTATTTTGTATTATTAGTAAGCCAAACAAAATTATAAAGTGTTTATAGATATACTGAAATAACGTATATAAACACGTCTTTTAATTTATTCGTATGCCAATAATTCTCTGTGGATCACCCATATTTTATTCATGCGAAGACTGAAGTTGCATCATTCGACGTAATTCTAAATAAGTCACTACTAAACTCATATCGTCCATTATTATATTGTCAAGTTTACAATAACCATAGCAATAGATAGCAAGTTCACGATGAGTTTTTTAGCAGAATAGCACGCGATAATAATCAGCTAAATATCGAACCATCGAGCGTTCTGTGATGTCCTAGAAACTAAAAAATACTTTATAAAATAGTTGTAGTTCCTTCGTAACGAATACAGACAACAAAACAAATACTAAACGCTTCACAGGCTATTAATTTAGTAAATAAACTAACTCGTATTAACATTAACAAAAGGAGTTTACATCTGACCACAGCCGCGTTGAAGTACGAACGCAATTTCAAACTTCACAAACAAATAAATCTATCCAATAAACTTACAAAGGCGTACATTTAATTGAATACACGTACGACAAAAAATCCGCGCGTACAAAGGGCCTACACAGTCGCGACACAAATTGCGGCGACGATTTACATAGAAAAAGTGACAAGAAACGCCTGACTACATTTGTTAGTTCCATTGTGTTCAACTGTATTATAACTGAGAGCTTTTGGGGTCCCGTCGTCCAGAAATGTGTTATATATTTAGTTTCCACTGCAGTTATAAAGCAAAATGATAATAGATAAGGTCATTTTTCAAATTGGTGTGCTTGTCTATTTAGGCAAATATTAGGATTGCAGAAAGTACCTAGGTGTTTATGGATGAGCCTGATTTTTATTCCTTCTGGTAAATATGTGTATTAAATTAGGGTAGTCTTTTGCTTTTAAAATAATCCTTCCGGAGCTCTACGAAAAACACATCGCTGTGACTTTCAAATAACGACTAAATCTAATAGGTACCTACATAGGCTCAGTACATAAGTTTGTTGGATAAGATCAAAAAGACTTTTCAGAATGCAAAAGTTCGACACCTTGCTATAACTAATATTTACGTATAAAGCTCATGCTACACCACAATAGACCAACGAGTCCGACCGTCAAAAAAAGCAATATTAAAATAAGCATACCTAAAATATTTTATACGGAATCATTGGCCATGTCCCTTAACGCACGCCTGCCCGTATTTTTTACACCTTATTTATATTTATAATACGCTCGTATTTGGTACAGGCTAACAAGATGTTCGTGTCAAACAAACCGCCTAACCACCATGTTTTTCCATAGACAATCTTTCGACTTTCTTTTCGGCAAAGGCGTTCGAAATACAGCCTGCGGTACATCCAAGTAGATTGCATGTAATCTTTTTTTTGTTATAGGATTTGGAATTGTGATTAAATTTGACGGAAAATTGTTATTGTGATAGGTTTGAAGTAAGATTGTGTTTTGGTTCGAGTGGCTTTGACGCGTGAGCGGTTTTGTAATCTGTAGAGCGATTTAAATGGCTTATGATTATATTAACTAGTTTTAAAAATACTATTGAAGTGTACTAAAGGACATTTTTTGCTAAACTTGTGCAATCTGACAGCTTATGTGTTTGACTTTTATAAGTTCTTGTAGCTTTACGATATCGAGACAATGATAAAAGTATTGTGTCTGAATCGTAGCGTCCGTGGGCCAATAGACGAATTAAATAATAATTATAATCCCGGTGTCTCTTACTTTTAGAGCTTTGTGCGTTTAGGTAAGCGTAACACTTGGCTTAAGGATAAAGACAGATAACAGGAGAGAACTGATATGTATTATCGTTGAGCACCTAAACATTTATAATATCTATTAGAAGGTATTTCTGTTAGAGAACTCTCAGAAGCATCATGGCATCAGAAAATTCATTTACGTCGTTCTGTCTTACGTCGAACCTAAAGACATTACTATGGGAGTAATAGTTATACAACTTTTCGTTTGTTTGCTATCTGACTTATTAGAAGATCTGCATTTTATGTACAAAACACACATTCATAGTCTCACGCCTATACTCTCGAAGGGGTAAACAGAATTGTATAACAACCACATTTTACTAGCTATGGTAGGTTCCACGTAATATGAGGCGCGCCCTGCCGTATACTGAGCAATGTTTCAGGCTCTGTGCTGCACGTAGAATTTTTTGACAGAAAAACCCGAATATCTGACCAGGGAAATCAGTTTCAGTATTATGTTTTTACTCGCTGTTACGCGCGGCTCCGCCCGCGTGGTACCTACCTACATCAATAAAAAGTAGCCTATGTTCTTCCCCAGGTTTTAAACTATATATGTACCAAATTTCATTTTGGTGGCCTCGATGGCGTAGTGGTTAGTGTAACTGACTGCCACGCCTGAGGTCGCGGGTTCGATTCCCGCACAAGTCAAACATTTGTGTGCATGAACAGGGATGTTTGTCTTGGTCTGGGTGTTTCTATGTATAATATGTACATATTTACAAAAAAAAAAGTATATATGTATGTTTATCTATTGTCTAGTATCCATAGTACAAGCTTTGCTTAGTTTGGGCTAGATGGTATTGTGTGTATGTGGTAGAATATTATATTATATTATTCATCTAAATCGGTTGAGTGGTTTAGCCGTGAAAAGGTAACAGACAGACAGACATACAGATAGACAGACAGAGTTACTTTAGAATTTATAATATGAGTAAGAAAGTAAGGATTTGACAACTCCCACACTAGATATAACTCCTGTGTCACGACGGACTTTACAACATTGGAATGGATACTAAGAACATCTCACTCAGAACACCTATTTGCGGATCACACAATTTTTTGTCCCAGATGGGGACTGAAACCACAACACCTGGCGCGGCGGTAGGGGCGAGGCTCTTAAAATACTACGCCATCCGTGCATTCGAAATTAAACCCAAGACCTTTCGTCCAGCAGCGGCATACACTACCGTTACGGACCATTTTTCTTATTATTAAGTACGTACAAAAACTTCACTTTAATCTGTATGGCTCAGGTCGTATCACAGAAAACAAAAGAAACTGCACTAAGCAAAAGCCTTCAATATACGCTCATAAGAGTTACTAGGTATAAAGTATGAATAAATTAGCATATCCTCTTTGAGTCCACCGCTTTCAATATCGAATAAAAAGCTTTGCCATTTTGTTATCATTATTATTGGCCAATGATTGGGTAGTTGTGCGGGATATCTTTAAGTAGCTTTGGTTTATACAGTAGAACAAGTGATGCGTAGTGGGTGGATCCAAGTTATATTGGATATTTTATAGTCTATTTGGTGTAGCTGTCAACAGGGATGAAATGACGGTGTAAGTATACAAGGTTATTCTTAGTAAAGTGAAAACCTTTCGGGGGACGATTGTACTTGTAAAAAAAATCAGCAGTTCTATACAAAATTGGACTTTGACCTCGGCAAAATGTATGGAACAGCAGATTTTTTTTTCGCGCTTTAGGCAATGTCTCGGAACAAAAGTTGTTCATATTGACAAGTATAATAACCCCTGAGAGGTTTTCACTTTACTAAGAATATCCTTGTATAGAAGAGATATTATGCTTAGCTCAAAAGTCCGCTATATTTAAGTTTTTGTGTCAAAACAGACCCAAAAAGGTTGCCAACACAAGATTTTTTTAGTTGATTTTGCCTACGGCTTCGCTCGCGTTAATTAAGTTTTGTCAATAAATTTCTATTTATCGGTAACGGTACTTTTTTACTGGATGAAAGGCCTTTCTAATTTCTATGCTCCCTGACAAAGTGTATGCGAAATTTTATGATGATCGATGCAGTAGTTAAGAAGGTACGCTTTCATGCCTCAACTACTCAACCAATCGTCATGAAACTTTGTATTCACGATGTCAGGGATACAGAAAAGGACATACGGTATCTTTCATCCAGATAAACAAAAAAATGTACTGGGGGTTAGAAATTCATTGACAACATCTACATTATCGCGAGCGAAGCGAGCAAAATCTGGTAATTTTATAACTGAAAATGCTTAAAATGTGTTCACTGAAAAGTCATGTTTTATTATTTACGCCTAATAGGATAGCTGACTAAATATTTATTATTATTACCTTTATTAAAACAACTCACGTATTAGGAAGCCAGCTCAGTGTCAAGGGTCTTTAGATGTTAGACCCGGGACAATAGCTTGATTTTCACTAAAACAACTGTTTATGTGTGGGATTCAAACCCACAATACTTGGCGTGGTGGCAATCATCCTAACTAATCCTAACTAATATCATAAATGCGAAAATGAGTTTGTTTGTTTCTTACGCTTTCACGCCTTAACTACTCAACCGATCAACATGAAATTTTGCATACACGTTGTCAGGGGTACAGAATAGGATATAGGGTACCTTTCATCCAGAAAAAAGAACTGTTGCAAACCTAACCTAAACTAACCTACATTTACGCGAGCGAAGCCGCGGGTGAAAACTAGTATTATATAAATGCGAATGTGAGTTTGTTTGATTGGTTATTTATTTGTTTGTTTGTTACGCTTTCACGTCTTAACTACTCGACTGAACATCATGAAATTCCGCACATACGTTTTCAAACGTACGAAAAAGGAAAGGCCTTTTAACCACAAACAGAACTGTTCCCAAACGACACGCGGACAAAAGGTGGTAGTCTATATATACCTAATATTATTTTAT
This sequence comes from Catocala sponsa, assembly GCA_963564715.1. Taxonomy (NCBI): domain Eukaryota; kingdom Metazoa; phylum Arthropoda; class Insecta; order Lepidoptera; family Erebidae; genus Catocala; species Catocala sponsa. The sequence continues at coordinate 7,412,498 of OY751355.1, forward strand.
TTTATTGATGCTGGAATTTTCGACCAGGTTACACCGGCCATGGTCACTGGTTCGGCGATGTCATGTCTCCGTTTGTGAGACAGAAGAATCTTCATAAAATCGTTGAAGCGTTACAAGTAAACCCACATTCACATTTATCATATTTATTTATTTATTTATTTATTTATTTATAAGGTATATTAACAGAGTAAACACATACTTTTACATAATCACTAAGACAAGGTTGTGTGCTTACGCCAATTACAAATATGCAAAATATTTACATAAAGACAACATACTAATTAAATATACTTAAGTCTAATAAACATTTTACATAATCTATACTTATAATAAAATTGTAGAGAGGTAAATTCTGTACATTGAATATATTTACAAAATAACTATTGGGGTGTGATTGGCAATCGATACTGATGCCAAAAATGCAATCAGTAATTCTTTTGTCTGTCTGTCTGTCTGTCTATCTGTCTGTCTGTCTGTCTGTCTGTATGTGCACGCATGGATTAAAAACTACTGAAGGGATTTTAATCAAACTCGGCACAGTTATGGTTCTTAATCCTGGACAGGTTAAAGGGTACATTTTATACCAAAAAAATAATTGGGAATCGAGATATTCGTTCAATCTATACTAACATTATAAAGCTTAAGAGATTGTTTGTTTGGTTAAACGCTCTAATCTCAGAAACTACTGGTTCGAATTGAAAATTAATTTAGTGTTGGATAGTCAATTTATAGAGGAAGACGATAGGCTATATAACATCACGCTAAAACCAATAGGAGCGGAGCATCAATGAAAAATGTTGCAAAAATAGGAAAAATTCTCTTATGTGAAGCAGACGAAGTTGCGCGGGTCAGCTAGTAACTAATAATAATATTAGTTCAGATGTACCTATGTATCTATAGCAAACTGGCGCTTTGGGCTTAAATGAAAGTAGGGGAAGGTTGCTATAAATGGACAACTTATGTTTGACATCGCATATCTTTTTAAATTACAATGATAGAATGAAATTAAACAAAGATTTATATTTTCAATATCAAATTCGTATTAGATACGTAATACCGACGTTTGTTTTAATATCCTGATTACATATTTACTAAAATCTTTTGTAAAAAGCTTAAAATTATAAAATAGTTTCCTTGGATTGGATTGGATTGGCCCAGTCCAATGATAGAGCCACCTACGCGGTCCAACGGAAGCAACAGGATACTTTTGTAAATAAAATAAGTTCTACAATTAAAATCATATCTACTGATAAAAAATAATATCTCTAAAGTAAACTTAAATAACTATTCTAACATTTAAAACTAATAAATCTTTAATAAACAAAATATTATAATACTTTATTACTTTTAAGATTACGTAAATTTTATATCCCGAGCATCGATTTCACACTTACACACGTAACTCTCGGCCCGGACACGGCGATTCTAAGGTTGTGAGGGGGTCAGTATAATGCTCGTGCCCTATTTTGAAACGTACCTACGTCTAGCTGTGATAGTTTTTTAAATATTTAAGTGGTCCGATGAAAACACTGGTCCAATGATCGCAACCTTCCCCTGTATACTTCCGAACCTTACAAGATATAATAGCGTGAAGTTACGTAATTTCAAATGAATAATTGATGACCTAAACATATTTAGATATGAATCGTATCTAATGTTTCACAGAAGCGTTTTATGAGTCGTAAAAACGAGTATTTGGTTTAATGTTAAATTATCTATGCACTGGATTTAAATGTAATAAAACCGATCGAATGTGTAAATGCACTATACCTTCTGTATTGGGTAATATTTAATGAGTATATAAGTACATAGACTGTCGCCTATATACCTCCAATAGGGACACTGGCTTTAAGAGCACTTCGTAGGCATTCAAGTCTTTTGGTTGAGTAGTTTGTACTTACACTGCTCCCGCGGTAGCATTTTTTTTTTATATGACTATTGTGGCAAACAAGCATGCGGCCCACCTGATGGTAAGTGGTCACCGTAGCCTAAGGACGCCTGCAACACCAGAGGCATCACTTGCGCGTTGCCAGCCCTTTAGGAAAGGAAGTGGGAAGGAGAAGGAGCGGGAAGGGGGAAAGAGGGTGAATGGGCCTCCGGCACTCTCACTCACCGAATGAAACACAACAGTAGGAATACTGCTACTTTCACGTCGATATTCTGTAAGAGGGTAGTCCTTCCCCGGTCGAGCCGGCCACTTTATGCTGAAATCAGCGAGGCTCTACTACTCATCCATCCACGTTTGTGATCACTGCTTCGCTCCTGTAGGTCGTAGCTTAATGTTATATAGCCTATCCTACTTCTGGATAAAGTAGCTTTTTAATAATGAAAGAATTAGGAAAGTCGGTAATTAGTTTTTGAGTTTATTCATCTATACAAATAAATAAAATAAAATTATGTAATGTCAAAATAACAGCTTTTTACTAAATGCATACTAATATTTTTTTGTCTTTCTGTCTGTTTGTTCCTGAATCGGCTGGACTGATTTTGACGGGGCTTTCACTGACAGATAGCTGATGTTATAAGAAGTACTTAGGTTACTTTTATTTTATAAAAAGTTAGGGTTCCGCAAGTAATAAAATCCACGTGGGTGAAGTCGTGGCTAACAGCTAGTCTGTTTTTCACCTGCGTGGATTTTACAAATAAAATTACAAATATTTTCTCTTTATAATTTTAATGTAGACTAGCTGTTACCTGCGACTTCGTCTGCGTAGATTTTAACTAAAAAGTGTTTGTCTCCAAGAAACCCTATTTTTTTTTTCTAAAATCGTAGTAGCCTAAGTTACTCCTTATAATATCAGCTATCTGCCAGTGAATTTCCCGTCAAAATCGATTCAGCCGTTTCGGAGATTAGCCGGAACAAACAGACAGACAGATAGACAAAAATTTAAAAAATAGATTTTTCGTATAGGTACCTTATATACTTTCATATGCATTAGATAAAAAGCTGTTATTTTGACATTACAAACAGACACTTCAATTTTATTTATTTGTATAGATATAGATAATGGTATTGTATAACTAGCGCAGCTATACGCTGTAACTTCAGCCTGAACATGAAATTTTACACGATAGGTAGAAGTCTTGCACATCGGATGACAGCCTAACGGCTGTCGAGTCAAGTCAAAAATAATTTATTGATTTAGGTCCCAAAGTAACACGTTTGGAAGTTACTGAATATGAAGTACGTTTAGATTAGTTGCTAGATTCAGGCAAAGGGCCTATTATCTTTAGTTTTTTATAGTCAGTAGTATATGGCATAATGGCTGTAACACCTTGTTAATGTGAGTTGTAAAATACTGAAATTATATTTAATTGGCGATTTAAAAGAGTGGCCGTAACTTTCTTGCAGGTTTCTTCTCATAGGCTCAACCCTTTGCCTGAACCTAGCAACTAACTTAAATGTAGCTTCAGTAACTTAGTAAACTCACTAACCTATATACTTTGACGTTCATAAGTGTTACTTTGTGACCTAAATGAATAAATGATTTTTGACTTTGACTTTGACTATGAGAAGATATTAAATGCTACTCTTATAAATTGCCATTTAAATATAAGTTCAGTATTTCACAACGCCTAAACACGTTAGTATTGACTATTGAAAGAGATATTGCTCTAAACATATTAGGGCTTACAGTATGAAATTGCCAATTTGTACTGAAAACTTGAAACACGTTTATTTCTAAGATGTACCATATTTATTTAATCGAAATATTTACCTTAATTATCTATACATTGCTGCCATCTAAACGGAAGTTCATTTATGCCTTTACGATAGAACTCCGGGGATCTAGATTCGACAAATTGTGTGAAAGCATTTTGTACTGCCTCCTGGGAAAAACATTTTTTATCACGTAGAAAATTGTCCAAATCACGAAAAAAATGGTAGTCCGTTGGAGCAAGGTCTGGCGAGTACCGAGGATGGTATGGTTTCTAACTGCATCTCCTGTAGAGTTACAACGGTGTCTTGCAGTGTGAGATTTTGCGTTATCATGGAGCAATAATGGTGAAGATCGATTCACGAGTCGGGGCTGTTTCACTGCCAGTTTCGCCATCATTGTTCGAAGTTCGGCACAGTAAACATCTGCTGTTATTGCTTGACCAGACCTGAAAAAGGTATAGTGAATAACACCATAAAGAGACCGCTGAACAGTTACCTTTACCTTTTTAATGGTAAGCTTTGCTTTAGGGCACTGTTGCGGCATTTGACCTGGGGTCAGCCATTGCACCATTTTTCGCTTACGGTTATTACAAAGAATCCACTTTTCGTCACATTTCACAATTCGATTCAATATTCCTTAATTTCTGTACCGATTCAACAAGGCAACAAGTTTCAACACGCATTTCTTTCTGCAGATCAGTCAAATCATGGGGCACCCATTTTTCATATATTTTTATCTCATTGATTTGATGCAAATGAGCCAATATTGTAGGTAGGGTAAAGTTAAACCATGCCGTTAATTCCTGGGTAATTTGACTAGGATCGGCTTCCACCATCTCCTTCCATTCAGCGTTATTCACCTGTGTGGGCAGTCTTCCACGTGGTTCGTTCTTCAAGTCGAAGTTTGCATTACGAAAGCGTTTAAATAAAAAACTCACGGTGCATTTATTAGCAGTCTCCTCTCCAAAGGCATAGTTGATATTGCGAGCCGTTTCTGCCGCGTTAGATCCGCGTCGGAATTTGTATTCAAAAATGACTCAGATTTTCAAAGTATCCATCTTTCCCGTCTAAGCTAAATAAAAGAGCAATTGAAAGTTGAAAATCAAATGTTGCATATTTTTTAAAAGAAGAATTTTATAGGTATTATTTGAAAAAAGTTTCACTCGAAAATCTCACACCATGAAGGTTTTATGTCAATTCAAAGTACCTAGTACTATACAACGGCAACTTCATACTTTAACCCCTATTATTACTGAATAATTTTGATGTCTCTGGTCATGGGTGCTCCGCACTCACTATTTGCCTGTGGTTGGGAGTGCCAACTAACACTCCAATTTTCCAGCTATATTTTTAGGATCTATGTAAAAGAGGATAATTTTATTACCATCTATCGGGTAAATTACATAATGTTTAGTCCAGAAATTCTTGTAGCAGTGCGGACTGCTAAATGAATATTTAACAGAAAAGCACACTGCATGGATGGCCGTGTAGTTCAAGTGGTCGCGCATTGCCTCTCGCGCCATGTGCTGTGCATTCGATCACCGCCATTCCCACAAAAAATTGTGACCCACAAATTGTTGTTCCGAGTCTAGGTGTTCTTTGTGTCCGTTGTTTGAAGTTTTGTAAAGTCGCTCGCAACACAAGAATTATTTCTAAGGCAGGAGAGCCCTATAAAAAAACAGCGAACCCGGACGGCACGTAAAAATATGAATATTTTATACCACGGTAAGTACTAGTTCATCGGGCAGTCGAGTAGTTATATAGAATAATATGTTATATAGGTACAGCACTAAGATATAAAAATACATATTTACCAAATAATTGCACTAAATCATAAATAATAATTACATCACAACACGTTTCAATTTTCCACGCCGCGACTGTAAATACTTAATTTAAACTTGGAACATTATTAAAAAAGTAACAACCATAAACAACACACTTTATAGTTATCAATTAAACAATTATTGTCGTTGGACGCGCTTGTTGAGAGAGAAAAATGGAAAAAGAGGTTTTTTAAGGTTATTATCAAGGTGCATTAACCAATGGTTGATGATGGAGGTTCATTAAGCTGAGGGTCGATATTTAAGTACAGTTTTTACGTTTAAGCTCCGCAATCACGTTTTATATCGATTTTACGAGAATGTATAAATGCACATGTAGGTAAGCTGGAAGTCTATAATAGTTAATAGCATTTTGAACTGAATGAGATTTTCCCTTTTTATCTTAAGAAGTATTCATTAATTGATTAGCTTGGTTAATGTGACTTTTGCGAAGCTTGTAAGTGGAAGGGTTTTGACTGCCGTTGGTCGGATAAGGTATTATACCGGTTTTAGTGCCGCTCTTATATAAAATAGAGCATGAGGCTGTGTTTTAGTACCTAATTATGTGTATAAACGTAAATATTTTCCAAAGAAAAAGGCTTGCCTGCTACGTTTAGTGCTAAGCTTTATGTGATTTAAACACTTGCTAATCAACGCGAAACTATCTAATAGGTATAATATATCATTGTAATGGTCTCAGTCATGTGTTCAATTCCTGAATCGGTCAAAGAGATTTTGTGGGATTTTCTATTAGGCAATTTTCAGTATCACCGCGGACACTGAAAGTCCGATGAAAGACAGCAATAGGTTCGCTTCCCGTTACTTAGACTTTAAAATATGGATGGAAAATGTAGTTAATCTATCGTAACAATCGTTGACACACCAAAGTTTATCCATTTACCTGGAAGTGTTCCCATCCAGTACGGCTCGGTTTGAGCTATCCTTTCTCCCACGTATGTGTAGGCTCTAGAATGACCTAGCAGTGCAGCGGTGTTTAAAGGGAGTACCTAATAGTAGTATGACTGTGTACTCTTGAGATTGCCGAAAACCATGAGCAGCGGATGACACCTACCATCAGGTGGGCCGCGAGCTCATCTACCACTAAAACGCTCTGCTTATCTCTTCAGAAATATAAAGTCGTGGTCTTTATAAGTATTTATTAAATGCCAGAAAAACTTATGTATTTTATAATAACAAATTTGTATCATAGCTACTGTTAAATTCTGGTACACAATAAATTAAAAAGTAATTTGCTCATTAATACAAACTTGATGAACTAATTAAAAATTTTATCGAGTCTGAACTTTCCACCTCCTTTTTATAAATAAGCAGACATAATATTTTCTAGCCTTACTAAATTAATGATGCTATCAAGCATTCTACGCTATTTATATTTATAATGTAACTAGAAATTTACACAAAAAGTTATTAACAACACGCCTACAATTTCAAGAACGTATTTAATATGTTTTGTAAAACTCATTTCTCTTATCGTACACATCTAAAAACGGCCATCAAAATTCTATCTCACAACCTCATTATAAAAATCTATCTACATCAAAATAACATCATCATTGTAACAAAAAAATGCACCCTATACGACCCTCTACTATATTTATAAAAATAACCAATAACATGCGTTAATGGAGGCTGAATACATGCAGCTGTCGTTGCTATGAAAAAAGTTAGGCGCGTTGTCATTGGTTGGTTATGGCGGGCACATTAGCCGCATCTGTCATCTTCATATTGTTGCCGCCATTTTACAGATATTACGTATTTATGTTGAATAATAAAATGTTATGTCCACCACTGGTTGGTATTAATGTTTGTTAGGTATTAATGGCTAACAGAAGCGAATATTATGTATTTACGACACGCGAAGACGTAAATATCATGTAAAACTTGAGATGATAGTTATCTTAGTTTGTTAAAGGTGTTGTTTTATTTGGTATGTGTTGACAATGGTATTATTTATAGAAACGAAGCATATGTTACTAGGGCACGTATAGTAAATAACTCAAAATCGGTCTAATTGGAACATTTTTCTATTACTTACTTAATTTAAATACCTATAACAAAATCGGTTCAGCAAAATCCTTAGCAAAATATTTATTATTTAAAACGCTATTATTCGAATCATAGCTAGTGTCGGCCTCGATGGCGTAGTGGTAAGTGTAACTGCCTGCCACGGCTCAGGTCGCGGGTTCGATTCCCGCACAAGTCAAACATTTGTGTGCATGAACATGGATGTTTGTCTTGGTCTGGGTATTTCTATGTATAATATGTATGTATTTACAACAAAAAAAGTATATATGTATGTTTATCCATTGTCTAGTACCCATAGTACAAGCTCTGCTTAGTTTGGGCTAGATGGTGTTGTGTGTATGTGATAGAATATATTAAATATTAAAATATTAAACCTATCTTTATATAACCTATATTTTTTACGTCTGCAGATCAATTTGCGCTACTTTTTAATTTCAATTTTCAAAACAGTGATTATTGTGATAATTAACAAAATAATATAGACACCAGATTGCGATGTCTATTATTTACTATGAAAGTAACTTAATCTGTTTGTTAGCACGTATTTGCAACATTTTTACAAGGCTTATATCCTAATCCTTCCTAACTTAATATTATAAAAGCGAAAATGAGTTTGTTTGTTTGTTACCTTTTCACGCCTAAACCACTGAACCGATCATCCTGAAATTTTGCATATACGTTGTTAGGTGTACAGAAACGAACATAGGCTACCTTTACCATCCCAAAAAAAATTACTGTTCTCGAGGAAAACAACAAAAACGTTCATATGATAATACATAGATGGCGCCAAGTTTCTTTCGAATCATGATTGAATTATATTATTACAAACAGAGTACAACTCGAATTGATTGTCAAATTCTAAATTAACGCGAGCGAAGCCGCGGGCAAAAGCTAGTGCTTGATAAAGCCCTCCGTTTTAAGTATTAATAAAAATTTAGAAATAAATCCATTTTTATAGTTTTTTTTTCTTCTGTAAGTAGGTAAATGAATAGAGAATTGTTCAAAATTAAATTAACAATAAGGAAACCTGGAATCTCTATATACATACATATATATATACTTACAGAAGGTAAACAACACTTAGTTGTTTAGCGGCTATCTCCTGTAAGTCTGAAAGCACTGCCGCAGAACGGGTTTAGCAGGGTTTAGTCTGTGCAAGTTTCCAGATTCAAGTGATGTCTTTCCGTATTAGACGTGATGCCTCACTATAGGTAGGTATGTGAAAAATGAAGCCTAATTATAATTGCCAACTTACACTTACATCGACAGGACAACTGCGGCAGACAACCTAAGAGCTCCAGTTAGTCTGACGACTCAGTTAGTACCCGAAGTTGGCCAAGTTCAAGGCAAGCCGTATAAGGCAGTGTAAGTAACGCTTCAACTGAGCCAGCTCGCCGAAATCAGTAAACCAAGTGTAAATGCGCTTTTAGAAAACCCAATACATCACGCACCAGTGTGACGTCCAAAACTTTACACCTTGGTTTACTTTCTGTACTGAAACCGATGTAGCGAATGGTCCAGCCGAGAAATTTTACTGCCAACTCATGCATTTAAAACAAAAATCATATAAAGCGTCAAACCTACATAAAACGTAAAACATGAAGTATCAAAATATACATAAACTTACGCTAGTACGGAACGGGGTGGGTGAAGTATACATATTACATCAATATTTCGGTTCCATGTAACAGCGAGCGGGTTAATTGCTGTCTTTCAAGCACATCGCTTGATGCCGTAATTTATTGACAGAATAATTCTAAAAACTATGCCCTAGAGCATAACCTAAAGCACACATCACAATCAGTGGAAAACTTATGCTATTAAATCAATAGCATTCCACAAACCCGACGTATATTTTATCTCTTTATACATCAAAGGACATCTTCTTTTATCCGTCTCATAATACGGAATAAACTTATAAATAAAATAACATATTTATGTTTTATTTCAATCCGATATACCGTCAAAACCCGCCGCCATTTTGCCGACGAAAAACGTCAAAAAACAGAACGGTTCCTGCTGTCAGTACGTGCATCCCGACGCTCGTAAAACCCAAATTATTAACATATAAATTGATATTTGTCAAGCTGAGCCACCGCCGGCCTGTGATAAGGCACGCTGCGATTATATTGTAGGTAGATGCTATGACGAATAAACTTGTTTAAACTTTGTTAATTTTAGTATGGAAGCGGTGATGTTTAGTGTTTCTGAACGTTCAACTTTCAAGATGGAAGCTAGGTTAGAGCATTGCTTTTACGGTGATTAAGGATATAATAATTAAATAGTAACATTTTTATTTTACGAATTTTACGACATCTAAACCAGTAATGTAGATATTACCTTTTTATGAATATTATTTACATATTTTACTATTTAAGTGCATTTTAAGCCGAATGTTAGTATAGTTTTATTAATATGTGTAAATAAATAGTTAACTATTGGTTAAATTTATTATAAATTGCTGTTTATTTTATAATTTATTGTTTTCTATTTCCTTCTCCATATAAACCTTAACTGTGTCAAATCTCAAACACCCCCGTGCGCGTTTTATGCTTAAAAAGGATAAAAAGTTCTTCGCTCATTAATATAAAGATATCTGTAATACTTTTATATTACCTATATTTACCAAAAAATAATATAAAAAGAATATTTTAAAGAAGTACCGATCCAAGCAGATATCGAACTTCCGACCTCACGATCAGCCAGCAATAAACATGCAAAGCTACAAGAGCTCAAAGACGTAGGTCCAATAAAAGCTTTGCCCAACCCAAGATCACATCACGATTGGTAATTCCGTAATCAGTCACACATATGAACACCAAAGAGGTTTATACAAAAAAAAGTAGGTATATCAAAAATAATGTATGCGAAAAGATCTAGTTTATAATTTAGATATCGCAGTATTATACCTACTTAATTTAATGACATAATTATGGTAATATAATTAATATTATAATTATCACTGCGGTCATTAACCAGAATAATGTATTAAGGTCATTTATATTCTAATTTAATTAATTACGGTGGATACCTACCGACTGAAGGCTTTTTTATCTGTTGTAAAATACCATTGACAAGTATCGTTTTATTCGAATTACATTTTAAAATTGTACTACTTTAGGTAAACGCCTTTTCACGGACAGTGTAAAGGTTTAGGTAATCGGCTTACCATTGCCACGACGTCAAGTATTGTCGGTTCGGATCCCACACGGTATAAAAGTTTGCGTTATTCTATTCATGGTTGTCCCGTATATAAAAACAGTGTCACGTTTTATTTTAATGTTTGTTTTATGCTAAATTATATTTTATCATTATAGCACTTATAATTATAAGTATTTAGATTTGCCTACGGTTTACCAGCTACGCTCTTAAGAGTCGTAGCGTGAGCGTAATTATCCTTAATTAATACAAAAGTGTAATACAGTTGGCAAAATGTGAGTGTAATGCAAGTCTGCCTAAACTTTTGGGGATATAGGCGTGAGAATCTGTATTAAAAATACAGCTAAAAAGGGTATGCCTTTTGTAGGGTAGATGTATTTTTTCACCCGGAGTGAAGAGAAGGAGGAATCCACTGCGTCCTATCCCGCCTAAACTTCCATAGTACAGATTTCGCAAAACAAATTTTGATTTATTCATCTTAGCTTTAATATGAAGCAATCTATAAGCGTATAAGAAATATCCAATCAAATACGAACCGAAACTTGTACATAAAAGCCGGTTCATACACATAAATAACTTTTTCTTCTTCGTTTTTTTTATTACAAAGATCCCCGCTTACCGCCATCACCAGTTACATTTTATAGATTTTTAAATATCCATAAGTATGTGGTCTGTTCCACGATTAGTTTGTTATCTGCCTGTAATAAAATAGCTGTGGGTATAGCTTATTTTTGTGTTCCTTTTTTAAAGTTAGGTAGGTACGTGGAATCGGGGATTTAAATGTTCTTTTTTTGTTTATCGACGGTTGGCAATAGGATGTTATTGTTTATGGTTTTTAACTTTATAATTATTGTGCATAGAGTAATTTATTGTAAGTTTGTTAATGCCAATAGTCTCAGTTTTTTTGATGTGGGGCTTAAATATAGCTGGCGAAATGTAGGCGTGATGCATATCTGAGGTACCTCTAGGCTATTTAAAGGCGTGATGTTAAAACATGTTGAGAAATAATGACTAAGTTGTTTTTTAATTTTTCTAAAGGTGGCTGAGTACTATATTTTAATTATATAAATGCTTCTAAATCATTCAATATTAGACATGCTAAAGTAACTGTTTGTTTGTGACGTATTTACGCTGAAACCGTTGAACTCATTATGCTTGTGTTTAGTATGGCGATAGATGGTTTGACAGCTGAGAATATAGCTTCGCGTATTTTTTTTTTCTCCAACCTGTGTTACTGTAATATTTGCTTGCTGTGTAATTCTGTAAAAAGCTTACTGTTTAAGCCGCCATGTACATTAGAGATTTTGGTTACATTGGATGGCGCAATAGTTTCATTGATTGCCTCACCTCTGCCAGTGTCCCGAGTATTGTGGTTCTTATCTATACTAATATTATAAAGTCGAAGAGTTTGTTTGTTTGTTTGATTGAACTATCTACTGGTTCAATTTGAAAAATTCTTTTAGTGTTGGATAGCCTATTTATCGAGGAAGGCTATAGGCTATATAACATCACGCTACGACCCACGGGGGCGGCGCAGTAATGATAAACGCGGGTGAAACCGCGGTAACATCTAGTCTTCATATAAGGCTAAGGTGTATTACATGCATATTTTGCCAATAATTGTTTAAGTTTTTACGTAATTCGAGGCAACAGTACTCCGTCCGTACTGGGCGAGGTTCTAGATGCCGTAGGTACTCCTACTAAGATTATTCTATCAGTAACATTTTGCCCGACTCAGGTATCAAACGGCGATAGCCTAGTTGAAGACTGTTGGACTGGCACGCAAAGGTCTCTAGTTCTAGTATGTGCGTATTAAATGGTTAATTATCGATCGCTTTAACGGCGAAGGAAAACATTATCAGGAAACTTGCATATCTGAGATTTCTACACGAAGTTCTCGAACATACCTAAGTGTAACCTGAAAAAATGAAAATAAAAAAACAAAATGAAAAAGGGTTTATTCACTGTTTAAAACATGTTACAATAATTTAATACTTCTGCCAAACTGCACAGCACTTTGTTGGCAGATGCAGCTCCCAGATCCTTAAATTATTATTTATCTTAACATTATTGATGCTACACTTTCTCATAAATAAAGGAAAATAAAAATAAATCTGCCAACACGCATTGGGCCAGCGTGGACCCTTATGGTCTTCTTACACTCAGAAGAGGCCCGTGGTCAGGAGAGTGAGAATTCATATATAGGGCTGATATTATTATCATATATAGATATCGTACTTGAAACCTTGTGAATAGCAGTCGTATTCAAAACCTACGCCACTTAGCTAATAAAAGCCGTATACATTAGTTTAATTTCGATGTACAAACAAAATATAGACAAATACGAAATCCGAATACTTTACAATTCTCTCTATTCCCACATGCATCTGTATCAATCTACTACACAAAACACGGCCCAAAAGTGATATAAATCATGTAATATAATAGCGAAGTAGGGCGAGACACAATTAGTGCCTAACTAGACGAAATTACCCACATCAAGGGAACTACGGGGAATGTTATTGGTGAGACGAAACGTGATGGGGGAGTGACGCTGCGATTTTGGTTATTATGGCGGGTTAATTAACTAAATAGATCATTGACTGTCTTAGTGGTGTAGTGGTAGTGGAGGCGACTGGGGTGCGTAAGGTCTCTAGTTCGAGAGTCGAGTTGGACAATGGTATTAGGTTGTAGTGTCAAGAATTTTTCAATACATGCATTCTTTCTTTCTTTCTTTTCGTGTGGTTAGTGGTCAACCTGTTATCAAGATATTATTCGGTAACTGAATATTTTAATTATAGATTCATAATCTAGATGATATTATTAATATAATTATAAATACATTACTGTTATTAAAATATTTTCAATTCTAGATTAAGATATGTGTTTGTCAGATTTTCTTTCTTTTTTTTTCTAATTAATATTTTAAATGAATGTTTAACGTACTGTATATTCATTTCATTATTTTATTTTTCCTGGATTATATACCATTCATTAATAAATATCAATATGCCATTTAAATAATATGCATGTAATTTTAAAATTGTACCAATGTAATTTAATTAATTAAATTTTGCACGCCACATGTGGCAGAATATGCAGTACAAATTTAAAAAATGACCACCTGTATACCTGAACCATATTCTAGCAAATAAAGATTATTATTATTATTCTCTTTATTACTTATTTTCTCTAATAATTACATTTTTAAATATAAATATAAAAATTATGTATATTTAAAAATATAAAAACTGAAATGACCCACCGATATCGGGTGCAGGGACCAAGCTATCGGTGGTTAGGGCTCCAGAGAAAGGAACCTCCGCACTATGCGCGCCGTGTCGAGCAATACTGCCTTCTGAATCGAGGACTTGACCCAGCTATTCAACGCGAGCCTCTTAAGATGGTGGTCGAGGCTCTTGGCGATTAACCCGTTTACCGAAACGACTATCGGTACAATGATCGCCGAGCCTACATCCCACATGTCGACAACCTCGCGAGCCAAGTCCAGATATTTAATTTGTTTATCTTTTTCAGCTTTCACGAGGTTCTCGTCATGAGGGATGGTGACATCGATGATCATTGCAAGGCGCTCTAATCGATCTATCACCACAATATCTGGCTTGTTAGCCACAACGGTTCTATCAGTGATGATAGATCGATCCCAGTACATAGTGACACGACCATTCTCGAGAACTGGATCGGGCACATACCTGTAGTACGGTATATCCACAAGATTGTACTTTAAGGCAAGTTGCTGATGGATTATCCTGGCCACTTGGTTGTGTCTGTGCAAATATTCGCCGTTGGCAAGACGGGAACACCCAGAGACAATATGCCTGAGAGATTCACCGGGCTGGTGACACGCCCGACATATGTCGACCGTCCCATCCTTCAGGATATGCCGCCGGTAGTTATTCGTCATAACAACTTCGTCCATTATTGCAAAGACAAAACCTTCTGTTTCGGCAAAAATATCGCCAAAACGTAGCCAGGCCACAGAAGATATTAAATCAATATCGGGCCCGTGTAAGGCCCGATAGAAGCGTCCATGCAGCTCTTTACCTTTCCATACATCCCTGTGGTCATCAGTACTGAGTACCACAGGTTTGCGCCAGTTCTCCTTAGCCAGAGCCAGCGGGGTAAGGCCATTGTCCACTGAGACTACAGCCCGATGCACACCCGAGCCGGTCTGGAGAAAATATTCTCTAAGACTGCACACCTCACGATTATGGAGGGTCTTGGCACTTAGAAAGCCACGACCCCCGCATTTCCGCGGGATGTACAGCCTCATTACAGACGAGCGCGGGTGATGCATCCGCTATGCGGTCAACAGTGTACGGACCTTTCTATCCAGGGCCTCCAGTTCAGTCTGAGTCCATCTGAGTATGCCGAAGGAGTACATTAAGACCGGCATGGCCCAGCCATTATAAGCACGCACCCTATGACCGCCCGACAAGTAACTTTTGAGTATCTTTGTCAGGCGGCCAAAGAAGCGATCCCGCAATGTCTGTTTCATGGCAGTCTCTGAAATGCCCAACGCCTGCGACATACCCAGATATTTGTATGTTTCGTTTGCAGAGAGACTCCTAAGTCTTGAGGAATCCGATAGTTCCATCCCATCAGATTCCACAATCCCACCTCGCTTTACATACATTACCGCACACTTGTCCACACCAAACTCCATTCTGATAGAATTACTAAAGTTTTCAGTTACCTTTAGTAACTCTGTCAGCTGAAGATGGGTGGGGGCAAATAATTTAAGGTCATCCATGTAAAAAAGGTGAGATATGACCTGGCCTCTACTCTGCAACCGGTAGCCTAGCTCCAAATTCTCCAGTAAAGTACTAAGAGGGCTTAGAGCCAGGCAAAACCACAGTGGACTCAAACTGTCACCCTGGAATATACCCCGCTTGATCATTATAGGCATACCATCACTCTGGATCTGCCGACATCCCGGATAGCGAAGGACAGTCCTCCATTGCCCCATACACGTCTTCAAGAAAGTGCATAAAGTTGTATCTATTTTGTACAACTCCAGCACCTTCACCTTTATTATTATTATTATTAAGAGTTGTTCAAGCCGCCCGTAGGCCTCTGACATGGCTTAACGACTGCTATCAATTTGACAACAACCGGGACCGACTTTTTACGTGCCTTCCGAAGCACGGAGACGCTCAGATGAAATACCACTAAGCGGTCACCCATCTATAGACTGACCGCACCCAACGTTGCTTAACCTCGCTAATCGTATACCGATCAGTGAGTGCAACTGGCTATGAGCGCCGCATTGACCAGTCATGATCATGAATTTATTTTTTATTTATTTACTAAAAGATAAATGACTTTTTACAATCCTTACTAATATATTATTATAAATTCGAAAGTAACTCTGTCTGTCTATCTGTCTGTCTGTCTGTTGCCTTTTCACGGCTAAACCACTCAACCGATTTAGATGAAATTTGGTACAGATATAGTTTAAAACCTGGGGAGGGACATAGGCTACTTTTTATTGATGTAGGTACCACGCGAAAGCTAGTTCCTTATAATTCTACTTAAGTATAAAAAACATATTATTAATTACATGTACCTTGTACCTACCTGTTATAAGAATAAGGAAGATTACTAATGAACTCCACACTATGTCCGGCCTGTCTCGTGGAGTTCGTCGTGGTGTTACCAGAACACTTAATGCATTTTATTTTACATGCAAACTTATTATTGCAGTGCTATCTTTAATTTTATATTACAATTACATAAACAATCTATGAGTTTTTTTTCCATTGTTTCGAACGTACGATTTGTTGAAAATTCGAATGATTCGATTTCTTATCGATTAGGTCATATCACTATGTCCATTTTTAGTTATCATAATATAGTTTAAGAGACTTAGTGTAGTTTGTATATAGTAATAATTTGAAGTCAATGTCATCCTAAAAATCTGCTCCGTTAAACTTGAGGCATAAGTTTGCGCTAACGCATTATCTAAAGATTTGGGATTCGATTCCCGAATCTAGGCAAGTGATACAATAGAAAAAGCAAGTGATCCAGATATCAAGATTCACGAGATTTTGAATATTCTATAGGTACGTTCAAATAATAAAATATGTTTATTTATAATACCAGAAATACTTAAAAGATAGTTGATTTAAACACAGTACAAAAATAGAAAGAATAATTAGGTTTTATAATTCCCCAGCTTCGCTCGATTTTTTTTTCCTGGATGGAATGTACTCTATGTCCTTTTCTGTAGCCAATAAAATGTGTAGGCGAAATTTCATGATGATCGGTACTCGATTAGTTCAGGTGTTAAAGCATACCTGACAAACAATCACATTAACATTCGCAATTATAATAACTAGCGGTCGCCTAGTGCTCGAAATTCGACCAAAGTTTGCCTGTAAGATATTGCTGGTACTGATATATTATGTCATTATCTATATTAATATTATAAAGCTGAAGAGTTTTTTTGTTTGTTTGTTTACTTGAACGCGCTAATCTCAGGAACTACTGGCCCGATTTGAAAAATTCTTTCAGTGTTAGATAGCGCATTTATCGAGGAAGGCTATAGGCTATATATCATCACGCTAAGATCAATAGGAGCGGAGCACCAATGAAGAATGTTTCAAAATCGGAGAGTATTTTTTCCTTTTGAGAGCTTCCGCTGCGTGCGCTGCGTAAACAGTTAAAGTTTCGCAGAAATCATGTATGACAGAATTGTTCCCCTTTAAAAGTTCAAAAAAAAAGTCCGCGAAAGCATATGTCTATCTTTTAAGGATGGCTCACTATAACCTTTTTTATGCTAACCAAATTTGTTCTAAAATAATGCATTATTTGCGAAGGTATTATTATAAACATGATATTAATCCTTATCCAAATAAATGCGTTATTCATCACAAGTATTTAATTTAAAACAAAATTGCCCTTTACATCATTCGATTTCAATGAATATCTTAGGAGATATAGCAGTTTTAAAATAACATCGCAGCAAAATAATTACCCATTACAGACATAGTACAAACGATGTTTCTCCTGGTTTATTCTGCGTGATTACTACTGGTTTGATTTGAAAAATTCTTTTAGTATTGGATAGCCTATTTATCGAGGAAGGCTATAGGCTATATGACATCACGCTACGACCCACGGGGGCGGCGCAGTAACGATAAACGCGGGTGAAACCGCGGGAACATCTAGTATATTGATATATGTAACCATAGTTACGCGCTTCGACTGCGTGTTTGACACACGCATGGTTGTGTGCGTGTAGTGTTTTTTCATTAATTTAATGTATTTATTATACATATTTTATATAAATATTAGCATTCGTCACTTCTTCTCTGTATAAACTATAAGTGTGCGAAATTTCATACTCCTCCGTCCGCGCAATTTTCGTAAAAAGGGGTACAAAGTTTTTGCTTCACGTATTAAAATCTAGATAATATAAGAAAGGAAATTAGGATGAAATACTGTTACAAATTTGTTCAATGTCGACTTATGGCTTGGCTCCGATTACGTGAAACTTATAAAACAAATCTTTATAATCTATACTAATACTAGCTTTTACCCGCGGCTTCGCTCGCGTTAATTTAGAAATTGACAATCAATTCGGGTCGTACTCTGCTTGTAATAATATAATTCAATCATGATTCGAAAGACACGTGGCGCCATCTATTATCATAAGAACGTTATTGTTGTTTTCCTCGGGAACAGTAATTTTTTTCGGGATGAAAGGTAGCCTATGTCCGTTTCTGTACACCTGACAATGTAGGTATATGCAAAATTTCAGGATGATCGGTTCAGTTGTTTAGGCGTGAAAAGGTAACAAACAAACTCATTTTCGCTTTTATAATATTAGTTAGGAGTAGGAGGATTATAAAGCTGAAGAGTTTGTTTGCTTGTTTGTTTGAACGCGCTAATCTCAGGAACTGCAGATTCGATTTAAAAAAATATTTTAGTGTTTGATAGTATTTATCGAGAAAGGCTATAGGCTATATAACATCACGCTGCGACCCACGGGGCGGCGCAGTAAAGATAAACGCGGGTGAAACCGCAGGTACATCTAGTTAATAATAATAAGAGTGTGTTTTCCCTCTCTCTAGTGTCCTAACTACTGGTGACTTGCACTCTATTTCTGATGTTGATAGGTCTTTTTATGTTTAAGTCTACGCGAATACTACACATTAAAATAAATGTAAATATAAATAGTTCAAAACTTGTAATTATTTAAATAAATACAGACTATATGTATTTTAAACTAGCTGTGCCCGCGGTCTCACCCGCGTCAGTGGTATTTATGGTTACTGCGCCGCTCCAGTGAACCGTAGCGTGATGTTATATAACCTATGTCCTTCCCAGGGTCTCAGGCTATCTCCAATTTAAATTTCATCTAAATTGGTTCAGCGGATTGAGCGTGAAAAGGTAACAGACAGACAGAATTACTTTCACATTTATAATATTAGTAAGGATTAGTAAGGATTACTAATTGTATATTTTCATAGATATTTATTAAATGCAAAAAGATATTGGAATGTTTAGCAATAAAGGAAATGATAATGAATTTATTTGTTACACAATTATTTGATTATCTGGCCCCTGAGTTAGTCAAATATTATATTACAGGGTCCAGTGAATTCTCTTTATTAAAAGGAGGGTGTATATATCAGAATTATAAAAGAATATACTTACTTACTCTCGAATATAGTGTTCACACCTTGCCGTTGAGGTAATCAATTTATTTTATGGAAATTATTTCACCTTTAACGATAATTGACTTACACGCTACTGTACTTGTTATAAATATATTAATATTTATGTTTATAAACATCATAATTATAAATGAAGCTCTAAGGTTGTCATTTATTTATACTTTAAGTGTTGACACGTCGAAGCATGTTCGCAGGTTCAGTGCGAGTGCGGGTTACTTTAGCCCGAGGTATCACCTGCTTGGTTGAAGAAATGTAGTTGCTGACATGCAACTCACTGACATAAGGGTTTCTATTCGCGGCTTCACTTGCGTTTATCATACCAGGATAAAAGTCCATGAAATGTTCTATCTATGTGCTAAATTTTATCCAATTCTGTTCTACAGTTTACTAGACTTAACAAACCTAACTAATATTGTAAATGGGAATGTGACTTTCTTTGTTTATAACGATATCACGCTTCAATTAGTCGACCGATCATGAAATTTAGCATACACGTTGTCAGCGGTACAAAAAATGCATGGGGTACCTTTCATCCAGAAAATGTATTGTTCCCGATAGATGGATAGTTACAATGTAAATAGGATCTTTTTAAGAGTTTCTTACTTTATCTTGCAACAGTGGATGAGTATGTTGAGCATGAGGTCTCAGGTTCCTATGAGTAGCAGTACCTAGATTGAACATAAATGTATGGTCGACAACAATAAGTACGCCGTTACGTCGGATCTGATACCATAGCTGGCGAAGTGTGGCTCCTTATTGATATGGGCGTGTAACTATGTATATTATTATAAAGTTTTCACCTGAGGGCGCCAAGGGAGACCTATTGGTAAGCCTATGCTCACATGTTTGTCATAGGGTACCGTTGATGTTTTTAGTAGTGACTGATACCAACCTTGTCTTGTATTCCTGCAGTGCCAAGTATTTCCAGATCGCATCCAAGCGATGGAATATCGATAAAAAAATCGAATATGATCTGGCAATATTTGACACTACAGGATTCTTGGATATCCAAGCGATGATCGATTAATAATTCGTATTTTCTTGCAATTCGAAATATTCGTCATTGTGACAAATATTCGAATGCAACTTTGGTATTGATTCATAACTTGATTACGTAGTAGCTCTATGCAATTACGAATATATATGTCGTAAGACTAACACTATCGTCTACGGTCATATAGGTAACACCGTCAAGCTCGATTGATTGCTCACAACTTAATAGCACCATTACTAAAAGAACATTCAAATATTTGATAAATTTTTCGATCTGTAGTCTTGAAATTCGATCACTAGTTTTTAAATCGTTTTTCTTAGTGTATTGTTCATAATGTCGCTAGTCTAGTTACATCTGAAAAATAAGCAATACCAACAGTTCTAATTAAACTTTACACAGTACACCGCTGCCGACGGAAACTAAAATTACTTACCAAGAATATAACCACGTGAAATAGCTATAAAAATTATTCTTAAAATACATAAATACACTAATTATGTCGCACATACTTATCTACTTTTCAGTTATTTACTTATAATTATAAAAAGAGATACGATAAAAACATAATTTTGCCGCCAATTAATCGTGGCTTGGTGATAAATGACTATAAGATAGCTGTTCATGTCAAGTTAAAAAAGGATTGTATTTTAATGAGCATTGAAATACATAGATTATATATATAATTAAAAATGCTATCCGTCACTGTGACACTATAAAAAATTATGTTATTGCATGATAAAATAAATTTATGTATGGTAAAATTACTGATATACAATTTAATGGGAAATAACAATTATTGGAGTTTTACAATAAATATTTATGAATGTAAGACTGTCTGATTAGTGGTGTATGATCGTGCGATGTCGGATTCGATTGCCGGATCAAGAAAACTTTTTTATTGTGTTTTCTTTATGTTTTTAACTAGAAAAGTGTCTGCAGCCTGGCAATGTGCCTGGTAGCCAGCAATACGCTATAGTTCTACGTTTATAGAGGCTCTCAATTACGTGAAACCGAAAATTATAGCCGGTGAAATCCTACCTTCGAAAAGATAGTTTAAATATTGAACAAGACCATTATGCAGTCAATAAAAATAAGTTGGGCCTGGACTTTGGTATACTGGCCAATAGATTAAAACAGGCTTTCTACGAATCTAAATCTACTTCCGCTTGTTATGACTATTTTTTATAATTCGATGTTCTGATTAAAGCTATAATGACATTTAACGTAGTCTAAGTTTTGCTACTATACTTCGTATGGTGATGGCGAGTATTGTAGGTTCGAACTCTGTACCGGTCAACATTTGTGTGGTCCACAGTTGTACCGAGTCTAGGATGTTTTTGTGTTTGTTTGAACGTTCCTAAGCTCCCCGCGACGCGGACGCAGGAAATATTCCTAGTGCGAGAATCGTCTTGAAAAGAAAACATTTTTACCGACTTAAAACAAAATTCCTAGTGCGCAAGTAGTCATTAAAAAAGTATATAAGTACCTATACTAATTACTAGGCGTATTTTAAATTCAAATAATATTATCTAAAGTAATATGTCTTTTAATTACATCTTTGGAGCCTATCATTAAATTATCTAGTAATGTTTTGAAAAATAGTACATCTATTATGTTATAAATATAATGCCCTGTCATTAAATCATTATATTAATTTAACTCTTTAAGTTCTGAAAAAAATCCCTAAATAAACAATGATATGAAAAACGTATTAGTATCTAATAATTAGGTATTATCTGTTTGAAAATGTAAAAAGTTCCCTATTTCTATTTCTGTCCTATCTTCTATAATAAAAATACTTTAAGCGTTAAAACTGATATTTTTACTTTAAATGGGAAAATTATAGAAGTAATTGCGAAGTTAATGATTTAAGAATCAAACTATTACTTAATTTACATAAGTTTGGTCAGTAACTTTGTTGTATAAATCGAACCAATTTTGGGATGACATATTATTTAAACATTATTATATATTACTGTTATATATTAATATAATTGTTATATGTTATATATTAATTATATATTACTCTGAAAGATAGAATAAGAAATAGTGTGATTAGAGAGAGATGCGGCATGAAAGTGGATATAGTTACAAGAATAGAAAAGGGTATGTTAAGCTGGTTTGGACATGTAGAAAGAATGGACGAGGAATGACTGACTAAGAAAGTTTATAAGGCTAGTGTGAATGGAACAGTCGCAAGAGGAAAACCTAGGCGAACGTCTCTCGATCAGATCGGAGGCGTTCTGGACAAAGGCCAGGTTAAGAGCTCCTTGAACCGACGGGCGTGTATGAGGAATGTGATGAAAGTTAATGAAGTCAGAGAAGTGTGTCAGGATCGTAGCAAATGGAAATCCGTAGTCTCTGCCTACCCCACTGGGAAACAGGCGTGAATCTATGTAAGTATGTATGTATATATTACTACAATTTGCTCGTAGCTTCGCTCGCTTAAATGTAGGTTATGTAAGTTTAGTAACAGCAGATACTTTTTACTGGATGAAAGGTAGTGTTCTTCTCTATACCCCTGTCGAAGTGCGAAATTTGATAATATCGGTCGTGTAGTCAAGGCGTAAAGGATAACAAACAAACTCACATTCACATTTATAATATTAGTTAGGATTAGTTCAAAAATGTATATGTTATGTACTCATTTAAATAGCAGCGATGGCCTAGTGGGCCACGCAGAAGTCCTGAGTTCGATTTTTTTAAGTAATGTGCGAATTAAATAATCAATGATTAGGTAATTATCTTGAGCTTTAATGGTGAAAAAAACATTACCAGGAAACCTGCATGTCTGAGAGTTCTCCATAATGTTCTTGAGCCAGCGTGGCGGACTATGGCCTAACCCTTCTCACACTGAGAAGAGGCCCGTGCCCAGCAGGAATAGTTTATTATCAGAACCGATGTTATATTTTTTTATAGTGTGAACAAATTAATCATCAAACATATCTGACAAGAACTGTCAAACGTTTTGACACATAGAGATGTCCCGCGCGGGATGACAATGCCGTCGGTCCCTGTCATACGGACGTCACTAATGAACGTCGATTCTCGCATTCGATATAAGATATGCAGTCATTATTTACCAAAAAGGCATCCGTTCAGTTCTGTGCAGTAAAATGTGTAACTTATTAAAATTTCTATTTACCGATTTTTCTTTTATAAAAAACGGAATAAGCTCTGTTTGGTTGTTACTTTATTACCGTTAAATTACTGTTCCAATTTTAATGAAAGCTAGGATAGGACATTGTTCACGAAGACGTAGACCATTTAGCTATGTATAAACTGCCATTTAACGTGGTAATGCTACCAATCTTCTGGGCACGTTGCCAATTGACGACGATACGGAGGAATATTATGACGCTTTTTAAATTTGTTGTTCTTTTTCTCTTTAGTTTATATTTCATGTAAATAATTTGTGTATATACCTATTAGTACCAGCAAGAGCATTAGTAGTCTTGAATTCCTAATGGTCTTGCTGGTACTGTGGCCCAAGATCGCGTTGTCTCCTGCCGATTGCGAGTACACAGTATCGATTTCCAAGACATGTTCGAGTCAATGCCGCAATACCAATACTGAGTAGTAATTGTATTGACAGCAAACCTTCTATGATTATACCTAGCTGCGACCGCAACTTCATCTGCTTCACATAACATAATTTTGCCCGTTTTTGCAACATTTTTTATTGATACTCCACTCCTATTGGTCGTAGTGTGATGTGCGCGTATAGCCTTCCTCGATAAATGGGCTATCCACCACTAAAATAATATTTCAATTCGAACCAGTAGTTCCTGAGATTAGCACGTTCAACCAAACAAGCAAACAAACTCTTCAGCTTTATAATATTAGTGTAGATATTTGCGTTTCGACGGTTACACGCATTAAAGTGCGTCAAACCGAAATTTAACTGCACAGCTGGTTCAGCGGTTTATGTGGTAACATCGCTACCAATGCACCGAATGTTGCAGTTTGATGCCCCGTTCAGCACTTAAATGTTTTTGATCCACGGATACTTAATAGTCTGGTAAATTTTTATGAGTGGGTGTTTTATTAGGAAGCATAAGTTCATTGCCTACTGGACTTATCTGGACTCCGTATAGTTACTGATAATCCCTATATCACTTAGTATAATTTGGGAATTAAATTCGGGACTTAAATATTGCATGATCATTAAGTCCTTTATAGAAAATAAGTGCACGCTAGACACGATATGCTATACTTATTATATTTTTCATGATGACTTTACATTTTAAGGCCGACGTAAGATGGCAGTTGCTTCTTGTAAGTAACTTAAGTAATGTATGTTATCATTATCAACCATAAGATTAAACTAAAAGCGGACTCAAATTCATACCAGAATAGCTTATGACAATGACGATGAAGATTTCTCAGCAACTAACACATATTTCGATAATAATATAAACAAAAAAATACCGCGCCACCAAAGATTATAAAATCCGAACCTTTTTAAATCGGCTACCAAACTCCCCTCTACATCAGAAGGCGTATACATAACTAGCATCGATGCCTTTGCGTTTAAAAAAAAGAAAATTAAAAAAAAACAGCCGACGATGAGGTAACGAACGAGGCGCGGTTGGCGCGTTCCTTTTTTAAAAACCACGACGTGTGTGGTCCATTCGAAGTTCGAACATTTGAATTTTAACTCAGTAATTTCAGATATAAGGTTGAGTTTCCTTTGGATGTGAAAAGGCGCGTGTTTTTCTATAGTACGTATGGATACCAGAGTCGTTCAGGAACTTAATTGGTAGAAAATTGTATAGTGTAATTTTTATTTCGCGTTCGGGTGTGTGTGTTCCGATATTTTTGAAGTCTGTATGGCTTAATAGACGTTGTTTATTAATGTTTTTGATATACTCGTTACGTATTTTGCGAAAAAACTGGTCTTGTGTTCGAGTTAAACAGGCTCGCGAAATGTAAGTGTCACAACTTTGATTCTTTAGCGTTATAAAGGTAACTACTTATTACTTTGAGTTGTAAGATAATTATAAGTTTGATTTCTAAACTTTACACTTTTACACTTTGACGATCGTTAGTGTTACTTTGTGATCAAAATGAATAAGGTTTTATTGACTTTGACTAATAATTAAATGACTAGCTAATGTTAGGCAATGTTAAACAATCTATACTAATATTATAAAGCTGAAGAGTTTGTTCGTTTGATTTTGTTTGTTTGGTTGAACGCGCTAATCTCAGCAACTACTGGTTCGAATTGAAAAATTCTTTTAGTGTTGGATAGTCCATTTATCGAGGAAGGCTATAGGCCTAGCATCACGCTACGACTAATAGGAGCGGAGCATCAATGAAAAATGTTGCAAAAACGGGGAAAATTCTCTTATGTGAAGCAGACGAAGTTGCGCGGGTCAGCTTGTAGTTTAATAATATTATCATTTTTGTTTATAAACTGGCTGGTTCCGTAGTATAATGGATTCAGATCATAAAATCTTGGGTTCGATTGCCGGATTGGACAAAGTATTACGTTGTGTTTAAACCACGACCAGAGTTGTGTGTTGATCCACCGCTTAGTAAAGACAATTAAAAGAGGCGTGACCTTGTGGATTTAGACAAGTTAAGTGTCACTGAATATAGCTCCTGTACAATGGAAAACTGCGGCAAATAAATCCGTATAACTATATCATTTTCTCTAAGATACAGCATTCTTTTTTATCGCGTCATCAATATCATACATTCTAGTCGACACTTAAACAACACTAACAGCTGACTCGGGTGATCTCCGTGATCCCGCAAATGACCGGGTTTAATTTTGATTTTAAGATGTAATAATCTTATTTCGCTGTTTATTGGCAGAAAAATCCAACAACTTGTTGATGACTCAACCCAGGACTCTACTCTGAGACCTCAAGCACAGCAGTTGGATTAACTACCGCTGCGCCATCGAGACTGTTACTAGAGAATTAATTATTCTGCTTCAAAAATATGACGTAGAAATTTTCTATCCATAAATAATAATGCATTCACTCTATGTTGCAAAGTGAAAAATACCAGCATTAATATATGACTTATTCTGCGCATGTGCGGTAATAGGATAATGACAGTGTTGCCAACTAAAGCGTGCAGAGTAATTATGTGTGCGAGTCATTTAATTGGCAGTGTTGCCATGTTATAAGTGAAATGCCGCGCTATTTAGAAATACTTCCAAGTATATATTTTTTATTATAAATGCTGGGTGCTGGTAGGTGTATGTGTTTTTTTTTATAATAAGAGTAGATTATATTTCGATGTAATAATTTTCATAGACTCTGTTTTGTAGTGTATCCCTGAAGGGGTAAGCACAGGTGTATTATACCCAGTTTTGGTCAGTTATTGCCTTAGGCCTCTTGTTTAAGGGATCGAGTTTATTGTCGTCCTGTGGGCACAACTGCAGAGGCCATGCTGCTACTGAAAATTACTTTAAAGAAAATCCCAACAACTCTTTGCCCGACCCAGAAATTGTACGTGAAATCTTATGATTGCAGGTAAACATAAGCGAAATTTTATGTTTTCTAACTTTTTTTTTTATGGCATAGGGGAAACGAGCAGACGGATCGCTTGATGGTAAGCGATTAACGCCGCCCATGGACACCCACAACCCCAAAGGAGAAACAAGTGCGTTGCCAGCCCTTTAAAAAAGAATGAAAGAGGGAAAGGACAAAGGAAAGGATAGGAAAAGGATCTGGGTAACTAGGCCTCCGGCTCTCTCACTCGCCGATACGAAACGCAACAGTACGGGTACCGTTACTTCACGCCGGTATTCTGTGAGAGGGTAGTACTACCCCGGTCGATCCGGCCCATTCATGCTGAAACCAGCCAGGATCTACAACTGAACTCGTGAACTGAACGGGTGCTCGTGTATTTATTTAGGTTTAAAGATCTTTATTATTAATACTCAAAGTACAATACAGTTCACTTAACGAGCATATCATAACATTGAAATTAAAGTAAACAATAGTACGGTCGCGATCGTAAGTATATCCTTACTAATATTATAAATGCGAAAATGAGTTTGTTTGTTTGTTACGCTTTCACGCCTTAACTATTCAACCGATCAACATGAAATTTTGCATACATGTTGTCAGGGGTACAGAATAGGAGATAGGGTACTTTTCATCCAGAAAAAAGAACTGTTGCAAACGTGAACTTTTTTTTTTTTGTTTTTGTACCCAGGAAAAATGCTTGATGCACTATCCGCCGGCTAGGGGACGGCACCGGCGGGGCGTGTGGGACTCCCCATTCTGGTGGTCCCCATTCTGGTATACCCACTAAAAAACAACCTAACCTATTTACGCGAGCGAAGTCGCGGGTGAAAACTAGTTATATCATATTAACCAATGACTCAAAAAAATATGGTTCCGATTCGTATTATGTACGTTTGACTACAATAGTTAAACATCATTTCATGTATATACGCGGCCTCGCGGCGTAGTATTATTTCTATTTATAATGCTCTCTCGCGCTAAGAATAATTCCTGTACACGTAATTTTACAAACAATAAAACAATGGACACAAATAACACCCGGACTCCACACAACTATTTGTGGAGCACACAAATTTTAGTATCACATCACAAAAAGGCGAGGCGGACGAGGCAATATACTAAAATATATACTTACTCGTAAAAACAGCATTATATTCAGTCAACAGAAAAGACTACAATATATTTAACAATTATGACCCATGCATATCTATATATTAATACGTGAAGCGAAAACTTTGGATCCCTTTTTACGAAAATTGGGCGGACGGAGGAGTATGAAATTTCGCACACTTATAGTTTATACAGAGAAATATATATAATAAATACATTAAATTAATGAAAAACACTACACGCACACAACCATGCATTTGACACAGGCAGTCGAAGCGCGTAACTATGGTTACATATATCAATATATAATGGCATATAATATATCAGCAATATCTTACAGGCAAACTTTGGTCGAATTTCGAGCACTAGGCGACCGCTAGTCTGTTATAAATCTGAATATTGTCT